>OX439143.1:127930514-129130514 GCA_949318255.1 Pollenia labialis | reverse complement strand
CAAAAACATTAAAGTCCAAATACACGCTATACACATACATACCTGCATACTATTTACATATATTTGTATTCTATACAAGGATAAATTACCTTCTCTTAAGGTATAGTTTTATTGCTATAGGACGAAAAACACAAACTGTGGTGGTATTTATTTGTTAAACCGAATGCACAGAACAAAATTTTTTGTCTTAACAAATAGGTATGTAAATTTAATGAATGGATCAAAAAGAAAAAGATTCCAAACGAAAATCGACCAGGTTCTAAGAAAACTCATAAGATGCAAAAGATTTGTCATTTACATATGTCCAAGCCAACGCTTGGGACTTTAACATTTTAGTTCATTTTTGGGAAGATTATGCATAGCGGGATTTAAATCGTTTGGCCCCGTGAACTGTGATTCTATCTTTGAATATTGCCTAAAAATTCTTTAACGTGAAAGGGGAGATTTTTAATCCAATTTGTATCCGCAATTTTAATCCGACAATTAAGGATTTTCAAAATCATAAACATGATCCATATCCAGCTAGTCCGATGTTAAACAAAACCCCCTCTAATCGCTAATCGGAAAAGTTTCACTTTAGGTTAAATAACTTCCACACCATAGCTATGCATAGTAACAAACAAATCCAGTTAAACAATGCTTTTTTCTCTCAGTGCATTGCCGCAAATAAAATTTCAACAATAAATTCTTTTAGTTTTTATGTGGTTAAAATCTTATAAGAACTATGTGTGAATGTACATACTTATTTGTGTATGTTAGTATGTAAATATTCAAGGTTTATCTATAATGTTGGTAAAAATCTAGCTTCACAAAGGACCCAAGTACAACAACAGCAATATGAACGTCATCATCATCACCACCAGCAACTGTATCCGCAGCAACTTTTGTACCAACAACACCTGCAACTGTTTTATCACATTTTACACAAGCAGCAACCTTGACTGTTTTACAAAAAGAAAATACATACAGAGATAGAGAAGAAAAAAATTAACGCTAAGCCCTATTAACCCTTTTAAGTAACCAGAGAGTAATGTGGTGCCATTTAAAAGTACAAATAAAATGTGTAGTTATAAACTGCTTAAGCATTGTATGATAATTTTTAAATAATGATGATTATTTGGAATTCTGTTTACATGTATGTATGTAAGTGCCGGTTCGCACACGTCAAGTTAACTCGTCAAGTCTTGAGTTTTTAGGAGAGGGGAAAATAAATGGCATTCTCTTTTCCCTTCTCTCCTAAACGCTCAAGACTTGACGAATCAAACTTGACGTGTGTGAACTGGCACTAACTTAACATTTTTAGAGTAACGTAACATTCATTATGAAAGAATAAAATGGAGAAATAATTCGTTATAACACATTATTGTGGTCTCTTTTTTTTATAAAAAATATTAAATTTATTTAAACCAATATTTCGGCACTTCGGTGCCTTCTTCAGAGTTTTTTTTATGAATGTTTTAGAGTAACGTAACATTCATTATGAAAGAATAAAATGGAGAAATAATTCGTTATAACACATTATTGTGGTCTCTTTTTTTATAAAAATATTAAATTTATTTAAACCAATATTTCGGCACTTCGGTGCCTTCTTTTTTTTATGAATGTTTGACAAAATTAACAATTTTTAACATATTTAACAAATCAAACAAGTTTAACAAAATGTTATAACAAAATACAAAAAAGGTTTTCCAATTCAAACTTAATCTATTACAGTATAAATAAATTTTTAACTTTCGTTTCTATTTTTATAAAATAAATGTCTATACTTTTGTGCTTAACTTTCAGTATCTGACTTAAAATTAATTCTCGATATTGCCGGTACATTTATAATTTGCAACATTTGTAATATAAATCTACGCTAATAATTATTTTCCGTATTTATCATGTATTAAAACTCTTAATTACCCAGGAAAAACTTTTTAATTTTTAGTAATAGGTTGTAGTTTTTCATACGTTACCTGGTAATAAGTTGTCATTACAATTATTATTATATGGAAAACTTCAATATTTACTTAGTCTGAATTTACACGTTTCATTTACACGCAGCAATCGGTTTCAACTTTTTTCGGTACAAAACAACAACAATTTTATTACTAGCGAATCAAAGTAAAAAATAAAAGAAAAAAAATTACATGCAGCCATCGTTGTAACATATACCAACGAATAAAAACACAAAGCGTACTGACCGAGTACAGGCATCTCCGTACTAACCCCCTTTCTTCTTTCTTCTCTCACCTTAAAACATAAGAGTTGAGAATCAAAAGATGAAACGTGTAAAAGCAGACTTACTAGTAATGACCCCAGCTACTACTTATTACTTCTATTATATTCACTACTGAAAATTTGCTTACTAATAATCAGCTCAATAACTACTTAAAGATTGTGTTTTTTCAGTACTGAATATTTACTTACTGGCAACGAATTCAATAACTCCTTTTTATTTCTATTAACTAGTGATTTGTAGGCTTCTGGTAAGTATATTGTAAGTACTTACAATTCAACTTACTCGTAGTTAAAAAACAACTAGATATTTTTCGTCTTCTAGAAAGTGTATTGTAAGTACTGAATTCTGTGGACACCTCCAACATTTAGCAATTTAGCCGAAAAATAAGTAGTGTATATTTTTCACCAACATTACTTGCTTACTTACCAGGTAAGTAAAGTTTTTGCGTAATAACACTTTTATAGCCTGTATCTCGTTTCTGTATTTTTCACTGTTAAAAAAGTCACATTTCCAAGTGGTTAATGATAATAATAAAGTTTTATAACATAAAAATACTTTATATTGATATTTTAATCCATTATAATGGGAAATTAATCTCTAATTTTTCTATCCTTTCCAAAAATAAGATTTGTCAGGTCATCAAAATAGGTATTTGTTTGTGAGATGATTTAATCGTTAGAGTCAAATCTCCTTTTGCCGAGCCATTTGTTTAAGTTTGAAAACAATTGTCATTAAGGGATTAATCCGGAGATTATAATTTGTAGCCTAATTAATGGATGTATTCCATGGAATGCTTAATCAGTACGCGAACTTTACTTTCGTCCATTTTTTTCTTAAATTGCATGGTAGTTTGTTATCAATAGCTCTCAAACACAAACAAAATGAAGCAGATTTTTAAAATTTGGCAGAAGTCAACTGACAAATGCCTGTTAACAGGAGCAGTGTTAAGAGGTGGGAGATTAAAAATTCGCGGACTTATTGACCCAGCCTAGCAAAACACTGGCATATTTTAATAATCATTTAATGCATACTGTTTCATTATGCGGGTAGGTACTTCTATTTTTTATATAGTGTTATACCGCGTTATAATACATTGTAAAAATGTCGTTTCGTGTAATAATATAATGCGTTTATAACTCTTTATTATGGTTTTAATAAGAAATATACCACTTTATAATGATATTAAAATGCGTATTAACACTTTATAATGATGTTAAATTGCATTATAATACATTGCAAATAGTATTTTAATGCATTAAGGCCCTAATTTTGTAAAACACAACTCAGCGACAAAGATTTGCATTGAAAGCAAAAACAAATTCATAAATATTTTGTAATTTTGTTGTTGCCTCTAACAGAAATTCACATTGGTTTTTAAGATTTCATACGCTTCATTGCTTGTAGCGTTGAAAATGTTAAACCGGTAAATAAATTTCTGTACAAAGCAACAACAAAATTACAAAATATTTATGAATTTGTTTTTGCTTTCAATATAATACTTTGGCGTGCGTTGTGTTTTACAAAATTAGGGCCTAAATTTTATTATAACGGATTTATAATCCTATATAGCGTGTAATGCTCACTTTTTAGACAATATGAATAGATTTCTTACAGAAATAGAAATGTCAAATCTTAGTAAACAATTCTAGAGGGTTAATAAAAATAAATATGCTTATCAACAACCCTAAGTGTATAGTAATGGGGTTGGGTTCTTCTTTTTTTATTTCTTTTTATATTCTTTTTTTAATCCATATAAGAACTTCTGAGAGTTTGTTTATCACAAAGGGGAATTTTAAAAAAATGCGATGAGTACACATGGACACACAAACTGACACTTAAATTTCTAATAAGGAAAGTATTAACGTATAGAAGAGTCTAAGTTCAAAGTTTAATTCAAGTCTAAGCACTGACTTTTTTTAGCTATAAGAATTTGTTCCTCTTTATGAATTGTTAGAAGACACTTTTGTAGATTTAGCTTTATGATAAATTTGTAGCCTGTTAATGATTTTTTTTATTTTGCTTTATTTAGAAAGAAATTTAAGTCCTAATTAGTTTTATTAATGAGAAGATATTAAAAGATCAATTTATCTCATCGACTATTAAAGTATTCTTGTATATGATAGATTTTTTTTTAATTTTAATTTAAATAAAGTATTTTAACAAAAACTATTTTTATAATATTAAAAATAATGCAAATACTTTATTAACCCAGAATATCATAAAGTTCAGTTATAAATAATTAACTATCAGTTATAGCTGTCAAAACATATTGTTAACTGAAAGTTAAAGTAATAGTTAGTTTTAACTGAAATTGGGGGATAGTCGTTTGAAATTGTTATGGTCACCCTACGGATGGTAAGGCAGTGCATGGTTAGCAACATACATAAACAAAAGAGAAAATGTTTTTATAGGGCAAAACAGCTGTTGAATGAAAAAAAATTAGAACAAGTAGACAAGGAAGAATCAGCGATGCCAACTTAGTGCTTTTGGCACTATTTTTGGTGCTTTTTGATGTCTTAAAACGCCAAAATTTTATCCTTAAGCCTGGTACTCTGTTCAAATTTGTGAAAAATGTTGAGCAACATTAATTATTTCACACGAAAATTTTGACAAGTATCAATGTTACCTTTCATGCGAGTTTGTACAATTTGACGTTTTTAGTCCTGCAAAGTATGCGACATTGTTTTGCGTATGTAAACAAACCGCACATGTATACATATAACTAAAAATTAATTTTTTATTAAAAAAATTAATAAAAAAGAATATAAATATGGATAAAAAACTTTTACCGGTTGTGTTATTTTAATTTTTTATTTCTTATTTAATAATCAGTTGGTACTTTTTTGCTTTTGCTTAAAATTCCACGTGAAATAAGTGCAGCTTACATTATTTCGCAGTTGTAAAAAAATGTTGCCAGAAACATTTCCTAACTTTTTCACAAAATGAACAGAGTACAACTCTGTCAACATTATTTCATAGATATTCCGCACAAGTTTTTTCATATGCGTTTTGACAGCATTTCACGTGAAATGTTGAACACAGTACCAGGCTTTAGTGCCAAACCTAGAAAAGGCACTAACTTGGTGCTCTTCCAATTTTTCGTTAGTGCCTTAAGTGCTTTTTACAATATTTATTTTTTTTCTAACATTTTTTTAAACTTCGATAATCAAGAGGATGATTTAGATGAGCTTTGCTATTTGGATTACAATTTTGAGAAAGCCTGTAAAGATTTCAAATGATAAAAAAGGTGATAAAAGAAAGTTGCATTCTTTTTGCAAAAAACTTTATTTACGAGGTTAGAGCTAGGCTTCCTAGCAATTTGAAAATTTTACAAAATGTTTCACTTTTTAGCGATGACAACATATTTAGTAATCGTAATAAAACGATGTATTTGTTTGCGATAAATATTTTTTAAAGATGTAGACACTGTGTCAAAAATAGAAAATGGCTTGGAAAATATTAGGAATTGTTAATGGAAAAATAAACAACGATTTTGAGTCAAGTAGAAAAGTTAACAAACATGCAGTAGGAAACCGTACAAAAGAACGTAAAGACTTTAAAAACAAAACAAGAGTCGTAACTTAGTTCATATAAGCAAAGTGTTAAATAAATTAAAAACAGCTGACAGAAAATGCTTTTATAACAAGCGTTGTGTAACGTGCAATTTTCCATGCGCTTTAGTTTTCAAACGCATTACACTCTGCTCCAAATAACCGCGTGTTGTCCATTTCTATTTCTAGTGCTTTTGCAAAAAGGTTTGACTAAGTATCAGAATGCAAACATACATGTATTTTATATTTTACACCTTATGTGTGTTTTTTATTCAGATGCGTCGTTAACGTTCGAAATCGATGAACAGGCTGTTATTTTAATGTAAAAATTTTGATTTTAAACTTTTGAGTTTTTATCCAATTTTTAGATTTTCTGCTGTTTAACGATGTCGAACGTCAACGTTATGGACATCAGGAGTACAACTCTATCAACATTATTTCATAGATATTCCGTACAAGTTTTTTCATATGCGTTTTGACATTATTTCACGTGAAATGTTGAACAGAGTACCAGGCTTAAGAGAGTAAAAATTTTAAAGTTTTGACGAAAGAGGTTTTGATATTAATATCTTTTGGAAAAAATCAACTCAACGAAAATGTTAAATTATAATAATGCATTCATTAAATTATGTAATTTTATAATGATTATAAAGTATGTTCATTGTTTAAATTTTTCAAAATCTTAAGCATGTTTAATTTTGCTTGTAATTCGAAATTTATTTTTATTTGTTTTGTTTGAATAAAAACTGTTAAACAGCTTTTTTAAACAATAAAACAATTTTTTTTTTTTTTGCAGATCTTTAATATTTTTATGCGGTTTTTGTGATTTTTTGATATTTACGATTTTTAAATTCAAAGATTTTATGATAACATTTTTGAGATTATTTCCATATTTTTAACATAAATATATACTTATATAGTTTTTCTCATTTTGATCAATTTGGTTTTAAATTTGTTATGGATTTTTGCAAGTGTTTCGCCATATTTTGTCTTGCTTTTTAACAATTTGTCTATAATAAATAACAATTAATTCGTTAGCCAGCACTTAAGTACTTTAATCCCATCACTATAATGATATTTCCTAATCGGCCAACACTGATTGTTTAATAATACAAATATTCACAAAGGAGAATTACCAAAAACAGATGATTGTCTGAGGCAAAAAAATATCAAAGCAAAAATTGAAATGTCATCCACTGCTGCAGAAGAAATTGGTAAATTTAATTTTAATATTTTTATAATAAATTAATGAAATTACGAAGAAAAAAATAAAATTATTGAAAAACTAAACGTCTTTGATATGAAGAATTAAAAATTGTACATGGTTTAATACTTCTAGAACTGTTAGAGCGTGTGCTTTTACGTTTGGGTTGTGCGGATACCGATGAAAAGTTGGAAGCATGTGTAGGACGTTTTCTAACACCGGTAATATTAAAAATTACCTCGCCACACGATAATGTGAGGAATAAGGTATGTTTGGTGTGGTTAAAGAAATTGTTATGTACATCAAAATTTTGTGTGTGGAAAATTCTTTTAGGTTGTGGAAGTGTTGACTCACATAAAACGTCGATTAACCTCGCGACCTTTAGTTCAAATACCCGTAGAGGCCTTGATTGATCAATATAAAAATTCAGCAGATTCGCCGTTTTTACAAAATTTTGCAATTATTTTTATTGCTATGGGTTATCCACGCTTGAATCTTGAGCAGCGTAGTGCTTTGGCGGCAAAAGTTGTATGTTGTGAGGAAAAATTGGAAAATTATCAAGATAAGTAAGAAACCCAAATTAATTCAATCGTTTGCATATGTTCTGAATTTTATATGTAACATTTTTTAGGTTGTTTATGTTAATTTTGCACGATTTAAATGACATAAAGTTACCCGATGATCCGGCTCAACGTAAAAATGTACTAAATTTACATGACAAACCAGAAATAAAACGCAATTTTTTGTCTTTGCTACAAGATGTACTTTTATTGCCTTATGGTGTTACTCAAGAACAAGATGTGCCTCCTGGCATGAGTCCTTATTCCTTTAAAAGAGTAATAGTCAATAATTGGAAGGCAGAGAATTTGGAAAATGTAAGTTTTTCCTAAAAAAGAGCTTAAAATATTTCAATTAAAAAAATTTTATAAATCTAGATCAAAAAAGGCATAGTGCGTTTAATTTGTTCGGGTATATTCACTGATACGGAGATATTTCTTTTACTGGTGTTAGCTTCTTCCGATACCCGTTTCAGTGTCGCAACTCCTGCTATAGCTGAGCTTAGTAAAGTTTGCACTATATTAGAGTTTAGTGATCCTCAAGTTACTATGCCTTTGTATACAATATTCTCGGGCAATAATTCCACAGTAGCAGAACGTAAAACTTCGCCGTGTTGTTCTCGGGTTAGGCAAAAATTGCTATTATATCTTATTAAATGTCGTGATAAAGGCATTAGTGTGCCCAAAGGCATTCAAGTGGTATTTGAAGGTTTGTTTGGGACTAATACTAGTCAAAAATGTAAAGTTTTATCTTTGCAATTTGCTGAAGTTTTAATAAAAGAGTAAGTTTATCAGATAATAAAAAAACAACTTTGTAATAAATTTTTCTCCCCCAAAAGAGGTCCAACTGACATAATAACCAAAGTTTCCAAAGTTTTGTTAACTGGTTTCACCAAGTTGGTGGGTAAGGAATCAAGTGAACCCAATGATGTACAAAATGCAGCCTATTCAGCTTTGGCCCAACTTTCACGTACTTGCCCCACTGCCATTAATCAGGATTTAAAAATAGTTTTATCATACTTTAATCACTTAACAAACTCTACACCTGAACTACATTCTTCCATAAGAGAGGCCTTAGTGGCCATGGCTCCAGCATTTGCCTGGAAGGCTAGAGAAGACTCAAATACCGAAGAAGTTCAACTGACAGGTCAACAACATTTATTATTGGCCATGCTGTCTGATAATGCCGAATCTAAACTACATATTGTACAAAATGTGACTAGCATTTTTCTTACGACTTGTTATCCAGAATACTACGCACCAGCTAGATACTTGTTATTGCTTATAGCAGGAGAACGGTGACTACCTTGAATTTAAAAAATTTAATTTTTATTTTTTATTTATTTTTTTTCTTAGGAACTCCTTGCGTGAAAATGTTACTTCTTATTTATATGGTGTATCTAAAAAAGATCATATTAATTATAATATGTTATCATCCGTTGAATTCCCTTCAAATACGGATAAAGAGGATTTTAACAAATTGACTTCGGAGCAACGTCATGTCGTCTTGCCAAGTTTTGAATCAATGATGCGTCATGTTAATGAAACTTCACAAAAGAGATTAAAAAAAAATGTATCGGTAGTTGTGGGACGTACTAAACTTCCTTATACTTTAGAAGTTTATGAAGAAGTAAGTTTTTTTTAATAATTGTTGTTAAACAACGTAATTAAATAAAGTAAGAATATTTATTATTTTATGCTTATAAAAAACTAATTAGCAAGAAATGTTCAAAAAGTAATTTTTAGTTTTTAAATATTCTTTTTAGTTTTTAAAAAATCGTACAACTCTGTTTTTCCTCAATTTTGCGGATAAATATGTAAAAGAATATACGAATATTATTAAAAAAATTTAGAAATGAATTAACTTAAGGATTCGTTAACATAGTTTTTAATGGAATTTTAAAGAAAGATAATTTTTAAAATGTTTTTAAATTTAGTAACTTCTTTTAAACATTTCCCATTTAGATTTTAGATTACTTAAGAATCTGCTTGTGGTATTCGGCTGGTGCTCTTTGTGCTCCTGGTGATGCTAAATATATTCAAAAGCTTAAAAATTACATCCAAAGTAATTATGAAGAGTCTGAAAATAATGAATTGCATCAATATTTATTGTTTATACAAAGAAGTGTTGAGGCAAAGAGAAGTAAGTGTAAATTGTATAATTTCTAATCTTTATTAACTAAATATTTGACGTATTATTTTTTAGCTGACTCTAATTTATTGTGTTTATATGATTTACTTAATGCTACACCTGATATATTGTGTAAATCTGAAATACATTTACTGGAATCATTGTGCAACTCTTTGAAAGATGTTTCAGAAGTTATGCGTATAAATGTTTCCCAAATTGTTGGCATATTATGGGCTTATGGATGTAGTGAAAAAGAATTCGAGGCCCAGGTAAATAAGGGAAGACTTTAAGTTTCCGCTTTCAAGAATTGTCTTAAAAAGGCCTTTACATTGTTTACTTGTTTACTGTAATATCACAGGTTACTGATTGTTTGTCTAGTTTGTCTCAAAAAAGTTTAGAACATAAACATGGTTGGCTTTTAGTATTAGGTCATGCTTTTAGTCGTTTTATTCGACATACCAAAGAAACCAAATATATAAAAGATTTTCAAAATTGGTCACATTTTATAGATGCTATTAAAGTAATTGGTAAGTTTTATATAAAAACGATTAAAAGAATTTTGCATAAGTTTTTAAAAAAATTTCTTTTCATTTGAGCTGAAATCTTGGTTAAGGGACCCCAAGACTTGTTAATATCGGCTGCAGTTAAATGTATTTCCATGATTGGAAAATATACCGAAATACCGAATGTTCAGCTGGAAATAACTTTCCAGAAAACTGACGAAGGAGATGAGGATGAAGAACTCACTGAGTACAGTAGGTTTTTATTAAATGTTATTTGAAACTTTTTTCTATCATTCATTATCCCATTTCAGCCGCCACTGGTTCCACGAAATTTTTTATTTTTACCGTTGTGCATCGCCTGTTGTTAAGGTCTTCTGTACGTCCTAAAATACGCGGTGAGGCGGCAAATTGTTTAGGCAACTTGGCTATAGGCGATGGTGATTATTTCACTCAACGTAATCTGGATAAATTCCTTGCCATGGTTAAGATTCAAAAAGATGCAGCTCTTAATATTTCCATTTCGGATGCTATTGCTTCTACTTTGTGTGGTTATGATGTTGGCGAAGGTGCTCCTTCAGAAAATTTTACAAATAGCTATTGTAACGATGAGGCTTTTGAAAAGTTTCTTAATGCTTTAATACGCTTAGTACCCGAACCAAATCCACACGCACGTCAAGCCTGTTCTGTGTGGCTTTTGGCCGTAGTTAAGCATTGCAGCTATCGTCCTGCTGTTTTAAATCAAAAGCAAATGTTACAATATGCTTTCACTGAATTGTTGTCAGATGATAGTGGTAAGTTAGAGAAATTATTTATATTTACTTGCCAAAAAATACTTTTAATTAACAGTCTAGATTTTGTTTTTAAATTTTTAAAAATTTATAAAGTCGTTAAATAACACTTAAACAATATTTTGAACTTAAACATTTTTTTTATTTAAGAATTCGTACAAGATGTGGCCTCTCGTGGTTTAGGTTTGGTTTATAACCTTTCTGATCCTAATAGTCAAAGTGATTTGGCTAATTCTTTACTTGACCAACTTATGGGTGGTAAGAGAAAAGTAAACAAAGTCTCCCAAGATACAGAACTGTTTGCGGAAGGCATGCTGGGTAAAACTCCAACAGGGTAAGTTAAATCTTTTCATCTCTCTTATCTACTTTATAACCTTTTATTTTACTATCCCATTAGTGGAAATATAACCACATACAAAGAGTTGTGTTCTTTAGCTTCGGATCTGAATCAACCTGAAATGATTTATCAGTTTATGCAACTGGCCAATCATAATGCCGCCTGGACTAGTAAATTAGGAGCAGCCTTTGGCCTTAAGTCGCTTTCAAGTGAAACCAAATCAAAAATGGAACCATATTTTGGTAAAATAGTACCACGTCTCTACCGCTACAAATACGATCCAACACCTAAAATACAAAATTCAATGATTTCTATATGGGATTCAATTGTAAGTGACCCCAAGGAGGTAGTGGAAAAATATTATTGGGACATTTTAAGAGAAATCTTGGATAACTTGACTTTTAATGAATGGCGGGTACGTATTGCTTGTTGCCTGGCCGTAAGAGATCTGTTAAGAAGCCCGAATGGTTTAAAATTGCGTTCAAATGAAATTAAACTTTTTGGCGATAAAAAAGGGTCTCAGTCTCCCTCAAAAAGTAATAAAATGGAAGTTGGTAAGTTATTTTCATAATAAGGGTTATGTTTTGTTTAAGCACTGAAAATCTGCGATAATTCGTAAATTTTTAACTTTTTTGGGGTGTTTTTTAAAGATGGCGAGGTTCCCGAACCAGAGCTTAAGGAATTATGGTGTCAACTATTTCGAGTAATGGATGATATACATGAAGGGACTAGATTAGCAGCTCAAGGATCTGCTATGTTCTTGAGTAAGGTAAGAATACTATCAAACCATTTATGAATAAAAACTCCACAGGAGTTTTCTCTCATTTTTACACTTTAAACAAAAAAAAAAAAAATGGGGTAAAAAATTATGAAAAAATTTAAAAACATTTTTAAAATCTGTATAGTTTTCAATAGAACTATGTATGTATATGATAATCCGATGAGAACCAAAGTTTACATTATTTTATTATCTTTTTTCCTAGCTTTGCGTCATTGCTGCCTCCTCGGATCATGGTAAATCTGGTACTGCTGTTGCTTCCTCAATTTTACCTTTCCTCTTGGAGACTGGTGTCACCCATACCGTCGATGATATTCGCAAAATTAGTATTAAAACTATATCGGAGATGATTGATTCATCGGGTGCATTAATGGCACCACATTTACCCTCTCTTATACCCTGTTTGCTAAAAGCCACTGGCGAATTGGAATCAACAAAGTTATCCTACCTCTCGACACGTTTAGGTGCCGATAATGATGCTCAGGAAAAGGTGGATTCTTTAAGAGCGGAAGCGGCCAAAAGTCATCATACTACAGAGACAACAGCTAAGGTAACAGTTCAAGTAATTTTCTTAAACATTTTTTTAAATGGTATTTTTAAAAAAAAAAATTCTTAAAAAAACTTGATTTTGAAAAATTTTGTGCTTAAAGCTAATTTTTGCAAAATTTCCTAGAAACAGAAAGCTTTCTTATAAATCGCAAAATTTTTACAAAATTCAAAACTTTTCAAAATAAAATATTCTACAATTTAAAAAAAATCATGTATATTTTGTAGTGTGTACGCTTCGTGGACTATCCTGCCTTGGAGGAAATGACACCAGCTATACTGGATCTCATAAAAACCAGTGTAAATTTAGGCACCAAAATTGCCTGTGCCCATTTCATTTGCTTGGTAAATTTAACAAAAAACAATTAACAATAATTAAATTAACAAAATAAATTTTAGGTTAGTATACGTTTGGGCATTGAAATGACTTCTTTGGTTGCAAAATATTTAGGTGCTTGTTTTGTCGGTTTAAAAGATCGCAATGCCACCGTTCGTAAATATTATGCCAGTGCTATTGGCCATTTAATAGGAATAGCAAAGGTAAGGTGAAACTATTTCTATCTTTCGCATAGCCTTGATCATTCGCTTTCCAGGAACAATCCATACGTAATTTATTCGTCAAACTAGATGAATTGTATATGGAAAATCCGGCCAATCGTTCGGCTGTTTTAGTTATCCAGTCCATTAATAAACGTCACAATGAATTACTTAAAGATTATTTGGATAGTGTTCTGCCCTTGACATTCTTTGCCATGCATGAAGAGCCGAATGAAGAGAATAAGACTACCATTGAATTGTGGCGTGATTTATGGAATGAAATAAGTCCTGGAGATGCTGGCATACGCATGAATCTTAATGTTATAGTGCCAAAATTGGAAAAGTCTCTAAACGATGCGAGTTGGTCACGCAAAGCTCAGGCTGCTAATGCCATACAAACCATAGCTAAGCGTTTAAAGTCATCCATGCAGGAAGCAGATCGGTTACGTTTAATTTCTCTCTTAATAACGGGTTTACAAGGACGCACTTTTCAGGGCAAAGAACGTTTATTGCAGGCTTTGGCAGCTTTATGTCAGGGTTTGGATCATAAACATGAAATTTGTGAAAAAATTGTGGACTCAGCCATGAAAGAGTGTCGCAAAGAGGAACCCCAATATCGCACGTTGGCATTGACTAGTTTGGGTGATATTTTAGAGGAATTAGAAAAGGATCGCTTTGAAGAGGTTTGCAATTTAAATAATAAATAAAGTTTTAATTACGAAAAAAGTAAAAATTGATAGGTCTACAATATGATTTGGTACTTATTGGACAAAAAAGAGCTACGCCATCTCTCCAAATCCGATGATGAAGATGAGAATGTTTCTCAGCAAGATTTGGGCACAGATGAACGCAACAAACGTGCCAATATTTTAAATAAACTCAAAGAGACTGTTTGCGAAACATTAGGTAAATCTTGGCCCAAAAATTCCATGGAAACCCAAAGGAAATACGAGCAATTATTTGCCGAACGTTGTTCTCAATGTTTGTGTGATAATACACGTTCGGTACAGGTCAGTTTAATGGTGGCCCTTACGAAATTCATAGAACGTTTGCAAGTGCTCAACAATGAACTGGAAGAACAAGCCGCGGGTAATCAAGAGAAAAAGCTTAAGGTTGATACCCAATTAAAACGTGATCAAATTATAGAGAGAATTTCTAAAGATATATTATCGGCTGTTAGTTATGCTGCAGGTAGGATAAATTATTTTAAAACTAATGACCTTTTTATAGGAAATTTTTCATTTAGGCATACCTCATACGGGCCTTAAGAAGGAAGCTCTTAATATCGTTTTGATACTTATCAAACGTTTAACCGATGCTAAGGACATGAAGCATTTAAATGTTATAAGAAAAAATTTTGAAGAAAATTTGGAAAAATTCCAAAAAGATTCAGCTCCCGAAATAAGATGCCGCATTAAAGATATTGAGGAAAAATTTAGCAAGTGTAGTTTCCAAGAAAATTAATTAAGTTTGAAAAAACGGTTTGATAAAGAAATTTGAATTAATATATTTAACATGAAAATAAAGGGAGAACTGGAAATAAATACATAAAATAAAAAAACACATTTTATAATAATATCTTGGTATATTTTACTGATCGATTAAAGAGACTATTAATCATATTTTTTTAATAATCGGTTAATCGCACATCGCTTATTTTAATATATTTATATTTGTTTTGCAGGAAGGCTTTAAACTTAATTGTTTATAATTAAAATTAACTGCCTGTTAACGATTTCGAACGTCAACGTTCGCATAGAAAATTATATTTAAAACAAAAACTAAATTCTAAAATTTGTTTTTGTTTTAAATTTAAGGCCCCTATTGCGGTTCACAATTCAACTCAGTTGAAATTTGTGTCCATATTTTTTTTTAAATTGCATTTTTTATTTTAAAAGTATTCAATAAATATGATTACATTTCATTTAAAATTTCTTTAACTTTCATTTAAGTCGTCGCAAAATTTTCTGTCGACAAAAACAGGGACAATACTAATCGACGTCGACTTAAAAGCGCCTCAGAAAATACCTCAGAAAATATCAATTGACTCAATAGTAATCGATTGTTGTCAATAACGACTCAGAAAATACTATTACTGTTCAGGTGCCGTCGACTTTCATAATAGAGGTGATTACTTTAACTAAATTAATAAGATTAACAAGGACTATAAGGGAATTTACTATCAAGGGTGAAAACCGCTATTTTACAATTAGAGTTTGATCAATTTACTGGTCACGCTTTTGGATTTTTTCGTTAAATATTTCGCACCCTAAATACTAAAGGGTCACAACTCAAAATGCATAAATTTTCAGTAGAGACAAAAAACGGGTTTCTTTTTATATGTACTCTAATACAACAAAGAAGGATTTAATTGTATTTTTTTTCGCAAAATACTAGAGAAAATGATCTAAGATTTCTACAGTGCGTAGATATGAGCACTGTGCATCGATTTCTTACAAAAAGTGAAAATTGAAAAATTTCGAGTTGTGACCCTTTAGTATTTAGGGTGCGATTTGTTAGGTCTAAATATACCTTAAATATTATGACAATATATAGTTCTTTTTCGGTGATGACTGTTCCCAGCTAGCATAGGCTGTTTGTTAAACGATTGTGTTTAAACTACAACACCTAAAAGAATCTTCTGATGATTATCTGACGAGTAACAATAACAAAAACAACTACATTTTTGTTGTTTATACATATTCTGAGACGTTCGTCTTTTAATCTTGGATTGTTTACCTTCTAAAACAATCTAAATGATTATTTCAGGAGTACAAAAACAACAATGTTACACTTTGTTTATCTTTCGTCCAACAATAATCGAATGAACCTTTTGCTACTCTCTGTAAAAGACATATAACAATTACTGCGCTACCTAAATAATGATTATTTCAACACAATCGTCTAACAAACAGCATATGCTAGCTAGGCTTATTCAAATAAAAATTTATATACTAATGTAAATATTTTATCAGTTTAACAAAGACTCAAATTTTAAATTGAAAAAATTTTGATAAAAATTAATCGATTTTTTTTATAAAATTGCAAACGTAAATTCGATTGCGAGAAATCAATTTTGTATTCAAATCGAAATCGGTTTACCATACCCTAGTTTCGTGCATTTAATTTTTTCGATGATCAAGAAGTTCTGACCGCGGCATCTGTTGGGCGACATATAAGGCAATTCTTATCCGTTAGAATCACCGTCAGTACTTATAAATAATTTCTTGCTTTAGGACATATTTCGACTTCTCAAAGATGCTGGGACTTATTTAGTAGACACTATAAAGACTGAACACAAATTCATGGGTTAACAGCACTGTTAAAATTTTTTAATAAGTGTGTGTGTAAATTCAAGTAAGTCAAATTGTTGCCCCGTGGTAATTTCAAATAACAGGGGGCTAATTCTGGCAGTCGTGATAGAATGCTATTTCGATTCGCAAGTTATTTTATTTATTTTTCTTTCAGTCGATAACGAACGAATCAAAGCTATTTTTTCAGTGTTGTGAAAACTCAACACTGAAAAAATAATTTCGATTCGTTCAGTGTCGACACAAAGAATTAGAAATAAACTTGCTTTCGAATCGAAAAAGTAAAATCGCAACACGCCAGATTTATGGTCGGGCATGTTCTAACTTGAAATCGTATAATAAGCATTATTTAAATCTGGCGTTTTTAGATTTCAAATCGTGCGATTGTCATAACATGGCCTTTTATGGTGTTCTGAAACTCGTGCCATAGTTTCTAAAAAACATTCTATGTAGTTCCCTTAATTATACTTTTCTCAGTAAATTGCGTATAAAATCAAAAGTTGTGCACCGATTGCAATAAAATTAAGCTCATTTCATTCGAAATACATATGGGCATTTCCATGAAAATGTCAACCGCGACTCAAAAAATTAAAACGCTTGAAACTTTTTTTCAAATATATTAAAGAGAAATAAAACACCCAAATTTTACTATGCAAACGTACTTATAGCTTATTACAATTTTTAAAAAGCAAAAAATTAAAGTTTAAACTGACACTCTCTTTGATTAATTTTTAGTAACTGCAATTAACAATTTTCTTCCGATTAAATACAGAAACTGGCAACCCTGGAATTATGCTTTAAAATTAGTTTTACAACAACAATGAACAAGATCCATGAGGAAAGACCAAGTATATAGTTCGATTAGTGGTATATTTTTTGGTTTGTTTTGGATGCTATTCTAATTAGAGATGAGCGATATTTCCGTACCTGTGATTTAATCACTGTTACTGAAAAATCACGAATCACAGTTGTGACCAAATCTGTTAAGTAACAGGTACCTGCTAAGTTGTTATTTCTTATTTTGTTTCATACACAAATTTATGATATTTCACTGTTTGTGTGGGTAATAGCGTTTTTTGCACTCATGAATGTAATTGTTGCTATTTTTTCTTTTGTTCTCTCTTCCTTTTTAGAATTTTTTTACAGCCAATGTTTATTTGTTCAAGTATGTCCAACTAAACAGGTGATCGTTTTTGTTGCCTTATTTCTTTGTCAAACTCCATAACAAAAAATTTTCAAATATCCAAGAACAAAAATAAAAGTTGTGATCACAATCACAGTTTTAAATAACAGTGATTTTAAAATCACGTTCACTAATCACGATGTTCCTTAAAAATCACGGGATCGCTCATCTCTAATTCTAATGTCACGAACGTGACTTAGGTGTTTCAAAATAAAAGTTCAAAGCAAGATATTTGCTGCAAAAAAATATTGATCGGGATTTTTTTTTTAAATTGGTATAATCAAAATTTTATAAGCTTTTAAAGCTCGTCACGCACGATATTGTAAGTACTAAAATGCAACTAAATGCATCATCTTATTATGTTAGTATTAAGTTTAAATGTGGTCAAACCTTATTTTATTACAATCAAAAGCGTCTTACAAAATTTTTTTGGAATCGGTCCATATTTGACCATAGCTCCCATACAAGTGCTACTCCAGAAAATAGCTTTAATGTCATAACTTCCTTAGAAATGTTGGCATTTACATAAAAATTGGCGACAATGACTTTTGCAATAGGTACTATATCATGATAAAATGTTGTGCGGGTAGGTCCAAAAATTAACCACAGGTCCCATATAACCCCCCTTTCTTAAATCGGCTAGGGGCACACAAATCTCATATAGATGGAAATACATAAATAATATAATAAAATTACTCTTTTATAATTCTTAACCTCATAGCATAATTCTATTCTAGCGATCTTGATTTGCCATGGGTCCCAAATAGGGTACACTCAAAAAAAAATTTTTGTTTAATATTATAGAGTAGGGTGTCATATGGCCGGGCTTGACCGACTATACTTTCTAACTTGTTTTTTTAAGTTTTTATATAATTTACATACATATATTTACAAAAAATATTTTTCATGCCTTATAAATACAATAAAAGAAAAATCTGTCACGTACGGTATGTCACGAACGATATAACAGTTTGTTCATTATTAAATCATCAAAAAAAAAAATTCCAGTTACGGATTATAAAGGTAAAATATCTGGTTTAATGTTAAAAATTAAAAAAAGAAGAAAAACCTCTCACAATTCGCAGATTTTCGTATTTTTTTACATTCACCCCAAAATCACTTCCGTTTTATGTCACGTACGATATGCTCTTACTTTGCTCGATATTTTGGACAACAAGGATCCGAATTTAATAATTTTTTTTTCATATATAGTACCCTCTAAATGAAACATAATGATAAAAAAAAATGTCCAGTTAATACTATTTTGGCAAATTTTCTATCTCTCTGAAGGTGTACAAATGTCACGTACGATGACATGGAAATGCCCATATGTTAAACTAAATGTTTTTAGACCAAAACTGTGCTTTTTATCGCATTTTTATTTTTTATGAATTTTTAAAGAACAAAAAAAATTTGTTTTAACTGTGATTTTTTTTTGTCAAGACTGTAACGATATCCCTGAAACTACTGGGCAAATTTAAAACAATGTAAGCACGGCTTAAAGATAAAATTGTTGCCGAGTTTCGAAAAGTCGGGCTTTTAGAGAAAAATGGAGATTTGATTTGAAATCAGCGAAAAAATATGCAATAAATTTACAGGCCGCAAAATGACTGTTCCCCAGTGTTATTTTAAAAATTACCGCAAGTATTTACTGACTTTTATATTCGTTCTGGTGAAGATACAGAATAATTTGTTTTTCTATTTTAACAAAAAGTTCTCTCAAAAGCTTCTGAAAATATCGAATTTGCGGTTTTGTAACTAAAAACCGGTTTCGAATAATCGGTTTATCGGTTTTTTTTAAATTATTTATTTAATAAAAAAGTAAAACAGAACAAGCAATTTGTACGTTCATATGTATGTATGGAATTCAGAAGTAAAACGTATACTTGTTAGGTATATTACCACATAAAATGTAAGTTAGATGTAAATATAGATAGATCAGTTTAATAAAACAAAAAAATAATGTGTTTTTACACCCACACCACAATGGTGGAAAGGGCATTATGCGTTTGTTCTGATGTGTGCAACACTAAAAATATTAGTCCTAGACCCACCTCTTAGTATGCCGATCGGCTGGTTGGCTGTCCATGTAAAGTACAGTTCGCAATTTTGATAAAATTTAATGCATACATTTCAATTGTCCCAAAAACGAATCCGGAATAGTCTTTGTGCCCATAAATTTTTTTATAATTTAAAATTAAACATCTTATTATTATGTTGGTAATTAGATTTAAGTAAACTCGAACAAATTTTATTGCACCATAAATCGTCTCAAATGATTTGGGGGCGTCCGATTTCTCAACCAAGTTTGTATAGAGGGCAATACTGAAAATAACGTTCACTAATCGTTGAGATTGGGTTAATTGTCAGTAATGCCATGGAAAGCAGATATTTTAGAAAATTCAGCTCTGTTGTCAAAATCATCCATTAAGTCACTTTTGTTAATTGTTTTTGAACTTTTAGCTGGGTTTTGATTTGTTCAAGGTAGCATTAAGCGGTGTACAACTCAACTTCAGTTCAGTTAAAATTTTGCAGTTTTTGGTTAACAACTCTTTTTTAGTGCGATTTACAAAAACATAAGAACTCAGCACTAGCAGTTGTTTTAATTTCACCGGAAACCAAAGTCAGAACTATCGCTTTACTCATACTGCTGGCTATTATAAAAAAATCTGTGTTGTAGAATTCTTCTTCAATAGCTTGGTACTGTGATGAATACATATGTATGTTATGTATGGTGACAAAATTCTGTTGTGAATAACGAAAGTAGTTACTAAAAAATGTCATCGAATGCAAGATATTTAAAAAAATTAAATATAAGAAAAAATCGATTATTCGAGACCAAAAAACTGATTTCTCGAATACTTCGAAAACCGGCGTTTTTAAAAACCCAGTTTAAAAAAACCGAAAAAACAACTCTACTCAAAAGCGTTTAGTTTCAATTATTTTGCACGCAACAAATACCGGAATAAAATAAATACATATGTATGTATGATTCAGCAATATTTTTAATCTAGATTCTAGACATTAAAAATAAAAAAAAAACAGTTTCATGGACGAGTGATTGTCAGACATTGTTGCATTTTAACGAATATTTTACTGTAGGCATTTTTTAAAATCGTGTCAGATTGTCAGTTTAACACCTGCAATTAAGATTTAAGTTTACATCTCTTCAATTATAAATAGAAATAGTTAATTAAATCACCGTTAAGGAACAAACAATTTTATTTTAATGATCTCCGACCTATTCGGGAAAAAAATGCCACTGGTCATAATGCTTCACAAATAATTTTAAATGTATTTAAAATCCACAAAGAGATCTAGGTGGGTGGGTCTCGAGACTAAGTGATTTAAAGCAAAACAATTTCGTTTACAAAAAGTGATTGATAAAATAATCACTTGGAATTTTTTTTAAAACAAAAAAGTTTGTTTTGATACAATATTAATATAAATAGAAATAAAAATAACAAAAAACACGAGTAAATGATAAGAATAATAATATTGAGAGGCAATATTAAAAAGGAAATTTACATTTTTGCGGGTATATAAGGGTTCAATAAATTTAACAAAGCATTAGTTTCAAGTGAAAGTTAAAAAGTGAAACACAAATCAATAACGTTTTTTTTTTAAATATTAAAAGTTTTCTAAAAAGTAAAAAAAAAATATAAGTTGTATATAAATAAAAATGTTTTTAACTATAATCTTGATTGTATTAGCCAGTCTTATTGGCATTATTACACTCTGGATTAAATATCACTACAACTATTGGCAACGACATAAGATTCCCTATATAAGGGCCCATCCATTATTTGGCAACTTCAAAGATATTGTTGTATGGAAAACCGATCCATGTTCCCATTTCCAAAACTTATACAATGTAAAAGATATTGTGGGTGCAAAATCCAAAGATAATCCCGTTGTTGGTTTACATGTATTCAATAAGCCGGCCTTGTTAATACGTGATCTAGATTTAATTAAAAATATTTTAATTAAAGATTTCAATCAATTCTCTAATCGGTATTCCTATTCTGATCCTCATTCGGATGCTATAGGTGCTAATACTTTGTTCTTTGCCAAAAATCCTAAATGGAAGAGCATACGTACAAAATTGACTCCAGTATTTACTAGCGGTAAAATTAAACAAATGTTTCCTTTGGTTGAAGAGGCAAGTTTTTAAACCAATTTTTAATTTTATTAAACAATTTTAAAATTGAAGCTGTTGTGTATTTTTTTGTTACATACACAACAACAATTTGTGAATTGTGGTGTTTTTTTAATTTCAACGTATCTAAAATCTTATATTTCGTTCAAAGCTAAAACTTAATTTGTTTTAATTTTTAACATTGAGGCGACAATTTTAAGGTTATTAAAAAATGTTTTTCGGTTTAAAAAATTTCTAAAATCTGGACATTGGGATTACAGAAAAAAAAATAAGAATATGTGGAACCGTAAAACACCATTTAAATAAATAAAAAACAAAATTTTAGATTAATTTTGAAATGTTGGGTTAGTTTCGCAATTACATATAGGTAAGAAAAGTGTTTTAAAGTTTATAAAAACAAAATAATTGGATTTAAATTACATGAAGCGATAGAATACATAATATAGACAGATTAATGTATTGTATTAATATGCACGAAATTTAAACAAATTACTAATTTTATGAACTTTAAAAGGAGGGGTTTCAAAATTTGTTCGATTTAGTTTTACTCGTTCAGAACATGGGCGTTAATTAACTAAAATGTAAGCAGTTTAAATATTAAAAGGACATTAAAAATTGTGTGTAAACTGTTTAACCCTAAAAGTACAATATTAAAACATAAAGCAACCCAGAATATAATTTAAATAGTTGATAAAATATTTTTTTTATTAAAAGTATTAAATCATTATTATAAAGCAATTACTGAATATATATTTGTGAAAAAAGGGAAAAGGTTATTTATCTAGAATTAATTTTAACATTAGTAATTGTAGTATTAAAAAATATAAAGAATTTTAACAACATGAAATATTAAAAAAAGGTATTAATCAGGTATGTGATGAAAATCAATCGTTTTTGATGAATTTAGAGATTTAAAAATCCATTTCTAAATTGTAGTCTTAATTTTTTGTTCAAAATACAGTTCAATAAGCATTAATAATGCAAAGGTATCAAATTTAAAAACGTATATACATGAAAAAAGAGAAAATTGTATTAAAAAAACAGTTTTTTTTATCAAAAATTACTTCGATAATGATAATACAAATGATATAGTTTTCCAAATAGTTTTTCATAACATACCAAATTAACTTTTAATAATGTCTAAAAAAAATTAATTCTAAAATGTTATATATTTTATTGTTTACAAAATTAAGGAAAATTCCCGAGTAATGTAAAAGTTTAATTCAAATTAATGTTTAAAATATAAATTCAACTATTAAGGAAATTGTAGTTTTTTTTTAATAAAAACGAGTCATTTAATGTTTGCTGTTAGAAATTAGGAATGAAAGCTCTCTTTAGCTTATGTGTCTCATTAAAAGATTTTTTATAAAAACTTAAACTATTAAACAATATTTAATTAATTCTGAGTTTGTTTGTCAGCCTTTGGGAAAGAATTCGAATCATCTGATTCCTCAGCTTTAGAATCACTGTCAGCTTCTGCTAAATCTGTTACACCTTCACCATCAGTTTTCTCACCGTCCTCCAACTCTTCTTGAGGTTCATTTTCATTAAGCATTTCTGTGAGAACCGAGACCAAATGTTTGGCTTCCTCTAGCTGTTGACGTGATGTATTTAACTCTTCCTCCAAGCCATCAATACGTTCATATAAACTTTGATTTTCCTCTAATGACTGTTCTAAAGCCTCACGTCTCTTCTCGGCCAAAAGTTCCCAATAATGCTCACTAGGCTTTTCTTCACTGCACAAATCTTCGGCAGTGATTTTTCTGCTACTTGTAGACTTTGATTCCGGACTGGTTTGGGTTTCAACCGCTTTAGTTTCTATCTTTTTACGTTTCGCATACTCGCTGGTATTCGTTGAGATTGTAGTCTCATGTACGGCTGCTTTTAAGCGACTCAGTTTGTCTATTTGTGGACGCCCGGTTAGATTTTCCTTATCGGTGGCTACACCTTGTAAGACTTTCAAAGTTTTACGTTGATTTTTAATATTTTCTTGTTGTTCTGCCGCCGATTCAACTTGGATGTAGACTTTTTTCGAAGCGGCACTAGACATGATTTATTTTCGATTAGTTAACAACACACACAATCTATTGATTTAGCTTTGGTATTAAATGTTTAAAGCGTAAAACAAGCGAAATAATATTTTTGTTTGTTTATGAATAAAAACTCACTTAGTTAGCGATGAGGACATGTAATAAATTTTCATATAGAAAAAGCGTACACGAAATGCTTAAACAAAGAAAACATGAGAATTTTAATAACAAACGTCAAACCACGCGCCTTTTTTTATTGGAATCTAACTGAAGTTAGCTGTAGTTGTTGGAAAGAAAACAAAAAATGTTCATTATTTTATTGCTTAACAACACTAGACGTGTAGCAAAAGTAAGTGCCGGTTCACACACGTCAAGTTTGGCTCGTCAATTCATGATCTTTTTGGAGAGAATGCCATTTCTTTCCAAAAACTTATGACTGGATGAGTCAAACTTAACGTGTATGAACAGGCACTAAACAAAATGAAATGAACTTTTGTTATCTTCTGTTATTATAAATTAATTTATGCAAAAAGTCAACAATAAATTATTTCCAAAAAATCTCAAGAAATGGTTGTTAATATTAAAACACAAAAGCAAACTTGTCGCTACACTTCGCTAGATGGCGATATAAGTACACAAAACCAGGGACCGATAATAACGATTCTTTTTCAAATTTAAACAAAAAATCAAACTAAGAAAGATGTGCTAGGTACGTGCATAAGGAATACACCAAGATAATCCGTGTTTTATTGACATTTTTTTAGAATCTAAAGGTAGTTAATGTAACAATGTAAATAAAAATGAATGCATAAAAAGTTTAGATGGATTAATTTGTATTTGTTTATGTTTAATTATGGAACTTAACTTTGCCGATTATTTTCTGAGATTTATTTATTTCTCAGAACATAAAAGTTACATTATGAGTTTTATTTTTGCTTAGAAAATAATTTTTTTCTTGAGTATTATTTGTTCCTCAGAAATAAAAGTTATTTTTTGAGATTCCTTAAGAAATCAAAACGAGTTTTTGAGTTTTATTATTGATCAGAAAATAAAAATTAATTCTTAAGTTTTTTTTATTGTTTAATAAAAGTTATTTGTTGTTAAGAAAAGACCAGTTATGTACTTGTTTATTCTAAAATTAAATTAAATATAAAAAATTAATTTTATTTAAGAAATACGAGGTATGCACGGACTCTGGGAATAAATCCGACCTTAAATCGTAGCTGTTATTTTCTAAACAAAAATTACTTTTATTGCTTTTATTATTTTCATAAAGTCCGCCAGTTATTATATAATTATTACAACTTGGAAATTGTTTTTTACAGATTGGCCGTGAATTGGACAAATATCTGTGTCATTTAACTGAGAAAACACCCAATACAAACGTTCATGAGGTCAAGGACATTAACGTTTTATATTCCACCGATGTCATTGCCACTGTTGCTTATGGCGTTCATGCTAATAGTTTGGTAAATCCTGATGGTGATTTCCGTGTTAATGGCAAACGCATCTTTCATTTTAGTAAACGTCGATCGCTTGAGTTATCTTGCATGTTCTTTTTGCCCAAAATGGTTAAATTAATGAAATTTAAATTTTTCTCGCCCGAAACCACCGTATTTTTACGTAAAACTATTAAATATATTATGGATGAACGAACCAAATCCGGTTTGCAGCGTAATGATCTTATCGATATCTTAGTTAAATTCCGCAAAGAAGCTGAAACTGATGAAACACACTTTGCCAATGAATTGGATGCGGTTATAGCCCAAGCTGCCATTTTCTTTTCGGCAGGTTTTGAAACCTCTTCGTCTACCATGTCCTTTACCCTTTACGAATTGGCCAAACATCAGGATGTCCAACAGCGGGTCAGAGAAGAAATTCGTGAAGCTTTACAACAAATTGAAAATGGCGAATTGTCGTATGAGCAATTAAATGATTTGAAATATTTAAACAATGTCATCATGGAAGTTTTACGTTTGTACCCACCGCTACCCTTTTTGGATAGAGAGTGCACCGCCGATAAGGGTTACTCACTGCTGCCTCATGTTGATTTTACCATTCCTCCCGGTATGCCAGTATATATTGCTGCCCATGCCTTGCAAACGGATCCTAGAGTAAGTTTTAAAATAGTTTCCGTTTGCTTTTTCCATTAAATGAATTTTTTTTACTTTCAGTACTTCCCCGAACCCGATAAATTTGAACCTGATCGTTTTAGCTCTGATAATAAATTGTACAACAATATGGGTGCCTACATGCCTTTCGGCGTCGGCCCTCACAACTGTATTGGTGAACGTTTTGGTATAATTCAAACAAAAGTTGGTTTATTCAACTTTTTGCGTAACCATTGTGTAAAACCTTGCGAGAAAACTTCCCCGGAAATGAAATTAAGTCCATATGCCTTGATTATACAGTCGGCCGATGGCATATATCTGAATCTTGTGAGAGATCCCTTAGTTTAAATAGTAATTAATTATTAAATTAAAATTACAATTATTCTTAATTTCAAGTTTAATTTAAAATTAAAGATTATAAAATAAAAGAAACATTGTAATGAAAATTATACAGCCATTTTTTTCTTTATTTTTAAAATAATAAAAGTTTTTTTTTAACAATTTTAATCTTTTATAAGCTTTAAGTAAATACCTCCTTGGGCTTGTAACATAAAAGATTTGGCATCAAATTTTATTTCTTTTTGAGTTCTTGGGCTCTGTTGCACCTGACATATTTTCAGTATATGGGCTAAGCCTAGCTTGACTTGCAACAAACCCAAGCGACTGCCTATACAACCATGTGGCCCGGCTCCAAAGGGTAAATATGTCATTGGACTTATATTTGGTAAATTTTCGGGAGCAAAACGATCCGGACGAAAAATATTAGGATCAGGCCAATACTAAGAAATAAAAAATGTTATAAACTTTCTGTTAGATAATATAAAAACATGAATGAAGTTTATATTAGATAAGTTTAGTTAGCTGATTACACCATTTTTTCGCTTTTATCAAATTATACTTAGGTGCTCTTTTTTAATACAAAGATTAATGATGTTTCTTATTGAAATTTTCGATTTTTTTATGTCCAAAATGACACAAGCTAATTAAATTTTTTTAAAAACAACTACATACTTACCTTTGGATCTCTATGTAGCCCCAATATTGAAACATATAAAGGCATGCCCTTGGGCACAAATAAATCAGGTTTTAAGTAAAAACCTTTTGGTGAGTCCCTGCCAGGAGTACATTCTCTATTAATGAAAGCGGCAGCGGGATACATGCGTAAGCCCTCACAAACCACCTGATTTAAATAATTTAAAGTCTGTAGTTTCTCGTACGACAAATATTTCTCTTTTTTAAAAGCCTTTTTCAATTCCAAACGTAAATGCTGTTGTATTTCTTGATGCTTGGCCAGCTCATACAAAATAAAACCCATCACCGAGGAGGAAGTTTCAAAACCGGCCAATAAAAATATGGCAACTTGAGAAGGTATAAAGTCTGGATGTTGGCTATAAGGATGAGTTTTAGCTTTGTCTTTTTGAAAAATTTTTAACACATCCAATAAATCTCCTTTTATTACAGAGCCCTTGCGTACATGCTGCCTTTGTTGAAAACTCTCTAAAGTGAATTGACGCATGAAATTCGCATAGCTATTGCTAAACACTTTTGCTCTTAATGTAGTCGTAAGATGCGGTAAGAAGAATACTGTTAGAAAGTTATAAACTTTTCTAGAATTAGCCTTAAATAGTTCTTTGGTTTGTTGTCTCAGTGAGGACTGTCCAGTTTTTAGACCTTTTACATCGACCCCATAGTGCAATACAGAAGTAAGATCAGTGGTGAATAACGAACACATTTCTCTAATTTCTATATCGATGTGTGTTGTTTCATATAATGCATCATCAAACTGCCTTTCGATATAAGACTCTAATTCATTTGCTATATTCAGCATTAAGGGATACATACGCTGTTTAATTTTACCAGTAGTAAAAATTTCGGACATCTTTTTTCGACAAGTATGCCATATTGGATATTTTGATAAAGGCAAACTTAAAGATCCCATATAATCATATTTGCAATCAGCAGCCTCAAAACGATTTAAAAATTTATCAAAATCTTTTATAAGGAATTTCCTAATCAAATCTGGGTCTCGTATTATAAGAGCTGGTCTATGCAATAAATATATGCCTCCATATTCTGCATGCTGTAGGTCCGGGTTTTCATACAGTTGCTGAAATAATTCACCAAATGAAACTTTTAGTAAAACAAGATCCAAGAGATTACCCAGCACTGGCAAAGGTGTAACAAAAGCAACATTGCGTCTCTTCCAGTATGAATTAAAATAATAGAATATTAAATAAAAAATTGAAAATATTAGGCTAATTAAGATGATAGTACTATTCAGGTACATTAGAAAACTGAAAGAAATAAAATAAATGTTATTTCAAATAGGTTTAATATAAAAGGCATTAAAAAAATTAGTAACTATAATTTCACAACCTGGACTCTAATGCAATTTCTAAGTAGAGTTTTTAAAAATTGCAAGCCTGGACAATGACTTACTTCAAAAGCGGCTATCAACATTAAATTCAGCGTTATAAAATAAGTTTCCAGTAGTGCAGTCAATAGAGTAGTCAATAGAGTAGTCAATAGAGTTAAGAAAGCAAATTTCTTAAAAAAAATCGGGAAAAAAATTTCGCGAAAAAAATAACGAAAAATTTTATTTAATAAATGACTTCAAATTATAAAAAATATCGTTTTATGGTACATACATAAGTATAAAAATATTAACAATATTTGACTCTTAGCTGACAACACTTTTTCGAATTTTTGGAGGCCCATAAAAAAAATTTGCCACCCGTTTGTAATACAATCGAATCTATACTTTTCAGTTCGCTGACATTTTAATGGTAAACGAGTTGAGAACCACCAAATAATGAGGCAAGTGTTACAACGAGGTTTGTAATAAAATCGAATCTATACTTTCCAGTTCGTGTGCTTTTGCAAAACTCTTCTTTTATCGCTTGGTGCAATCGCTTAACTTAACTGAAATCTTTGATTTAATCATTATTTAAAGAAAAGTTTGCTAAAATAAAAAAAAATCATAATTTTTTTGTTTTTTTTTTATTTTGCAATCTATCAACATTGCATATTTGTAACAAAATGGTTAATATCGGGCATACAAGAAGAAAGGTGCAATATACAGCCCAATTATGAATATAAATTCCCCGGGAGTTTTTTTCCTTCTACCATTTTTCCTATGTAAATCCAATGGGAAAAGGGAAAAAACTCCCGGGGAATTTTTATTCATAATTAGGCTGATAATTAGCAAAAACATCCAAATTTAAAGTTTCTTGGTTGTGTTAATTGGATTATGATGAAGCGTTAAGAGACAATTTCAGCATAAAACAATAAAGTACAATTTAGAGTTGGGCAAAATCGTTCCATTTGTGGTATCGTTCCGACCGATCCGAAAGATCAAAGGAACTAGGTCGTTCCTTTCGTTCATCAAGAGTTATTTTCTAAACCTTTTTTAAATTTAAAATATTTCAATGAGTACGGCAGTTAATATTTTGTTTGAAATATAATTCAATATACAGAAAATAAAAGAAAAATGTATGTATAAGAAATCAATTTCTAGAGATACCAAAACCGATATTATTTGCTTTAAATCGTTTCGTTTTCCAAATAAATTTCTATCTCATCCCTGAATAACTAGAACAGAATACTCTTCAATATCACACAAATTATCTACAATTTTAAAATTTGTATGTTTGTACCCATTTCTCAAAACTAGATTTTACAAATATCTGTTTATTTTATACCAAGGCCCATTGAAAAGGTCTGCGCAAGGAGCCTGATGATCATTGTTTATGTTCTTTTTAGTTGTCAAAAGTTGTTTACATTTTGCTTACATGTGCATGTATACGTTTATGGTATGCCACACATACACGTTTTTTCCTTTTGCTTTGTATATGTGGAAGTAAAATTTTGACAACTAAAAATAATCGTTTTTTGTTTTTTTACAAGTAAGCAGACCTGATAGATGGGCCTTGTTTTATACAAAACCTCATTTTTTTTTAATAAAAACAGACAGCTAAATTTTAAAACGTTCAATGTTCGAAAAACAGAAAAAGGTTTACTAAATAAATTGTAAAGTAAATACTTTGTTTAGAATTTATAAATAACAGAGCTGTAAAACATTGCAATCGCATGATTTCTCGTTGATAATTTGTTGATTTGCATATACATATGCTCAGTAAAAATTCTCAGAAATTTTTTTTCAATTAAATTATTAATCAAAAATAATATTAGTTTTAATAAAAAATTATATTCAGGTATGTTCTAGGTTTAGACTCGAATTGAAAACGAAAAATTTTTTGAATCAGCATAATTCATAAATTGGTGTTCTCAAATCAGCATGTTTTTGTGTATTCGAAGTTTTTGTTCGAAAAAACTTTTGTTGAACTAATGATCGCTAATTTGCTAACCGAAGTATGATAGCAATGTCTAATATTTTTTAAAAATCGTGAAAGCTGTAAAGAATCACAAAAAAATCGCTAACATGGCTAAAATTCTCGAAAAATTGCAAACTTTTAAACAAACACTAAAATTTATTTGAAATCTCTAAATGGGTTAAAAAAAACAAAATGTCGGAAAATAACAAAAAAAAATTGCAAAAATAGCGAAAATTCGCGAAAAATTTTAATATTTCAAACCAGCCATAATATTGATTTAAAGTCCCTAAAACTATAAGGAATGGCAAAAAATCGGTAAAAATTGCTAAATTCAAGGAAATTCGCAAAAATTTGCAAATAGCGGCATGATAGCAAAGTCAACTATTTATTATAAATCGTTAAAGCTGTAAAGAATCAGAAAACTTACACGACCAAATCGCTTATGTCGCGAACATGGCTAAAATTCGCGAAAAATTGCAAAATTTTAAACAAACCCAAAAACTAAGAGATCGCTAAATCGATTAAAGAAACAAATAGTCTGAAAATAACATAAAAATCGTTAAAAAAAAAATTGGTATAATTACATAAAATCAATGAAAAAGTCGACTTTAAATTTATGGTTAGTAAGGGCCTTTTGCGTTTTAGATAACGATATATTTTTGATTAAATTGGATTTAGAAGATTTTCAGCTAAAAGCAATATTAATTTTTTTGTTAAAAATGTTAACACATATTACAATAAAAGTCGATTCGGTTTACTTTCACCAACCCATATCTACTCTAATTGAAAACGAATAAAAACATGTGGATGTGAAATGCAGAACACCAATAATGCTAAAGTAATCCACTTTCGAGTGGATTCGGATTCTAGAACACACCCGATAATGTTTTTATCTAAATTCCTTAATTAGAACGTGCAGCATATCAATCACAATCAATATTACATATTTTTTCTTTTACATTCGACATTTGTTTTAACAAAAAAGCACTAAGGGAAAAATATGCGCCTTTTGGACATTTAAAAAGCGCTAAATTTGCAACTCTGTTACTGAGTAAACTGAAAAATTACTTTCAATTCAGGAAAAAATATTAAAAACTTTTGAGTTTTCGAACGCACCTTATGTATATGATAGAAACTTACAGGTATGTTCTAGGTTTAGACTCGAATTGAAAACGAAAAATTTTTTGAATCAGCATAATTGATAAATTGGTGTTCTCAAATCCGCATGTTTTTGTGTATTCGAAGTTTTTGTTCGAAAACACTTTTGTTGAAATAAAGATCGCTAATTTGCTAACCGAAGCCATGATAGCAATGTCTAATATTTTTTAAAAATCGTGAAAGCTGTAAAGAATCACAAAAAAAAATCGCTAACATGGCTAAAATTCTCGAAAAATTGCAAACTTTTAAACAAACACTAAAATGGGTTAAAAAAAACAAAATGTCGGAAAATAACAAAAAAAAAATTGCAAAGTAGCGAAAATTCGCGAAAAATTTTAATAATTCAAACCAGCCATAAAATTGATTTAAAGTCCCTAAAACTATAAGGAATGGCAAAAAATCGGTAAAAATTGCTAAATTCAAGGAAATTCGCAAAAATTTGCAAACAGCGGCATGAAAGCAAAGTCAACTATTTATTATAAATCGTTAAAGCTGTAAAGAATCAGAAAACTTACACGACCAAATCGCTTATATCGCGAACATGGCTAAAATTCGCGAAAAATTGCAAAGTTTAAACAAACCCAAAAACTAAGAGATCGCTAAATCGATTAAAGAAACAAATTGTCTGAAAATAACATAAAAATCGTTCAAAAAAATTTTGTATTATTACATCAATATCAATGAAAACGTCGACTTTAAATTTAGGGTTAGTAAGGGCCTTTTGCGGTTTAGATAACGATATATTTTTGATTAAGTTGGATTAAGAAGATTTTAAGCTAAAAGCAATATTAATTTTTTTGTTAAAAATTTCATCACATATTACAATAAAAGTCGATTCGGTTTACTTTCACCAACCCATATCTACTCTAATTGAAAACGAATAAAAACATGTGGATGTGAAATGCAGAACACCAATAATGCTGAAGTAATCCACTTTCGAGTGGATTCGGATTCTAGAACACACCCGATTAAGTGCGATTCACTTATTATATCAACAATATTAATGTAGAAAATATTTAATTGATACTACATACTGAGTTTTTTGTTGGTGCAAAATTAATAAATTATGGTAAAAATGGCCGAGAAATATTCCGTTTTAATGGCCGCAGAGCTATTAACTTTAGTGTAGTCTTTTTTTATCTCATCTTGTACCGTATTTTGGCATTACGCCCAATGATCAAACGTTTTTATTTTTCAATTATTTTCCTCAACCTTCAAAGTTTAAACCTAAACGTTTTACACTGGAAAATCGCAAGACTATATATAACTCCCTATACATATATGCCTTTCGCCTTAGGTCCTCACGCGATGCATTGGAGGACGTTTTGCTTTTTTGCAAATTAAAACTGGACTTATAAAATAAAATAAAAAAAGTTTTAATTAAAAATTTAATCAAGTTTAATTCACTTGTTACATTAAAAACATTAATGTTGTTCTTATCAAAAAATATTTAATTGATACTACTAATTTTTTTACTGATGCAAATTTAAATAATTATACCCTTCACTGAAGATAAAAGGGTATATATAAGTTTGTAATTTTTGCAATATTGATCTAAGGCCATTATGAGGAACGAAGATGATTTATCGATGTCCGTATGTTCATTTAAATGGGGTTTCCAAAGACCCCAGGTATGATGGGGACTTGGTAGCTATTTATTTATGTCACATATACTTCGGAATTGATATCTATTAACATTCAGCCACGACAGCCTCCTATTTTAGCTTTAAATCCCTTGTTGTTTTTTTTTTAATGTATATCTGGAGAACGGCAATGGCCAAAGTTTCCAAGCATCTTGGTTATCAATACATAACATCTGAAAAAATTGGGCGGGATTGAAAAGTGGGTGTGGCACTTTCCATACAAAGATATAATAGTTGGTTTTATATATTGAGAACGACAGGAGATAAGGTTTCAAAATTAGGTACAAGCATCTTGGTTATCAATGCACAACATCCGACAAACAGGGGGTGCTGTAAATCGAAAAACGCAAGAATTTGGAAGTTGTTTTTAATACACTTTTAATCTTATTTTTATAATTTTTGTTACAAAATTCTGTTATATATTTGAAATATTAGTATAATATTTGTCATAAAATTTTTTTATTACAGAAATCTCTTTCGTTTTACGTTTTCGATTTCCAGCACACCCCTGAAAATGTGTTAATTTATAAAATCACAACTTTTTTAATTGAAATCAATACTTTAATTGCAATTAAATTCAATATTTGTAATCAAAATTTATTAAATGGACTTTCACTGAGGTTTTTATACATTTCAGTGAAACACATTGAAAATGCAAGATTTCAATGAAAAAGTTGAGTGCAATCGAATTGATTGCAATTAAATTTATTTTTATTAAAGAATGATTTAAAAATGATTGCAATCACAAAATATTGCAATTCTGAGAAGATTTCATTTTGAAATCTAAAATCAGTTTAATTATAACTTTTCAATGGCAATTCATTGCAGTTTTTACAGCTCTGCTTAAAACAATGTGAATTTTAAATGCATCACTATTTAAATATGTACAAAAACAAAAATTTCTTATGCTGGACATAATTTAAGAAACAAAGATTTAAAATTTCAATATTTTTTTTTTACTCTTGAACTCTTGTTGAACTTTTGCTGAAAATTAGCATAATTTTTCAAAAATAGAAATATAAGGCAAACTGTTTGTTATATTAACAATAAAGTTCTTTTCAAATTGATTAGTTTCTTAAAAAATCTTCAACAATGTGGTTGCTAAGCGATTTTAAAGTGTTTATTGGTTTAATCCTAATTTTGATTTTAACCGTTTATTTCTATTTAAAATACGGTTACTCCTACTGGTCTCGCTGGGGTGTACCGCAAGTTCCACCCACTATGTTGGTGGGTAATTTGGGACCTATTCTACGTATGTCTAAAAGTTCTGCTCAGGTTATACAGGATATTTATCAACATCCAAAAGCCAAAGATAGTTCGATTGTTGGCATGTATTTATTCCATAGGCCGGCTTTATTAATTCGAGATCCTGAACTGATTAAACGTGTTTTAATAAGAGATTTTAATAAATTTTGTAATCGTTATTCGAATTCCGATGTGTTGGGTGATCCGTTGGGTTCACAGAATTTATTTTTTTTGAAAAATCCTGCCTGGAAGGAGATACGTTTTAAGCTGACTCCTTTTTTTACGAGTGGAAAGTTAAAGCTGATGTTTCCGTTGGTAGAAGAGGTATAAGATTGGCAAAAAAAAAGTTAAAAGTTTTTAATTTAAGGAAAATATTATTATTTACAAAATTATTTACATAATATGGAAACAATGTTGTAATTTTCTAAAGGCAAACTAAAATATCTAATTAACAAAGAAAAACGCTTTACGCGCGACGCCGTTATTGTGTTAATTGCATTATTGTGTTTTTTCATTCGAAGTGACTGACGTTTTTATATACTTCAGCAGCATGAACGAGAGTTATTTTAATGATTATTTCATGGATCAAAAATTAAAGGACCACAGTTTCAATACAAACTTACTTAAAATATCTTACAAATTTTGTTAAAAATAACTGCCTGTTTCACAATTCGAAAGTTAATGAAAACTTTTATATGGAAAATATTTGAAAATCTGAGTGGTAAAATAGCCAGTAACTCTGTTATAATCTTCAATCTCAATTTTAAATGGAGGGTTCAGAGCTGAACCGAACCAAGTCAAAAATATAATACATACATGTATGTATTTCGAAACTGGTGCAAAATTCTCCACAAAGTTTGACTCAATCCAGTTTTGAAACGGACTTCGTTCAAAAGGTGACGGTAATAAACCCAAGCCAGTGGTTTCAGAAATTAATGGATCACTTAGGCCGAGACCACGCAATGAACGGCGAGTGGCAGAGCGGTGAGCAGCAAAAAAAGTAAAATATATAAAATACGCAATGAGCGGCAACTAAACGGCGCCGCTCAGGAATAAAACGTGTTCTAATTTTTAGTTGTTTTCAGAGCGGCAAAGAATAAGCACGGCAAAACTAAATGAACTTTTTGCAACAGCAAAACAAAGGATTTCACAGAATTTGACGTAGATTTGTATATAAATGGTTAAGTTTGCCGTAATGTCGCCTTGCTTGATTTATAGGATGAACACTAAATCTTCTTTTTTTTGTCTTAAGCGCCTTAAATTCTTATAAATATGAATATGATTTTCGCGTAATAACATTCAACAAACCATTCTTGACAATGGTATTTTAACAACTTACCGCTCAGAAATGACGCTCAGTAATAATCCACTTTCCGCTTAAACTCGCCGCTTTGCCGCTCATTACGTGGGTCGGCCTTACTTAAACCGAACAAATTTTCGAATTTTATTTTTTGACTTGGTTCGCTACAGCTCTGAACCCTATAAATATTGCGTTGGTATATCCAAAATGAGCCACATAACCAATATAACGTCCTTTTTCATAAGACATTTTAATATAAATTAATCCCATAGATACGGTGGTGTTAAGAAACATAATCGACGTAAATAACTCCTGCTGGCATGACTTTGTTTGAAAAAATAACTTTTATTCAAATAAATCACATATGTACATAAGTATGTATACATGCATTCTAGGGTATTCAAACGATTAACCGTTGTTCGATAAATCGAATAATTTTGGGCGATTAACTGTTCGAACAGTTTAATATGTCTTATTTTTCATTAACGAATAAATTTGTTTTTTCACTGTATTGGTTTTTTTATTCTTTGATGTAAAAACGGAGCCTTTTACCACAATAATTTAGATGAAGAAGATGATTTTTTTGAGACGAATGAAAACAACCTTCTACTAATTGTAGTTGTAATGGGAAAAAAATTAACTGCCAGGCCCACGATGTCGAAAAGAGCATTTCTTTCGAATATTGAACACAATAATAAAAAACTTAAATTTGTTTTTGTTTTCAATACAAATATGCGAGAGTTGTTCTTGTCGAGATCGTGGGCCTGGGGTTTTAGCAAATTACTTTATTTCATTGTTGCGTTGTTTTTGAACTTATTTTTAAGCCTTTAAACTAGAAAAAATTAAAATTATTCGATTAACGATTAAGTATTATCATTATTCGATTATATTTTTATCTCGAATTATTCGCGGGATTAATCGATTAATACAAAGCATCGATTAATTGAATACCCTAATACATACATACATCTTGATATCGAAAATAGTTCCAAGAAATCTTATAAAATATACATTATTATTCCTTTATCACAACAGGTCGGTCAAAATCTCAACAATTATCTTCTAAAAATTCCGGTAACTAAGGCGAATAACTCATTTGAATTGGAACTTAAAGAATTCTGCGCCCTCTACACGACTGATGTTATAGCCACAGTTGCCTTCGGGGTAGAGGCCAATTCTTTCAAGTCCCCCAATGGGGATTTTCGTAAAAATGGCCGAGAAATATTCCGTTTTAATGCCCGCAGAGCTATTAACTTTAGTGTAGTCTTCTTCTTACCTCATCTTGTACCGTATTTTGGTATTAAAGTAGTTCCCGATGAACAAACTGAATTTTTGCGTACCACTATGAATTATGTTTTAAATGAAAGAGAAAAATCAGGTAAATCACGCAATGATTTAATAGATATTTTAATAGAATTTAAAAATGCCACCAAAGCGAAAAAAGCCAAAAAAGAAGATTTTATATTTGAGGGTGATTTGTTGGTGGCCCAAGCTGCCATTTTTTTTACTGCCGGTTTTGAAACTTCGTCAGCTACCATGTCGTTTGCTCTTTACGAATTGGCACGTAATCCCCACATACAACAGAAACTGAGACGAGAAATACAAGAAGCTTTAAAGAAGAGTGGGGGCAAAATAACACCAAATTTAATAAATTCAATGGATTATTTAGAAATGATTATTAGTGAAACATTGAGAATATATCCACCTTTACCATTTTTGGATAGAGATTGTACAGTGGAACAAAATCAAATATATTCGCTGAAACCATTTCATAAATATGCTCTTTCCAAGGGGATGCCAGTCTATATACCGGTGTATGCTTTACATATGGATGAAAAGGTTTGATTTAAATTTAACAAAAAAAAAATTAACGAAATTTATTTAAAAATTTTTTTTTTTTTTTAGTATTTTCCCCAACCTTTAAAGTTTAAACCTGAACGTTTTACACCGGAAAATCGTAAGTTTATAACTCCCTATACATATATGCCTTTCGGCTTAGGACCTCATGCCTGTATTGGAGAACGATTTGCTTATTTGCAAATTAAAATTGGGCTGATACAATTTTTACGAAATCATTGTGTTACTTTGAGTACCAAAACTTCTGCTCACCTTAAGCTGGATCCAAAAGCTCTGATATTACAATCCGAGGGTGGTATTCAATTAACCGTTATACGAGATCCTTAAAATGTATATATTTAATTTTTTTTGTACACCTTAGCTTACTAATCTTAGCTTACTAATCTTAATAGAGCTAAAACTAAACTTTAAGTAAAACGAGAGTAAAATTTAAGTTCTAAGTAATCTGGCTAAAACAATTTGGCGTGTTTATTGTAATTCAATGAAATTGTCGTCGTTTAAAATCTAATTAAGAGAAGCACGCAAGATTGCATTAATTTAAAATACCGTAAATATTAAATAAGTGTGGCATTTCCTAAGGGAAGTTTAGCTAATTTTTAGATTCAATATAAGCAAAATAGGATTTTAATTAATAAAATATAAATAATAAGTGAATAAAGTTTTCTTATACACACATCTTATACAATATTTTACTTTATTCTAAAATCTACCTTATCCGTTTGGTCTGATATATTCTCGATAACAAATTTTACAACTAATAATTAGAATTTAAATTTGTCATGCTTATTAATTACTGGGTGATACATATTCAAGACCGCCTCTTTAAAAATTTTAGATTTCGTTTTTATTAACTTAAAAATAGCCAGTAAGAACTTCGGTTACTTTTTCAATATGAATAGCGTCGTTCACTCATTATTTAGTAGCTTTCTTCTATGTATAACTACTTCTATAACTACGTATTTTCTGGATGTATGTAGGTATAAAAATAATGACTTTCTTTTGAACGCGTTCATTTTGGGACATTCCTTGCAAAATTCATTAGTTCTTTTCCTAGAATTGTAAGAAGCATTTTTATTTTTTTCTGATTTGTCAACACATTATTTTGTAGGCAAAGTTTTGACTTGGTAGGTCAATGAAATTTATTTACAATGATTTGATATGCATCCACCAGAAATTAGGAAAGGATTATTTACTTAATCATCAGAAAATATAGCTTAAGCCAGGGAAGTACCCACAAAAACTCGCGACTCCGACTCCAAAGTTTTTCGGCATAAAAAATTTAAAAAAAATTTTCCAAAATAAAAATTATCTTCATTAAACACATTTAAAATTTAAATAAAAATATGTTTATGAATACTGCTCTTATGTGCTGTTTCCAAATGACAGGCGATGGACTGAGTGCTTTTCATATCAATTTTACTACATAATCAATCGCCTGTCATTTGGAAACAGCACATTAATGTTTGCGTACGGTAATTTCTTCTCAAAAACTGTAATTGAAAAAATAAAAGTTAACATCACTGAGTCTCATATACATTTAGCATCAAGATTATAGTAGGAGTCGGAGTCGCACTTAAAAAATTTCAGCTTTTGGAGTCAGTGTCGGAGTTAGTATTTTTTTCGGACGACTCCACAGCCCTGGCTTAAACCAAGAAAAATTTGCACCATTCTCGTCCGAGCCACAAATTTCTTATTGTAAACATATGTATGGCTTGATTTACGCAAACAGTTTTGTATGACTCAAAGCAAACTAAAATTTACTTATGTATATACAGCTAAACAAAACTATTTTAATTCTATAGTTACTTAAATCAAGTTTTCGTTGCTTATGGCAAATTTCACCACTTCTATTTTGTATATATCAATTCATATTTAAATATATGGGGGATTCACAAGATGTGCTTTTAAGTCGTATGGCCATAATATCTTTAAATTTTACAATATTTATTCCGGTAGATTTATTATACGTGTTTACTACAGCTTCTTGTGTAATTTTGATACAGAGCGTAGTCAGGCTTGTCAGATGTGGCGATTTCTCGACATGGCGATTTTTTTGCGATTTATAAAAAAAAATTGGCGATTATGTTGGCTATTTCTGATGAGCCATGAATTTATTTTAAAATTTGTTAAATTCAATACCTACGAAGTAATAATTTTATGAATTAAATGTGAGGCATTCATATGTATGGCCAGAATTTGAAACTTAATTATGCTGAAATGGCTGATGTAGATAATGAAAATCTTCGAGAAAATTGTTTTTCATATTTAAAAATGCTCTTGAAAGAATCAATAGATAAAATTCCTTGAAACATGAATATATTTGAAGTTGATGAACATTTTTCCATTATAAAATGTGGCAATTTGTTATCACATATGAAATTTGTTGTTGTTAAAGATATTTTAAAGATTTTTATGAATCCTAACGTACCTTTGGATGTTTATGAAACACAATGGAAAAAATTACAGATTGTTAATTGAAAAGAGTATTTTAATGATTATATTCCATTTAATTTAAATCAGTTTTGGTTAAAATTCTAAAGCTACAAGTATACGTCAGGTATGCACCCATTTTAAGGAACTTGCTTTGGCTGTTGTTTATATGCTGGTATTTACAACAAGTAATGCCTATGTTGAAACAAAGAACTCCACTAAAACTCGCATTATAATTCCAATATTCTTAAAAGATCATTTCGCATCTTGTAGTGCCCTGCAGTTGTGCACCCAAAATAAGAATATTGGTTAATATTCTGTGTGACTAATATACACAGAAGTAGAATGCAATTAGAACTTCTTGAATCGTAATACCCTCACAATGTATTCAAAAGGAAAGACAAAAAAGTAATATTCTAAAAAATACGAATAATTGTTACGAACAGAAACAATTCATTCCTTGTTCTACAAATGTGGGAATATACGTGGTAATCAATGCATAATTTTTGTGTCAATAAAATCACTTTCTCGCTTCCAATGAATGCCTTATTAATCTTTCGGAAATAATACATTATTTTTTTTTAGTTATTTATGTAATCAATTCCTTATTTTCCCGCTGGGTTAATACTTACAGAACAATTTTTTTTTACTTTAAGTACACTTCTGTAAACTTTTATAGTAAACAGTGTACCATTTTTGTTTCTAAATAAAAATCGAACAAAATATATCATGGCGACTTTTCTTGAATTTTTGGCGTATTTTAGCAATACGGAAGAAATTAATTTTTTTAAGGACTTAAAAAATTATTTTAAATAATTTAAAAAATATGTATTTTATTGTCAAAAACTACAAATTAAGGCTTCGGCGATTTTGGCGATTTTTGACTTTGAATTTGGCGAAAAAGGTCAAAATCTATCTGACAACCCTGAGCGTAGTATGTAAATAAAATTTTAATAAATTTTGTTTGTGCGGTATTTTAATTGTTAGTACGCTAGGTAGTAGAGTACTTTACTACCTAGTGTAGAAGCCGCTATTATTTATGTTGTTTTTTTTTAGAAAATTCTTATCAACAAATGGTAAACCATTACTAATCACGTGTAACTTATTAGTATTTTTAACTTCCCTTTCAATTATAAATACATACATAAATACATACATACATACGAGATTTAATAATTAACGTTTTGTTTAATAATACAAGTTAAGATTATAATTTGAAACAAACACTGATCGATTAATTACAGGTCATGCAAATTACCAGTTATTTGCGTGTGGTATCAGTGTTAAAGAACCTTAAATTCATTTTAAAGTAATGTTCGTTGTTTAATGATGTACTACTAATACATATGAAAAGAGTGCTACAAAATATTGTTATTTTATTTTAAGTAAATTTGAACAGTTTTAGTGATTTTATTTATTAGGAGTGTCAAACCCCAAAACTAGATTTGTCCAATGCTTGCTTGGGGAAACAGACATGACTTTTAATTTTTGTAGATGAAGAAAACAAGCAAAGACGTTTTATTAATTTCGCCTATTAGTTAGAATCTAATTGAGTATTATTGCAAGAGCTACGAAAAAATGATAGTTTTTGTATTTTTCACCCATTTTTTTGACTCTGATAACGAAGAGTTAAATTATCTTCACCAACCTTAGGCAGATATTAACGATTATTTTCGCATTAATATTATATAAATTAAAATAACATCATTTTTAACAACATTGTTTACAATTTAAATAAATTGCGGCTCATTATAATAAACATATAATAAAGAGAAGCAAATAACATTATCAATATGTATATAAGTTGTATATAAATTTCTTAAACAACGTAATTAATTCGTAAAATATATAATTTATTTTTAAATACTTAAATTTTTTCCTCCAACTTAATAACTAATCATTTTTAGTTTTATTATCATAAATATTTTTAAAGTTCAGTTTTTTGCACATGTCTATCATAAAGATTGTCTCGTGTCACATTCAGATGCATACCATTTTCATATTGTAAGACGAAGGCCTTTGCATCAAATGTGTATTCAGTTGGGGTTTTTGCACAAATTTCGACCTTGTGATTTTTCAAAAAATGTACCAGACCTATTTTAGTTTGTAATAAACCAATACGACTGCCAATACAATTATGGGGGCCAGTACCAAAGGGCATATAAGCCATGGATTTGTGTAGTTTTTTGTTTTCAAATGAAAATCTTTCGGGATCAAATGTATTAGGGTTTGGCCACAGCTAAAGGCAAAAACAAAAAAAAAAAATAAAAAACTTCAAAACTACGCAAACAACACAAACTACTTAAAATTGCTTACCTTAGGATCTCTTTGTATTCCATACACAGGTATAAATATAGGCATTTCATCGGGCAAAGTGTAATTGTAAAAGGGCTTTAAGCTAAAACCACTTTTTTCTCCCGCTGGCCTTTTATGTTGACGATCCAAAAATGGTAGCACTGGATAAAGTCTCAACACTTCCTCAACCACCATGTTCAAATATTCTAATGTAGTTATGGTCTCATATGTTAAGCTACCATTTTCCTTAATCAAAGCATCATTAATTTCGGTTCTTAACCTTTCCTGTAAATCTGTTCGTTTAGACAATTCGTACAGAGTAAATGCCATAGTAGATGAAGAAGTTTCAAAACCAGCTGTCAAAAATACAGCTGCTTGAGCCACAAGAACATCAGAACTTTTTGCAATTTCCTTATGAATATTCAAATCGCCCTTTTCATTTTTAAGAGCCACTAAAATGTCTATCAAATCATTACGTTGTATTCCACTAAGCTCTCGCTCCTGCATTACAAAGGTAATTGTCGAACGTAAAAATTTAGAAAATTCCGGTGAAAAGATTTTAATACGTAGCGGAGTCACTAGTTTGGGCAAAAAGAATGCAATCCCAAAATCTATGGCTCGTTTTATGTTAAAAAGAAACATTTTACGGCAGTTAGTGCGAAATTCCCCATTAGGATTTTGTAGACTGTTGGCACTGACACCAAAAGCAATAGTGGCAATAAGATCGGTGGTAAATAAGGCACATATCTCCTTGACTTCGGCTTCAAAGCGATTGCCTTTTCCAGCTAAATGCTGTTCAAGTTGTGAGCTGATCTTTAAAAGAAAAAATAAATCAAAACGTATTACGGTTTAATATAAGGTTTTCATTAGAAATTACACTACATATTATCTAACTATAAAAAGATAGTCTGGGTTCACATTATGAAAGTTTTCTTTCTGGAAGTCTGAGTTGATTGGTGAGAGGGGAGATAATAAAATCATATTCTCTTCCCCTCTCATCAATAAACGCCGACTTTCTGCAAGAAAACTTTCATAGTGTGCACCCCGACATACATTACACACTAGAGTGTAAAGTAGGCTAAAATCTACACTATATAGTACTTTTTTTTTTGTTAAAGCTTTAAAAGTCATATAAAACAAGTTAGAGTGCTATATTCGGCTGTGCCGAATCTTTGGTACCCTCCACCGACACTTCGAATATTTCAGGAGTGATATCTATATGATGTTTAAATCTGTATTAAATTATTGACCGACAACCTTGAGTAAAATATTATGATTTGTAACAGTTTAAGTCGAACTTAAATGATTTTCAGGAGGGGTATTTATATTGGAGCCATGGTAAATTATAAACAAATCATCCCAAAATTCCGCAGAGTGGTGAAATTAGTGAATTTTAGAAGGCTGCTAAATATGGAATCTAAGGTAAATTATGGACCGTATATCACAAAATTACATGACATTTTTTCTGGCTATATGAAGCTAAGTTGGAAGAAATTTTACCGTAATATCTAAATCTGCTACGATTTGAGGCGTATTTAATTAATTAACCAGAATGGGCTCTATATGGGCCCTATAGTAAACAATTTTATTATGATAGCATTTTTAATTATGGTTTTAGGCGTACTAAAAATTATAAATTGTTTAAGGTGGTGGTTCCACATTTTGATTCATAGCTTTGGCCCGACTGAATCGATTTTGCTGGAATTCAATCCCATACTGCTTAGGATAACTACAAGCAATTTGACACCAGACGGACATGGCTAAATCGACTTAGGCCCGTTTTCACAACTTGCCGATAGCTAAAGGTAGGATTTGATCGGTCGTATAAAAAGTGTTCCATTATTTCAACTTTACTTTTACCTACCAGGTAAGATGAACACTAATTTACTTTATCGCTCACTTTATGTCAAAGTAAAGTTTTAATAATGGAGCACCTTTTATAAGGTCGGTTAAAGTATACTTTTAGCTGTCGGTAAGTTGTGAAAACGGGCCTTAGAATTACTCAATTACTTTATGGGGTCTGGGATGAATAATAAAAAATTTTCACACGGAATAACAAACTTATGGTGTTTTCTTTTCTACAAAAAATGTGCCTTTTTTTAAAAAAAAAAATTCAATTTGGTGTCTTTTTCTTAAAAATTTTGCTCCCGAAAAGGGTGGCTTGTTTTATTCTAAAAAACTCATGCTTTTCAGGAGCCAAATTTTTAAGAAACAGACACCAAATTGCATTTTTTTAAAAAAAAAGGCACATTTTTTTGTAGAAAAGAAAACACCATGAGTATGTATATCCTCTTCACAACTTATTGTGGTGGAGGGTATAAAAAAGAAAACAGTGGGTAAAAGTACAGTATGCAATTATTATGGCAAATATTTTTTAAACTAAAAATTTCTTGAAACAAAACACTTAAGAAAAGTCTATAGATATATACTTGCCTTAAAGCTACACTATTTTTTTTATAATATTTTGTACTAAAGACTGTGCGCTATAGACTACAGTTTATTTATAAGATTTTAGCCTGATTTTCTACTTAATCTACACAACCTTACCTCCAACATTAACGGGTACATCTGCTTTATCTTACCACTCGTAAATACTGGTGAAATTTTTGTTCTTAGCTCTTTCCAATTACTATCTCTGGCAAAAAACAAGTTATTTGTACCCAAAGCATCACCGTGGGGATCACAGTTCGAAAAACGATTATTGAAATAATGAAAGTCTTTAATTAAAACCGATTTCAAAAGTTCGGTATCGCGTATAATTAAACCCGGCTGATTGAAGGTATAAATACCAACAACAGCCTCGTTGGACATTTTCGGATCATTATAAATATCTGAGAGATGAAGACCAAAACTTGTTTTTAGCTGAAAAGCTTCTTTAGTGTTGCCAATTATTGGTGTGGGTTTTATGTAGGGTATACAATGACGTTTCCAATAACTATAAGTGTGTTTACACCAGTAGTACACTATGGCAAGTATAAAAGTTATAAAGATTAATATGCTAGACGCAATCATTATTATTTCAAGATATTTAACTGTAAGTATAAAAAGAAAAAGGAACAAATAAAATATCAATTATATTTAGATTGGTTAACAACATTTTTAATTAGTAATAATCTTATCATTCTTGTATCAATTTTGACACGTAATAAAACTTGTACTTAATTTAAGCAAATAAACATTTACATATCGTTACTTTAATATAGAAAAGCCCTGACTAACATTTCCCTTACTTTACAGGAGAACAAAAACCTAATATAAATTGTAGTATTGCAGCTGGGATTTTTGTTAAACGCAGTTTTTTATTAAATTGTTTAGAGAATTTAATAAAAAACTGCGTTTAAAAAAAATCGCGACTACAAGACTATAATTTTTATTAAGTTTTTTCCTTCTTCTGTAAAGTAAGGAAAATGTTAGTTAGGGCTTTTCTTTATTAAAGTAACGATATGTATATAAGTATGTATAAAAATTGTATAATTATAGTTTTTTTTTTAAATGCAAGTTGAAAGATACATACTTATTTTTGAACATCTTTATTTAAAAAAAAAACACTTATAATCGCCTCATTTGCATGTAGAGCTGCGTAACTCATTTAATAATACAAAGTAATAATTTGACAAACGTTCCTCATTTGCTTCATAATTGCCAGAAATCAATATGTTTAATTTTTTATTTAATTTATTATATTATTTTATTTTAAAAAACCAAACATTTTCTTATACCGCTCATTTGCTGCAAAGTAGTCATAACTCAAAAAAATTTATTTTTCAGATGACGTATTTTTAGCATTTTAATTGATATGTCTTTTTCACTTTTCTAAAGAATTTAACCATGTTGACCACACAAGCGCCGACGTACAACTGAAAGAATACGTTGTTGCAAGTAATACACAACAGGCTATGTAATTTTGACGAAATGCATCTTGAAGCTGGAGGTCCATACCCCGCGTTACACGCATTTTCGTTGTCTATGCAGCTGTCAAAAAAGTAGAATCTGTGTAGTTATACATATGTAACAAGTTACATGCACAAAAGCATATGATGCATTTGATTTACTGTACATTAGTGACATCAAGTCAATATTTACCATTTTTTACTTACGACGTTGTTGCAGCAAACGAGCGATATTTTCTATAAAATAATAAAATTGTCTTATGGCCCAACTTTAATATACATAAGCTTGCTTAAGCTTCTGTCAAAAATTAATAAAAAGCTTCTAAAATGCATTTAAAAAAACAAAATTAAAAAAACATATGATTCTGTACGGAAAGTGCGATCAGTTTCGCAAATTGCTTAAGCAAATGACAGATTCAGAAAACTTAACTTAACTTGAGTTCAATATGGGTTGACACATATGATTTACATGTTTTCGCTCAGTTGCTTAAGCCAACTTAAGCGTATTATAGTTGGGCCTTTAATCAGTTTTAATTTTCCAGAATAGGGTTTTATTGAGAGAAACTGCCAATTATGGAGCTAACGCAATTAAAATTTGTAGGATTTGTGTACGTTCAAACTTGTGACAATAGTTGGTGAAGTCCTTAATAGATCGTATGGAACCCACACATGTCCCTTAAAACTTTTTAATATATCAGAGCTAAAATTGTTTTTCGTCTTGAGATCTACGTCAGTAACTTTGAGTACCAAATTATTATTTTAAAAAATTTGATTGGCTCCTATATAAGCATCTTTATTTGAATATAAACGCATTTATAAATATTTTCTATTACAACCAATTAATTTTTTAATTATTTTTTTTTATTATAAATTTGCAAATTTTGTATAAAATTTTTTTCGTTGAAGCTTTGTTCACAATGGGAGAAACAATTTCGTTTTTTCTTCTATCTTCTTTCTTTCCAAAGTATTTCATTTATTATCCTTTAATTTTTCGAACAAATATGTAACTAAAGTTTTTTAAAAAAGTTGAGTCTACTTCAGAAAAATTTGCAAACGGTTTCATAATGAAAAATGTGTGAGCTTGTAAAAAAAAATTGTTGCTGTTTTATAAACACCAGTGAAAATATTGTCACCTATTGTGAATGAAGCTTTAGCTGCCTGTTCAACGATTTCGAACGATTTTGTAAAACTGAGTGTTTTTCATATAAATTTTCAATGCGAACGATAACGTTCGAAATCTTTGAGCTGGCGGTAAAATAAACTTCTTCGAATAAACCTAGCAGCTCCCTGGTATGTTACAAACACAAACCTCCTTATGGATCTTAATGTTTCATTAGTAAAAACTGTGATTACAAATTATGAAGTAAAATATTTAAAAAGGCTTGAACAACACCCATATCCTCTAGCTCGAAATATTTTAAATCATGGTGGCCACATTCGATTAATAAGAAATGTCACTGCAGCACTTACCCAATTAGAAGAGCGATAAACACCTACATACATATGTGAAAAGATACCGTGATGATGATTTTTTTTGTCTGGCACTGGCAGGACATAAAAAAAAGTATTAGAATAAGATTTTATTAATTATTGTTAGTTCATATTTAACTTATGAAGATTCAATAAATAAATATTGAGAAAAATAAATAAAAAATTTGTTAAGAATTCATTCACTTAATTTACTGGAACCTGTATGTCTTATGGCGTTTTCTTTTCTAACAAAAAGTGTTGCATAAGTGTTACATGTGACTTGGCAACATTTTTAAATGCTCCCCTAATTTTCAAAAAGTGTTTCATATTTTATGTTAACAAAATAACACAAATTCGGCATTAAGCAATAAAGTATAATTAGCGCAAGGTAAATTCAATTACAGGTGGTGGCAAGACTACAACAATCCAAAGCCAAAAGAAACAACAGATGTTTTTGTATTGCATTGTTAGTGTTTACGGCTCGAAACTTTCCACCACCTTGTACTGGATTCGCCTTGATCTAGTGCTGCACTCTTGCCCCTTTTATTAAAATGAGTGTTGAACATGTAGCATAATGTTTAATATATTTAGTAGTGTGACAGTTTTTTGTCATGTTTAATTAATTGCTTTTACCGCAAACGGAAGAGTTTTTCTAAAAAATTTTAACTATCGAGTGGCGCTAAAGTTCAGATTAGATATTCGTGTTCGGCGCACATTGGCGGAGATTTTCGTAAAAAAAATTGATATTCGTATCATCACTACTATTTACAAATTCCGTTACCTTATATAATTTTAAAAACTTTTTTAAGACAATACAAAAGGTGTTATACTTCTTTTTCGAAACAATTTCTGCAATAAGCCCTCCTTCTAATATTTGTCTAATCATATACATAATATCCAGTATGAACACTGATCCTTTATGATGATGTAGGAGCTTGTGACCATATTAATCCTCTGTTAGTAAAAACCAAACCTTTTTTCATAGATGACCATATTTGTACACTCTATTACATTTTACTACACAAACTTGATTACAATACGTTTCGTTACTTCTTAATAATAGCAATAAAAATATCAGTAAGATCACTTATTTATTTACTTTGTTTTAATAAACAAATATCAATATTTCAAAATGTCTCAATAGTATAATGTTTGTTTTTTTACCAATTTCACTTTATCAACTGCCCCTTTGTAATGATTTAAAAACACTAAAATATAATTTTCAAGCTTGCGGAATTTTTATACTCGATTGATAATTGTACGTATTTAATTGGTAACAGAAAAATAAAACAAACATTAACAATATGTAAATATAGTTCTGAAATCTTTTGTTGTTTTTATAATATTTTGATAATATAATTAATACATTTATGTATACATATGTATTTACTAAAAAATCTAAACAGTTAATATTATAGTAAAAAAACAAGTGACTAACCAACTAACTGCCTGGCTGTATGTGTAAGCGCCTCTGGTGATCTGTCAAAGCTAACACACGTTTTAAGCCTCGTTCACTAGTTGTGAACGGGGGTATATTTGATTTATCATTCCATAGGAAATTTTATGCTTGTATGTAAAAAACGTTCTCACGGAAGACTTTAAAAAGAATGTGTTTTGGTTATATCTGTTTGTAGTTCTTGGAAAATAAAAACCTGTTTAGTTAACAAGTGTTAGAGAGCGAAATTGGACCAGGATTTTGTTCCTGATCTTTTTCACTTTTCGGAAAAGCGAGAAAAAAATACAACTTTATCGAGAACAGACCAGCGTCTCTGGCAGAAATCGAACCAAAAACACCTACGCTGTTATCCTGCCGATGTAGCCAAGAGATGAATTTGTTAATATTAATATGTATAGGTATACACACATATTTATTTTTAATTATATTAGTATTTACTTACGGCTTTATTCATAAATAAAACCAAACAGGTTTATGAAACGAATTTTCTATGAAAATTTGTCTAAAAAATTTTTAAAAACCTGTTAATCCCGCGAAGCTCAACCTTTGTCAGCAGGAAAGAAACCGGAGTCTCTAGCGGGAATCGATCCCGCAACCCCAGCGCTGATAGACTAGTAGCTCACTGCCAGCAAGCCTACCGGGGTACTCCTTCAATAAGGAGTTTACAATATAAAATAATCATAGTTACCTGAATGTACTTATAAAGTAACCTCAGTAACGCAGCTGTTCGCAGTGCTTTTCTTCGTAGTGTTTGGTGTCTTTTTTAGAAACGCATAGTTGGGCAATTCCGCTCAACTCAACAATTGCCATTTTCTTATTATACAATTTTTTATTAGCTTTTCTTTTTGGATTATATTTCTAAGACGTAAATGTTGGGCTCAACAGTTTTGTGGCAATCGAGCTCAACAGCTACGTTATAAACGTGCCCAATTCCTGTTGTTTTTTTATTGTTGTAGTACTGTGGTCACTTTATTAATACATTTTTATAACTACCTTTTATTACCATACCCTTAAAGAAAAAAAATACAGAATAGGAGTGAGGACAGGGAAAAAACCAAAAAGCGGCACCAACACACCAGTTACAAATTTTAAGTAGACCCTTTAGAGAGCTCGTGTCATAAAAAATGAACTCTCCTATCGGACGGTCAACCACTTACTGAAGAGCAACCATTCATCAGAAGAGCAAGAAATCTTTACGGAATGTTTTACGCTTTATAAACATTATCGCAATTCTCAGCAATGAAAAAGATTCCCTTTATTAAAAGAAGTCAAATTCATATGTATAATGTTCTTCAACGGGGAAACATTCTGCACTAGTTAAGAATTAAAATTTTCAGATTTTAATTGGAGGGTATCAACAATTCAGCACAGCCTACTGGGCATTCTTACGTGTTTTTATTAAAAAAAATAACGTTTGTGTGAATTGCATACATTAGTGTATTTGAAATTGTTAAATTCTACACATTAACAATTAAATAATTAGCTTATTGACAATTGAGATGCGTTTAAGAAATTTTTTTTATAAATATTCCTATATATACACATATCGTTACCGAAAACGTTAACGTCCATAACTAACCAAAAATTAATGATTGCCTTTTCATTGATGCTGGTGTACTGGATCACAACAAATGTTAAATAAAATTTTTTTTAATCTTACGACAAAAATTAGAGATTTTATAAACAAAAAAAAAAAACGGCCCTAACGGCTAAAAGTTAGTGCTATCCTTTTGCATAATGTACAACATGGTCAATTGTCAACAACTGGTAGATTTGGCTGTCAAACAATTTATTATAGACAGTAAGGCGAATTTATCATTGAAGCTTTAATTATACCGTTCACCGAAGGTAAAAAAATATACATACATACATACATATATATTCTGAGTCCTTGTGAGAAGCGAAGTTGATTTAACGATGTCCGTCTGTTCGTGTTTGTGTTGAAATTGGTTTACCGTAGACTGCAGAAACTATGAGGACTAAGTGGTTATATGTATATGTTTGTCACATATACTCCGTTAATAATGTTTGCTATTGCAATTCAGCCAGATCAGTCTATAAGTGAAAGTGATATGTGCCAAAAACCACGATTGCTCCAATTTTTTACATTAATCGCTTGTTGTTGTTTTTTTTTTTTTTTTTTTCTGTGTTTCTGGTGAACAGCAAGATCCAAAGTTTCCAAACTAGGTACAAGCTTCTTCTCGATACCTCTCTAAAAAAACTGGACGAGATTAAAGAAGTGGTCGTGGCACTTCCAATACAAACGCACTATAAATTTCTATATATCTGGAGAACGGAAAAAGCCTTAGTTTCCAAATCAGGTTCAAACATCTCGGTTATCAACACACAACATCCCACAAAATGTGTGCGAGGTTAGAATGAAAATTGTTTTTTATATCATTAGAACGCTTTGTCCAAATTTGATACACATATCTGGGTTATTAACATATGGGCGGAATCGGAGTAGTGGTCGTGGCACTTCTTATACAAAGTCTTTATATTTTTTTTTATACCTGGAGCACGGCAAGAGCAAAAGTTTCCAAATAAGGTACTAGCATCTTGGTTATCAAAACACAAAATCTGACAAAATGTAGGAGGAATTGGAGAAGTGGACGTGGCATATCCGAAGATAAGTATTAATATAACTTTATTTTCTAATTTCCATGCTGGTTATATAAGTATATGAGATTCGGCATAGCCAAATATAGCACACTTAATTGTTTTTATTTTAAATATTTTTTTGCTTCTCCTGTAAAATTTTTCAAAATGTTTGATGGGAACGTTTTCGTTTTAGGTAACGATATATTGTTTTATATGTAAATATTTTTAAAATTATAATATGCGTGTTTTAAATTAAAAATGCAATACAAAAATATAAACTTTTAAGTTGGAATTGCTGTGGAGAAATTGTTGTTAGGCATTTGTACGCCAAATTATATAACTATAATAAAATTTTCTAAAGAAACGTACATATATAGCAAACATTTTCATTTTATTTTGATTCTGTCCTGATAATCTGAAAATAAATGAATATTATACTAAATTATTCTTGCTAGTTCCAATTCTTTTTAAATTTAAAGAGAGCCAATCCTAAATAAAACTGTGTGCATTTACAGCATACGAAGTTTAATATTCCGATTTTATTCTAAATTTTGTGAAAGTATATTATTTTGAAAACGAAATTAAGAATGATTTCATCAGTATGTATTGCAATTCTATATTTGATGTGGATTTTCGCATTATTTGATTTATTTTAGTTAGAAGATCAATTTTTAGAAGTTTTCTTTTATACTTCTTGCTTATGCGAGGTTAGCCTATAGGTACCCTGCGGGAAATTTGTGTCAATTGGTCCAACAGACTGGTCCTGGGATTTGTGAAAATATAACAAGTACAAAAAGAAAGGACTCATGACCAGTGAAAGAAGAGAAAAGAAGTCTTTCCTCGGTCTTTAAAAGGTTTGATTAATCAATCAAGAATTTGTTGGATTTTTAAATTTTTGATTAATAGCAAACGTTTTCCGTATTATGCTATCCGCGAGTAATCAGTCAAACAAAGTTCTAAATTGTTATACAGTGAAAAACAAAAGTGCCAGTTTTGTAACATTGATTTTTATGAATATAATTTTGTTTAAAATAAACACTTATTATATGTTACATTATAATATATTTTAAATAAAGTTGTTACAACTGTTTAATATTTTAATTATGTAATTTTCATCGTCCTCATATACATACATATCAACCTATTTTGGTGCTTTTCAGATGAACCGATTTTTTCAATATCGGCCGATATGTTTAAAGTGTGGCAATAAACGTTGTCTAATTTTGCACCTTCTTTTTTTGCGTTTAACTGAACATATTAGCTCTGTTTTCTTTCTAGTTCGCAGCAAGGTCTATCCAATAGATCTTTGGTCCAATAGGAGGTTGGCTCGCAGAACTTTCTGAATAGCTGAAGGTTTGTTGTCCCAATGTCTGAGAAAACATTCATTTACTTTTCTAAAGCCGGACAATGATTTTTGTAGTGTGGCGAAATTATTAATGATCAGAAAATTAGACTGCGCTCTAAGTATCACATGCAAATTTACAAATAGCAAATAATTGCAATTTATATTACTGAATTATGTAGTATAAAAGACAAAAGTGCCAGAATTCCATCGAGCATTACTGAGTTGGAATTGCTCTAATTTTATTTTAGGGAAAATAATATTTTTTTTTACAATAAATTTCAGTGTTTTTATCAAGAATGAAAATTGGGAATTAAGCACGATAAACATACAGGTATGTGATGGAAATCGATTTTAAATACGAAACGATTTGAAACCGAAAATATCGTTTTCAGTATCTTTTAAAATGGATTTTAAATATACATTCCTTTTATTTTCAGTCTTTATATTTTTAAATTTTATATTATATACGTTAACTGAAGTGTAGTCTGAACGAAAATTGAAGACTACAATTCAGAAATGGATTTTAAATTCCCTCGAAATTCATCACACCTTTTTATTAAAAGTTCGTTTTGAAATCGATCGATTTTCATCACATACCTGATAATCTTTTAACAAATAGAATCTGGGATTTTCTTTCTTATTGGTGAAAAATTAAAAAATTGTGTGGTCCCTCAAAATTACTTTGATAATTTGTTTAAGGTATTTAAAAGCATTGACCAATTCATATAAATAATGCAGGTCACACTTATATCAGTTTTCAAATTTAATGACAAATCAAATGGCTATATGATCTTATAAACAAGTAATTCCATTTGATGCGAAAGCTTTAATGTGATTTAAAAAAATATGCTCTATTTTACTATGCTATGCAATTTTTCCTATTTGCAAAAATTGTAAAAAGTTATCTGCCTAATATGTATGTACATATGTATTTTTCTTGACACACTTAAAGAATTGATAATTTACATGAATTGATTATGTGAGTTTTTAAGTAGTTTTGGGATCTAAAAATGCTTAATAGTTATTAATATGTGCACTTCTTTCAAATTCTTAGTGCTAATTCGGAAAAAATGTGCTAAACTGGCAAGTCTGGACCTATCCTATCGGATTTTATTAATGTACTTGTTTTACTCAACGCCATCTTTTGGAAAATCTCTGGTTTCATGAATAATGTACAATGGTATTAGTTCACAGTGAGTGAATACAAGAAAAAGCAGCAGCCAGCTAGCAAGCTACATGAATTTGCAAAAACAGGAGCACTGAATTTTGTTTGTCACTGAAATACAAGCCGCTTTAAATTTTTAATATTTCTTTAATAAATAAATAAGTGTTAAAAATGGCATTAGCTGAAATTTGTAATATATCGAACGCACCATACTTGAAATCACGTAATTTTACACCGAGCGATTTCGAAAACGATTGCCAGCAATATACCTCCAACTTGGTTAATCCATACGTGTTGTCCGCACCACCGTTCGAAAATCCCATAGAGAATTTTTGTAAAATCCAGGCCAACAGTGATAAGAGTGGTATTAAAATTGAATTTGATCATGGTACCACTACACTAGGTTTCAAATATCAAGGAGGTGTTATATTGGCAGTAGATTCCCGTGCCACTGGTGGTCAATTCATTGGTTCACAAACAATGAAGAAAATTGTAGAGATTAACCAATATCTATTGGGTACATTGGCTGGCGGTGCTGCTGATTGTGTATACTGGGATCGTGTACTAGCCAAAGAATGCCGTTTGCATGAATTGCGCAATAAGGAACGTATTTCAGTGGCTGCCGCAAGTAAAATTATGGCTAACATTGCTCATGAATATAAGGGTATGGGTCTAAGTATGGGCATGATGTTGGCTGGATATGACAAACGGGGTCCTGGTCTTTACTACGTCGATTCAGAGGGTTCCCGAACTCCTGGAAATGTTTTTTCAGTTGGCAGTGGTTCTATATATGCTTTTGGTGTTTTGGATTCCGGCTACCGTTGGGAATTGAAAGATGAAGAAGCGCAGGAACTGGGCAGACGTGCTATTTATCATGCCACCTATAGAGATGCCTATTCTGGCGGTATTGTACGTGTTTATCATATGACTCCCAACGGATGGATAAACGTTTCTAATACCGATTGTATGGAACTTCATTACAAGTATGAAGCAGAAAAGAAAAACAAACAATAAACATGTGTATGGATCATCAGAGGTTATTGTAATATTTTTTCAGAATTAAATTCATCTATTTTATAAAAAAAAAAATAAAACATAAAATAAATAAAATATTTGAAAACCCGTAAGATTTTTATTTTATTTAAGTCAAGTATGTATGTAACTAGACACATTCATAAGATATGTTTGTACATATATGCATTCAAGTTAATTTGGTTGGCAATTTAGTTATATAAAAACAAGTGGCGGATAAGAACTTGTTAAAAAGGGTACATTCAGGAAGTATAATGTAAAAAACAATGTATAAACGTCCAGTGACATAGTGTCCATGGATGTTATGACGCTCAAGAAGTGTCAGTGTCCATCGGCAATATGACGCTTTTAAGTGGCATAATTTCCATCAGAAAATTGTCGTATTGTCCGCGGACGTTATGACATTTTGCAGAGTATCCTAATGTCCACAAAATGTTTACAAACCCGAAAGCATAGTGAGCAATTCTTTTCTCATTTATGGTATAGTATAACAAATACCAGCTTCGCTAACTAAAGCTTTTCTTCACAGCCGGGCGCAAGGATTTTCTTCTCTATGTTATAACAAATACCGGCTTCGCTTAATAAAGCGTCTCTGCGTAGTCGGCCTTTGTTCGGAAACAAGGCAGATTTTAGAAGCTTAATTTAGCGAAGCCGGTACATATTTTACCATAGATGAGAAAACCTCTGCGCCCGGCCGAAGGCCGCCACGTTTTAGTTAGCGCAACCGGTATTTGTTATACCATAGAGGAGAAAATCCTTGAGCCCAAAAGTATTTTCGTATATATTTAATATATGCGCCCAGAGAAAAAACAAAACAATTTTTTAAGAAAATGTTAACCATATTATGTTAAATTTAACCAAATTATTGTCACGGACAACCATATCATGGTTAAAGTAGTTTCTTTAATATTTTTGTTGGAAAATGGACCTTATGTCCTTGGACACTGTGTCACTGGACGTTATGACATGCTACCCAGAACATTCTTGTATTCCGATTCAAAAAATTTTTTAGTTCAAATTTGTAGATTAAAATGTTTTCTTAATGTACTTTAACCCCTGTAAATTAATTTTTTATTCAATTTCAGTAACGTAGCCTATGGGCTATTATAGATTTAAACATTTTTATTTAATATCCCAATAAACCATAGAACGATATGATAGCGAAAACGATATTATATTTTACGGCGTTTATAATATTCTGTACTTTTATTTAAAACGATATCGTTACGACATCACTTTTTGAAATATTTTTTTAAAATTAAAACCAAATATTTGAAAAAAACATCAAAAATTTTTTAAACATAGAAAATTATTTAAACAAAGATACATCCATTAAGATAACGAAGCGCGTAAATTCAAAAAAACTTTATAATATTTTTATGGAAAGCGATGAATAAGTGTTCAGTGAAAACCGAAATAAGAGAGGTAAGATGTTATTAGTAAATTATAAAGAATAAAAATGTATAGTTCAACTTTTTCATTGCAGATAAATTAGACTTTGTTTAAGATAAAATTTCGAACATGGATGAAGATATCCACATGAAATTATTGATATTTTCGCTGAAGAGTAAAAAATTCTTTTTGATTGCGAGCGGGAGAATCAGCAAGCAAGAAAAATATAAATATAAATCAAAATTAAATTAAATTAAATTATGTTTTTATTATTTTAAAAAATTTGCACATTGTTTTTACTATTATTAATATTATATCAATTACCCAAATGTATAAATTACCTGTTCTTAATATTGTAAAAATACGTAACATTTTTATTGCTATTAATTCGCTGTTATTAATTTTTGTTACTCTAGCTTTAATTTATTTATTATGTATAAACTGTTTTTATTTTAAAGATACAAATTTGCACTTTTTTATTAATTATGTATAAATTTGCACTTTTTTATTTAGCTAGATATTATTAGTATAATAAAACGATAGTTTTTCAAAAAATTTAAAAATACGATTTTACTATCGTTATTATTGGAAATGCTGATATCGAAAACGATATCAGAATTTAATGGAAAAACGATATTATAAGGAAAGGTACAATTTAGTCCGTAAAAACTATCGTTTTCGATTCGAAAACGATTATCACTTGTGATACTTTCTATCACCTATATGATGTTTCGATATCGTTACAATATCGCTTGGTTTACTGGGATGTTACAATTTTTTTCTTGTATTTTCACCCTACATATAACAGTGCATTCAAAAATTTGCCTCCAGTTATTCTTAACTAAATTTTTAATTAAAATTCAAGAATTAACACCTAACAAAAAATTTTAGGTAAAGTCATAATTTTGAGTTTATTAAATTTTAGTTATTAAACAAGCTGTAGTTTTTTCAGTTTAGGTACTTTTCAAAACTTTTTAATAAGTATAGAAACATGTTTAATTTAAAAATTTATTAATGCTAATTTGTAGAAAATTTAGTGAAAATTCCCACATTCTATTATTTATTACTGCTTCTCGTTTTTGATCGCCACTAGTGCAAAATGCCGGGGAGAAACCACAGGATCAAAAATCGGCACAAGATAACTTTGATCATGTCCCATTTCCTTTAAATACAACAGACGGTCCAATAAAATAATCGACTCCAAAACTGGAGCAAATGTCATACGCAATAAATAAAATAAATCCAAATATTTTTTATCTTGACATTTTTCTTCCATTTCCCAAATGTTTTCGATTTTTTCCATTTTTAAATTCAAATTTGGATACTTTTTTTTACATAAATCTGTATACTCAACAAAATTATTAAATTTTCGTATTTTGCCCACTTGTACAGAATCTTTCAACTCCGGGTTTTGTTCACAGATTAAATACTCCAATAAGGCTCTATAAAACAATGAAATATTTGGCAGTTCTTTTGCAGCCATAGTTCGTTCTATAGACTGAGCGGCCAACATGCGGGCATTACGACCCAATTTAATTTGTTTTTCTTGCAAATACTGGCTCAAGGGAAAACCAATTTCTTGATTTAGATCTAAAATTAACTTATTGCCAAAGAATTCAGGACCCGAGAATTGTTCTTTTAAAAGGTGATAACAGCAGCCAATATTGCACAGTAATATACAGGATGGTTGAGTGTGAAACAACTTTAAACAGGTGGCAGCCAAATTACCACAAGTATGTAAGCCAGTTAAACAAACAGTAGGTTTTAGTTTAGAAAATGTCTCGGGAAATTGTTGCTGTGCAAGGCCCACTAAATCCATAACTGAAGTTATAAATCTGTCAATAGTTTTGTAGTTGTCATTGTCGTTAATGCGTTGAGTTATATTTACTGGAGATTTTTGTTGACGTTTTTGTTTCCAATTACCACGTCTAGCTGGAGTAAGACCTTTTGATTCTATTTCTGCTCTTTCTTTTAAACCATTCCAAGCTTTCTATACAAACATTTTAAAAATTATTATCAGGCCTGTTTTGAAAATCACTTTAATTCAAATCACGTAATTTTAAATCACATGTGCGTACCAAAATCATACGTGTGATATTTTAGCGTCCCGTTTTTGTTTTTTTTTAGTGTGATCTTCAATTGCAGAAAGCACGCCGAGAAACACAACAACGGTATGACTTTCAAAACACCACAAAAGCAAGTGTGATTTCAAAAGCACGTGATTTGAAATCACGTAATTTCAGAACAGGCCCGTATATCTTGTTTTTACACCAAAAAAATCTAACCTTTAACCTTATGCTCCTCTCAATGGCATTTTCAGTATTTGCAGAATTACTATCAATACCCAATACCTTGTGGCCATGTTCCAAAGCTAAGCGGGAAGACAAATAACCTTTGCCATCTCCAGCATCAACTATTACACAATTTTCTTGCAAAGAACTTGAACAAATTAAGTCATCAACCAACTTGGCGGCAATTTCAACCTTACAAAATAGTTATGAATTAAATCACTTTTATACATTTTCTTGTTAGTTACCTCATGTTGCTTCTTTTCGGTTAAAAACTCCTTAATTTTTATCTGTTGCTTTAAACTTTTTTTTGCACCAAAAATTGTATCTTCAAATTGTTTCCGAGTTAATATAATATCTTCAAAAGCATGCAAACTATGCTGCTGACCTTCGTTGACAAATTTAGTAAATTCTGGAAATTTTCTTACGGTAATATTATCTGATTTCATAGACAAATTCCAAAAAACATTTTCTATACATTCTTCTATTTTCTGGTGGGATGAAATCTCCTTTTGCAGTTCTAAAGGAACAAAAGTTTGCCAGTGATGATCTGTCAAATAATTGACCATATGACAATTAACCCAAGACCAATGAGGAGACATAAACTGTAGAATACTGTCAAGACGTTTATGGAGAGATTGAGTAGTCATATTTTCTTTTATTAAAATGATAAATCTTTTGATTGCTCTATAGTTAATTCAGCGCCTGTCGACTTCAGACCCAACAGTATACGCAACCTTTTATTTAAATTTCTTATTTGTTCTAAGGTTCCCACAATGTCTGCTTCTGGATCGTTTTCTTTGGGAAATATTTCTATCAAAGATTTAAGCTGCTCCATACAACGTTTTACCTTTTCTGTATGTTTATCTTGTTGTTCCAGGGCTATTATAAAACCAAAAATTTCTGCTAGTTCTTCTCCCAATTTTATACCCTGAGCAAAGCCCAAACGATAACCGTCAGTGTTACCTTGTTTGCAACCTTCGTCAAAACCTTCCTTGTAACCTTTCTCTACTAAACGTTCTTCGGTAAGCACAATATCATCAAATATATCATTAATATCACGTTCCTGCTGGGAATCTTGTGTTTTTAACATGGCAAAACAAACGTGGAAACAACAAATAAAAAATCACAGGTGAAACAATGTTGCCAGAAATCCTTTTATAAAAATTAAGATGTACATCAGCTTTTGTATATATTGTGGGAAACAGTATAAAAGAGTAGTATTTATAACTGGCTGATTTTTAAAATAAAAAAATAATTTCCGCTTGGAACAATATTTTGAAACAACAAAAAAAATCTCAAATTTGTTTTTGTTTTAAATATAATTTTCTAAACGAAAATTTTGGCTGAAGTGCACTTTACGGGCGTACGAAAAAAAAATATGCTACCCGATTCAGAATAAAAAAAGAAAAAAACCATAATGGGCCATGAAGGCTTTCTTTGTATTGATATTTAAATAAATAAATAAAAAATAAAAATAAAATTAAAATTAAAGGGGGCTGAGGCCCGTGCGTGGGGCCTCTGGACCCAAAAACTGCCCGCCCACTTAGTGATATGTGTGGGTACTCAAATTAAAGGTAATTTGCTATCGATTGAAAATATGTATTTTGTTCTTGTGTTCGCATATTATTATTCTCTCTTGGTTAATTTAAGTATCTTTTAGGTACAAAAAAGCTTTAGTTAGCGAAGCCAGTGTTTGTTATTTAATAGAGGAGAAATTCGATGCGCCCGGCCGAAGGCCGGCTATGCAGAGAATCTTTAGTTAGCGAAGCCAGTATTTGTTATACCATAGAGGAGAAAATCCTTGCGCCCGGCCGAAGGCCGGCTCTGCAATGAAGCTAGCGAAGCCGGTTTTTGTTATTCCATAGAGTAGAAAATCCTTGCGCCCGGCAAGGATCCAGGGGGGCCCACGGGCCTTAGCCCCCTTGATTTTTATTTTTGGTTTTTTTTTTGTTTTTAATTTCAGAATTTTTTTTTATTATTTTTTTTCGTACGCCCGCCCCGCCCCGTAAACTGCACTTTTGCCAAAATTTTTATTGAAGTTTGAAAAATAGGCTGTAAGTCTTAAGGTCCGACCAGCCTTGCTTAACCTACTGTCAAAAATTAACGAAAAGTCTTTCAAATGTATTTAAAAAAACAAAAATAAAATCAACAATCATTTGATTCCGGAATGTGCGATCAGTTTCGCACTTTACTAAAGAAAGAAAATAACAGTTTCATAAAATTTAACAAAAAGTTTCCTTAGGTTCAATATGGTTTGCTTCATAAGATTTACATGTATTCGTACATTTGCTTAAGTCAACTTAAGCACATTATGGTTATGCCTTTACGTAGACTTACGCCGGCTAAGAAAAAAATTTACGGCGTTACGTCCTACGTTCTTACGACCTAAGTCTCAGTTGTGTTCCTAGCATTATCTGCCTGTTTTTTAAACTAAACTAAAAATGTTCGTTCGTTAATTAAAATTGAAAAAAAAACACAAATTTGAGGTTTTTTTTGTTGTTTCAATATAAATTCCCAAGCAAGGCGAATTCATCCCAGGTAATCTCGGTACTACAACAAGTACAACTCGTACAAAAACCACAAGCAATTTGTTTTTGTAAAATCATTGTACAATGTCAAAAGCAGAAATAAAACAAAACAGAAACAAAGATAATAAAAGAGAATAAACAAAATTTTGACATCCAACAGTGATTTTAACTAAAAAAAAAAGTTATCAGCAGGGCTTTTAAGACCACCTGTAATAATTTCGCCTTGTTCCCAAGCTAACATTTTTATTTTATTTTGAAAAACAGGCAGTAAATAAAAATTTTGTTTTAGAAATTAATATTGAAAACAAAAACATATTTGAGTTTTTTTTATTTTTGTTTCAATAAATTCCGCAGCGAAAATTTTTGGAAACTTTTGGTTTTTCCGTTCTTTAGATATAAAAAATAGACGGACAAACGGACATCGTTAAAGCAACTTCGCTTTACATGTATGTAATTTTTGTGTAAAGTCTAAAAAAATAATAATAAAACCAGATATACAGAAAAAAAAAGACGGGCATCGTAAAACCAACTTGCTATGTGTAAAAAAAAGGAAAAAGTCAAAATTCCCCAAATTCTAGGAATGAACTAAGCCCCTAAATATATATAATTTATTATATATGTATGTATGTAACATTAGTTATGCCGGTGTTGTCATACCATAGAGGGGCAAATCCTTCCGATAATTAAAGTTTATCTGCATAGCCGGACTTCGGTCGGGCGCAACAATTTTCTCCTCTCTGGTATAACAAACACCGGCATCGCTAGCTAAAGCTTATCTGTTTCATTATCAATACCAACATTTATAAGGAAGTTATGGCATTAAAAGCTATTTTGGGGAGTAGTATTTCTATGGAAAACAATCGTCAAATTTGGACCGATTCCAATAAAATTTGTTAAGATGATTTAGATTAAAATAAACTGGGGCAAATGTAATCTAAATACCAACGTAATAAGATGGTTTATAGGCAGAAACACTCTTCAGAAAAGAAGTTTGTATGGGGGCCATTTGAAATTATGTACCGATTCTCACCATTTTCAGTAGGCTTAGTCGTTATGTATTGAAACCTATGTATATTTCATCGAATTACCTTAAATAAAGCGACCTGTACCTAGCGCTCAAGGTTACATAAAGAAACAACCAGCCAAACGGAGAGACATCGTAAAATCGAATCAGAAAGTAATTCTGAGTCGATCGGTATACTATGTACATATTTATATGTGCTACACACAAGCGCATTATATCCTCTCCAATATTGTGGCGTGGGTACACAAAATTAAGAAGAAGCAAAAATTTATATATTTCTCTTTTTTCTCAAAGACAGTACCACCAAAACAATATACAAAAGTGGCAATTTGGAAACACTTGATCCCTGGCTTCCTACAGCGGTACGAGTACATATACTTATGTATGCATGTACTAAATATGTTGCAATTTTTGGATGTTCTGGTCACGGCTGGAGATATGTAATTGAAAAGAAAAGTGAGTGAATCCACCTCAAAGATATGATAAAACTTCGTGGATATTTTTTAATTGTACAAAAAATTGATGAATGGTACCAGTGTACCCATAGATTTTCGATTGTACCAAATTTGGTACAATGATTCCACAAAATCCATCAGTGATATATAAAAGCGTAATACATATTAATTTATATCTACTTTTAACAAGAATTTTACAAATGCATATAAAATGTTCCCTTATTTAATGTTCTGTTTACCCACTGTGCAATATGCATTTCATGTAAAATTCTACGTTTTCAAAAAATCGTCATTAAAATTCATTATCCTTGCAAAAATGCAGTAGTTAATGCGACGTAAAAAAAATAAAACACATACCAATCGCTTTTAACAAAAATTGCTAACTTGCAAGTATTTTATGCATTTGACGTCATACATATGTATGTATTAAATATTTAATCTGTGTGTTTGTGTGTGTGTGTCTGTTCCCTGCAAATAATATTGGACCACCTGATCCATTTTGATTAAATGGACTACTCCATGGACTGGTCCGATGTAATGCAAGCATGCACCATGTCATTGTTAAAAAGTGTTCGTTTTTAACGACATGTTTTCGTTTTTAAACGAAGTTAAAACTAATCCTCTTGTGTATACAATGGAGTAGTGTTAAGACTACTCCTTTGTTATCCAAAGCTGGGTTATATGGTCCTGCCCTAGGGCATCGTTATGTTGAAAATACCATGTTTTTCCATACGTTTGGGTTACTTTTGGACTAGCCCTAGTCCCTTGTGGGCTACATTCTACACGCGTGTTTAGACTACTTCTATTATTTGCAGGGTTCCTATGAAATTCGACAAAAAAAAAACGAAACTAAATAACCACAAAGGCACAGAAAACCTTTAAAATGTTTTAACACATTATTAACTGGCTGACATCTTTTGTGTTACGCATACAAACGGCTATAACTTGATTTATTTCAAACAAAAATAGACAAAATATTTTATTGTTTAACCTGCTTTCATTTCGCCCCTTTTTAAAATTAGCAATTCCATGGAGTAAGACTTTTGGTTTAATACAAATACATATGTATTAGCTTGTTATATGGCTGACGTGCCAACCTCAACTTTAGTAAATCGATAAGAAAAACAGAACAAAAAATGATGGAAAGAAAATTTTATTTTTTTTTACTGATCTAATAAAATGATGACAGCAATAAACTTCTATATATTAAAAACAAATTAAGTTAAATATAATGAAATTATTTCGTAATTTACTTATATGTTTGTCATTTAACATGAAATGAAAAAACTTTTATAATTATTGAGTAGTTTTTTTTGGAGGTTTGTAATCTATTTAAATAAGCGCCGTGTTAGCCTTTTTACTAGTTAAAGAAATTATATTATTTCTACAACAAAGTTTAAGTCGTATTTTATTAAAGGAAAATTTGTTAAATATAATTTCAAGTCGAATAATCTTCCCTAATATGAAAAAAGGATTCAGAAAATATATAATTTTAATATCACTAAGAGAGAGGTATGTTTTGTGCATAAGTTGCATATGAACTCATACAAAAAAAACTTTCATATCTTTTTATTCAAATAATTATAATAAAAAAAATTCGACTCGATTCTAAAATAAAATAAAAACCAACAACAAAATCCATTAGTATTAAAACCTGTGTTCAAAAATAAACAGAACATTATTTAACGTATGGCTCACACACCCAGAAACGTTTTTTTTAGTGTTTGTGTACACGAACACAACCCTTAATAGCGTTTGTAACTATTTACAAGAAAGTAACGAGCAATGAAATGATGCTGTAAACATTCATCATAGTTTAATGTTCTATAGTGCTTCTTTTTTACATCGATAAAGAAATGAGCAAACTAAAATTTTTTAGCAACGACCACAGCACCAATGGCTTGTGTGTCCACTGTGCACTAGTTTCGTTTGTTTAAAATTTCTTCGCTGACTTTTTGTTTCGTATGTATGTATGTATTTATATGTATTTCGTTTTTATAAAAAATTTTGGTTTTTTTTCAACAGCCAAAAGGGTTTTAATCACAACATAAAAAACGAACATTAAGTTTGTGGTTAAAAAAACAGAACGCAATTAAATGTTCTTATCTTTTTGTTGGGTTGGATATGTACAGTATTATTTTTGTGTTCGAATATCACAATGGAAGAAACGTTATTTTTTAACCATTTACTACACAAACACTATTTGCGTTTGTGTTCTTTCACAAATTTACGAACCGAACACTAAGGAACGATATTTAATATTTATTTTCGAACACTGATTAAAACAATTAAAAAAATTAACAACAAATTAATGAAAGCTAGCTTCTAAAACACAAGTGATTTTATTAAGATTCTTTTAAGTGTACAATTGTAATACAATTACACACACATGTACGAAAAATTTGATTTTTTAATGGATAGGGCATGTGGGAGAACAAATGTAAAATTGACTAAAACTTGCTTCAACAAGCATAATCATAACGTTCTCTTTCGAACAATATAAGCATTTTTATTTATTTCTAGAGAAAATACTGTTTTGTCAGCGAAAGAACATCTTTTGGTGAAATAGTAAAAATAAGTATTCATATGTATCTTTTACCTTTATAAGCAAATACATATTCCTAGAATAATCCACTATAATTTTAGAAAAAGTCTTAAAGTCTGCTTTCCTACCAATATTAAAAATGTTTAACCCACTATTGATAACGTTTTATCCGAATATATCGATAGGAAAACGAGATAACTAAACATATAAGCATATTTTTTGCAATCCATAAATACATATCGTCCCCTCAATAAAACAATAGTGTATACGCATGTACACCATTATTTTTTTATTGCATATTTAGAATCTCCATCATTGATTTTATGTCTGGTAAAAATTTCGTCAAATTCTACTTCCAAAAAGTGGGTCGAAATGTCGTTGGAAAAAATAGTGTATAATTTCATGTTCAAAATTTTCCTTCAATAAGTGTGTAAGCTCATATGCGCTATTTTACTTGAAATTGCCACTCCAAAATTGTTTAAAGAATAACAGTGTATACGCATTATACTCCATTTTAGTCTGTAGAAAAAAAAATACAATTTATGAAAACTTTAACTCATAAAATAGCTTATAATAATATACACTATTGTTTGAGAAATAATTTCATTCCGACCATCGAAAGCTGCATGATCTCCAAAATTTGTGCAAGAAGAATGTAATTCGTCGTGGCTCGCAGTCATTTTTTTATAACTTACAAGGTGAAAAGAAGCGATATTGTTTAGATGAGTCAGATGAAGCAGAGGAAGAGAAGAAGACGAATGAACTTCCAGTTATTTTTGATTTACGCAATGTATACCTTAATTTGTAATAATTTTTTGTTTTTAATAACCCAAATTGAAAAGTAATGAATATATGCCACTGAATTAACAAAACTATGAATTAATCGCTGTTTTATAATGTTACAAATTGATATTTTTGAGATCAAATATTTTAATAAAAATACCGTAAAATTATTGAATAAAACAGCGTATACCATACAAAATAAAATAGTGTATAATGATTTTCATACAAGTTATAAAATAAATAAAATAGCCTAAGTGACATCATGTACTTTAAATCCCATTTATTTGCAATTGAAGCACTTGTAAATTAATTAAATAACACCTACTTGTAGCCTGATTATTCCACCACATATTTAAATGACCACAACTAAAAAGCATCGATTATTTTCTGGAATATTACGGTTTTCCCAGGTGTCTAATAACACAAAAATTTTAAACTCCATTTTCTCGAAATGGCAAAAAAATTATACACTATTGTTTTATTAAGGGGACGATATATTCTTGTCGAATTTTTAAAAAACTTGAATATCCGATTCTTCCAATTTTGGAGGACTACAAGTGACTCTCACGACCATCTATGGACCCGTGCTCTTTTAAATCAACTCAAAAGCTGGCTCCCATACAAAATAGGCAATACAGATTATAAATATAATGAAGAAAGTCCCATAAATGTCAGTCGCCTGTGGTGGGATATTTTGTATGACCGACCTTAATTAATTTTTTGTCTTTAACATTTTCTCGAGACATACTTGCCCCATATCTCCGCTTCTTAGGGGGGCTCCCATAAAAATATTTCGTTTTATGAAATTCTTAAATTAATTAAAATTTTGCGACTTTTGTGAATAAAATAAATAAAAAGTTCCTAACAGATTTTAATCAGTTACGGCTTGTTTTGTGTGCAGCTTCGTTTTTTAAATGTCTGCAAAAACTTAGAAGCGAAGCTGCGTTTTCCAATTTTTAAAAAACAAAAATTTTAAAATGTGGCTAAAAAATTATTGTTTTTTACCAAAGAAAAATTATGTTTCTGAAATGAACTAAATTTTATTGCGGAATTTCGGTTTTTTTTTAGAGATTTAAATAAAATAAACCGTTTTTGAGTTACGCGAAAATATGTTGTGCAACCTCCTCCATATTCGAAATTACGGTATATCTCGAAAACCAAAGAAACGGCTTACACCACTGGATTTAGCGTACCCTAATTAGGTTAAAACGCCAGGTACCCAGCTTGTCTCAAAAAAAGTGTCAATTTCTTGCAGAGTTATTTTTCAATACAAATGCTTGCAGAGGGAATGAAAATAAAACAAATCACTAACAAACATACAATTAAAATTAAATTCATACATTGTCCAACAATACTGTATTAACTCAAAATTTAAAAATGTTCAGTAAAAGCAAAGCAATTTTTAATTTTACATTTTACAAAAAAAAAAAAACAGATCGCAAAAAATTTACACAGCGGGTAGACATAAATATTACGTGTCCATTTTTGCAAAATGTGAAAAATAAAAATTCGGAGTTAATACACTATTGATAAACAAGTGCGATATGTAAATATGACTAAAAATGTTCATTTGTTCAATACCGTTATTTGTATTTTACGTAAACAAACAATCATACCTCTGACCAGTGTGACCAGATTTTTAAAAAATATAAAGCTAAATCATGTATGAAATAGAGCTAAATCAGGAAATTTAAAGCCAAAATATAAAGCCAAATTTGTTGTATAGCTTCTTGTATTAACATTAAATGCCTGTTCATATATTTCCGAAGGAAGACTTCGTTCGCTTTACTGACATTTAAAACAAAAACAAAGTATAAAATATAGCTTTTGTTTTACATGTTACTTATGCGAACGAAGTCTTCCTTCGAAACTGATGAACAGGCCATAAATTATTTCGATATTTTTATTAGATTAAATAGTGTTTAAGTAAGTATATATAAGCTCCGTGGCTTTGTTCTCAAAGGTCAATGTCAAAATACTCATATTTGAAAAAATAACATTTAAAGTTTTTATAAAAAAAAAATTTTATTTATCGCTGATAATAATTCCAAACTTTACTTATCAACTTTGACTTAGTCATATAATAGGTGTGTTCATTTATTAGCAGAAACATGCAACGAGCGAGTAAATTTAAAATTTGTAAAATTTTTTTCCCAATTACTCAAAAATAAGAAGATGAACGCTTTACCAGCAAAAAGTAGCAAGTTGGCCACATCGGCACTACTTAGATGTAAGAAACGAGATCATTTCGTAATAAGTTTAATTATGTAGAAAAATAAATATTTTATGTTATTTACAAACTTTTAATTCAAACATTTTGAAAATTATTTTTTTTTTGTAAATAAAAACATGAAACAGTAAAAAATCAGAAAATTTCAACAAATTTTAAAAAAAAAAGTTCACGAAAGTCGTTGTCGTGATCGAAATCGTAGTCGTTTGATATATTTGTCGATTTCAAAATCCCGGCAAAGACAATGTAAAACACATAAGTAAAATTTTTTCGTATTTATGTCGTCTGCATTAATCATAATAACATTTTTTAAAAACGACTAAAGTTTGACTACGACTACAAAACTCATTAGAAGGCCAAACAAGATATTTTTCCCCTGATACCCTGATACAAAAACGATTTTTATTTTTATTTAAATCTTAGTTCTTTTGTATGGGTTGAGGCTTCGGAAATTAAAAAGAACGTAGGACGTTTTGCTAATGTGACTATAACGCACATAATTCGATTTACCTTTTGCCTTTGATGGCCGCTTATAGATTAAATATATGGCAAATATGCTTACATCGCTAAATGGACTATCACGTAAATCTTTTATATTAAATTGACTTATAACGGTGCCAGGCTATCACTTATTTAACTAAATCACACATAAGTTTATTCGGATAAACTGTTTTATTTATTTTGAAATAAAGCTAAATGAAATATCTCAAGCTAAACATGAAAAAATAAAGCTAATATGGCCACACTGCACCTGACTACAAAGGGTAAATCACAGAGGGAGAGAGACTTTAATTCCTATGTGTGTGTGTCTGTTTTATGACTAAAAAAAGACAGGGATAATTGACTTAATGCAACAATTAGAGGGTCAAGGGTGGCGTAAAGAAAATGTATAATAAAACTGTTAAATTCTAAATACGAGTTTGTTTCCTTTTTTGTCCTTCCGTCTTTTTTTTTGTAGACTGAAGTTAAAATTAGAGTTGTTATTTTGTAGCCATTTTTAATACCTTGTTATAATACATTGCATTTTACAGAACAACAAACACTAACAAATATGTATAATTCCTATTGTTTATGAAAATTACCAATTTTGTTTGAAAAAAACACTTAAGTACGTTTAAAATAAGAATTTTTTGTTTAAAACATTAACATTTTGGATTGGATTTTGAAATTATTTAAGCCTGATTCACAATGACAGCAAGCAACAATTTTCTTCTATTCAATAAATTTTTAATCGAAAATACGAGCGATAACTTCGACAAATGACTAGCACCATTGAATTCAGCATACGCAAATAAGCTTTACTGGCAGGAAAAAGCATTAAAGAAAATTTTAACTTAAGTTTTTAAAAATCATTTTTTGAAAATGTAACTAAAGCTTTTTTAAAAAACTTTAGTTCCATTTTGTTGTTGAGAAACTAAAAAAAAACATATGAAATACTTTGGGATATAATTTTTTCTTGAGCGTCTTATTTTTTTGATATTATCAATTTACAGTTGGTCTACATATCGTTACTTTTATTTATACAATGCGTATCAAACATATAAAATTTTGTTTAATTTGAGGCATAAATCTAGATAAAAAAGAATATGTATATAAAAAAATTTGTATATGTTAGATGCGCCCAGTGTTGCCAATTAAGCCATTTTGTGGCTAGATTTAGCCATTTTTCAACATGTTTGGCCAATAAAAAATTAGTTTAGCCATTAGCCATTTTTCAACTTCTTTAACCATAAAATTTTTAGGCTGTGTGATTCCTATGATATGAACAATAACGACATCGAATTTATAGATGATTAAATTTTTTAAATATCTATCAAAATATTAACTTACGTTTATTCTTGTTTAAGAAATTGATATTAACTTACAATTTCATCGTAAACAGCTTTAAATGAATTATTACTGTTATTGAATTTTGACGTGTTTTTATTTCTAAAATTTTTTTTAGCCATTTTTAGCCCATTTTTAGCCATTTTTGGTCACCAAGTTTTGGCAACACTGGATAATTTTCTAAATTAAAGTAACGATATGTTTACCAATTGAAGCACAGCCGCGAAAAACGTTTTAAATTTAAAAACAATTATTTTTCAGGAGAGCGAAAAAACGATTTTAAAAGACAGGATAATTTATTTTTAAAGTTTTTTTAGACTATTAAAAAAATGGCAGTAAAAATGTTTATGCAAAAGGCTCTTAAACCTTATTTTGGTTAAGTTGCTTGTTGCTAAATGTATTCCAAAGGAATTGAGCACTTTTTTTATTGATATTGGTGCACAAGTTGCTATTTTATTTAAAATCTAGTGAGAGAGCATCAATAGATAAACTGTGAAATGTTTAAATTTTTGTTTGTGTGGTTACTGTTGTTATAAAATTTAATTTACTATCAGTTTTGTTTTTTTTTCGCTATATTGTGAATAAAATACAAAGTTGTGCATCAATTTCAATTAAAAAGGCATAAATTTCTTTGAAATATATGTACATATTTAGCTATGTGCATAAAACTAGCCCGAAAAAATTTTTTTAAAAAATTATTTTGTTGCTCAATTTTTTACGAAGTTCCTAAAACTACTGTGCAGATTTAGAAATAATGATAGAGGATTGTTTTATGCGTATTGAATATGCAATAAAAACTTGTTTAAGTTATGCTAAATTAATAGCAAGCATTAAAGAATTTAATATCTAGTATTTGCATTAAATAAACATGTGGAAAAGTATTGTCAGAGAAGCCATATGCAATCGTTCATAACCAGCAAAATTTAACGTGTTTTATCTGGTGGAGCACTATAAAAAAAATCAAGACGTTTTACTCGTGGAGCCCAATATACTCTGGAGCAGGTTCTGGAAGCTCTTCGGCTTCCTATACGAAGGTCTAGGTGGACCGAGGACTTATGGATGAGGCAGTATAACTTAACATAGGAAACCAAATACTTTTTGCAAGTCTTGAGTATTTTGAGAAAAATACAACCTTGACAGGATAAGTTGTAATTATTTTCTTGAAAATGTTCAAACAATAATTAGATTAGGGAAGCCTTTTCGTCAAACCAGTTAAGACTTGTATTATAGTGTTATACAGCATTAAGTGACACAGAGTATAATGGAAAAAATAACTAATCTCCCGAATATTTTATATATATAAAAAATTTTCAGTATGCACTTTAATCAAAATAATTGTTAATGTTTTAAAATTAAAAACCGAATACATATAGACAAACTTACATATCTAAAAAAGTTACGCCTGCAAAGTAATGTGTTGAGTAATCAGAAAAAATTAAAGCACTAATTACAATTCTACTGAAAGAAATGAAAGCAAATTAAAGCATTCAAAAGTAAGTCATTACTTTTTTACTTAATAATGAGTAAAAGAAGCTATTCATTTTAAAAAAGTAAGCGAAGTTTTTACTGGGTTTCTTCAAACGCTTATTTTACAAAAGTTTCTTTAAAATGTCTAAAGTAAATTTTTTTTAATGCTTTACAGTTTTGTTTTGCAAAATTGTTTTACTAATAACGATGATTTTCCCTACAAACAAAATATTTTAAAAGTCATTAATTAAATATACAAACAAATCCACTAAAAAACAACAAATTTTCTAAAAAAAAAAAAAAAAGCAAAACTAAATTTATTAATTTATATTTTTAATTTAACTTTTGTTGGATCTCGAAAAATCTAATAAGAATTTTTTGACAATTTTCTTAAACTACCTGTAGAAAAAGTTTTGGCTATTTTGTGCTCTCATTACCACAATTTTCTAGTACGGGAATGCTTTTCGGAAACATTTGGATCAAGCGGGGTTCTTATTTTTAGTAAGAGCACAAACCTATTATAAAACAATATTATAAAACTTAACTTATTTTTGCATAATCTTATAAGTTTACTTTATTTCGCTCGTACGCTCCACCGATAACATTACAATTTTAATACAAACTGTCATAATTAGCGCATTTTGTTTTTGTTCTGTTCACTATTTAGCACCCAATCGTTGCGAAGAATACAATTTTCTGCTTTTGTTGTTATTGTAAGCTTATAAATTTAAAGGGCCAAATAAACAACACAAGCGATTACACAAACATATGAATTAAGTTTGTAGCATGTTTGTATGAATATTAAAAATGTTTAATATTCACACAAACAACTTGTTGTCGTTCTCAAACTGCTTGAGTCTTTTATTTGGTTGACCCTTTACAATTATCTGAACAACTCTTTAAAGTGACGAAAACCCATAATTATATTGTTACGAATTTTCTTCTTTATTTAGTATTAATAAATGTGACGTAGTAATTCAAATTTTATATGTGTTCGAAAAACACTCTACCAAATGCTTGAAGAAATTTTATATAATAACAAAAAATGAGCACATGCAGTACAACATTTGATAAAAAAAAAGAGCACACATTTCTTTCGAACCCTAACCTAGATCAACTTTGTTTAGAGCAAGCAAATTGTCTTTTCATTAGTAACCAGACCAAAAACAACTTAACTAGTAAGCGAATTAAGGACCTTTGTTAACCATTCATTAATTATTTACATGGTTTGTGGTAAATGGGAAACCTTTATGAAATTAACAGAAACAAAATATTGTTACCAATTTTTTTCAGCTTATGTATAAGAACACGCTTTTAATTTTGTAACTTAGCGATTTTCTTATAAAATTAGCAATTTTTGTAAAATAAAGCAACTTTCCTATTTCCTATAAAATTTTTATATATAGCAACATAATTTATTAAGCTTGAGGCTTATCTTTTTTTATATAAAAAAATTAGATAACATCTATTTTATAGTTCCTATATTTCGATACAGCAATGTGTAAGTTTCATCTCCAGGGAAATAATTAAACAATTAAAATAACATTCACAAAATAATGAAAAAATAATAACAATTGTCACATAGAAAAAATTATTTAAAATTAAAAAAAAAAATTATACATATAATCTATTACATTCAAAAAAATTTCTAATTTCCTGTTTTGTTTTTATGAACTAAATTTCTATAATTTTGTGCTAAATTTTCCGTCTCCGATTTAAAATTAATTCTTAACAATTCTTGTACTTAACTGATTTGCAACATTTCTAGCATTAAACTTCGATTATAATTTTTTCTGTGTTTAAAACTGATACATTCTCAAAGTCCGGAGAGTGATTTAAACTGGCACAGTGGGATGAGAATGCTGTTTTTTTGTGATGAAATATCCCTAAACTTTTGATTTGAATAAAATAAAATTTATTTTTAAATATATTATATTTTTTTTACCTGATATTTTTTTTTTAATTTTTACCATTTCTAATAAAGCGTTTTGTTTTTTGTGGTTAAATTAAGAATTTTATAAATATGTTTTAATTTTTAACATAATTTTATAAATGAACCCTCTAATGCCACATAACGGGTCCGCCCTCTAACTTTTTTTTTCAACTAGTGCTTATTTCGTGAATGGTAACACTTAGCTCATGTCTGATTTGACAGATAATTAGCTTGAACAACGCTGGGAAATATTGCGACATTACTTTGAAAATCATGGTAATGTTGGAGAATGTGTGCGAAAATTGCGTACGGATTTTGGAAGAAGAGAAGCACCGTCAGCTCCGTATGTCCTTGGACAAATTGTATCGTCCTTGGACAAATTGTATATACAGTTGTACGCGCCTTAAAAAACCTTTCTTATGATACCCAATTTATATATATTGTTAATAAAGCAGATTCTCAAATTAACAAAACATGCAAAAATAGACCATTTTTCAAAATGGTCCAGCTCACGAGAGGTCAAAGCTGGAGCCGATATATTTAAAATGTTATCTTAAAAAAGTCTAAGGTTCATTTTTAGGAGGTACATCGAGCACGAATTTTGCTTCCATACAACTTGAGTTGCTCTAATGTACATATATTTCACGAGATCACTTGCAGGCAAAATTTAAAGCCAATTTTTTATTAATGTTAATTTTATTATTTAGGTTTTAAATTAATCAGAATTGTGATTAGTTGTATGACCATTTTATGTATGAGCGCCTGGTGAAATTTTTACCGATTTCCACCAATATCAATATGTTTTGTCGCCGGCACGAACGAAGGCCCCAATGAACTAAGACCCTAAAACGAAAATGAACTAAGGCCAATAAAAAAATTAAAAAATAAAGTGACTCTTGTTTTGTTTTAAATATTCAAAACAAACATTATAGTTATATAATACGAAAAAAAATATCAAAGTATTCAAATTTTATACATAAAAAAAAAAATAACAAAAAACAAAAATTGTTCATTGTTTATATAATAATTAGATAAATTTGTATAAATACTTAATCAATTATATATAACAATTCACTATTTCTTCTACTCCCACAAATTAATTCAAAATTCATTTTTTTTTGTCTTTAGACGTCCACGTTAGATCAGAAACTAATTAATCTTGTTAAAGAATGGATAAATAAACAAAACGAAATTCTTTTTTTTAACGGTATAACGGTTAGCAATTTGGAAATATTGCAATTTATTACATTTTTCAGAAAATGAACTAATGTCCCAACTTTATTTGTGGGACCTTAGTTCTTTTTTACAAACTGGGGTTTTATTTCATTCTGAATTAAGCCCCCAATTCAAAAAATGAAATAAAACCACAAAATAATGAACTATTTCCCCAAAAACCGTTGTTGTTGTTCCCTGTACAAATATTTGGGGCCTTAGTTCATTTTCGTTTTGGGGTCTTAGTTCATTGGGGCCTTCGTTCGTGCCGCCTGTTTTGTCATTGGGCCAAAAAAGTCTTAAGCTTATAAAGCTGGTCAATGTCTCTTCGCAAAAATACATATGTATAAGTTTATAGGCAAAATCTTTAAACGATTTTCACCAAAGGCAATTTAATGAAATTATTTTTAAGATTAAGAGCTGTTCAAAAGTGTTACATGCCCTTTTCTGATGATCATATGAATATGTTGACTGATATAACAAGCATCAGGATCAGGATCGCATAACACTGTCTCTACCTTAATTGCTGCAGGATGTAAAAAATCAAAAGCCAGCAGTCATTTAATTTCAGTTTATAAGCATTAAAAAATAAACTATGGCATGATATTAACAAAACTCATTATTCCAACATTCTAAATAAATCAACTTCTACTTAACCAAACTAACTTACTAACTAAAAAGGCAGCCATCACATTATTACCCCTAAGTTAGTAAGAGAGTTGAATGTTTCGTCAGTCAGCCAACGAGACTGACGCTTCTCATGCATCCATCCTGACTAACAATCAGCCTGGCTGTATTTGAAATGTGTTGCTGACGCCGCTTTAGCATGGCACGCTTTTTGACGTTTCAAAAGAAATGTAAAAAAAAACAAACAAACAAAAAACAATAATAACGATAACAAAAATAAATAAAAAAAAACAATATACAAACATTCCTACATATGTAAATATGTATATATAATATTTTGTTTTTGATTGCCGTTAATTTCGTCAAATTGTTTGGTAGCAAAGACATTCGCGTTTTTACGCTCGCTCAGTTCTTTAACGGTAGTTCTAGGATTCTAACGCAAATCCTTTGAGAAAAAAAATTAGTTTTTTTTTTATTATACAATTGTAAAACTTCTTTTAAAAATTACAAAATTTTGTAAAATAAAAAACAGTTTAACAAATTAAAAGAAAATTTTTGAATTTTTATATTTTTTAATATGTATTTTTGAAATCTTTTAAAAAAATTATCTATGAATAGGTATTAAAACCTAAAACAAAAAATTTGAAATCGTTAAAATTGTTTCGTAATTTGTGTGGTGAAATTGTTAACAAAAACAGAGAGAAGTAGAAAAAACCGTTACATATCGTTTTTCTAATTACAAAAAAAATGTAAAAATAATAAATAAAAAATATAAATATATTAAGAAACACATCGTTAATTTCGCTATAATCCTAAAAAAATAAATGACTAAAGCAACAAATACTTATGTATAACAAATCAAATAAAAATTATAAATATATACAAATTTTGAAACATATGTTTAAAAGAAATAACAAAAGTTTTATTGAAAACACATTCACAAACAAATAACAAAAAAAAAAAAAAAAAAAGAAGAAATTATATTGTAAAGAAATAATAACCAATTATTAAATAATAGTACGCTTGTTACGACAAATAGAAAAACTATCTTATTACAAATCTTTGCGTGTGCGCGTTGAAGTATTAAAAACTTTTTGTCGACATTTCAAAAACCCCCAACTACATACTTGTTTTTGTATTGCATGGTCCTTAAAGGCGAAGGGAATGTTAGAGATTTTGGTTGGCGGAATACAAGGGTTAAAGTCAATGCCATTAAACAAAAGCGGCCTTAAGATAATTAAATTGGAGTCAAAAATTATCAATTCAATGAAATTAGAGAAACAGTTTCAGTAGTCAAATACAAAAATTAAATTTAAACATCATTTATGACTTAATATCGATTAAATATTACAATATTTATGATAATAAAGACTAGAAATCGAAATTTAAAAATCTTGGAATATCGTAATTTTATTTTTAATGCTCACTTTCCGTCCCTCTCTCTCTCTCTCCTTCTCTGAAAGCGCCTTTAGAAAAAAGATTTGAAATTTTATCCATAATTTCCTTATTTGTGTGTTCCTCTTGAAAGCTGAAAATTATATATAAGGCCTTCTGTAAGACCTTCCAAGACCTGTTTTTTAATATCCAGTACTCATGCTCGCTTGCCTTCTCAGGAAGGTCTTATGGAAGGCCTAACTACTTCCTTCTACATACATAGGCCTACAATGAGGCCTACTGAAGAAGGGAAAGCAGATGGCCTTGGCTGGCTAGGACATCGTGTGTAAAAAATGTATGAGTATGGAATTACTACCCCATTCCATACTGTCCAGGCCTGTGTCTAAGAAATAAGGGCTTTTAGAAGGCCTGCTTACTACTTCTTTTTCCGTTGGGTAGTAAAAAATCTAGGCCCTATCCGGAATTTTGGCCTGTGGGCGGAGAATTAAGAGGAAAAAAGGGGCTTGTGAAAATTAAATTTTTTGACATTTAACTTATATGAAAGTCCACTTATTACATAGGAAGCTGCCTGGCATATAGTCCTAACAATGCAGCATAACCTGAAGTAGTCGGATCTTAGATTTTTGGATTCTGGGTGGAGAACTGAGAGGGAAAATGGATGCGGCAAAATTCTGTTATTTTACATTTCAGGTAATTTTAAAGCCCCCTCAAAACCAATGAAGCTAAGAATTGCCAAGCATATGATACTGACTTTGGGGCTTACCTTAAAGTAGGTTTTCTTCTTGCCTGGCAGGTACAGGCTTTACAGCTAGTTTGTTAATATATTTACTAAGAGTTGCATACATAATTATAAATAACATTAAATATTATTAACCTAGCAATTAGTAGTTACTTAGGCCTTCAGCCCATTGCAGAGAAACAGAGCACATTCTCTGGCGGGAACCGAACCGGCATCCAATGCACTGGTGGACTAGTTCACTACTAACTAGCCTACCGGGGCACCTTTAAAATATTAGAAATGGCGGTTTTAAACGCAAAAAAAGGAGAATAGTTAGGACTATTCGGTAAAGATCCGCCTCAAAAACGAGAAAATCCAGCACAATCAAGAGTTAAAAAAGTTTATTTTTATTAATTTAAAGCTCATGAAATTCTTCTACAAGCAAGAAAATAATAAAATGCCATATGAGCAGAAGAGGCTTTGAAATCCGATTTTGTATATCACAAAATTCTTTTTGTCCAAGTTCCAAGGTAAAACATAGGACCATTGTGGTAACTAATTAATTGATGTTACGAAAACCCAAAGATTTGTTATTTTGATTTACTCACAACAGCACAGGAAAATAAAAATTAAAGAACATTTTTGAAAAGATGTTTTTCTATTAAAAACGAACTTTCTAAAAAATTAAATTTTTCTTTGAAGCAAATTGCACATTTTTTAAAAACCTAGCACTCAAAGTGCTTAAATGGCATTACTGCTGGTCATAGTATCATATGAGAGTTTTGCTAAAAAAAAACTGATCCATTTAGGGTTGCCAGACAGGCTTGATTTGGCTTGATTGTCAAGCTTTTTTAAGTATGTGTCAAGAATCAAGAACAAATGTAATTTGCCAAGCTAAATCGGAATTTTAAAAAAGTTTCCATTAAATTGTCAAGAAAAGTCAAGAAAATGTGACTATTATAGATCGTGCCATTTATATTTGGCCTGCAGTAAAATGAATTGTCGGAAAGAAATAACAACATTATTATTTTAAAAATAACAAACTTAACAACAATATAATTTTGTTTGTTCATTTATCCGAATTTTTTATTGTCAAGAAAAATCAAGCTTTTTGAATGTCAAGCTATTTGCCAATTTCGATCTGGCAAGCCTAGATCCATTTCAAGAGAGCAATCGACAAAAAAAATATGCAACCGTGTATGTGTGTTTGAAAACAGCAAACAAAAGGTCTCGGTTTCAAAACAACCGTTTTAAAAAGTGTGATGAGTTTCGAGTGATCTGAAAATCCATTTTTGAATTATAGTCTTAGGCCCTAATTTTGTAAAACACAACGCAACGACAAAGAATTACATTGAAAGCAAAAACACATTCATAGATATTTTGCAATTTTGTTGTTGCCTCTAACAGAAATTCACATTGGTTTTTAAGATTTCATACGCCTCTTTGCTTGTGGCGCTGAAAATTTTAAAACGGTAAATAAATTTTTGTACAAAGCAACAACAAAATTACAAAATATTTATGAAGTTGTTTTTGCTTTCAATATAATACTTTGGCGTGCGTTGTGTTTTACAAAATTAGGGCCTTATTTTTTTTACAAAATCACATCAGTTAACATTTATAATATACAATTTAAAAGAATAAAGACAGAAAGCAAAAGGAATATGTATTCTAAATCAATTTTAAAAGATATTGAAAAAGATATTTTCACTTTTAAATAGTTCCGTTTCGATTTCCTAAGAACGATTTTGATTTTAGTTGAACTGTTAATTTTTAATTTCTTGATATACCTGATTGACTTCGTAATAAATTTTAGCAACAAAAAAACCCCCCGAGAACCAATACTATCAGTACACACAGTATGATGGAAATAATTTTGCCAAATTGTTTTAATAACAATAGTTTATTTAAAAACACACCGCAAATTTTCAAGATCATCAAATGTAAAAAAATTAATTATGCTTTAAAATCTAAATCCGAGCTAAGCCAGAAAAACTTAAATGGGTTTTTGCTAGTTTCGATTTGCACTTTCAGAAACTGAAGTTAAAAAGGAGTGCACATTTTATGTGTTGCACTGTGATAATGCATGTATACGTCTACAGCACTGAAAACAAATGCAAAATGTACGAATATTTTAACCGTTATATTATCACCACAGTAAGCGGCAATGACACTGACATTATGCAATTCAATTTGTTTATAATTTTCTCAGTTTATTTTAAACACTTTCAATTATGTAGTATGTGGATGTATAACACTTGGAGAGTGTCATCATGCAATGTAAAGACATTCTGTGATCGTTTTAGCACAGTAATGTTAAAGAAGGCATTCACACAAGCAATAGAACTCAATGTTTTGGGTTTAAACCTTAAAGAAACATCATAAAAACAATCTGGGTATTTTGGAAAATTGTATAACCACACCACAATAATTGAGAGGATATTTTGCGTTTGTGATGTGTGTAACACACATAAAAATTGGTTCTAGACCAACCTTTTAGTTACCGGTCGACTCAGAATAGAGTTTTCTGTGCCCATTTCATGCGTTATTATGTTTGTATTTTGATTAAATTTGGTCCAAACATATAAATTTTATTGGAATCGATGCATATTTGACCATAGATTCCATACAAATATTACTCCCGAAAATGGCTTTTAATGCCTTAAATTTCTTAAAATTATGGTATTGACATAACTTTGACGATAGCTGCTGTATCATGGAAAAATGTTGAGGTGAAAAATCAAGAATTGAACATGAGTCCGTCTCTTGAATCGTTCTATGACGAAAAATCTAATTTGAATGTAGACACCTAAATAATATGCGGCACAAAAAACTTTTATAGATATGAATATTAACATATTTTTTTTCTTTCGGATCCATGATTGCCTTAGGATCAGAAAGGGAAACACATTCAAAAGTTCGTATCTTAGCACTGCGTTGTAGGGCATCATATGGTCGGGCATGATCATCTATACTTTCATACTTATTTTAAGATAAATCATTAAAATAACTTTGCAATAAATTGTTTAATAATATTAATTCGTAATTATTTCTTTACTAATTTGTTTAACAATATTTGAAAGGTTTCACTTTCACTTCCTTAATGGTATCACAAAAAAATGTTAATTGATATAAAAAGAAATCTTTGTGTTTGTTTGATTGAAAAAAAAGTAAATAACTCTTTTAGGTTATGTTTAAATTGTTTATCTTCTATAGGTACACACATTGTGGCTTAAGTAAATCAGTCATACTATTTATACAGTAGAATACATAAGAAGTTTATTAAAATTTAAGAATTAAATCAGTTTTTAAGCTCTAATTTGAAGAATGCCCTAATTAACAAAAATTTTAAGCTTATTGCAGTTCTTCAGATGTGGAGGAAAATTTAAGTTTTTTAACATTAGAACTCCATAGACAGACCATATTACCCAATATGGGAGTTTCCAAACTAATCAATATTATGTTCTAGGAACTCTATAAACTTACAGAAATTTATTTTATATAATTAAAAAGAAAAGCGAAATTTAAGAAATTATATTATGTATACTAAAAGCTTTCATTGGAGCGGAGCAGCCATATATATTAAATAAGAATCGCTCAGTTTTGAATTCTGACAACAACTGTTTTAATAACATATGTAGTTTAAATATGTTACTCTTACGCAAAAAAAGTTAAAGTTCACATTAATTAACCAACACATAAAGGTCCATTATATTTTGCTGGTCTTAATGTGTTAGTTAACAAATGTGAACTTTAACTTTTTTTGCATAGGAGTGGTTATATTTTTAAATCTATATTTTATCAGTGCCCGAAAATAAACAGAACATTATTTAGCGTACGGCTCGGCTCAAACACCCAGTAACGATATAAATTTTTTAGTTAATAATATCTCTTTACCTTTCATAATTGTTTTTTTGCTGCCTTTTTATTTTTTCATATAAGTACGTATGTATTTAGTTTTTGTAAAAAAAATTTTGTTTTCTTTACAACGGTTGGATATGAATATTGTGTCGATTTTTTTCAAAAAGTGAAAAAAAATTTGAGTTAATACACTATTGTTGCACATGTGCGATATCATTTTATTTATTTATTTATTTTATATGCAACCTGTTAAACTTTTTTTAATTTAATCCAATAATTTGTCCAAAAACCAGTTCATTTTTTAAATTAAACAATACATATACTTTTTTATATTGTGTTTAAGAAACGTTACCTAATCAATTTCGAGTTTTAAACAGCTTGTAAATTGTTTATTTAATTTTATTTATAAAATTGATTTGAATGCCCTTATAATTACATATTTTACTTTTATATACATGTATGTATGTATGTGCATATAAACTATTGTCTTTCTGTTGCTGTGGTTTGTCGTCAGCGGCTTAAATTGTAAACAAATATGTATAACAAAAATAGTGCTTTCAACCTAATGAATACTTAAAACGAAGAAATTTTTTAAATGAACTTAAAAAGGTACTACATCCAAAGTATGTTTAAAAAAAACAAATTAAAAGCAAATTAGAAAGGTTTTCGTGGAAAATATTTTATATGAATGAACCGAATATGAAAAATAAATTATGTGTTTTTAAAACCTCGGTAGGAACATAACTGCAAAGATAAATGCTATAAAGTAAAAAATTCAAAATCTCGTCGCATGGGACTGCGTTTTTACGAATATGTTATTTATTGTTTTTTAGTGGAAGCATTTTTTGTAATGAAATTAAACAAAATTTCTGATAACAATTAAATTTACTTATGAATTTCTACAATTAAAGAAAAACGACAGGAACATTTGTTGTTGGAAGTTGTAATTTCATTTAACAAAATAAGCCAATTTGCGTTAAAAATATGTGCACAAACTAAATTTTAATTACAACGAAAAAGAATGCAACGAAAAACACTACATTCAGCTGACTAAATGCTGCCACCTTTATATTCCATCAGTAATACCTCCTGACGTGATATTCCGCAAATGTCAAATCTGATGGCTCTATAAAATTTGCGACGCGTCGCAATGTTGACCCGTGATAGAAAATGGGGCTCAATTGCACCATTTGTGGTACTTTTGACTGTTTGATGGCCCTTTAGTACTTTCTAATCTATACTGACACTTCTAGGTCAAACTTCAACCAACTACTTTAAACCGTTCAGTTAATTTTCAATGTGATTTTCTCTTTGTTTTGAACCCTTTAACAACATTGTTTTGTATGTTAAGGGCCAAATAAACAACGCAAGCGGCTTGATAACAATTTTTTATATTCACACAAACACATCAACTTATTGACTTTATTAAGATACAAACCTAATAATAAAATATAATAAAAAAATTGTTGGCCCTCTTTAATCGTAAATTTGTTCCAAAACAACAAACTCAAAATGTAACACTGATGTGGACCGCAGATTGCTATGAGTTGCAACCCCTTACGCAATGATTGTTTTTTGGTTGCTCGAGCAGCTATTGCTTAGCAATCTGCTTTCGATTCAGCTGTCATTATCTGACATTTAATTCTGTACGTGTTTTTTTGTTTATTAAAAAAGTAATAAGAAAGCCGCCCTTACCAAAAGCAGAAGTTCGCCAAAGAGACAAAATTCACCAATATAATGATATTGTATTTTATTTGTAAGTTAAGCGCCATACAGAAGATGTTTTTGCTTGTGCAATATGGAAAGGGAGAGTAAAAAGTACGCATGGTTAAAAAGAACATATGTAAATAGATCTCGTAAATGGCGCTTTTAAATTAAAACATACAATATTTCCAAATTCTATCACTTGCAATTTTTGCCACAATTTGTTTTTTTTTAGATATCGAATCAATCAATTAACTTCCTTTTCTTTTATTCACTTTTTATATCCTACAGTACTATTAATCAAGTTATTAAATTTTACTCGAATCGGTCCATATTTGACTCGAGCTCTGATACAAGTACCACTTTCGAAAGTTCGTTTAAAGGCGACCATACACGACATGTATTTGTCATCTGACATGTCAAATTTCCCACTGCAAAATACATACATGTCGTGTGTTACCTTTTTAACTTTGCTTCTGTAAAAGTCAGACGCAAAGTCATCTGACAAAATTTCAATTAGAGCGTGCTCTATTTTCTTCTGACAAACCATCTGACATCAGAAATCTATGCCGGGAAGAAACCGGCAGCGGCGTCCACTATTGACGGAATCATTAGCCGGCTGAAGTTAATTTTTTACAATACCGAGACATGTTTGATCATCTTACCATTGAATAGAATTTATGTGAATATATATATAAAAACCGTTTTATTATAAAATCCTAAATTGGTATCTTTGAATTAAAAGAAAAAAATGTTAAGATGGCTAAACTATTTTACGGCGCAAATAAAAAATTTCATGGCGGCAGCAAGCTATTTTAAAACCGAGCACTACTTTGGTTTCTGCAATAACAATTCGAAAAAACAGGGACAATGTCAGAAGCAAATTACATGTACGTTTGTGACCGAATATTATAAACCCTATGTAAAACAGCGATTTTGACAGACATGCACAATTACATGTGACTTGAAAATTTGACATGTCAGATGACAAAAACATGTCGTCTATATGCTCCTTAAGATAAAAAGAAAATCTCAATTTTAATTCCTAATCATAACATAATTTTGTTCTGGAAGTTCTGTTATTGTCCAAAGTACAATCTCGAAAATGTCTCTGTTAAAACCTTGATGAAGGATATTTTGTGGTTGGGGTTGACTAAGAATACATTTTTCCTTTTTTTTTAAGGCGTTGTTATACCAAACAAATTTAAGTCAGGTAGACATCATTGGATATAAGACATTTATTTCTTAACAAGTCTCATCTTAATTCTAGTTTATTCTAGATTTGACTGTAATTTTTTTATATTATTCTTTTGAAATTTTTTACACAACAACGGAAATAACTTGTAGTTTTATGTGCACAAAAAACTATACATAACTACTAAAATTTTTTAATTACTCGAGTTAGGAGGTTTTAGTTTAGTACACAAATACAAAATTTATCAACTTTATAAAATTTTCTTCGGTATAGTACATATATGTACTTCATTTTACCGTTGAACGCCATAAATTAAAATTGAAGGTCAGTTTTGTCATCTTACAGCTTGGCAAAACAATTAATTATAGTTTAAAATTTTGAATTGAAACGCAAAGTGTGCACGTTAGAAAATAACGCGGGAGCTTTGCTTTTCTTTTTAATTAATAAATTTTCGTAATTATATTAAACTAATAATGAAGAATAATGATTTTAGTATTGTTCGTTATAAATAAATTGTGAATGAAACTGAAATGATATGGCTTTTATTGCCATCATCATAAAATTTAAAAAAAAAAAACAAAACGTGAAAACAATATTTTCTATTAAGGTTATTTTTACACTACTAAAATTGGTTGGTTGTACCAAAGCTTTTGACTAGCTTAAAACATTTCAGTGCTAAATCTTACTTTTTAAAATTTGAAAACCGATGCAAAATTTACCTCACACAACAAATAATGCACATGAATTTTTTTTATCTTTCAGTTGGAACGGTGATAAGCTCATTCTAACACACATGTTAAGGCAACAAAATTCTGCTTGCGCTATGTCGTACACTTTAACCCCCGTATTCATAAACGATTATTAAATTTAACAAACATTTATTAAGCCAAATTTTCGTACAAAATTTGTTTTGTAAACCTTTTTTAAATTTAAAATATTTTTATGAATACAGGTAAAATACTCAACTGTTTATTATATTCTGTTTTGTTTTAGCTGAAGTGGTCTAACGCTGCAAGCAAGTCATTTTTTTTTATTCATATTTAGCATCATTAAAAAAAAATTTAATTAACTAAAGTACAATTAAAAGTGAATAGAAATCAGTATATAATATAGAAGAGAATGTTATATCAGATGAAACGGAAAACTTATCAGTTAAGGTGAAAATTATAAACCGTCTGTAAATTGTAAATTTTTACAGACATATGCCTTTATAAGATGGAATGTACGACTGGCAAAGCCACTGTAAAATACATATCGTGTAAAAGAAGCTTAAATTAGAAACAAAATGTTGTTTATTTAAATGACAACACTGTCATTAGTGTCAGACATCGTTGTGCAAACAAATGTTTGAACAAGAACAAAAATCTACAAAAACATGAAATTAGTTTGCTGTTAAAGCATATTGATGGCTTGTGAAAATACTCCAGTATGTATGTGATAAAAATCAATCGATTTCAAAAACGATCGTTATTAAAAAGTGTGATATATTTTGAATACTTTTAAACTCGATTTCTGAGTACAAATCTTAATTGTTTTTCCAAAATACAGTTTAATTAATTTATAGGTTAGGTTAGGATAAAAATGGTTATGCGCCCAATGGCACACTTCCACTCGGATACCAATGAGGTAAATTGTGAATACCTTCAATAAAGAGGTAGATAGAATTCAGAAATTAATAGGTACCACGTAGAATTATTACCCAATCTACAGTCCCCTCAACAGAAACAACCGTACTATTTCCCTGACAAACCCCAGTAGATCGACTGGATTACATCCAGCGATATACCCCAGCAGTTCGTCGTGAAATCTATATCGTAACAATTTCTGTCTGAGACCCTGCATCCTAGGACGGTGGCTTAGTACATACTCAATCGTATCTATTTATAACTTCTTATTTTAAACAATTTTTTTAAAAGCGTAGTTTTATTTTTGTATAAGACAATTTATTTAATTGTCAATTCCTTATAACGGTGTCCGTGGAACTGTTTTTATTTGTATTTAAGTACAGAAGTAATTAAATTTACGTCGGGATTATATAAAAAACACTTTAAAAAAACAATATATTTTAGTTTTTTATGTATGTATATATTTTTCTAGATTTTAATACTTGTACATATTTACTTTAACCAAAAAAATAGTATCACCTAAGGGGTTAAAGCAAATAGTTGTTATTATATTCACATTTTTCTGTGATATGAAATCCCAAAGTATTGCTATCATATTCCATTAGCTACAGCCATAATACACACACAAGCTTGTATATTAAAAGGGAAACAGCCGCCTTTAGATTTCTTCACTTTCAGAATTCAACAACCCTTAACAAACTATTATTACACACACTGTCTTTTGTTTGTAAGAAAATTTTTTAGTAAATATTTCAAGTTTTTCATATTGTTTGTACAACATTTCTAACAATAGAACTACGTATGTATATGCAATTTAATAAAGTTGATAACGCAAAATATCTCAAAATTTATAAAAATTGTAACACTTTATCACCGCTGTCTAGCAAAATTGCCTTAGTCTGCTTTCACACGTTTCATCTTTTGATGCTCAACTCTTATGTTTTTAGGTGAGAGAAGAAATATGAAAGGGGGTTAGTACGGAGATGCCTGTTCTCGGTCAGTATGCTTTATGTTTTTATTCGTTGGTATATGCACAACGATGGCTGCATCTAATTTTTTTTCTTTTCTTTTTCTCTTTGATTCGCTCTTAAAAAAATTGTTGTTGTTTTAAAACGAAAAAAGTTGAAACCGATTGCTGCGTGTGATTATATTGGCATCTTTAAAAGGGAATTGAAAAAAAGTTGAGCATCAAAAGATGAAACGTGTAAATTTAGACTTATTTCGTCGCGTTTCTTCTTTAACTACGTAAGTTTCTTCTTTAACTTATTTTTCAGAAAACGAAAAAAACGAGTTTGGTCTAAGATATTAACCCCTTATGCAAACGCGTTAACCTCTTAGGGCCTGAAAAATAATTTATTGCCAAAACTGTTTTGTGTAGGGGATACATGTTTGGATATCGAGATAGAGAAAGGAAAAAGAGTTGCATTTTATTTCAATAATGGGGACTTGAGGAACATTTGAGCTGTATAGGATATATAGTTTTTTAATTACTCAACGAAAAGGTTCGTTTTTTACCGAAGTTACTGATTTTACCAGGTTTTTCGAAATGGCTTTAATTTTTTTTTCCATACAAAGTTGTCACGATAAAAGTGCAATCGGGTGGCAAATGTTATTTTCTACCATAAAACCAAAAAGTCAATTTAAAAAAAATGGCGCTTATGCTGTTAAGGAAGAAAGGCGACGATATGGTCTTGATTTGAGATGAACGACCTGCAGTTATCCATAATTTTATAAATTACTGTCAAAACATTCTTTTCGAATATAAAGATATGTTGCTTTTTATGGCGCCATATGGCTTTATTACCACCATCCAAGTGCAATAACACCATAATCGCTTAGTAACCAAAGTGGAAATAACGCCATAACAGCGTTATTGTAATTGTTTTTTTTTACTTTTATTCAGGTCTAACTAAGGTCGTAAGGAGTAAGCAGCTTTTTCAATGCTCGTTTTCCCAAAATCCTTTATTGGCAAAAAAAAAAAATTCCGTTAAAGTTTAGGCAGTAAAAATGTGAGATAAAATCTCGCAGAAGCTAAATTGCTTGGGATAACCCGTTACAATTTTTATTATTGCCGCTGTATAATTGCATTTGATTCATTTTAGGCAAATACAATTTTCAAAAACTTTCAGAACTTCTGACACCAATACAGATGCAGTGGGCTGCCTAAAACCAAGCAAAATTTAATTTCCAAGGCTCAGTTGGTAGGATCTTATCCTGAGCACAAAATTGTTTCCAATTTCAATATGCTTGGGGTGTACTTACTAGTACATATTGTCCTTTTCCAATGGCAGGTGAAATAAATGTACTTCTGTCACAATAGTGCTCCTCGTTCGATCAGCTAATTCAACTGTAGTCGAAAATCACATTTAGTTTATAATAAACACCTCAGTTTTTTTGTGCAATTTTATTTTGTTTCTCAAAAAAACGTTTAAAGACTCATAAATACATGTAATTTAAAATTGTGTAGTATTCATTGCATTCGTCTTTGCCTTAAAAATTGTATTGATTTATTTATGAGAGCAAAATATAATATGATGTGATAATGTATTGTAAATAATTTTAATAACGATTGTTATTTTGTTGACATTTGAAATGTTCCTTTTGCTAACCAAATCATATAAAGATAAAGCCCTCCAAAAAATTTGTAATTTCAAGTGGGCATATGTTTGTTATTTTAGGTGTATTCATTAACTTTACTAACAGAAACTTGCAACGAAAGATAAATAAAGGCTTAACCAGAAAAAACTAGAAGGTTAAGCATATCGACAGTATCCAGCTGTTGGATACGAGATTTGGTCTTTAAATCTTTTGGACTATGTATGGCTTTTGGCGCCCAAATTTAAGAAAAATATATACATATTTTATGTTATGAACTCTTCCTAGTTACAACTATTTAAAATAAGCAAAAAATTTTCTGTTGCTGAACAGACCTATTATTTAAATACATATTAAAATACAAAAAACACTGAAATATTTTCGTATGAAACTTAAACATATTTAATTTGTTAGACAATATATTTCGTTTATTCAAAAATTAATTTAAATTATAAATTCCACACTGATAGATAGATAAATTCCTGAAGACAACGTCACCAACAAATGGATAGAACAAATTATTGCCAATAAGATTTCTTTATTGATTATTTAAACAAAAAGTTTTTAAACTGATCATCAATTTAAATAAATTTATTGCTTCTACGTAATTTACTTTTTTCCTATGATTTTTCTTTATCTAAAATTGATAAAAAACCACAAAAAAAATAAGTTTAAATATCATTTACTTCCTTGTTAGTTAAAGGAAAATACTGTGTAATAAAAGTTTACACACAGCGCAAAAATGGGGACAATTTTCTATAAACTTTTTAAACGGTCATGTCTCTCTCTAGCGATAATCTGCCTTGAGCTTAACCGCGTCAAAAAAGGGACCAAAAATTTAATTTTTTCTGAATAAAAATTTCGGTAAATTTTTTTTTCCAATAAATGACCTATTATGATCGATATGTAGGTTCTTGATTTCTGCATTAAAACATTTTCAAGACCTATTGATGCTTTTCAAATGATTAAAATGAAAATTAATTAACCATTTTTTGTCCGATTTTCATTTCCAATACGTCGTTAGAAAGGAGATGACCACCCCTTGAGATTTTAGTCAAAAATTTTTCCTTAACATCACTGTCTTACTTTTTATAACATTCACGTAGCAATCACTAAAACCCCATTTTATAACCATAAAAAGCATATATTCGTGCAAAAAACACGTTTTCTTAATATATTTAAATACTATTATATTAACCCGTTCATGACCAACATTTTCAAGAGGACATTAAAAAAAACGAGTAAAAAGTGTAATTAAAAATTAAAAAAAAATATATATATAAAAGAATTAAAATTAAACAAATAACAAAATGCAAGTAAACAAGTAAAATGAAAATGAATTATCAAAAAGTATCTTGCAATAAATCTTTTCGCGAATTTAGTTCAGTGTATTGCTTGCGTGACACATGGCCGATTTTTCTCAACAACTGCTAAACACTATTGGCTAACAACATGCACATATCGCTCGGTATTTTGCGAATGACAAGGCTACTCTGAAAAAGAGTGAATTCATTTAAATTCGCCAGTGCATATACCTTGTTAAATGTGCATTGATAGCTGTTATATTATTTTTTAAGTATACAACAAGACTTACATTTTTTCCACAATTTTTTTTAAATGTCTTCTAAAAAATGTTGGTCATGAATCCTGTTAGCATTTTATGTAACACTTTTTTTTAGCTATCTCTTAATTGACAGTTAATGCTATTCATTTACCATCCTGCCACAATCACCATCCGTATTCTTTCCTTAAAATATGTTATATATTTCAAATAACAATTTAAAGATCAATATACATATGGGTATTTCCACAGGAAAGGTTACTTTTTGTCACGTTACGACACTAAATATTTTTAATTGTTTCTCAAAGAATAATAAAAATATTATTTTCCTTTTTGCATTTTGGTGTAAAGCGCAACTAGCTTTAAATTTAGTGAAAGAGAGAAAAATTTTAACACCATGGTTCTTAAATACAAGACCAATTGCTAAGTGTCGTAACGTGACAAGAAGTAGACTTTTTTGTGGAAATACCCATACATAAAATTGAACCACTAAGACAAGATTTTTGGAAATTCGAATGTGTAGGGGATAAAATAAATTCGCTGACCTTATATTTTTCATTCTTAAAGAGATACAAAATAAATTTTGTGTTCACAAAAAAAATATAGTCGTACAGGTGGTACAGAGAATCGTATTTATTTTTCTAGTGTTGTAAAAACTTAATAAATAAATGCTTTACGACCCTGAAAAAATAATTACGATTCGTCGCGTATCATCTGAAAGAATTAGAAATAAAATTGCTTTCGAATCGAAAAAGTATTCGATCCCGACTGCCAGAATTAGCCCCCTGTATTTTATAACTTTTTTGTCTTTTAAACCAATGAACATAGAAATAAAATTATATCACATTCGTAACTTATCTAAAAACTACATATCGCTGCTTTATTACAACATAGTCATATCTCAAAAAATCAAAAATTTAAAGTTACTTAAGCAAAAGTGTTTCCTCATACCTTCTTTATATGTTAAAAAAAATATCAGAAATATATCTCAAGCTGAACCGAAATTATAGCAAAAAATAATTTATTAAATCTGTATATAAACTTTATATTAAAAAGGTACATATTGAAAACTTTAATCGCATTATGCCGAGTTCGTTTTTTTGGAGATATGACTATTTTCGAAATTCGAAAAAGTAACGTTTTTTTTACTTGTTTTACAAAATATTTTTCTTCACTCATTAACATATACATATGTGGGCAAACATGGGAAACATTTGACAATATTTGCCTAAAATACAAACTTATTTGCTTGCTGGCGTTACGTAACAAAAAGTAGACTTTTGGCTGGAAAAGCTTATATACGTATTTAATTATGGGCTCCCACTACATTTTTGTAATATTTTATACTTCAAGGGAGAAAAAAAGTATCAAAAAGGAGAAATACGGGCTATTAAATTTGTTTATTTAACTCTTCCGTTCTACTTGTGGTACTTTTTGATTTTTTAATAATATTTAACTTAGAAACATAAAATTACATTTACACGGTCCTGAGTGCATGATAACCTTTAAGATGAAAATTGTTGGTACTTTTCTTTAAACCTGAAAGGTTTTTTTTAAATTTTTGTTAGCAGTAAAAAGTTTTGGTAATTATGAAAATTAACCGTTTTTAATAAAAATACCCGATTAAACTTTTGTTAATAAAAAAATATTTGTTTATTTAAAAAGTAAAATTTTTCTCTAAAAATTATCTTCAAAATTTACGTGGTTGATACATAAAAAACGAATTTTTCATACGCACTGTTAAATCTTTTAACTTTTTATCATATAAACGGTAACTAATATTCTTCAAACCAATCTATTTACCTATTTTTATTCTATCATTCATATCTTCTAGATCTAGAAACAGCAAAAAAAAGTAATAATTGTCAAAAGGCACATAGTACTATCTTTTAGTCAAATAATTTTCAATTGTTTCCAATCTGTTTGGCTAGATATTATTATGAAAAAAAAAAAATATATAAATAATAATCATACAGAAAAATGTGCAACTTGTAAAATAAAACATTCTCAAGTGTTTTGTATACATTTCCGAAATATTGTATATATAACAAACAAATAATAATATAAGATGTAGTGTAGATCACTCTAAATGAAATCGGCACGCGATTCAATTGTTAGGTTCAATTTGAATGATTCTTCCACACTTAGGTTGTTTTAAAACAGCCACTATAATATTTAGTGACCACAAAAATGTAAAAAAAAAACAAAACCCAGGCAAAATGAAATGACAGACAAATGGTATTTTATTCCATTTCATCATCATCACATCATCTCACAAAATATTTAAAAAAAATTCAGTGAATTTGATATTAAAGCTTAAAAGGAAATTTCAAACACCCTACAACAAACAAACAAAATTGAATATGTAGTATAAAAGCGGATCTGACAAACTTTTTCTAATAGTTTAAAACAGTAAGGCCCGTTCTCACAACTTACCGATAGCTATAGGTAGGTTTTATCGGCCGTATGAAAAGTGTTCCATAATTACAACTTTACTTTAACCTTCCAGGTAGGATGAACCTTAATTAACTTTATGGCTCACTTTAGGTTAAAGTAAAGTTGTATTAATGGAACAGCTTTATAAGGTAAGTTGTGAAAACATTTAAAGCTATAAAAATTTTTTTATAAATTCCTTGCTATGACAAATATTAAACGAAAAGTCAATATTTATAAAACCTGACCCCACAGTATTATAATTCGTTGCCTAATTTAAATAAAATATCATGATTTGTTGCAGAAATATTATTATTATTAAATTATATATCTTTGATCACAAACTTCAGAAGAGTAATTTCTAGTATTAAAAAAAAAAACTAAATAAGACAGCATTTCAATACTGTAATACAAAGTTTTTAGAATGTTATGCTTTTAAAATTGCTTTTTAGAAGGGTGTGGAATGAGCGTGTTTCCAACGGACGGACACGCGGACATGGCTAAGTCGACTTAGAATTACTCAAGGACCCAGAATTTATATACTTCGTGAGATCTATTAGTATGCCCTTTCACCACTAGTGGTTAAATAATTAAGAAGTGTATTAAAATTCGCTAATACAATATTTATCCATGGCAACCCTTATTTGTTTTTTTATAAAGCAACATGGCGTATGAGTGTTTTGATCTTGTTGTTTCGTTTCCAATTTTCTGTAATAGCAAAGCAGAAACAAATTTCCTTAATATAAACTTTGGCAAACGATAAGAGGAGCCAAAGACCACAATAATTAAGGAAATAAATAAAAATTTAATTTGTTTTCCTAATAAAAATGTTTCACAAAATTGTTAATAACAATTAAAATTGTCCTATGGGTGTGTGTGAAACGGTAGCAAAGTACTTTTGGAAGTAAATTTTTGACACTAGGGGCTAGTATAAATTTTGACATTAGCGTAGAAATTTTTGATAATTTTAATTCACCATAGAACTTTGCTACCGTTTTACACACACCCTATGAAATAAAAAACTATGTATGTATAATTAAACACAAAACTATTTATATAAATTTTAAAAATAATGAATATCTGAAAAAAGATTTTGTCTAAAATGTTTAAGAATAATTTAAGGGTATTTAACAAAATAGAATATTCCTCCATAATCATCGGTCATCCTAATCTTTCGCCTATGAAGCCAAAAACTTTCTCAATACGTTCCACCAGTGATCAATCTGAGTGGTATTCCACCAGTAATTCATCTGAGTTTTAAATGGCACTACAATAAATCATATTCGAGTTTTATTTGAAAGAAACTCAAAAAACTGTAATCTGCCAAACCGAAATGAAATGCAAAACGCACGAGAGGTAGACAAACAAAGACGGTCTGATTGCCCTAAAGACATAATAAAAATGACGGCCAGTAGTATCACAAAAAATGTTCGTTAGTAAAGAAAATTTTTGACAATAATTTATCAAAAAATATTAAAGTAATCGTTACGATCAAGGCGAATTCATACAGGTGATCGGATTAGAATTTAAAGAATTCAAAGAAAGATATGATAAGATATATGAAGGCCGCACGCTATTTTGAAACCGAGAACTACTTTGGTTTCTGCAATAACTATGCGAAAAAAACAGAGGCAATGTCAGAAGCAAACTACATGTACGTTTGTGACCGAATATTATATTTACATAAACCTTATGTAAATCAGTAATTTTGACAGACATGCAAAACTACATGTGACTTGAAAAGATGACAAGCCAGATGTAAAAAACATGTCGTCTATATGCTCCTTAACATTTTTTATAAAGGTATTTTGACATTTACCGTCACAATTCTAGCAACAAAATACCTGTTGACACTCAGCATAACTCTCTCTGCATAGCTCTCTTTGCGGTTACCCGTATGAATTCGCTTTGTTTATTTAGGAAAGCAGAGTAGTGACCCTCAGACACATGAGCAATAAGTTTTGCAATTTCTTTAAATTTCTGATTTTTAAATGGTACAAAAAAATAGTAAAAAATTACGAAATAAATACAAGCAAATAAAATTTAATTAACTATTACAAAAATCACCATTTTTCCACTGTTTTTTTTAACGTTGAAAATTGATATTAATACATAAATTTATTTTAAAATAAATTTTATCTAAAATTACCAAACGAATGCTATTATTTTACATATGCGTGTAGAGTATTCATATTTTGTTTGGTCTAGCAAATATTTTTATTGTAAGGGGTGTTTTTTTAAAGACATGGAACTTTTTTAAAAAATAACACACAACAAATTTAATGGAATGATTAAAATGTTGGCTCATGAATTTCATGACATTTATGGCTAATAAATCTTTTTAGTTTAAAATGTGTTTTAACTAGCAAATCTATAATTCAGGAAACATTTAAACCATCTCTAAACGCATAAAATTGGGCGTTTAAGCTACCAATACAAACCATATGAGTTTGACAACATTTATCGTAGTGCTGCCACATTATTATTTGTTGCACTTCATATAATAGTTGGGGCACTGATTTACAGCTGTTAAGTTTAAACTATGTACATACAAATTTAAGTTTAGTTCAACTAAACTAACGTTTAAACATTCATTGATTTATTAGTCATTAATGCTTGAAAATAATTTCTGGCATACGGGTAGAGACGAATTGCTGAGAACGGCGTCGGATCGACAAATTGTTGTCCTCTGTCACGCCCACGTCTACAGCGGCAATGGCTTCATCTGTACGCGCGGTACGGCACCGATTTGCATAAATATTAAACCAAAGAGTATATAATTCAATTTATATAATTGCTTATTAACTGCTCAAATGGACGATTATGCGAGAACTTGACTCTATAAGTTTGGCAAACACAGCGAATTTTGGAATTAAATTTACACGATTTCTAAGCGTTGTTCTGGTGTAAGTCTTTACATAGTGATTTGCCAAAGTACTTTATTCCAAAAAAAAAATTAAACACACTTCATTAGTATGAAAGCTTGTTTTTACTTATCCCTATAGGAAGTTCTATACATCTAAAAAAACACCCTTTATATACAATTTGCACGTATGCATGTATGTAGTTGACATTTTTTTTCTAAGGTAGTGTTTGTTTTGGATAACGAACAAAAAAGAACAAACCAAAACAATAAGATGAATATCTTTATTATCACCAGTACTATCATGTCCAAGTTTCCAGCCAGTGATAATTCAATGTATTTAGTTTTTTCTTTAGATTTGCTAGTTTATTCAATGAATAACTACTTAAGCATACGGTTGCAAAAATACCACACAAATACTTAAATGTAATAAAAATAATAATAAATAAATAAATGACAACAAAAAAAAAATATCATATTAATTACAAAAATAAAAGAAACAAATACTTATTACTATTAAAGAGAAACCTAAAAAAACGAAACAGCCGCTCATATCCTGTCACTAATAATGCAATTAACTAATTTTTCGCACACAACATTTAATGTATTCAAATTACATTAAATAATTATAATAATTATCATAATAAAAAACAACAATTTAGTATCAATTATATCAACGAAGTGTAAAACGAAGACTAGTTTAGCATGAAATAATATTCAAAATTATTATTTTTAATATCCTGATGCCGTTCCTAGTAAATGCTGCTTAATGTTGAGAAAATAATCTTCAACTTAATGTTTACCAACAACAAAACAACACGAATTTGTTATCAACGGCCTTAAAGTGTTTAAAAAGTTGAAACAAAATAAGAAAAAATCAAAAAATTATGAAAATTCTGCAACGCAAAAGAGTGAGATGATTTGAAATTAGTTTTTTTTTTTTTTGTTTAATCCTTTTTGATTTCTGTTCGATTTTTTTTTTATAACGACAAAAAAGTTTGTTGTTCATCACAATAATGTTAGACCGTTGTACGAATCTAATGTTTTCATTTGGATTTGGTGTCATACTAATGTGGTAAGTTTATAAAATTTCAATAAAATTAAGAAAATAATATTGAATATCAAAAAACTATATATTTGTGGCTGAAAGGAAAAAGAGCTCAAGTCGACTTAAGTTTATGAGTTTATGGCACCTTTGTAATCTCCATGTTTAACAAGTTTTAATTATTTTGTACGATTTGTTAGGAAGTTATAGCAAAATTACTTTTTGCTTATTTTTTCAATGTGCAATAACATTTGGAATAACAACTTAAGTTAACCTCCGATCGGTCAAGTTAGGAGTATTAAGAAATAAAAACTTAGACAAACTATTACCGAAGAGAAAAGATAATTTTATTACAACAAAAATATATTTTCAAAAATAACCTTTAAAGTTTAAAATGGCTTTCCTACAAAACTGAAAAATTGTCCTTAAGCACTTTTTCTTTATTGCCACAGAGATAAAAATATGTTCTTATTTTTTCAACAATTTGCTAATTTTCTTTGGAATTTTTTCAAAATTGTAATCAAAAATATTCCGTCAAAAAGAAAACACGTTCCCTTTCTATGGATATTTATAGTCAAAAGAATATTTTAAAATCTTTGCACACTTTCATCTTTCTCACTACTTTTTTCAAAAACTAGTGATTACTTTTTTCGAATAAGCTTTTCTTTACTTTTGTATTGTCTTTTACAGAAATATAATTTACCGCATTTTCAGAATCTAATCCTTCTGCTATGCAGCTGCTCTGCACATAAAATCTTTAAATATTTTGAAGCAAGTGGGAACAACTTTTTTATAAAACAAATCTGGGTTTTTAAAAAAATTTAAAATTTTGTACATTATTACTCCTCTTCTTTCACTAGTTCGAAGTTTCAGAGCATCAAACATTAAACATTGCCTTACTTTTCGCATTTTAATTTACATATATTTCTTGGCATAACTTATTTATCCCCGGTCTAGACCAAAAATAAATATTTGGCAATAACAGAGAACAATATTTCTTATAGCTCAGCTTATGTTGAGGGCATGGGAAAACGTATTTTTGTTAACTCATATAAAATTTGCAAAAAAAAATTAAGGAAGAAGGTAAAAATTTACGCCATCTTGAAGGCATATAATGTTTACAAAAATGTCTGTACATATGAACACATATTGATTTTTTGAGCTAAAGGTCTTTTTTTAAAAAAAATGTGAATTTAATCTGTACATATTATTATATCGCGTTATTCTCTGAAAAGTTATCTACTTATTAAAATGAGTGGAAATTCGGAACATTAGCGTCACATATTGCTTTTCTATTATAGAAATGTTAAGAATGCATCGCAGAATGCTGAAAAAAGTTGTAATGTTTACGGAGACGATGCTGTATTAGAAAAACAGTAGCGAAATGGTTTGCCCGTTTTCGTTCCGATAATTTTAATGTTAACGATACACCTTGATCTAGTCGACCAATCAGCAAAAAAGGCGATGAAATAATGGAAAAAATGGAAAGAGAGCGACATATAAGCAGTTCCCTAGCTTAGCTAGAGAGCTAGGCATTCATCACCTAACAGTTATCAAGCATTTGAAGAAAGCTGAAAAGCCACATAAATGAACAGTAAAAAATTTATAAGACAAGAATTTCCATTTGCTATATCCTGCTAAAACAGAGCTTGGCTAAGAAGTTTTGATGCATCCACCATATACCCTGGACCATTCACCTTCAGATTATCAATTTTTTTCTATGTCTGCAGAACATTGTTAATGGTATAAAGTTAAATTCCTTAAACGCTTGCTCAACGCAATTAAATCAGGGGCCTAATTCTGGCAGTCGTGATCGAGTACTTTCTCGATTCAAAAGCAATTTTATTTCAGTCGATACTTAACGAATTGAAATTATTTTTTCAGTATTGTGAAACTAAAATTAATGAAAAAATAATTCCGATTCGTTCAGTATTGACTCAAATAATAAGATAATAAATTGCTTTCGAATTGAGAGATTACTCGATCACGACTGCCAGAATCAGGCTGCAGTTTTTCGCTTTGAAAACCCTTTGATAAAATAATGGCTTTATCCAAAAAATGCCAAACGGTGATTGATCAAAACGGCAAATATTTGGTTTAATAAAGCTCATTTTAAATATTAGAAAACACCTTTTTTTGGTCCAATTTGAAACCGAACTGTTTCGAGCACATATTATTTTCTTTAAAAACGACAAGCTGGGCAACAAACAAAATTACATATTATTTAATATTGTGGTTATTTTGTTGAACTGTTTATATTTGTTAGTTCAAATTTTGATATTTAAATAGGCTTAAGTTCATCAAATTTAATTTTCATTAAATTATTTTTATGAAGAAAGGAATTTTATAACATGACATTAATTAAAATTGATTGATAATTTTTCAATCTTGACTGACCTGAGGCTCAAACCCAGGCGTTTTTTACGGACAGGTTACCCTTACATTTATCGATTGCAACCACTCAATCTCTTCAATAGTCAAACATCAATCTTTAAACCAAATTGTATTTAACCTTTGGTAGATCGAAATTTGCTTTGAAGGATTAGCTATTTTAATTGATTTTACATGGTCTTCCTTACTTCTGTTTTTTCGTACTTTTTGTCAAGAATTCTTCAAAGTACATTTTTTGTTTTTCCAGTTTTTGTCTTTGTTTTTCTTGTTGATCTTTTTCAGCACAACTTAAAGGACAACTTAAACATAGAGCTCATGCCTTAGCTTTAACAATAATTAGTATTGTGGTTATTTTGTTGAACTATTCTATGGTTTTGTATCCAAGTTTTGATATTTAATTACATATTCATGAAATTTCAACAAAAAAAAAATCCTTTTTATTGTATAAAGCAATTTAAAAAAAAAAATTGTTTTCATCACTACCGATTGTTAATTTGGTTAAAAGTAATTTATTCTACAAGACATTTTCCAAATAACGAAAACAATGCAAAAAATTTGCACAATAAAATTATAGTAAAAATGCAACTGAATAAAATCGATAATTCTTAGACCTAGATAAGTTTGAAAAAAAAATCAAACAGTTGACAAAGGGCTCAAGGTTAACAATATCCTAACTTTTTTAATGGTACCTTAGCACGAAATTTATATTTAAACAATAAAATACATATGTACATACGTCCATATGTACTTATAATACCGTAACAGAAGTAAGAAGATTACAGTTAAAGAAAAGTTAATTGGAAGATTAAATAATTTGTAGAAATTTTTTTTAGAAAATAAAAAGTTTTTATAAAAATTTCGATATTAAAAACTCCCCCGAAATTTTTTTTCGTCCAAGACACAATTTTCTATCGTAAATGTACCATTAATTTTTTTGCCTTAGAATCATATGTGTTTGTTCGAAATTAAACAGCCGTAAAAGTAATAAAAAAATTATTGTCTGATATCAACCTTTTAAAACAAGAATAAAAATGTTTAGAATCGGTGCATTTTTTATATTTGAATATGATGAAGAAAAAAAGTTATTTTAAGTTAAAAACAATGAAATATAAGAAAAAAACTAAGAGATGCTTTGAATCCCTTGGACTTACCGAGCGTAAGGTAAACAGTTAAATTTAATGCAAATTCGTTGTGTAATTCACATGGGTCTACATTTTTTTAAGCGTTATAGAGTGAACAAAGCTACGTTTGCTTATCTTTTGGAAACACTTACGATTGCTCCACCGGTTCCAAAGAAAACAAGAACGACCATATGATACCCTTTACCACAATATACAAAAATATAAAATTAAATTTTCGAAACTGTACCCTTTTTACGGCCCATAGGCAATCATTGACCCGCCAGAACAAAATTATGTTATAAGGCTAGGATCCATGTAAAAGTTCTTTGAGCCGACTATTATTTAAATATCTTTATCTATATGTGAGCTGTTGTTAAGTGATTTAAAAAAGGGGGCTTACATGAGACCTACGGTTAATTTTGGACCTACCAGCATAACATTTTCTCAGGACAAAGTAGCTATTGTAAAAGTTATTGTTGCCAATTTGTATGCCAATACCAAAATTTTAAATGAAGTTATGGCATTAATAGCTATTTTCGTGCAACAAATGCACAGAAAAAAATCAATGTAACATCGAGAATGAAATAATTGTAATTCATGTTTATTTAACATTCCAGTGAAGTAAGAGCAAAACGACGAAAGTTATTTTAAGTTAAAACAACATAAATTTCATCTAGAATCAATTTGATTTGAGTGCCAAATAACAGTGAGAAAATTTTCAGAGACATCATACCGAACCTATACCGCAAAAAAATCCTAAGCGACAAAAATAATATTTTACAGGTGATGTTTTTTTTATTATATCTGGTTTAAATCTAGTTAATTCACACAAATTTTGTGTGATTTTGTATTGTTTAGAGCATGAAATTAACCTCACTTTGACACATATTAGCAGTATAACGGCTATTTTTGGCGCTTAAATTTGTTTGCCGTCGATGACCAAGTGAAGAAGATTATTTTGCACAGTGGGTCGAAACATTGGTAAACTAAGGATTCATCCCTATCGCAAATGTTATGGAAATATGTGATATGGGGCAAACCCCAACAAATCAGTATCGCAAATATTTTGGCAGTAAACATTTCTATTGTTAATTATTTGTCAGTGCTTTATAAACAAAAGTCTCTATTGTGAATAATTTGTCAGTGCTTGTATTGTGAAAGAAAAATATACAAAATAAAATACTAATAAAATATATAAGGAATCGTGTTTATCCTCATTTTCTGTTTTACACACCTTCAATATGAGGAAAAAGTAATTTAATTTAGTCCTACTTTAGAATACAAATTAAAATGTACATGTTCCCTTCTCGTTCACATTAGAACTTGTTGGGAATTTATTTAAAAATACTCGCGCGAGTTAACATTGGCGATGCCAAATTTTTTAAGTTTGGGAATTCATTCCAAAAAAATTTGCTATGGGAATCATTCACAATACAAAAATACAGCAGTTTTTGGTTTTTTATGTACCGCCGTTTTCAGCATATGTTTTTGAAATCTCATATTAAAAGAGCAATCAATTAAATTTGTCTGTTCTCGCCCTGCAATTTTTGAAACTTAATGTATATGTCGAAAATAACCCATTTATAGAGCACTTAAAAAAACCATTTAAAATATTTCCGAAACATTTTTCAAAACCAAAATTATTTAATTAGGTACTAGAATTCTGGAGTTTTTATACATTATTTTATTTTTAAACATGAAAAAAAATAAAAGTTTTTCTTCTTGTAGTGTTGTGTACACAAAATAAGTAAAACTGGATTTTGTGGATTCAATATTGAACAATGTTATTTTAAGAGCGAGCAATATTTAAACAAAGTGATTTGGGTTCATTTTAATAATTATTAATTTTTATTTTATATTAATATGAATAATGAAAATTTGCGCTATGTTAATTTTACATTTTCTGTGAGTGGGAGTTATGGTCGTAAATGGACCGATTCGAATAAAATTTGCTACGGTTATTTAGATCGCAAACAAATAAGTTTGGCCCAAATTCAACCTAAATACCAATATAGTAGTATGGTTTATGGGAATAAAGACTATATTCCAGAAAGAAGCTTGTATGCGGGCTATGTGAAGTTATGAACCGATTCTCACTATAGTCAAAATAACCAAACCCTATTGAAAACGGTGAGAATCGCTCGAAAATTTCTCATAGCCGGCATACGAGCTTCTTTCCGGAAAAAGTTTTTGTGCCCATTAACAATTTTATTATGTTGGTATTTAGATCATATAAAATAAAGATTTTAATGCCAAGACTTATATTTTGGCAACAATAACTTTTCCGATAGCTACTATGTCATTACGAAATGTTGTGCTGGTTGGTCCCCTAAATTAACTATAGTTCCTATATACAACCCCATTCTAGAATAACTTCAAGGCAAACAAATCTCAAATAGATAAAGACGCACTCTCGAAAATTTATTTTTAAATGCTGTGATGTAAGGTGATCGTATGGTCGGGTTGGGCCGACTATACTTCTTTACTTATTTATATTATAATTTAATGTACACTATTTTGTAATAAGTCATTAAAACTAAAAACACAAAACATAAATAAAATTTATTTCCTTTTGTGTTTGCAGGTTAACCGAATCTACGGAAGCAAATGCAAATTATACAGCAAAGCCAAGAGTGGTATTACCGCCCAATTATGTTAAGGGTGAGTGAATTTGTTTCTACTTTGGATGGAAAATGAATAATGCATATTTGTACTATATATATACAGGCCTGTCACACAATCTAATCAAACCTGTTTAATTTTTAATTTCTGTGGTTGCAGTTCCCATCGAATTGAGCTGTTTTCTGTTATAATTTTTATTTTTTCAAAAAGCATTACGGTCCTTTTTTATAAAACATGTGAACTTATTTTTTTAGATATTTTCTAATGATCAAAAACAAGGCTGGAATCCGATATTATTATTAATACTGATTCTACTTAAATATCGTTTACAATTGAATACCTACACTGAAAAAACAAATACATAGTTTAATACCGGTATTGATACTGATACCCAAATTCGTATCGGTTGCCAAAAAACATATTTTCCATTAGCAGAAGTGTAAAGATGTTATTTGTTTCAACCAGTGTTCGAAAATAAATAGAACATTATTTAGCGTTCGGCTCACACACCCAGGAACGATATATATTTTTTAGTGTTTGTGTAGACGAACACAACCCGAACATTATATTGGGTTCAGTTCTTCGTTAAAAATAGAACAATTGTAGTGATACTGTAGACAAACATTATATTTTAATGTTCTACAATTTCTTTTTTACATTGATAAAGAAATAAACAAACTAAAAATTTTAGCAACGACCGCAGCACGAACAGCTAGCTTGTGTGTGTATTGTGTATTTTGTTTTTGTAAAAAAATTTTGGTTTTTTTTACCAGCCAAAAGGAACTAACGAACATTAATGAGCTGAAACGAACACAATGAAATTTGTGGATTTAAAAAAACCCGAACGGAATTAAATGTCCTAATCTTTTGTTGAGTTGGATAATAACAGTATTATTTTAGTGTTCGAAAGATGGCAATCAGGAAACGTTATTTTTTCAATGATTTACTACACAAACACTATTAGCGTTTGTGTTTTCCACAAATCTACCGAACCGAACACTGAGAAGCGATGTTTAGAGTTTATTTTCGAACACTGGTTTCTACTATGTAAAATGTATATATTTTGCTAATATAATCGGGCTTGTTCTACAAATCGAAATGAAGTGGAATTGAAATCGAACGAGATTTTGATACAATTTGTTACAAAATGGCTCAAGCTTGTCCTGTTTTCAATAGTGGTTCTTGTAAAGATAATTAGTACTCAATGTATGAAGTATTTAAAAAGGCATATTTTCATGAACCTTCTTTACAGGCTTGTTTTTAAAATTTGTGCGATTTTAATTAAATCCACTTCATTTCGATTTACAGAACATGTCCGAATATAGTTTTTTCATATATTCCAGAAAAATCCCTTTGATAATTCCCACAAAGTAAAAAATGTGGCATCTAAGTCGCTTAGGCCCCTGGTTTGTTTTTTAAGTATTTTTACTCATTTTGGTTAATTAAATTGTAAAACCGATATATGTACCTATGCTATTATAAAAGTTTCTGTACCGGGATACGATATGAATAAAATACTGATACCGAAATAACTAATAGTTTCATCGCAAAGCCGAAATAACAATTGCTTGTATAACAATATCGGCACCAGCTACCAACCTTGATAAAAAAACAACAAACTCATGTTTTTCGAACTGAGCAATGATATGTTTTACATATATATGTACCCCCCATGTTAATCAAAAAAAATTATAATAATTTACTTCCATTTGCGAATATTGAAGTTTTTCTGTTATGTGCTTTGTTTTATTAAAATTAAAGTTTAATTTTTCGTTGAGGTTATATTTTTTCGTATCGATTTTCAAATAATTGTACATAATCCTAAAGCAAAAACTTAGTAATTTAACAAACTTGCATTGAACTTGACATTGTGTTTCAAGGTTTTCCAATACACACAAACACATTTGTCATCTACACATTAACTCCAGTGCACACACTTAAATATTCGAAAAGGAGCACACACGTTTATATCACATGGACACCCCAAAAAATAATAATGTAAAAGGAAGAAATTAACAATATAAAAAAGCCAAGAAAAAGAGTTATACGATCCCTGATAATGACTGTTAACACGAATCCTTTTAGCGAATCACAGTTTATATATTTTCTTTGTTTTGTTTTGTTTTGTTTTCATGTTGTTGCTGTTTTGTGTTAGTGCACGTGAAATTTACACCTAAATTAACACCCACTATTCAATGCAAAACTCTTATTGATTTTTTTTATTTTTTTTTTTTTTTGAAGGACTAAACTATCAGTGTTGTCAACTTTTACATTTTTATAATTTTCTTTTTTCAAAAAAAGTGCATTTCAACCTTAAAAAGTACATTTCAAAAAAATAGCAAAAGTCACTCACAGTCTTTCAACATTTGTGATCAAATACTTAATACAATATTTTCTTGAGTCTTAAAAGGATTACTATTACCAACCAGCATTTTAATAACATTTAACTAACGCCCAAAAATATGGTTTAGAATCAATTTGCATAAGGTGAATCTTTCGCCATTAGAGTTTTTCCCGGGATTTCCTGCCTCGGGAATTTAAGAAATTTTCCATTGTTTTTAATTTTCGTTTTTCCGGGAGTTAATTTTAAACAAAAACTTGTTTTATACTTCAGTAAATCTTTCGTGACTTGTGAATTTTGTTGTTTTATCCAACCAAATTTCACCACAACATCAATATTTGTTGCGGTTGAAGAATAGAGCGATCTTCACAAAATTTTATTTCTAGTCTTATCAAACTGTAATGGACTTATGTTTAATGTTTATAACAATGTTATTAGTTTTTACGATTTAAGTCGTACTAAACCGTTTTCCGAGAGTGGGTAATTTCGAGAGTTATGAAACTAGATTTGAGCAAATTTTACCACAAATGCGTTATTCGTTACCACACTTGCCACACTAACGTGATTTCCGAGAATATCGGATAAATATATATGTATATCAAGTAAATATACATAATTTATACCATTATTATACATTTGTATAAGTTGGTGTGCTAAAAAGCATTGTTGTGATACTGTTAATTTATTTAATAAGGCTTTTAATTTAAGCTTTCTATTGAAAGACAACAAGTTTCTGCTATCTAATTTTATAATAATTTACAAAAACCTTTTTGTTACACTTCCAAGAAATTGTATGATAAAATGAAAGAATTTTTCACGTTAAACATTTAAAAAAGCACTAAAAACGGTGCAAAACGCTACGAGTTGACAATGCTGTGTACTTCAAAATAGAAGTAGGGGAAAAGGGGTGAATGGGGAAAATGAAGTAGTGCTTGTGTTTGTAAATTTCAGGGTCATGATTGTTCAATTTCCATATTAGTTCTAAATGAACCGGTATATTTTTTAGAATTCAAAAGTGTTTTTAAACCAACTTTAAACATGTTACCTTTATAATATTTCTTTAATTTTATTTCTTTTCTTTTCAGAAATACGGCCACCCTCAAAAAGGGGGTCTCCTGTTATAGTAGACTTTAGTATTTTTGTCGTAGATATAAATTCAATCAATGTAGAGGATATGGACTTTCGGTAGGTTTTTAAAATTCAAAAAACGTAAAAACATTTTTATAGAAAAATTTTAAATCAACATTTTTAATAAAAAAGATATTGACAAAAAAATTTTTATAAAATAAAACATGTTATTGGTTATTTCTATACAAAATTATCGCATTATCAATACAGAATTTTTTTCATTTTCTACATAAATTATCGATAACATCAACATTTTCTATAGAACTATCGATAACATAAAAATTTTCTACAAAAATTATTTTTTTTTTTTAAATATAAATAAGAAATAATCTATAACATTAACTGCCTATTTGCGATTAAAAACAAAAACAAATTCTAAAAATTTTTTTTTTGTTTTAAATGCATTTGTACGAAAGAAAGAATTCTTTCGGCCAACAGAAAAAGGCTATAAAATTTTGTAAAAAAAACCATCTATAATATCGAAATTTTCTTGCTTAGTCATCGTCCAGACTTGCAATTTTCGTTGCAGCAATTCTATAATTTATTGGTGAGAAAGGTGAGAAGATTGGGGAGGGGAACTCAGTTTCATGTACTCTACAATTCTGTTTTGTTTTGTAATTCTCACATTTTTCAACTTGAAGTTGGCTATAGGTGTATTTCTTTTTATATATAAAACTTGCTTAACCCGGTGCGCTTTGCTACCCCATCGAAATACAATTAGTAAAGTTTTTTTATCTCGTGTATTGATAACAAAGCATCTTGTACCAAATTTTAATGCTTTTACAGTACCCGTTCTACTGATATGTATGTATACAGAAATCTTATGTGTTCGTATGGGAGGTGCCATGACTACTTATCCTATTGAACCTTCTTTTGGAAGATGTTGTGTATTATTATCTAAGCTATTTGTAAAAAATTGGAACACCTCCACTGTAACAGTACTCCAACTTTGAAGAAATCTTTATTGTCGTTGTATGAGAGGTACCACCCCCACTTAAAAATAATAAAATATTAATTGCCTATGTTAAGAGCCGGGTTATCAGAAAATTACTGCGAAAATTTTGGGAAAATCGGCTCTGTAGTTTAGAAGTACATAGGGAACAAAATTTCATACGCTTTTTTACTTATATATTATTAATTGCTCCTCGTGTACCTAACCCCTTAAATTTTATTTTGAAAGGTGCAGTTTACCATAAGAGTGTATCATATAAAGCTTGAAGACATTTTTCTTCAGCTATTCGGAATTAAATAATTTCGATCTATGGGAGGTACTGCTCTTTCTTCCTTTACACCCCCCCCCCTCCCCCCCCCGATCATTGTTAAAAATTTATAGTTCACTATAATAGTGGCTTTAACCACGTTTGAAGACTTAAGCTAAGATAGTTCTTCAGTAACGCGATATTTAATATGTACATCCTATGGGGGTATTGGTCCAGCTGCGCCTTCTCCCTTAATTTTTTTTTTCAAATGTGCAGTTCTCACTGTTACAGTTCTTAAGATATGCGATATTTAACATTAGCGTCCTATGAGGGGTACCACTTCCTTTGCTGCTATCTTATTTCAATTTCGGGGCTCAGAAGATGCTACTGAAAAAAAATTCAAGAAAATGGGTGCAGCGGCTCTTAACATATGCAATACTTAATATTGGCATCTTGTGATGGGTTCCACTTCCCCTGCCCCTATCGAAACAATAAGTGCTTCTTCTCTGTCTACCCCGCCCATTTTTATATTGAAATATATAGTTTACCATAAAAGTAGCTTTAACCACGTTTGAAGGCTCTCCCTTTAATAGTTATTCAGTTGAGCGATATTTAATATATGCATCCTATGGGAGGTATTTCCCCCCTGCGCCCACCCGCTTTATTTTTATTTTCAAAAGTGTATTATACTATAAGAGTGACTTCTTGAACATTCTCACTATAAAAGTTCTTAAGGTATGCGATATTAAATATTGGCGTCCTATTTATTTCAATTTTGGGGCTCAGAAGATCCTACTACCAAAAGTTCAACAAAATGCGTGCAGCGGCTCTTAAGATATAAGTTATTGAATATTGGCATCCTATGGGGGTACCAATTCCCCTGCCCCTATCGAAAAAAGTAGCCTATTTTATTTTTAGGGCTCACGTGATGTTACTGTAAATATTTCAGGAAAATCAGTTCCGTAGTTTAGGAGTCTATAAGCCAACATACAAAGAAACAAACAGACAAACATTTTTCATTTTTATATATAGACTAGCTTAACCCGGTGCGCTTCGCTACACTGCTTTAACCAGGTTTGAAGACTCTTCCTCTAATAGTTTTTCAGTTGAGAGATATTTAATATATGCATCCTATTGTAGGTATTTCCCCCCTGCGCCTAACCACCTTATTTTTAAATTCAAAAGTGTAGTATACCATAAGAGTGACTTTCACATAGTTTGAACATTCTCACTATAACAGTTCTTAAGATATGCGATATTAAACATTGGCGTCCTATGGTGGGCACCACTTCCCCCGCTGCTATTTCATTTCAATGTTGAGGCTCAGAAGATCCTACTACCAAAAGTTCAACAAAATGCGTGCAGTGGCTCCTATTTATATTTCTATCTATGAGGGGTACTGCTCCTCCCCTGTCTACCCCGCCCATATTTTTACATAAATTTATAGTTTACCATAGTAGTTGCTTTAACCACGTTTGAAGACTCCCCCTTTAATAGTTCTTCAGTCGAGCGATATTTAATATATGCATCCTATGGGAGGTTTTTCCCCCCTGCGCCTACCCGCTTTATTCTAATTTTCAAAAGTGAAGTATATCATAAGAGTGACTTCCACAAAGTTTGAACATTCTCACTATAACAGTTCTTAAGATATGCGATATTAAATATTGGCGTCCTATGGTTAGAACCACTTCCCCCGCTGCTATATTATTTAAATTTTGGGGCTCAAAAGATCCTACTACAAAAAGTTCAACAAAATGCGTGCAGCGGCTCTTAAGATATGAGATATTTAATATTGACATCCAATGGGGGGTACCAATTCCCCTGCCCCTATCGTAGCCTATTTTATTTTTAGGGCTCACGTGATAGATAAAGAAAGGAAAAGACGAAAGGCAATATAAAAATTGCATAAATAGAATTGTATAATCTGGCAGAATTTTAAAAAATTGCAGCAACAAAAATTGCAAATCTGGACGATGACTAGCTTTGAAAGTTTCTATAGAATTTTTCAGAAAACTATATTCGTCGATAGAAATTTCATTTGTTATCGATATTTTTAATTGATATATTGTTACTAATTTTATTGTTATCGATTTTTTATGGACTGTTTTCAAATTATCAATATTTTCTTTGATGCTGTTATTTATTAAAGAAATGTTTTTACTTAAAAATTGTTCAAAGTATTCTTTATTTCACTAATAATTTTGTTTTCTATTCATTTAGAGTAGATATGTTTATACATCAAAAATGGCTAGAATCTAGATTAGAAATATCCGATGATATTTTTGAAGAAGGAGACGATTATGTAACACTACTTCCAGAATTTTTCGATAATCTATGGCAACCGGATCCATATTTTCTCAATTCAAAAATAGCTGGTAAGTTTTTGTTTTTTGCTATTTTTAGAATTTTTTTTTTTTTTTAATTATTAAATTAGCCTTTAACAAATTGCCAATTTGCATTAGCTTAATTATGATTTATCTATTAATTATATGTCTGTAGTATATTTAATAGTATTATTTGTCATGTGTGGGGTAGTGTTCGATATTTTACTATAATACAAAAAACAATTTTAATTTGCCTTTTTTTATTGTAGAATATTTCATTGTTAAAATATATACTTTTGATTATATACTTATGTTTAATAATACTCGTTTATTATGTTAATTTTGTAATGGCTACCAAATTTATTAACCTCTTACTTTCTTTTTAACATTTTTATTTGAAATATATTTTCAATTTAAAAACAAACAAAAAAATTTAACAACCACGACCTCCACCACTACTACCATAAATATGAATCAAAAATGTTAACCAAACAACGCCTTTAAAAAAAAATAATAATAATAATAATCGAAAACCAATAATAAATAAAAATACCATGTCTACCCAAACCAACTAGGATTCGGAAGTCCATATGTTTCAACAAATTCTCTGCTACGCGACAAACATGACAAAGAGAAGAAAAATTTTCATCTAAACAAAACTTTAAGTATACACACAACAATAGATCTAAAAATGATTTCTCAATTCAATCAATCAATTAATCAATTCAGTGCATATTTGTCCTTAAAGCGCGTTAATTATCAGTCACCATTTTATAGTCTCATATAATTATTTTTGGGGGAGATGTACAAAACAAAAAACCATAAAAATCGAACTGTTATCTACTGCAATATGTCGTTAATTATCGTCCAAAATACACAGTTTTTTAAGTTTTGTTTACAAAAACCACAGTGAAACAATAATGGTCAAGAGTTACTTTATTTTTTTAAAATAATGCGCTCTTTAAATTAATTGTTCCACTGTTCGCTTCACTGCAAACTAGCGTTAGCTGTTATGGAAATTTGAATAGAAAAGAAGGTTCTCTCTCTGAATTAGTTATGCAAAAAAAAATTAACTTTGTGCTTCTGTTAAGTGGGGTACACACTCTCGATCATGAGTAACTGTTTTGCTCAAATTTTCGCTTGCTCGCTTGTTGTTAGTCAACCGTCATCCACAAATTATCTAGTTGACTGTTGGCTGATAAAATTTTTGTCTGTCACTCAAGTTCGATGGTGTGTACCCCACTTAAGGAAGAAATGTAAAAAATAGTTTTCTCTGATTAGTGTTAATTAATTTCTATAAAATATTTCGATGTTATCGATATTTCAATGTTATCGATTAGACCAGCAAAAGTTTTGATGTTATCAATAATTTCTTCAGAAGCTCTTGATATTATCAATAATTTACATTAAGTATATACATATATCCTAATTTTGTTTATGTTGTCTTTATTTTCTGTACAAAATTTCGATGTTATTGATAATTACTACAGACAATTTCGAAGTTATCCTTACTTTCTGTAATAAGTTTCAATATTATATTGATTTACTTTAGAAAATATTCATGTTTTATCGATATTTATTGATGATTTCATTAAAAAAAAAATTTCGAAGCTACATATTAATAATTTCTATAAAAAACTTCGATTGCAACGTTATATTCTATAGAAAGTTTTAATGTTATCGTTATTTTATATAGAAAATTTCGATGTTATCGTTACTTTTTATATAAAATAAAAATGTTAGCGCTATTTTATATAGAAAATTTCGATGTTATCTTTACTTTTTGTAGAAAATAATAATAATAATATTCTGTGCAAGTTAAATACTCTTTTTGGTTTAAAATGTACATAAGCCAGAAAATCTATATGTCTGTCAACATAAAAAGTATCTCCAAACGCATAAAATTTTGCTTTTTAACTACCAATACAGACCATATGAATTTGACAACATTTATCATAGTGTTGCCACAATATTATTTTTTAAACTGCTTATAAGTGCCTGTTCACACACGTTAAGTTTGACTCGTCGAGTCTTTAGTTTTTAGGAGAGACGTTTGTAAGCCGGCACTAATGTATGGGGCACTTAGCTCCATATAAATATAATTTTAGCTCAACTAAACCAGCGTTTAAACATGCACTGATTTTTAAGCCATTAGTGTTATTTTCTATAAAAAAAATTTCAATGGTTGTTATTTTCTACATAAAGTTTCGATTATATCATTATATTATTTTTCATAAAAAAATTTGATATTTTCGATTACTTCTATGAAAAAGTTTAACGATATCGATAGTTTTTATTAAATGATATCGAGTATTTTTATAGAAAACTTCACGAAAAGGATTATTAGCTAATTAAGACAATTTTGCATGATTCTAAAAAACAAATATTTAAGCCTTCTTTTCTAGTCATATTCTTTATTATTTAGTTTCTTTTATTTAAAAGTAATTTTAAACCCAATTTTTAGATTTTTCAGACAACAAACGTATTTTTATTATTTAGAACCCACAACTGCCTTTAATATATAACACCAAATCTCCCCTGTAAAAACTGCACCCTAACCTGTATCACCATACAAAATTTGTGCCAAGCCAGCTAAATATTTACACCAGTTTTTTTTTTTTTTTTAGAAACCTAAATAACTAACACAATACTTTTTCCAAATTGTTTTGTCCAGATTTTTTTAAATCGTTTTTTAAACATTCTTAATTTTCGCGTAAATCTTTGCGATTGTAAACATGTTTAATTCCTAAGTACCTAAACTTGAAGATAATGGTTGTTTAGCACTTTGTCTATTGTGTTTATTTTTTGTAAATAAATAGTAAATGAATTTGTTAGACAAAATGTTGTGGTGAAGTGTTGTGTTTATATGTACATATATAAAATAATATTATTTTAATAAAAAATTTACTTTTATTTATTTGTGTGGCTTATTGTAAAAATGTGCTTTAATCAAAACTTATAAAAGGATTTTCATAACAAGATATAAGAGAGCAATAAAAAAAGAAAGAAGCCAGTAAAAGCGATATATTCGGATATGCGGAAGCTCTGATTCCCTGTACCAAGAATTAGAATATTTAAGTAGTGAGCTTTTTATGGGGCCGATAGTAATTTTTCTAACAGAAATATCAATTTTTAGGGAAGTTGGTCCACATTTGGATTCATAACTCTTTTTTTACTGAAACGATTGTGCTGGATTTCAATCCGAAATTGCTTAGAAGAACTTAAAGGAATCGGACATATCTAAATCGACTTGAAAATACTCTAGTACCCATAAAATATGTACTTAATGGGGTTTTTGATGAATATTGAAAGAGTTTCCCACAGAGTGAAAAAGTTATGCACCACTAGTGGTGGAGGTTAAAATCAGTGTTGCCAAGTGAGGGCATTTGTCCCTAAATTGGGTATTTCAATATTTGCATTTTATTTTAAATTTTCTAGAATAAAATTTTGTATTGTCTTTCATTTCCACAAAATTTAGGGAGTGTGAAAAAGTGCTTATGATCTTGGTTTATTTAGTATGCTGGCCTGGCCTGTAAAATTTACCACCTCAAAATACATGCATGTCGTGTCTTACCATTATAACATTGATTCTATAAATGTCAGATGCAAAGTTGTCTGACAAAATTTCAATTATTGCGTGCTCTATTTTCTTCTGACATCCCATCTGACATCAGCTTAATTTATTAAGAAAAAATATGTTGTCAGAAATCTATGCCGTAAAGAAACAGCAGCGGCGGTCTCCTATTTTATTACACCGCAAATAATAATTTTTGTGACTGCAGCAAACTATTTTAAAACTGAGAACTACATACTTTGGTTTCTTCAAAAACTAAGCGAACAAAATAAATACATGTGACTTGACAAGTCAGATGTTAAAAACATGTCGTGTATGGTGACCTTAAAAAGATTCAGAATTATATATTTTGAATTGCTGTTTGTATTGTTACTTTAGCAAAGAATTTAAAGTTTCATTTTATCATTGATTTTCATTTTTTAAATGTGAAATCAATCACCAACTTACTATCTTGAAGTACTCTCCATCATTATTTCCTTCCAAAACCAAAGACTTCAGGGAAAATACTCGAATTCATTGAAATCGTTTAAACGTCAAACTTCATAAAAAAAAAACAAGGACAAAAATTTTATAGTTTTTTTTATATTGACTTTGACGTTTGGTATGGCAAAAAATTGTCAGATGAAGGGCATTAACCAAAAATATTCTGGCAACACTAATAATACGAAATAATACTAACAAGCGAAGTGAGAGGGATCAAAGTAAAAAAATGCAATATTAAAACAATGCTTTCTTTTTTTATTGAAAAAGGAAAATAATTTAAAGTAAGCTTCTTTTAATAATTCAATATTTTACCTAAAAGTGTAAATTATAGTAGCTTAAGTTAAACAATTTATAAAAGTTTCCGCAAAAAATTTACTTTCAATTTCCATAAATTTTGTGCAAAGATTTCATTAGACTACCCATGTTTAAGCTAAATTTATTAAATTTGATCATTTTTGCAAATAAGTTGTAATTATTAGTGAAATAAAAGTTATGAAAATCATTTTATTACAAAAACTTCATTTACAACATTTAAGCTTTTTTGCATTATTATCATAAGTAAGTATTTGAAAATAATTATTTTTGATGTTTTGAGTGAACAGGAAAACATTGGTTTGTTAATTAATACCTTTAAGAAATCCACAGTGTCAAAGAAATTTTGCAACAGACTATCTACATATCTGTTAGGTTTCCATTAGAAACTTGTTATAGCAAAATGATTGCTACAGAAAATTTGTTATGAAAGTTTTCTAAAGGAAACTTGATGCACCTGTGGTGCAAAAATGTTTTTCAAAATCTTTTATATTTGTATAAAATTTTGTAAAATAAATAATTATGTCATCTAAAAAGTATTGATAAGGGCAACAAAATTAATAACTTTTTCCGATTTATTAACCACAGCAAAAAATTTTTTTTTTTTATTTCATGTACAATTGTACACGCAATATTGAATATCATATTTTTAAGTAAATTGCTAATCTATCGTCTAATTTTATTTCCCTACACAGTTTTCTTTTGTATCAATAATTTGAACCTTCTTAAAATGTATGAGTCAAAATTTAAAAAAACCGTTAAAATTGAGAATTTTAAGTTTGAAAAATGTTGCAGATTATTACAAGCGCAACAAGAAAAATTAAAGAAAGTTAAACTAGTTCTAACTACATAAACGGTCTAAACTTATAACCCATGAAATTTCTAATAATACAGTTGGATAACCCCTTCCTAAAGGTAGAAGTACGCGCGCACTAACGCGTGTTATGTACTTTCACCTTAAGTTATGTTAAAATCGGTGGAAAAGTCAAAAATCGCAAATTTTAGAAAAAAAATTTAATGTTTCATTTTGCAGCAAATAAAAATTTTTTTTATCAAAGTTATTTTTGGGAATACAAAATTTATTATTAATAAGTTTCCGTATGGCGTGCTAAAATTCCCAACTATTCATTTTTGATAAATACACTGAAATTTATTGTGGAGGGAAAGATGTTTTAAGAAAAAATCCTTCCCTATCTAATTGTTGAAAATTTTCAAAAAACAACAACACCTTATCATGACAGGGTTGTATTTTCCTTAAAATACGCAAGACTTGTGTGATAGTGTAAAGTACTCTATAAAAAACCTGTCGAAACACTAAATCAATACTAGCATTATCATTATCATTAGTAAATTCATGGCTCGTGAAGACGGGCTATTAAAAATATGAAATTTTTTTAAGGATATGAAAAAGAAAGTAAGGCTAATTTTTCTGGCGCCAAAACCAATGTTTTCTTGTTGACCTCTTTTGCAAAACATTAACGTCTGTCTTTTTATATGTTTATAATGTATAGACATTTGTTTTCTATAATTTTGATTTGTATTGTAATTAAATGTTAAAAACATGCCAATGTTGTTATTTCCCCCTTCTTTTTTTTTTTGTTTGCCATTTCTTCTTCTCTTTTTTTTTCGTTTTATTTTTAGAAATTGCCACTTTAACCCACAAATTTACGTCGGTAACTTTGTATAAAAATAAAACCGTTCGCTATGCAGCACGTATGCATGCGATTATAGCCTGTCAAATGGAATTTCAATTATATCCCATGGACATCCAAGTTTGTCCCATTTACATAGAAAGTTGTAAGTATTTTTTGGTTATTTTAAAATTTTTAATATTATGTACAAAAAAATTTTATTTGTTAAATAAGGAGGGAAAATTTATGCAAGCCCCTTTTTTGTTCTTTTTGAAATTGGTACTTTTTTAAAAAGTATCTTCAATATTTATCTACATAAATAAATTATTTATTTACTTTGTAAAGGGCGTTTTTAAGCCCGATTGAAGCTGAAGTTGTAATAAAAAAACAAGAAAAAAAATTTTAATCAAAAACATAACATTCACATTTGAAATATTGGCATCCAAGGCGCCCATTTTTGCTGGTTTATTAGCATAACCGTAGGAACACAAGAGCACCGTATGAACTTAGTACTTAGTCATGTCATAAAATATTTGCTGCAAAAACTTTATTTAATTCAATTTGTTTTGCAGCATTTAAGAATTTTGTATGCCTTCTCTCTTTTTTTCTTCTTCCTTTCAATAACAAACTTACAAAAACTGCTTCTACATGAAACAGAGTACACTTTTCCATTCGTCTTTCCCCCTTCATCTAAAAACAAACTGAAATGTTTCGCAGCAAATGTTTCATAATATGGACGAGGACTTAGTATTAACGTTGTAAAATTAAAACGCATATACATATTTTATATACAAATCACACAAAAGCTGGCGCAAACGTAAAAGCATATCAACGTCGTACGTCGACGTACATCTAATTATATTTCATTCTCCGTTTGCGACTGTAATGTCATAGGAAAAGAAAATTTAAAATATAAAATTAAATAATTTTTGTCTTTTCAAAATTATATTCGAAAACAAAATAGTAAAAGAACGAAAAAATATACTACAATTTTAATAAGTTTTTTAATAAGTTTTTTTGCCTTATTGGAAGAAACTCTGTCCTTAGTCTCGACTGCAAACTCCTACTTTACAACTCTATCTTAAAGCCTATCTGGTGCTACGGTATTCAGTTATGGGGCACTGCCTCGGCTAGCTCGAACTATTTTAAATGATAGCGGCCACACTCGCTTAAGAAGAAGAGACACTGCAGCACTTGTCCAATTAGTTGAGCGATAAACACCTATGTATATAAGTGAACAGAACCCGTGATTAATTATTGTTAGTTCATATTAAATGTATGAAGATTCAGTAAATAATATTGAAAAAAAAAAGAAATATTTTTAACCAAAGATCACTGATCACACGAGCTCACGCTTCATTTTTGAAGAGCGAAACGGTTAATTTTTCTGCATGTAATGGAGCCAGTAGAATCTGTCGTGAATTTGTCTCAATTTAAATCCGGAAATTTCGTTTACTAAAAAACCCGTCAATACAAAATTTAATCCCTCGCTGAGCACAATTTTGCGATAAACAATCAAAGAAAATTTGTAAAAATTTACAGCGTTGTTTAAGCATCAATCTGATAATTTGCCCAGAGTATGCTGATGATTAATTTAAAAAGAAAGCGCAGTATGACCGTGCGTTTAAAAGTAAAAATAAGTTCCATCGGGTTTAAAAAACATCCCCTTTCAAAACTATTCATAGATTTAAAAAAAGGACATGTTCGTTCCTATTAATTCATTTTTTTTTTTTATTCAAAAAAAGTCTCATCAAACAATCACAAAGTCAAACTACGTTGGTCTGATTCAGGTGTTACTTTAAATCCCGAATTAAAACTTTTGCAATATAATTTGGGCCAGCCCTTAGAACTGGAAGAAAGTGATGGTTACATGCCGGAAAAGGTTGGCAATTTTTCACGTTTAACCGTATACTTTCGTTTCGAACGTCAAATTGGCCACCATTTAATTCAGACATTTGCCCCCTCATCACTGGTGGTAATGCTGTCATGGTTTAGCTTTTGGCTGGGCCTTGATGCCATACCAGGAAGAGTTACACTATTAGTTACCTGCATGCTAACACTGGTCACCATGTTCACCGGCTTAAGAGCGGATATTCCACCTGTGGCTTATGTTAAGGTATTAAATATTGGAAATAATTTAAATACAGACTTTTTTGAAATTTTTTTTTTTTGTGTTTCGTCTATTTCAGGCTTTAGATTTATGGATGGCTGGTTGTATGTTATCGGTATTTGCGGCCTTAGCTGAATTTGTAGTTGTTAAAGTTTTAGATGTTCAATATCAATATCAGGTCAATAAAATACCCAAAACTTTGCCAATGGTAAGAAATAAATAATTAGATCTAAGTTAATATTTTATTTTTATTCGGCAAAGGCGAATTTTAGATACACTTTCTGTTTTTTGAAATTCCAATTTGCCTTTTAAATTGTTTCTAGTTCTTCAAAGCAGTTTCGGATTAAAATCAAGCGCCAATCCTTGCAGTATGATAAAAGAACCCAAATGTGGAACAACATCCCTAAAAAATGGATATTGGTAGCATTGGAAGAGTAGTGCACCGATTTTCACAAAATTTTGCATGAATTTTTTTCATAAGCCTAAAAATCGTACAACTATTTTTGTGAAGATCGAACCATAATTTACCATAGCCCCCATATAAAGAGCACCCTTTAGGAACCCCCTTTTGAAGACCTAAATCCTTAAAAAAAATCGTTTTAAGGTGAAATTTGGCTTCATTTACTTTCATAAGACTTGAAGTCACACTGCCAAATGTCGTGAAGATCGTACGGACCATAATTTGACAAATGCCTTATATAAATCTATTCTTGAAAATCATTACGCCTTAAACTGTAAAAAATAATGCTTTTGTGATAGAATTCGGCTTGTTATAGTTTTACAAGATTACAGAAAACACTTTAGTAAACCTAAAACGACAACAAAAAATGTTAATGTAGTAGAATTTGGTCTGTGAATGTCTTATAAGACTGAATCTCTCTCTGGCAGGTTTACAATTTACCATATGCCTCATATGTATCGTACCTTTGGAAAAGACGTTAAAATGTCTAAGACCGGAACAAATAATGCTAGTGTGGTCTGTGATAGTTCCATAAGACTATAAATAACACTGCCAAACTTTGCGAAGATCAGTAGACAATTACAATAAGCTCCATATAAAGTCTACTCTCAGAAAACACTTTAGAAAACCAAAAACGACAACAAAAAATGCTAATGAGTAGAATTTGGTCTGTGATAGCCATATATAGGTTGTTCAGTCTATTAATTTTTGTTCGATTAATCAAAAAAATTTAGACGATTAATTGTTCGAATAATTAAAAACTGCTAATTTCGATTAGAGGATTAATCGAAAAATTTATACCGATTAATCGAATAATAATAATAATTAATGTTTCGTATTTTCGTTAAATGTATAACTATTTAAGGTTCTTAATTCGAATAAACAACCCAAATGTGTGTGTACGTTGGAAAAAACAATCATGTTAAATGAGCAATTTAGCTTATATTTTTGTTACACTTTTTCAACAAAATTTTACAACTCATAATTTATCGGGTATGTTCTAAAAATCGAAATAAAGTGAAATTAAGATCGAACGATAATTTAAATTGAATTATTTACAAAATGGCCGTAGTTTTTTGAGGTTTTCAGTGTTGTTTTTTTAAATAATATGCAGGTAGATACTTAGAGAATAAAGTACATAAAATGGAAAATTTTTATGAACTTTTATTACAGAGTCGTTTTTAAAATTTTCTCGATTTTAAATCCACTTCATTTCGATTTCTAGAACACGCCCGTATTTTTTAACAAAAAAGTTCACACGTTTCTCTCTTTGCAATGAGTTTGGTTTGAAAATATTGTACGAAGGATAAATCTAATAATGCTAAATGTAACAGGTGTCCAAAAATTTTTTAACGTAAATGTTCTTCAACAACTTCACTAATTTACCACTTACACAGTGACTATAACATAGTACTTCAAGAAGATGCTCCACCAACAAAATCCATGGGGGCCTTAAAGTGGTCCAATGAATAAATGTAATTAAAACAAGATACTTCGATCGATTCTCTACAGTAAATTATTTGCAGAAGCATAGCAGAGGATGGAATGTCCGTGAAAAGTTTAAAAAATCCATAGAGATATTAACTCTATTAAAATCTAAGTGCCCGAAAGTGAAGCAACAATTTGGAGCTACATTGACAAGTTTTATTTAAAAAAGAATGTTTATTTACTCAAGTATTATTTTTTTCTAATATTATCGAAAAAAAATATTTTATAGTATAAAATTTCTGGATTAAGAATTATTCGATTAATTTTAAAATTGTATTCGTTTAATCGAATAAAATTAAAATGTCAAATATCGATTAACCGTTCCTGAACACCCTATTCATATACGACTAAAAAACTCACACTACCAAATTTTGTAAAGATCTGTTTAGTTTGCCATACGCACCATATAAATCGTATTTCTGGAATAGACTTTAAAACGCCTAAAATCGGAACAAATAATGCTCTTGGTATAAAATTTGGTCTATCAAAGTTCCATAAAACTAGAAAACACGCCAACAATTTCGTACAGATTGATATATAATTTATAATATGCCCCATATAAACCGTTCTTTTGGGATAGACCTTTTTACGCCTAAAACCGCTATGAATTATAATTTTCTGAGATCGTTTCTTAAAAAGATGGGTTTACAATTTATCGATTCCTTATAAAGACCACTCCCGAAATATTCTTACAGATGGTAGAGGGTATCAAAGATTTGGCACAGCCGAATATAGCACTTTTACTTCTTTTTGTGATAAAAAAAAAATTAAACTTTAATTTTTTTATGTCCAGCGCATAAGTAACATGGAAAAAGGTCAATGTGCAACAGTAGCTAGTTGGGAGGGCGGTGCTGTACGGTCACGCAAGGCTACTCAAACACCAACAACACCCGGCCAGGTATGAACTAAGAACATTTCTCGGCTATTTATAACTTTCTTAAACATTTAAATGATTTATTTGTTCTTTTCATTTCACAGACTTCTTTACAGGGCAATGGTGGTCCTCCAAAACCGGCTAGGCGACAAAGTTTACTATCCGTAGCCTGGACGGACATAGACACCGGTGTGGAAAAAATTATGTGGCGTGAAATAGATAAAGTATCGCGTGCCGTATTTCCTATACTGTTTTTTGTTTTTGTCCTTTTATATTGGCCAATATTGCTGATGAAGTCATCCTAGGATTTAGGGAGTTCCAGAGCACATCTCTCTGGACTCCGTTAAAAAAATTAAAGAAATTTAAAAAAATATCACGGCTTAAAATGCTTAGAACGAACATTTACTTTATAATAATTAATAGATAATTTTAAATTTGTAATTTATTTCGAAAAGAAATTTTCTTATACATATTGCTTTCCTTTAAATAATTGTAAGTTACGAAGATAAAAAAAAATGAAACGGGTTTTTACTATTATAGTTTTACCACCATATTCATAAAAAATATTTTTGATTTATAAAACAAAATTTCATAGGAAATTTCCTACAAATTTTTATATAACTTTTTATAACTCAAAAATATTTTTTATGAAAATTTGTAGGAAATTTCCTGTGAAAATTTGTTCAATAAACTTTTTATAAATAAAAAATATTTTTTATGAATATGGGGGCTAAATTATAAAATAATTTCAATATTAAAATTTTTAATAATAATAATATCTTCCTTTTTTTAATTCAAGAAGATTGACAAATACACGATTAGCTAAGTTTTCGTTTATTAAAAGCCAATTATTTTAAAGAAAAAAATGTAAAGTAATTTAAAATGTATAGACAATTTATCAGCTAAATTAATTTTCTTAAGATATTTGATTTCTGTATTAAATTCAACGATTACTTTAATTTTCTAAAGAAAATCTAGAGGCCACTTTAATTTTGTGTAGAAAATTTAAGTATTACGATAAATTTTCTACAAAAAATTTTACGATTAACGTACGGACACAATTGCACCGTATACGTAAATACGTCGTCAAATTTAATACAAACTGTAATCGGCTTTATTGTGATTGTCGCTTTCTTAGGCGAAAACAAGTTGTTTTTAGAAATTGGTATTACTAGTATTGTCGTAAAAGACAAAAAATGCGCCAAACTTTCTATTTATTTTACACTGTCGTAATCTTGATATTTAAATATGTAATATCAACAAAATTTTTAAACGACTTTGACTGCGACAACGACTCTCCTAAAAAGGCTAATTATTTTATAAAAAGGTACACAATAGCTGACATAACCGTAAAAGCTTATCTACATTTTATGTCGCCTTTAACGTTAAAGATATGTGTAAAAATAAATTATTTTTGTGTTTTCAAATTGAATATTTGAAAATTTAATGATTACTTTTATTTTTTATAACGATTTGTTTATTTGAATTCTATAAAGCAAATTTATTGTTAACTTAAATTTGTTTTATACCTAATTTTCACGATGATTTAAAAGACATGTTTTTTTTGTAGTTCTTTTTTAAAGAAACTTCCAAAAACATGTTAAATTTTCACAATGTTTCCAATTTTGTTTGATTTTTTTTTATTTTCCTTATATATGTACATATGTACATATGTATTCAATCTTTTTTAAATTAAATTTGTTTGTGTTTTTATATTTTAATAAGTAATTGTCATTTTGAAATAAAAATACAATATAAATTAAAAAACAAAAATTAAGTGCAAAGAGGAATGTCAAAAAAAACACAGAAAATACGATTCATGTCTTTTTTTCTACCCTGCTTACTTCTCACCCCCGCTCGCTATCAAACTAAAAAAGACATGTTTCAAAAATAGGGGAAAAAATCAACGTAAAAATTGAGTGTTACAAAAAATTCAACTTGAATTTTTTATAGGAAATTTATCGCTTACTTAATTATATTTATCGATAATTTGAATGTTTTATAAAAAAAAGTCGTTCACCGAATTTGTTTTTTAAATTTATGATTTTTGAGTTAACTATAGAAAAGTTGTTGTTCACATGAATTTTCAATCGAAAATTTAACGTTTACTTAAATTATCTATATAAAATTTAATTTATTTTTTGTTTAATTAATCGTTTACCTAAATTTTTTAATAGAAAATGTATCGTTCATTTGATATTTTTTATAAAATCTATCGATTATTGGAATTTTTATAGAAAATTTATCGATTACGTATTTGAATTTTCTATGGAAAGTTTATAGTTTACTTTAATTTCGTTTATTGAAATCTCTTCGTTTACTATTTATCTTTAAAAACTGATGATTCACTAATATTTTGTATAAATAGATTACACTGCGGAACAGTAAGTTTGCGGTCGGGAATTTGATTGCAAATTCTTACTAATTTGAGGTCGCTGATTTTAAATCTAATCGTTATTTTTCTCTATCAGCTGTAGTTTAGTGAAACTACAGGGCATATTCAAAAACAATGTAAGCACGGCTCAAAGATAATATTGTTGCCGAGTTTCGGATTTTTTTTAACTGAATATGGTCAACCGTTTTCAAGTTATTCCAATATATGTAGTGAAAGTGCCTTAAATTTAGACACAACGGTATATCTCGAAAACTAGAGCGGATCGAGAAAATGGAGATTAGATTTGAAATCAGCGACCTCAAATTAGTAAGAATTTGCAATCAAATTCCAGACCGCACAAAAAAGTCCAAATTTGTTCCCTTGTGTTATCTTTTACTTAAATTTTCTTCAGAAAATTTATTGTTTCCTGGAATTATAAAAAATGAATCGTTTACATTAATTTAAAAAAAAATTATTTACTCAACATTTTTATTTTTTCGAATTTATTCTATGAGCTAAATTTCAGTTATGTATTTTATAAAGCTTTTTTGCAATAGTCCTATTCCTTTAATTTTTTTCTAGAAATGACTTTATACACTACCAGATTATTATATTGTATCTTCTTGTTACATTTTACCTCTGCTGGTGTCTAATAATTGTAAATTTTTCTGTACATACAATATACTTCATTGCTATCCAAAGGACAGCTAAGGTAAAATGTAACAAGAAGATACAATATAATAATCAGGTAGTGTATAAAGTCATTCCTAGAAAAAAATTAAAGGAATAGGACTATTACAAAAAAGCTTTATAAAATACATAACTGAAATTTAGCTCATAGAATAAATTCGAAAAAATAAAAATGTTAAATATAATAAAGTAACCTATGAAAGGAAATAATTCCCAGTTTCTATTTGTTAAAAATTATTTACTTTAATTTTCTAAAATTTAAAAATATTAAGAAATTTTATCGTTAACTTGAGTTTTCTCTAAAAAATTTATCGTTAACCTGTATTATCTATAAAATATTCATAGCTCACTTAAATATTCCATAAAAAGTTATCGTTATGATTTTTACATGAAAAATTTCTTGGTTTACTCAAGTTTTATATTAAATTCGTATAATTCAGTTTTCGATAAAAACAAATTTTTCGTTAAGTTTCCTATATAAAATTCTTCGTTTATTCGTTTTTTTATGGAAAATTTATCATTCTTTTGAATTTCCTAGAGAACATTTTTCGTTTCTTTAATTTTTGCTGAATATCTGTCGTTCACTTGAATTTTCTATGGAATATTTATCGTTTGTTTGAATTTTCTATAGAAAATGTTTCGTTTGCTTGAGTTTTCCATAGAAAATCATTTGTTTACTTAAATATTCCATTTAAATATTTCGCTTACTTTAATTTGATGTTAAATTAGTAATTCTTGTTAATTCGTCTTAAAGATTTATAATTTTTTTTTCATAAAACGATTATTTTTATAGGTTATACTTTAAGTTTATTTTAATAAACTTGAAAATTTCATTTATCTATTTTTAGAAAACGTTCCTTTTAATTTTTATACATTAAAGCGACTTTTTTACATAATTACTTTAAAATAGTCCTTCGAAACATAATTTCGAGGCATTACCACAAAAAAGCTTAAGCGACATAATTTTCAATTTTTGGTTTTTTAATAAATTACTTTATTGCCAACACTTGCATCATCGCCTAAAAAGTCAAGGTCATATCAGGTACCGTTACGATTTTATGGCATAAACAATTTTATCGTAAGCGACAACCTTCATACAAAATTTATATGAAATTTTTTGGAGCTTAATCTTTTTTTGTGGTTATGCCTCGATATGTAACTTGAAACTTTTATAAAAAAATTTTAAGTTTGTTGTAAACTACAATTTTTTTTATATTTAAAGAATTTCATAAAGTAAATATAAATGAATTTCAGAAAATTCAATTATAATTAAGCTCCAGGGTTAGTTTTTTTTATAATAAATATACAATTAACAAAAATGTGAAATACATAAATGTATAAAAATTCTTAAAACTTGAAATATATATAGAAACTTGGTGCTTCTTAAATTAACTAATTAACAAATATAACAATAAATTTTATAAAAAAAAACAACTAAAAACTTTACAAAAAAATACATATGTTTTAAGAAACTATTTTTTATAGCTTTTTCGCCAATAAAACGCACATTATTATACACCAGGTAAAATAGAAAAATTATAGAAAATTTTCAAAGGAAAAAAATTTTAACAAGCACTTGTTAAAACAATATTACAAAAACAAATTTTGCATTAGAACTTTAGTAACAATTTATCTTACTTTTTTAAGGAATTGTAAAATAAATTATAAAACCAAACAACAATGTACAATCGTTTAAGAAATTATTAAATTACAAAAACTTCGAAAATGTAATTAAAATTCTAAAACAAAACGCACTTTCTAACCTAAAAAAGAATATAGTAGCTAGTTAAATATTTAATAAAATATTATTAAAACTGAACTAAACTAACTTTAAACTATTTAAATGCCTAAAGCTTTATTAAAGCTTTTTATATTAAGGGTAATCACGATGGTCATTGTGCAAATTTGCAATTTGGAAATTTTCACTGCATATTATGATTGATCGTGAGCATACCACTTTTATTTTTTGTGCAAATATGCAATTTTTCTATAATTTATTCTGGCAACACTAAAAACTTCTGAACAAAATCTGCATTTGTTTACAATAATACATTTTTTCTTTTTTAATTATTTAAATTAAATTCCTATGTTATATTAAAACCCACGAACATTTTCAATTTATAAGTTTCCTTAAAAACAATATGGCGGCTAATATGTACATCAAATGTTATTGTTTACTTTCGTTTGCAACTGAATTTAGTTTACAAATAAAGAAAATTTCAAATACGTATGTACATTTTGTTGTTGTGTGGTGCAAATGAGTGTACATATGTTTGCACGCATTTGCATCGTTTGCACACTTTGCACTACCCATCGTGATTTCCCTTATTAAAAATTATTAACAACGATATTTAAAAACATTTGATAATCAAATAATCCATAAGTATGTAAATGTAATTATTTATTATTTATTTTATTTTTAGTTGATTTTATTTTTGTATTCTTTCGAAATTCTATTTTTTAAATTTGCAAATGTTTATAACAAATTTTTAATATTAAAATGGCAAATGCTTTTAATTTGCATTAAAAAGTTGTAACTAGAAAATATGTGAAAATTTCATTAAAATATAAAAAAAAACAAAAAAAACGAATAAAAATAATACAACTCAACGGATTTCGACCTTTTAATTATAATTTACATATGTGAAAAAATACAGCTTTTAATGAATGAGACTTTAAAAAGTAAAGCTGGGTAAAAATTAGAATGGTATGGGTGATTTTTTGTTCATATCTCAGACGTTTGTAGACCGATCTAGCTAAACTTTTCCCGGCTATATGTGATATAAATATATACGCATGTACTTAGTCCCCACCTGGAGTCATCGAAAACTTAATTTCAACCATATTTCGCTACTCCCATCGGCCAAAAAAAAACATTTAAAGGAGACTTAAAAATATAGGCATGGATAAAAATTAGAGGCAGTCACTTCTTTTTTGCTCATGTGATCTAAATATATAAAAACGTAGTCCCCATCATATCGGGGATCTTCGGACTCCGATTCTCATAAGGATTCAGAATATACATACGTTATAGGGTTTAAGGTCAATATTGTAGAGATAACAAACGGAATGACAATCGTATATAATTCGTTACCAGCTGTAGTGAGGGGTATAAAAATATATTTTTTTTGTGTGAAAAGAATTAATTCAAAATTTGCTAATTCAGTGCATTAATGATTCGCGAATTAGTTCAAAAATTAATGATTCATTTACAGCTCGGTTAAGCACGATAGAGGTCGCAATAAAACATACTAACAATTGGTAAAACTGTTTTTTGTACTACAAATCCATTTGATATTACATATTATTTTACCTAGACCCCATACAAAAGTCCAACAGAGATAAGATTTGTGGCTTAATTAGGGCCATCCGAGCTAAGCTAATGCAACAACATTAAGCACAAGAACTGCTCGGTAGCGAAAATGAGCCAATATCTACTATTTTAGCCCTAAAACAAATTTTTGTTTTTTAAATTTTAAATCTCTACTTAATAGTTAAATATTCCCTTATGCCTGTATTCATATTAATATTTAAAATTTATTAAAGGTTTACAAAACAAAATTAAAAAACGTTTGTTTAATGCCCGTAATTTCTACAAATAGATATATAGCTGTGTATAGATAGATATCTATGATTTTCATAATTTTAAAACGTATTTCCTACATACGGGTTAAAGAAGTAAAATTAACATTGAAATTACCAAGAAAGTGGTACCGGATAGGTAAAGATAACTGTTTGTAGAAATTACGGACATAAATTAATAATGGAGGTGTGTATACATAATAGATTTGGCACGGTGGATTGTAGTTCCGTTGACCATATGTTCTGTATTATACGGAATAGCACTGTATTTAAGAGCTTTGTTTTGTATAAATTATTTTTAAGTAAAACCCCTAAGATAGTTTTGTATTTTATTTAATATCTAATTTATTTAACTTTTCTTATCACTGAAAACTTGTAAGTTTGTTCTTTCTTTCTCAAAAATTTTCCAAAATAATAACTTTTAAAATGTGTAAAAGATCTTACTTTAGGCCTTGTTTATTCTAAAACAGAGCACTCATGGTTTGAGAATTCTTTATTTGACACTAACGAATTCAAAAGAATTATTTTTAAAATTTGACGCAAATATATACATACTAAGATTTACAAGTAAGTTATAAACCGAGTTGTAAACCGTAATAGGGGCCATAATTTTTATACACTTCTAACTTCAAACTCGTATCCAGAATGTACTAATAAAGTGGCCACACAAGCGCAGCTGTTTGCAGTGATTTTCTTCGTGTGTGACGTTTGTCGTCATTTTTTTTTGTTTATTTACATTTTTTATAAGGCATTTTGACATTTGCCGTCTCAATTCTAGAAACAAAATGCCTGTTGTTTTTCTATTGTTTCATTGTTGTGGTACTGAGGCCACTTTGTTAATACATTTTGCTCGTATCGTATTAGTATTGGATTGACAATGGCAAAATCTATTAATAATCATTTTGGTTACAGGACGAGCTTAATTTGGAGAATACATTTGGGGTTACCTTATCACGGCAAAATCAATGTATATCACCTTGTAAACAATAAATTTTATGCTTTTATTACAAATTTATATTTTTTCATCAACGCTACTTTACTTTATCCTCTTTAGAAGTAGCACGTTCCCTTTCCAAGTAGTGTAAGTAGAGCTCACAAAAAAGGATTTTGAAAATTATAAAGAAGTTGAAATATGAGTGTTGTATTCCTTAAAATGTATGCTTATCTTCTTACGTATGCCATTTTTTGCTGACCCACTCATTGATCCATTTTCACAACTTCATATTTGTGTGTGTCTTTAACTACTAATATGAAAATCCTGTTCTGTATTTCACTTTTAGAAATATGGTCACCGTAAAGGTACTCTTCTCATTTGTTTAACTTAAAGTTTTAAAAGTAATATTTTTTTTTCTTTTTATATTTCCTTTTACTCGTTACATTACTTTCGCTTTCAAATCTTTAAAAATTATATGCATCAAATTGCAAAGAGCAGAAGTGGAGACGGAAGTAAACTTCGATTATATTTTTAGCCGAATGTTGAAAAATGTGTAACAAATTATGCCCAGTGTCTCCTATAAGTGACACCCCTATAAAATCGGAATTATGTATCAATAATTTTTTTAATTCGATTTTTTATTTTGAAATAATAGTCAGTTTTGTTTTCATAGCTAAAAGTATGGAAAGTGCTAACTAAGTTAATGACAAAAAGTTCATGTTCGGGGTCGTGTTCGTGTTCGGCTTAGTAAAATTTACCGAACTGCGGGTTCGGGGTTTGTCTGAAAAGTGCATTCGTCGGACACTAATAATAATAGGCCTATAACAGACAGTATGACCCTTTTTTAGTGAATAACGCTTGAACCCGCATAAATTACACAATAGCATCCTGTTTTAATTTTTAAGAGATTTATTACTGTGCTAGTTGAAAAAACAGGCAAGCTGGGCACCTGGTGTTTTAACCTAATTCGGCTACGCTGAATCCAGTGGTGCTAGCCGTTTTTTTTTAAGTTAGCTCTGGTTTTCGAGATATACCGTTATTTCGAAAATGGAGGAGGTTGCACAACATATGTTCGCGTAACTCAAAAACGCTTGAGGTTACATAAAACAAAGAAACCGAAATTCTAAAATTCCTAAGCCTAATGCTCCCCAGACCGGGGCGTTGGCAGAGAAAGTGAAACACCGTGTCCTCCTCCTCCTCATCATGACAACTCCTACAGTAATCATTATAAGCAAGACCCATCCTCCTAGCATGAGTCCCTATCACCCATTTACCCGTAATGACCGACATCACTGTCCTTATCCGGTCCCTACCGACACCGAGTAGTACGCACGTTCTCGCCGCGTTATAGCCAGGCCATAAAGTTTCCTTTAAGAAAAGTAAAACTTTTTCTTATATGCGCAGTCGTTTTAGGCCCGTTTTCACAACTTGCCGATAGCTTAAAGTAGACATTAACGGCCCTTATAAAACGGGTTCCATTATTAAAACTTTACTTTAACCTAAAGTGAGCGAATAAGTAAATTAAGATTCATCCTACCTGGTAGGTAAAAAGAATGTTGTTATAATGGAACACTTTTTATACGGCCGATAAAATCCTACCTTTAGTTATCGGTAAATTGGGAAAACGGGCCTTAGAAACATAAATTTTTTTTCTTTCTTTTTTGAAAAAAAAATAATTTTTTATCAAAATTTTTGTTTTTAAAAAATTCATAACAAATTTGAAAATACAGCTGTGCAGGCATATAAAAAACGAAGCAAGGTATATTTACACAAGGTAGACTCATTTGGGAGTGTAGACATGCTGCTCTATAAAAATAACCGAGTGGAACGGAATTGTCAAAATTGTCTTCATATAAATTTAACGCACACATGTACAAATTTTGGCTCATATACACGGAATTTGACATTGGTGTTCCAACTTAGGTAAACAGCTGACAAACATATGGGCCAACGAGTTTACCTTGTGTAAATATACCTTGAAACGAAGCTACAAACAAAACAAGCCATAAATGATTAAAATCTGTTAGCAACTTTTGATTTTATTCACAAAAATCGAAAAATTTTAATTAATTTAAGAATTTCATAAAACGCAATATTTGTATGGGATACCCCCTAAAAGGTGGATATATATGGCAGATATGTATTAAGAAAATGTTAAGAACAAAAAAACCAATGGAGGTCGGTCATACGTTTTATCCCCGTATGGTCGATTCCTTGGCAATAATGGGGCTTTTTCTTCAATATATTTCTATTCTGCATTAAACATTTGAGCATTCTTAAGGAATAGAGATAACAGGTATGTTAAAAATAAATGATTGAGATGAAAAATAAAATAAGGTTGTTCATACATTTAACCCATCTAGGGACATCCTTGGCACTGCAGCAGCCAAATTTATGAATTTCACCCATACAATATGGCCGTTTGAATCATAGCTGCAATTTCCAATTTTTTGTGAATTTTTAAAAAACAAAATTTCGAAATTTTGATACAAAAATATGTTTCTAAAACGACTGCGCCTATTAACAAAGGAAATTTTATTGCGGAATTTTTGAGTTTTTAATTAGCTAAACCGTTTTTGAGTTACGTGAATATACATATGTTGTACAACCTCCTCCATTTTCGAAATAACGGTATATGTATCTCGAAAACCAAAGCTAACAAAAAAAAAACGGCTAGCATCACTGGCTTCAGCGTACCCGAATTAGGTTAAAACGCCAAGTGCCCAGCTTGCCTTAAAAGTGTGAATTTCTAGTAAAGTGTAATTAATCTAATTTCAACATTATAAAAATTAAATAAAAAAAATGTTTATAAAGCAAAAATATTTCTACAAATAATATATCTATACATATATATGTATTTAAAATAGTTTTAATTTTTTATTTACCTTTAAAATCCGGTTATTATCAGCATTTTATATTAAACATTTTACATCAAATTTAAAGAATACATTTATGAACTTGATTGCAGATTTTGACAAAAATATTGAATTGTACCTTTTAATGAAAGCAAAATAATGCAATTAAAAACAAATTATATACTTTCGAGAAATGAATTCAAAATATGAATTACATAATAGACTACCTAAAGTTGAATATCGAAAAAAATGTTTGTACATATTGAGAAATTTTTTATAAAAATGTTACGAAATTTCTTGAAAATTTTAAATGAAATATTATTTCACGGGCCAATTTCACCAACTGTATTAAAATATCAATTCATATTTAAATATAGATTTTCATATAATATTGTTTTTGTTTTAACGTGAAAAACAGAAATTGATATTTAAATACAATTTGTGAAATAGGCACTTAATCTTATAAAGAATAATGCCTGTATTCATAAACATTTTTAAAATTTAATAGAGGTTTAAAGAACAAATTTACTATGAAAATTGTCCTTAATAAACGTTTGTTAAATTTAATAATTGTTTATGAATACGGGAGTAAAGTTTCGTATATAAATTTAAAAATTAAGTATAAAAGCGAAAGTTCACACAAAAATTCGTATAAACGTGAAACCAGAAAATGTTATAAAAAATAATACAATTGTAAAAAAAAGATAAAATTTTCCAAAAAAAAAATTCGATTAAAGTAAAATTTCACAAACTTTTTTAATTTAATAATTTTACAAAGTTAAAATAAATTCCACACGACTTTTAATAAAATCTAAAATTTACACCAAACGTGATATATGATATTTAAAGTATAGGAGGCTCCTATTACGGTTTACAACTTTCTTAATTTTTGTATTATGGTTTACAACTTTGTAATATTGCGGGGAACAAAAAAATAACAAAAATTACAACTGATTACAACCAGTTGTCTTAATTACAACTCAACTGAGTTGTGAACCGTAATAATTTCTTTAATAAATATTCTTAAAAATTTTAAATTTTTGAAAAAATTTAAAAAAAAGTGAAATCTTTCAAACATTTTTCTCCATATTTGTTAAAAGTTATACTTTGGTAAAAAAAAATATTACAAAATACATTTAAATACAGGTTCTGGAAATCGAAGTTGAGTTAAATCGAAATCGAAAATTTTTTTAAAACGATCCTGTATTCAAAGTACATAAAAATATTCCTATTTCTATATCTTATACTTTAAGGACTACTTATCTTTATTAAAAAAATTTAATTTAAAATATCCATCGGTATAAATTCCATACGATTTCGATTTCTAAAACATGACCGTTAACATTTTGCCTTTTTGCCTTTTTAACTCCAAAAGTTTTAGTGCAAATTAAGTCGTTGTTAATGTTTTTGAAAATCAATTTATACGAAAAATTTTAAAATAGTTTTTTGACAAGTTCTATATCAAAAAAAAACATACTTCTGGGGGGGTTAATACGTATTTGGATTCGAAAGATATAATTAACGAGTTCGAACAATTCGTACTGTGTATTACTATTTTCGCAATCGTTCGAAACGATGACAGGTTGTTATTAATACGATTTGGTATTTAAAAAAAAAATGGGAAATTTTATGAACACTTTTTGTTCGTAATAGAGAATGGCTGGTAAGAAAGGGATTTTTTGTTTTCAATAAAGTACAAAAAACGTCCGTTTATTCGAAACAATTATTACGAAAATCGTAATACACAGTACAAATTGTTCAAATCCGTAAATGATTTCTTTCGAATTGAAATACGCGGTTACCCTCCAAATCAAGCGAATAAATTCGATGAAAATTGTATATTAACTTAACCCAATGCGCTTCGCTACCCTCATTTAAAAAAATTAGTAAAATATTATTAATACATATCTCGTTTGATAACAAAGTTAATGTAAGTAAATTTTAAGAAATTTGTCAATATTTAATGTACATATAGGTTTTTTAAAGAGTTAGAGATCTATATTATTTTTGTGTGTGAGGTACCACGTTCAAATCAGCGTACTTTTTAACAGATGTTGAATATTTTTAACCAAGCTATTTGTACAAAATTTGGAAACTTAGCTATTAACGATTTCTAGATATCCAGAAATCCATATCTTTGTATGGTAAGATTCCCAATAATCCACTCCCGCCAATTTTTGAAAGATGTTGTGTTTTGACAACCCAGCCATTTGTACCAAATTTGGAAACTTAAACTATTGCTGTTCTCCAGATATATGGAATTATATTTTGTGCCACGCCCACTTATTTGATTTCGCCTAATTGTTGCAAGTTGTTATGCATTGATAACCAAGCTGTTTGTACCAAATTTGGAAACTTTAAATTTTGCCATACTCCACCTAACCTTCTCGAAAGTGCGCAGGATAAGTGGACCAAATTATATGGAGATCGGGTTGGCGGTTTTGCCCCGCATAACACACAAATATTCATTTTTACATTTTAGAAGAAGGTCTATATATAAATCGGCTAAGGCAAAACAGTTAAGAACACTTTTCTCCCCTGTTTGCCCAGCGACTGGAATAAAAAATACAACATTTGAAAGGTATTTGCTGGCAGAAGTGCACAATATACAGGGGTGTCATGGACATTGAAAACGTAAAACGAAAGAATTTTAAGAGTCGTTTTTTAATAAAATTTCTGTGATAAAAAATTTTTATGACAATTATTATACAAATAATGCTCTATAAAACAGAATTTTTTAACAAAAGTTGTAAAAATTAGATTAAAAGTTTAATAAAAAGAACTGCCAATTTCTTTCGTTTTACGTTTTCGATTTCCATGACACCCCTGATATATTTTATTAAAATCTGTTCAGAGTTATAAGCGTTCAAATTTGATACTAACACATATGGGTGGTCGATTATTCGACATTTGCAAGAAACCGGGTTTCGAATATTTCGACAATATAAATCGGCACAGGCAAATCAATTACGGTCGATAACTTTCTTTGTTTATCATATTAAAAAAATATGGCCGAAAGAAATTCCCCAAATTCAATAAAATAAATATTTACAAAAGGCACCTGGTAAATTGTCGTTCTGTTTAACAATTTCGAACGTCAACGTTTTTGCATAGAAAATTTCTATGCTAATAATCAGGGGACAAATACTGGCATTCAACATCGATTTTAGTTTTTGTTTTAATTTGTATTGTATTTTCGATCGATTTCGAATGCCGTAATTTACCCCAAGTTTTTATAACATTTTCTATAAAATCCTATACAAACGTTAACGTTCGGAATGGTTGAAAAGGCCTTTAAAGTTATTAAACTTATTAATATTTTAAGTTTATACCGGCTAGTATTTTATGAATAAGACTGTTAAACATTAATTAAACTTACCTTAGAGATTCATTTTGAACTTATTTTAAGCTTTAAACTTTATTAGTTGTAAAAATATTTCTTTTGCATTATTAATTGTAGTCTACAAGTCTGCAGTTTCTTAAAAATTATACAACGAATTTAATCGCTTTCGCTATCCTCCACACTACTTTCTTCCATCTCATCCCTTTTATCAAACTCCTCTGTTTGTTTTGTGTCCGTCTTTATTAGCAACATATCCTCGTCCTCATCATCATCTTTATTATTAGAATTTGTGGATTGTAATAGATTCATGTTATCTTGGGCGGTATTTTTTATATTTGTAATATGGGCTGTTTTTAATAGAGAACGTATAGTAAATTTATTGAAATCACAGCTGAAAAAATAAATTTAAAATTAAAGTTTTAAAATTGCAATAACACCCAGCAGGTTTTCTAGAGCAAGTATTAGGTTTGATAAAAAGAGGAAAGTGAGAAACGAATACTTTTGCAAGAATACTTGCTGTATATTATTTAGGTTAATCAAACTTACATTTTATTAAGGGATTCATATTTCCTAGAAATGGATTCATGTAAAGCTAAAAGTGATGTATGTTGAAAAACACCTTCATTATTGCCATGAGTAAATAAAAGATAACAACTCCATTTCAAATAAAACTCTACATGCGGAGAGGTCTGCAAAAGTCTTGCCAATATTTGCAATAAACGATGGGCATATTGATTGGGTAAAGTGGAACAAATAAGATTAACTAGAAATAGAAAAACGTTATTGATTAAACTTCAGACAATTTGATGTCAAGGTAAAACTTACTGTCTTGATAAGGTACTGATTCCAAAGCTAATGTTATTAAATTATTTTCATTTAATTTTAAAGCCATTATTAAAGCTTTTGAATAGTTTAGTTCTTTTAAAGACTCTTTAATAGCTTTGGGTGTAACCTCCAAGGACAAATTAAAAGGATCGAAAACCACACCTTACATAAAAAGACACACGAAATAAAATATGCTATATTTTTAAATTGTCTAAATTTGAATTTCATTTACCCTTATCCAAAGTATAAACACATAAACCCTCCGTACAAGCAGCTGCAAATGCTTGACCAGTAGGTGAAAATTTTACACAAAATACTTTAACTTCTGGTTTAAAGTTTCGCGCAGCCATATCGCCTTTTTGCACACCAGGCAAACGTATGGCCACATTGCCGCCCTCTAATTCTTCTCTTTGCTCCACTAAAGCCATATTACCGAATTCCGTTAAATTGCGACGATTTATAAATTCCTTTAAGACAATTTTAAAAAAATTATGGAAAATTTTTGAAAAGTTTAAGAAAATAAAATTAATTTACATTTAAACCATCGAAACTAAGGTTTTGTGTAATTTGGAATTTTTTTAACAGCATTGCTTCCTTAATATGGTAAATACAAATGACATAGGATTTACCACCTGCCAATATACATTCACCATCAGCTGAGTATGCTAAAGAGGAGAAATATCTACCAAAAAGAAACAAGGGAAAAAGCTTAACAATTTTATAGATTTTTTAGTAATTTTTTTTTTTTTAATTTTTAGTTTAATCTGGTTGTTTTTTAATTGTACCTATATAGGTATCAAATGATTTTTTTTCTCTTCTAAGATTTAATTTTTTTCTCTTATTGTGAGATTTTGTTCGATTTTACTGATTGCTAGTGTGGCCTATTATTTCAAACTTACTTGCCCTGTTGGTTCTTTTTAGCGGTTATTACATCTGTATCCAGACGGCCACTATCTAAATCTTGACGACCCTCTATAGTACTGATTTGTGATGAAGTTTTAACATCGAATATAGTTATATTGCCATTTAAAGTAGCGACAGCAACCTTAAAAATAAAGATTTAAATAATAATAAAAATAATATGTTATTAAAAATAATACCCACATTTTCACCATTGGGGTTAAATGCTACACATGTAACATCTGATAAAACATCAATAGTTTCATGTTCAGATTTGCTTTCTAAGCAATTCCAAACTTTAATGGTTTTGTCCCAAGAACCCGACACCAAGGTAGATGAAGAAGCGACAGGAGCAAAAGCTATTGATGATATGGGTGCCTCATGTCCACTAATAACTTCCAATAAAGTTCCTAGTTTGACTGACCATAAATAAAGTTCAAACACATCAAGACCACCAGCCACAACTAATTCATCCGAGAAATCCAAAGCTACACAAGAAAATTGAACAGGTGTGGGTGAGGTAAAGGTACGAAAATTCCGGTAACTGTTTTTTTAAACAAAAAGAAAAAGATTAAAGTCTACACCAAAATAATTTGACGTACACTTACCGTATTATGTCAAAAGCCCTTACAGTACCATCTAATGACGCACTTACTAAGAACTTTTTGCTACGACTAAATTGTACTGCAGTCACACCGCTAGTGTGCTCCGAGAAAGTAATAAAACAAAAACCACTTTGGGTATTCCACAATTTCACTTTTGAGTCTTCGCCTCCTGTTGCTATATACTGGCCATCTGGTGAGTAGGATATACAGGTCATTTCACTGTTATGACCCTGTTGTTTCATTATATACTGTTCGGATTGCCATTCCCAAACTAAGAGTTGACCCATTTCCTTAGATGCTAAGGCCACCCAATCACCGGTATTATTAAACAAAGCTGTGGAAATGGAATAGTCTGATATACTCAAGGAATGTATCATGTTTACCTCGGGGAATTCATATAAATAAAAGGAGCCTGTACTAAAACCCACCACTAGTACTTTGTTTTGTCGATTGTAGTGAGCAGCAGTCAATACAGCATCACGACGCTCTTTTCTGGGCTCATCGCCCAAGTAATGACGTATCAATTTCTTATAGAAAAATGGATGAGCTTTTTTCACGTCTTCATCTTTAACCTCATTCTCATCAACTATGTCTTCAGGAGTTGTTTCTTCTGTCGTTGTATTTGAATTATGTTTTTCAACAGTATTTTCTACATCATCATCGGATTCTTCACCAGATTCTTTACTATCCGGCTTATTTCTTTTATGTTGCATAGCCAATTGTTCAATTTTTTTATTTTGATGTACTGTTACAGTATCAATTTCCGAGGGTTTCAAACTACATTCCCACAAACACAATTGGCCATTGCGACTAAGGGTGTTGGCATGCAGACTATTGTTTTCAAAGAAACAAGCCACCATAGCATCAGAATGACCTCCTAGTATATAAGTACGAAAATTGGCCATATTATTAATTGCTATAACTTTGGAGGAATTATCCCGGCAGCCTAGAATTAAAAAACGAGAATCCGTAGACCAATCCAAACAGGTAACATCATCAAAACCTCCTAAATAATGGCGTTCTAAAACAAAGGGGTTATATTCTCCAGTTATTTCACCGGGAGCTTTAAAAACAAAAACCAAATTGTGCATAGCTACTGCAAAATGGGCCCCATTTGGACTAAAGGCCACACAATGAACGGCATGTTGAAATTTATGCTGGTGTATGACAGTACAGGATACCATGCTAATAAGTTGAGCCTGGCCATGATCGTTGACAGCCAACAATAAACTACCATCTGGTGACAATCCTAAACTTTGATAATTGTAACGAGATTCCAGGGACAAGGTGCAAGCTTTATTGCTAAAAAATAGTTTACTAATAAAATATTTTTTAGCAAAATATATATTTAAGAACTTACTTTTTCAGATCATATAATGTTAAGCGATTGCCCACTGGACTTATAATGGAATTTCCATCTGGTGTAAAAAGTAAATTTCCATTGCGATATATCGAACCCAATAAATTGGAAAACTAAAAGATTTTGTTAAAATTTATTGTAAAATAATAAAATTGTAATAAAAATTATTTTAATATAGCTTACTTTGTAAGAAAATTTCATTTTCTATTACTATTTTATTAGTTTTTTGTTAAAAACGGAATGGCAAATAAAATTCAGAACTCTGGATGAAAAAATGTAAACAAATTAAAAATACACGTGCTGTTGGTTAAAAGAGTTGCCACGATCAATATAAAGCAGGAGACTGCCAAAAGTTTATATACAAAAAATGTGGGATTTTTTAGGACAAGGCGATATTTTTTTAATCAAAACATGAAAAAAAAACAAAAATAAAGTTAGATTTACCCTTCAATAACTCGTTCAGCAAAAACAAAATATTGTTGTGAATTAGAAATAAATTTAAGGTAGAACTACATACCATGCGTTAATTTATCGACGAGTATCGTGCATTTAAAAACTTTAGCACAAGAATCAAGTTACTTATCGCGCGTTTATGTTTAACCAGTGTTGCTAACTAAAACTTATTAAGACTGATCATCGTAACCGACTCAATACTAATACAATATCAGCTTTAATTATGGTGATAGAGAACATTAAGGAAGTTTCAACATACGATCCACCTAAATCGATGATTACTAGTAGTGCGAATTTGTTCTGAGGAAATATGAACAATGTTTTTATTTTCAGGAAATTTATACATATGAATTTTTTGATATAATCGCCCTAGTATAAACGCCTAAACTCGTATATTATATATATAAATGAATTTGTTTTATAACATCCAAAGATAGTTACATATAATCATTTTTAAAGTTGGCTTACTGTATTTTTAAAAATTTATGACTATTTATTTAATTTATGATAAAAATGAATTTATTTAATATAATTTTCTTTACAATATTCATATAATATGAAATAAAAATGTTATGTTAAAAATTGATTTTTTTCAAAATGTATCTTATTGGGAAAAAATTTATCTTTTTGGAAACTAAAATGTGTCTTTCTCGAAATTTCGCTGGCAGCACTGTGTTTAACATTTTGAGTTAGGAATGGGCAAAAAATATCGATATATCAAAATATCGATATTTAAAAAAAATATAATCGATGTATATCGCCGATATTTGAAATACCGATGTATCGACATTGAAATACGACTATCGAATTCGATATTTTTTAGAGTCAGTCTTCATTAAGAACTCAAAATTTTAGCCGTTTTTCAAACAATATGTTTTTTAAGAATTGGAATCATTGCATGCATCATATGTTTTTTTAAACTAATATGAAGATCTAAAATGATTGGCATTTATAAGAAGCAGAGCCGGATACAACAAGCAGATTGACTGTAGAGCACATAAAACAGAGACTGCTCCTGATGTCCATAACTGATGATTACTGGTTTGACTGAAACCAGTTTGTACTTTTGGGGTGCAATTTAAATTTTAAGGAAAGTTGGTACTTCCATGACTTATTTACTTCCATTGAAATTTTTCGTAATTTATTTTTTTTTTTTTTTCATATGGGCGATTCTATTTTGACGGGTGCAACATTTAGACGCTTTAAACGTCTTTTACTAATATAAAGAAACACATTTGCAATTAAGTTATTTCTAGAAGGGGTAACATTTTGTTATATACTATTGTTATCTATTTACAAGAATTTATATGAAACGATCATAAAAGCCCTGCTGATAACTTTTTTTTTTTAACCTAAAATCACTGTTGGATGTCAAAATTTTGTTTATTCTCTTTTATTATCTTTGTTTCTGTTTTGTTTTATTTCTGTTTTTGACATTGTACAATGATTTTACAAAAACAAATTGCTTGTGGTTTTTGTACGAGTTGTACTTGTTGTAGTACCGAGATTACCTGGGATGAATTTGCCTTGAATACTGGCAACAAAAATTAGAGATGGCGCAGATTGACGGTAATGAAATGCTAAAATATGTGAAAATATTTGAAATTGGAAAATTTAAATAAATTAAATACAGGTATGTAATGGAAATCGATTTTAAAAACGAAACGATTTGAAACCGAAAATATCGTTTTTAGTATCTTCTAAAATGGATTTTAAATACATGCTCATTTTATTTTCAGTCTTCATTCTTTTAAATTTTATTTTATATACGTTAACTGCATTGTATTCTGAACGAAAACTTAATCCTTTAATTCAGAAATGGATTTTAAAATCCCTCGAAATTCATCACACCTTTTAAAAACGTTCGTTCTGAAATCGATCGATTTCCATCACATACCTGATAGTCATGATTTGCGAAATGAAAAAAATTAATAGATGCGAAAGACAAATGCGCAAACGCATTAAAGAGTACCAATCGCTAGATTTGCTACCATTTTCTTTCACATCGCAATAGAGAGTAGCCCCCAGCGGTTTTTATCGTCGTATGAACAAAGCATTACATTTTACCCGTTTTTACTATACTCTTGACAATTGTAAACGTTTTAAAATTGCCGGCTCTGCCAATTATTTAACAGTTATCGATTATTTGTTTAGGCTTATTTATTATCTCCAACAAATTGCCGGTTTGGGTTGACACAACTTGTTTTTATTGAAATAGTTAAAATATATATAAATTTTAACAGACTCACCTACTGATTGTAATAAATAATAATGAGAGCTACTGTACCGCCTACTCAACTGTTAAATTTTGCTGAACAAATTAATTGTTTTGAAATCTGCAGAACAGATTTCGCTTCTAACCTCGTTTGTATAGCGGCTGATAAAAAACTGATCTTGGGTTTAGTGAGATTTCCAGTAAGTTTGTTTCTTAATTATATTGAAAAAAACATAGCTTGTATTAAACTTATTTCTTAGGAGGAAACCGAAAGTGAAGAATTTGAATGGGAACGTTTAAAAGATATTTACCATGAAAGCCGCTGTCATGCATTGTGCTTTGCACCAGAGACTTCTTTAATGGCCATACCCAAGACAGTAACCTTCTGCGCAGCCGGAGCAGATTTTTTATTGCGCGTCTATCGCACAGACTTACAAAATACAGATACGGTACAAACTTTAAAGGCACACAATAACTATGTCAATGATATTGCCTGGGACAATGAAGGTGAGTTTTTAGCTTCCGTTAGCGATGATCATTGCTGTAAAATCTGGAGTCAAGAATCACACTATGAAAATGTAATAACATTTTGCTTATCCTCGGCTGGCATGTCTGTTAAATGGCATCCCGAGGAACCTCATAAGGTGTTGGTGGCCGAAAAAAAAGGAGTGGTGCACATGTACAATGTTAAGTCACAGCAGGCTATAGTATCATTGGAAACTCCAAAAAGTACTTTAATGTCTGCCGACTGGTCCTTGAATAATTGCCATTTTATAACAGCCTTAGCAGCTGGCGAAATCATAACATGGGATTTATCTCGGCGTCCCACATCACCATCTAATGTTAGACAAGTTCATGAGGATGGTGGGCGTTGTGTACGTATGTCTCCCACTTCGGAATATGTCGTGGCCAGTGTTGGTCGTCCGGATATAACTTTGAAAGTTTATTCGACTAAAACCTCTGTTCCTTTATTGGAGGCTCCTTTAAAATTATATGCGGGTTTGTGTTGGCATCACCGTTTGCCTTATGTGGCAGCAGCCTATGATCGTAAATTATGCTTTTGGAAGGTTCAATTTAATTAGAAATACAATTTTAAATCTTAAAAGTTAAATTTATTTTTTATTTTTATTTATCAAGAATTATGATTTAAGCACCATTAACTGAGGCTAAGTATTCTTTATAACGCTGTTCTTGTTGGCTTTGTAACTTCTGTAACTTTTTAAGTTGACCCTTGCTTACTTCCTTGCCTTCTTTGTCATGAGTGGGTAGACCCTGAAATATAAAAAGTTATATTTTATGCAATAGAACTTTTTTTCTTTGTATTAACTTGCATTTTCATCAAATAGCGAATACTTATCGGTTTCTTTTAAAAACATTTCTTTAGGATTAATTTTACGTTGTGCCTCTTTAACGGCTGCTGCATGTGCAGCTGCTTCTTTTTTTCGTTCCTTCTCTGCAAAACGCTCAGCTTCGACTACCTTCTTACTTTCCCTTTCTTTCAGCAGAGTTTCACGATCTACAAGTTTAACAGCAAATTTACCATTATCCCTATCTTCCAAACGCACACCCAGTTGGGGCAATACATCATCTCTTAGTTGATCACACAAATTTAAAATTTCATTCGCCTTTAACAATTTGGCTTGCTCACGTACTTGAGTTCTAAAAACCGCAGCTGCTTCTACATAAGGCGAAACTGTAGATTCAAGGTCGAAGTTACCATTAACAGAACTAGAACAAACAGGAAAACCAATTCCACCACGCGGGCCAACAATGGCGCCAAATATGTGCAGTAAATCGGTAATATAAGACGCTGTCTTACGAAGCAGTAAGCTATTCAAACGGCCTTTATTATCACGAGTATAAATATTGGTAGCTGACACCAGATCTCGGACAGCATCTAAAACACTACGAGTATCAACATTATCTAAAGCAAAAAAAAAAAAATGATTAGCCGGAAGTTTTAATGCATTTGTTCCACCAACCACACAAGGCGTTATGCACAGAAGTTTGTACTTCGTTGTATTTTCTTTGCAGTATAGCCTCTTCCTGAGTCCAGCCGTCAAATTGTCTTCGAGATTCTTCAGAAGTAACATGGCGTGTTAAATCTTTTACATTAAGAAAAAACTCCTGAAAAATTTTAAATTTATTTAAATATTTCTATGGGTATGTATGTACATATATGTATAATCTCTATCACAAGGCTACATACATTCAAAAATTTTTCATATTGAATTGCCATTTCCATGGTATTCTCGGAATAGTCTAAAGTATCCTTCCAGGAATGTAGTAAAAATGCCAAACGTAATTGGCAAGGTGTATGCTTTTGCAACGCTTGCTGTATTGTTACAAAATTCTTTAATGATTTTGACATTTTGCAGCCAGCTATTGTCAAGTGTCCAGTATGCAAGAAATATTTAACCCACTCAGCTTCATCGAAGGCAGCCTCCGATTGTGCCAATTCGTTGTCATGATGGGGAAATTTAAGATCTACACCTCCAGTATGTATATCAAATGTAGGACCAAATACATCAGACGCCATGGCTGAGCATTCAATATGCCAACCTGGACGACCCTTACCCCAGGGACTGTCCCACCAAGGTTCACCAGCTTTACTGGACTTCCACAAGGCAAAATCGGTGGGTGAACGCTTCTCTGTTAGACGTTCTTCGCCTACTGAGAGATCGCCTTCACCCTCTTGCAATGATTTTGTGTCACCATAGGCCTCAGGCACTAGTTTAGCATAGAAATGTTTGTCCTTACTATCGAAACCACTGACATCAAAGTATACGGAACCATTAGCAGCATAGGCTAAACCATTGTCAATGATACGTTCAATAAATGAAATAATTTGAGGAACATATTCAGAGACCCGAGTTAAAACATCAGGAGGAAGTATCTAAAAAATAAATAATAAAAACCGAAGAAAATTTCGAGTTTATAGAATTGAATAACCGCTAAATAATTTTTATATTTTAAACATATACCTACATAAATAACTTTTTAATAACACAATTTCCTTAATTTTTCTACTTACATTTAACGATTTCATATCATTATGAAATTGATCCTCCCAATATCGAGGTAGAGACTCAAAAATAGCATTGTCATTCACCGAGGATCCCTCTTTTGAATCCAACCAACTAGAAATGGGATCTTTAGCTTCTTGCAAATATACATCGCGGGCTTTTTCTATATCTTCATCTTCACCGCCAGTTACTGCTTTTGTCAAAGACTCTACAGCATCATTCATGCGAACAAATAGTTTATCCAACATAATTTTCTTATCTGAATCTGTATTTTTAGCACAGGTTTTCTGGAATTGCAACAAAACTGCACGCTGATCCTCTAATAGTTCTGGCAAAGGGTAGGATTTTGATTTTTCAGCATATCGATCAAATAAATAATTTTGTCTGGCACGTTTAATAATTTTATCATCAATATCGGTAATATTCATGACATATAAAATGTTATAACCAAAATAATCGGCCAAAACACGCCTCAAAATATCGAATGATATATAAGATCTAGAAAGAGGTGAATTAATTTTAATTCAATTTTAATGTGTTACAAGTTGCTGTGCTTACCTAGCATGGCCCATGTGGGAAGCATCATAAACTGTTGGTCCACAACTATACCAGGTGACATTGTTACCATCCAGAGGAACAAATTCTTCTTTTTGTCTAGTCAAACTGTTGAATAACCGCAATTTGGCTTTATCAGTTGTTACTGGTACCTGCCAGGAAGGCTGCTGACGTTTGGCCATTTTTTCTTTAAGGTAGTTTTATTTATTTTAAGGTACACAAATAAATGATTCCAAAATAGCCAATTTTTTGCTTTATATCCACGTTGCAACAACTACTGCACAATATGAGAATTTTTGTCACAGCGATCAGGGCTGCCAGACTTGGGGATTTATCGCGAAAGTTGAGGATTTCATGCAGCAAAAAGGACAAAGAAAGTCATTTGGTGATTGTTTATTTAATGAAAATAATCGGGGATTTTTTGGGATTTTTACACACTTTTAATATATGTATATTACCTTCTTTTATTATTTACGCTTGTACTATGTTTCCACTATGAGCAAAACTACTTATTTTGAACAAAACGTGTCAAAGTGTCTCCATTATATAAAACTCAAGGCCCATTGAAAAGGTCTGCGCAAGAAGCCTGATGATCATTGTTTATGTTCTTTTTAGTTGTCAAAAGTTGTTTACATTTTGCTTACATTTGCATGTATACGTTTATGGTATGCCACACATACACGTTTTTTCCTTTTGCTTTGTATATGTAGTAGTTAATTTTTGACAACTAAAAAGAATCGTTTTTTGTTTTTGTACAAGTAAGCAGACCTGATAGATGGGCCTTGATAAAACTGGTTTTGGTTTTCGGATTTTCGAAATCAATTTGACATTTATGTTGTAAACAAACATGAAACCCAAAAAAATATGTGTTGAAAAAAACATTTTTCTTTAACTTGAGGGTTACACGATCATGCTTTGCCTATCTAGTTTTAATACACACACTTTTTTACCAATACACTCATACTTATAAAAATTGATACGAACTTGTCTTTAAAATTCTCTTTAGTGTCGGTTCACACACGTCAAGCTTGAGCCGTCAAGTCTTGAGCTTTTAGGAGAGAAGGAAAAAGAGAATGCCATATCTTTTCCCCTCTCTCCTAAAAACTCAAGACTTGACGAGTTAAACTTGACGTGTATGAACCAGCACTTACAGTGAGTGTTTCAATTTACGTTCAAGAAAACAGCTGATTTCAAGATTAGTGAGCAACCCCTACAAGAAATGCATAACCAAAACTAAAAAAATTACTAACACACTTGCAACAATTTTACATTAGTTGTTCCACTCTAACATATATGTTAAAGTGAAACAACTAAAATTTCCTAAATAATGCTAATTTTTAGTATATATTTGTGATACGCTTGACTTGTCAGTACATGCAAAAACTCGTGAATTTTCTTAATTTGTTCAATTAAATACTACAAAAATGGAGGCAGCAACGATTGCAAGAGCAATGTTTACGACGATAGCAGTGAAAGGAAAGATAAAGGCAACAGTGTCCATGTGGCTAAGGTGAATACGTCCAACTACTTTACCCAACGTGCCACATGAAAGCGTAACAGACGGTAATAAAGCTGCTTCCATCGATTCAATTTCGTCTGGCACCACAAAGGATCACGAAGAGAAGAAATTGGATATAGTAAAACCTGTTTGGGAAGCCAGCGGGTCACTAACGACTCTTACAACCAGGTAAAAATTAAAATCAAGCTTACGTTGTAGCAGTACTAATATGAACGCATTAATGACGAGGATGCCTAGATATTCTAAAAATGTTTTTATTATTATTTTGTTTGTGTGGCTTATATATTTCTAATAAAAAATTAATTTAAAATTAAAAAAAATATTTTTTTATAAAGGTTAGTACTAACCAATTTTTACGTTATAAATAACTAGTAAGTGCTAACCAATATTTACGTTATGACTAATTAGTTAGCATTACCCACTATTTTGGTTATCGTTGAGCAGGAGAGTAAGCAGTACAGATATATGTTCCGTAGTCGAGTGGAATTCATTAGTTAGAAAGAGAGGCAAAATCACATGTACACAAGAGTTTCGGTTATTTTTTTCATTTTGCTCGTAATAAACTAATAGAAACTTTATCCAATATATTGGTTAACACTACCGGTCATATAACTAGTAAATTGACCGGTAGTCTTCTTGTAGGGACATTTTCGTTCGTTGCCAAGATAGCAACGAAAGTTAGCAACGGCGGAAATTAAAAATCAAGGGATTTAGTGGCAACGCCGGAAATGAAAATGAAGGGAACTTTTGGATATCATTTTAGAAATATTTATATAGATATAGACCAAAGATTAAAAAAAATCTATTTTGGAAAAAATCATCAGTGCCGTTCCAGAGAAAAGTGGGTTCATCCAAAATTGTCAGTAAAAATCGTTGCTGATTTATGCCAGCCAAACTAGGCAGTGTCACGGCATAAGCTTTTTGAAATATGGAAAAATACCACCTAAAGATTAAAAAAAATCTATTTTGGAAAAAATCATCAGAGCCGTTCCAGAGAAAAGTGGGTTCATCCAAAATGGTCAGTAAAAATCGTTGCTGATTTATGCCAGCCAAACTAGGCAGTGTCACGGTTTAAGCTAATTGAAATATGGAAAAATACCACCTAAAGATTAAAAAAAATCTATTTTGGAAAAAATCATCAGAGCCGTTCCAGAGAAAAGTGGGTTCATCCAAAATGGTCAGTAAAAATCGTTGCTGATTTATGCCAGCCAAACTTGGCAGTGTCACGGCATAAGCTAACTGAAATATGGAAAAATACCACTTAAAGATTAAAAAAATCTATTTTGGAAAAAATCATCAGAGCCGTTCCAGAGAAAAGTGGGTTCATCCAAAATGGTCAGTAAAAATCGTTGCTGATTTATGCCAGCCAAACTAGGCAGTGTCACGGCATAAGCTAATTGAAATATGGAAAAATACCACCTAAAGATTAAAAAAAATCTATTTTGGAAAAAATCACCAGAGCCGTTCTAGAGAAAAGTGGGTTCATCCAAAATGGTCAGTAAAAATCGTTGCTGATTTATGCCAGCCAAACTAGGCAGTGTCACGGCATAAGCTAATTGAAATATGGAAAAATACCACCTAAAGATTAAAAAAAATCTATTTTGGAAAAAATCATCAGAACCGTTCCAGAGAAAAATGGATTCATCCAAAATGGTCAGTAAAAATCGTTGCTGATTTATGCCAGCCAAACTAGGCAGTGTCACGGCATAAGCTAACTGAAATATGGAAAAATACCACTTAAAGATTAAAAAAAATCTATTTTGGAAAAAATCGTCAGAGCCGTTCCAGAGAAAAGTGGGTTCATCCAAAATGGTCAGTAAAAATCGTTGCTGATTTATGCCAGCCAAACTATGCAGTGTCACGGCATAAGCTAATTGAAATATGGAAAAATACCACTTAAAGATTAAAAAAAATCTATTTTGGAAAAAATCATCAGAGCCGTTCCAGAGAAAAGTTTTGGAAAAAATCATCAGAGCCGTTCCAGAGAAAAGTGGGTTCATCCAAAATGGTCAGTAAAAACTATGATTATTTTGACAAAAACCTCTAAACCAATTATTTATGTTACGAATTTTCTAAAAATGTGCACAGATATAAAAAGCTGAGAAAATTTCCTATAAAACAAGCCCTCTTTCAGCGATACAAGTCAACTTTTCACCAATTGCAATAACTATTTCCAAAAAAGTATCATTTTTTTCAGATTTTCTGAGCACCAAATTTTCAAGTCAAAAACCGGAAGCTCGATTTTGATTTTAGAACCATGGTTTCTTTAGGAAAAGTTCTTAGAATTTTCCGTAGATTACGATTTTGCTATACGCTTTGTTACTTTTTTTGGGCCCGAATAAATACATACTCTAATACATATGTATACATACATACATATGTACGTATGTACGTATATAAAAGAACATAATTTACTACCTTTTTATTGTATTATTTAATTATTTTTACGCTGCAACCAAATAAATCAGCTGGAGAGTTGCATAAACCTATTTAATAACTCTTGATATTTTGGTCAATATGTCACTTTTTCGAAATTGTCAATCAAGGCGAATTCAACTACAGGTGGTGTCTTTCAGAAAGTCTGAGTTTATTGGTGAGAGGGGAAGAGAACATGCTTTTCTTTTCTCCTCTCTCACCCATAAACTCAGACTTTCTGAAAGAAAACTTTCATAGTGTGAACCCAGACTAAAAGGGAATTGAAAAGAAGTTGAGCATCAAAAGATGAAACGTGTGAAAGCAGACTTTGAGTTTTTCGAACATGAAAAATGTATGGGAAAAGAAGTAGCAAAAACTTGTTTTGCTGCAAAACTAGTTTTGTGGCCCAAAACATGTAAGTGGAAACGCACGATTATTTTTCTTTGTTTCGTTTATATGTGGCAAAACTTTACTCTTTCTCTTACCAACAACTTATACAGTGTAAAGTGTCTAAATTTATAACACGTTTTCACTTACGTTTTGGGCCACAAAACTAGTTTTGCAGCAAAAACAAGTGTTTTACTACTTGTTTTCCTATACATTTTTCATATCCGAAAAACTCAAACAAAAACTAGTTTTGCTCGAAAACATGTCGAAAATCATCAATACAACTCTGGGTTATCCATTATTGGTGATTGACAATTTCGTAAAAAGTGACATATTTACCAAAATATAAATACTTTTTAAATAGGTTTATGCGAATCTCCAGCTGATTTATTTGTTTGCAGCGTAAAAATAATATAATAAAAAGGACGTTAATTACATATATGTATGTACATATATCTGTTTATTAAAAAATAAACAAGGAAATTTCATGTTAAAGAAAAATATTTTTCCAACACATATTTTTTTGGCTTTCATGTTTGTATAAATAATGGAAAAACTTTCACACGTTTTGCTCAAAACAAGTTGTTTTGCTCTGTGTGAGTTAAAAAAAAAATTTAAAAAACATTTAAAACCGTTGAAAACACATAACATTTTTGATTTTTTAATTCCCCAAAAATAAGTAAATATGAAATAATAAAGAAATATGTATTTTTATTGTTGATGTTAAGGATAGCTAAAACCGATTGAACAAGCTCCAAATTCTTATAAATTTACTCATTCGTCTTCAAAAACAGCATATTGTTCTGCTTGTAATTTCCCACTGGAATCGCATAAAAAGAATTTTAAAAAACATGCCGAAACCAGTCGCTACAAACAAAATAAAATTATAAGTTTACTAAAAAATTTTATGTGGGGATTTGTTATTAAAATTTTTCTTACTATTTTTTTAAAAAATTAAAATAATAATTTTTAAAATTAAAAATAACTTTTTAATGTTATTTTTTTGTAATTTTGTGATTTTTTTTAATTTTTTGGGGACAAGAAAAAAGGAGCTGGCAGCCGGTTCACACAAGTCAAGTCAAGTCTTGAGTTGTTAGGAGAGAAGGGAAAAGAGAATGCAATTTCTTTTCCCCTCTCTCCTAAAAACTCAAGACTTGACGAGTCAAACTTGACTTGTGTAAACCGGCACTAACAGGTAGGGGCAGCGTCGCCGTCGAATACTAAGAAATGGCAAGAAAAAAAGGAATTTGATACAAAAATATCGTCAATTTAATTAATTTTAGTAAAGAATTGCTGTGGGCATGTGTAATGACCATGAAAAAAAATTTGGCGTGCGCTTGGGGCGATTTGACTTAATGAGGCCGAACTTTCTAATGCCTCGTATATTTTTAAATGGGAAAAGGCCACTAGATGCTTTTGTTGGGCTTATTACTGGGTTATACGTATTAATACCCTGGCGCCCTATGCTCCAGTGGAAGTTAGAGGAATATAAAAAATTACCCTGTTCCACTATCAACTTTAAAAAAGCCAGATAAAAAGTATCGTCTAAATTCCTTGTTACATGTTAACTTAATGTTTTTTTTGTTTTAATTGCCAAAGGTGTATTTCAAATACGTATGTATGTATGTATAAAAGTATAGTACAAGTGAATTTTAACGTACATATGTTCGTACATTTTCTGTTATTTTAATAATAAAACTAGTAAAAAATATTTTAGTACAATTTGGGTCAAAGAAATACAATTTTTTACTTAGTTAAGGCCAATTTAGAAAATGTCATTTATCACCCCTGGTACCCAGGATGTTTCTTCGTTATAATAAATTATGGCAAAAGCTATCTAAATGCTTAGTAGTTCGTGATCCAACTTTTAACGCCTTAATTCTTTTAATTAAATTTTTAAGTTTTGCTAAGAATAATAAACCTTTTTACTTCTTCTGAAAAAATCAGGGCTGTGGAGTCGTCCGAAAAAAGTACTAACTCCGACTCCGACTCCAAATGCTGAAATTTTTTAAGTGCGACTCCGACTCCTACTATAATCTTGATGCTAAATGTATATGAGACTCAGTGATGTTAACTTTTATTTTTTTCTAAAAATTAGAGTTTTTGAGAAGCAATTACCATACGCAAACATTAATGTGCTGTTTCCAAATGACATGCGATTGGTTATGTAGCAAAATTTATCAGGGGTGTGCTGGAAATCGCAAACGCAAAACGCAAGAATTTGGAAGTTGTTTTTAACAAACTTTTAACATAATTCTTATAATTTTTGGTTTAAAATCCTGTTTAATAGGAAAATATTTGTCATAAAATTCTTTTATTACAAAAATCTTATTTAAAAACGACTTTTAAAATTCTTGCGTTTTACGTTTGCGATTTCCAGCACACCGCTGTATATGAAAAGCACTCAGTGCATCGCCTGTCATTTGGAAACAGCACATAAGAGCAGTATTCATAAACCATATATTTAAATTTTAAATGTGTTTAAAGAATTTAATTTTTATTTTGGAAATTTTTTTTAAATTTTTTTATGCCGAAAAACTTTGGAGTCGGAGTCGCGAGTTTTTGTGGGTACTACGACTCCGACTCCGGCACAAAAACATCAACTCCGACTCCACAGCCCTGGAAAAAATAATAAAAATCAGTGCTACAAGACGTTAAAATATTAAATTACACATGCAGTCAATTACACATGGGCTACACATGAATAAAAATATTACACGGAGGTGGCAACACTGTTTTGGATAGACCTTGGGCAGTTGGGCTCCCTTTTAAACTTTAGATCTAACAGAAAAAAGTCTCTAAATTAACATCACTGTTTTATTTGCCGGTATCAAAATCACAGAATACAATCAAAATGTATTAAGCACAGAATACAGTATTAAGTTCTATTTCCATAGAGGACAAATACAAGAAATCCTTTGTTTTTTTTTGATATCTAAGAAATTTTTTAAATTTGTTTAATAATCATTTTAGTAACAGAAAAATTAATCTTTAACATTGTTAATAAATTTAGTTTTAAATATAATTAAAATTTTAATGAAGCCAACAAAATGCTTAAGTATTTAATGATTTTGATATTGGCAACAACATCCAAAAGTAAGTTGCTAGTTGATGAAAATGGTTATTTAGCCTATTGTCCCTGTATGGGTAAGTTTGCTTTTTTTTAATATATTATTTTTATAATATAATATATGAACTAATAGGACGTTTTGGCAATCAGGCTGATCATTTTTTGGGGGCCTTGTCTTTTTCGAAAGCCTTAAATCGCACTTTGATATTACCGCCCTGGGTTGAATATCGCAGAGGTGAAATGCGTTCAATACAGGTTCCATTTTCCGAATATTTTGCTGTAGAACCGTTAAAACACTTTCATCGTGTTATTTTAATGGAGGAATTTATGAAAGAATTAGCAATCAAGATATGGCCGGTGGAGAAACGTGTATCATTTTGTTATATGGAACGTAAAACTTTACAAGTTAAGGATAATTCAGTGGCAGGTTGTCATGCTAAAGAAGGCAATCCTTTTGGTCCATTTTGGGATACGTTTGATATAGAGTTCAATGGCTCTGAATTTTATGGCCCCTTACATTTTGATGTCCATCACAGTGCCATGCCGGAGAGATGGAATGAACGTTACCCAGCAGCTGAATGGCCAGTACTGGCTTTTACCGGTGCACCAGCCAGTTATCCAGTACAAAGTGAAAATCGTCTTTTGCATAAATATCTAAAGTGGAATAATAAATATCGCAGTTTAGCTGCAGAATATATAAAGAACACTTTACCAAAAGGATCATTTATAGGCGTACATTTGCGTAATGGCATAGATTGGGTAAGAGCCTGTGAACATGTTAAGGATAGCCAGCAGTTATTTGCCTCACCTCAGTGTTTGGGTTATAACAACGAAAAAGGTAATTTATATGCAGAGTTGTGTATGCCCTCCAAGGAGCTTATAGTACGTCAATTGAAAAGATTAATAAAAAATGTTAAACAAGATCAACCTAAAAATGAAGTGCGTTCAGTATTCGTGGCCTCCGATAATAATCACATGTTGATGGAACTTAATAATGCTTTGCAACGCATGAATATTTCTGTCTATCGGTTATCAGAAGATAACCCCCATTTAGATTTAGCCATTTTGGGACAATCAAATCATTTTATAGGCAACTGCGTATCATCGTTCTCAGCATTTGTTAAAAGAGAACGTGACGTTAATGGTTTTCCTTCGTATTTTTGGGCCTATCCTAATGAAAAAGAACGACAACATTCTAAAGTTCATGAGGAACTTTAAATATTTATTTTTATAATACGTATTCTCAATTTTATATGGTAACCAGCGAATATTTAAATCTCCATATGTATTTAGTGGTTACATAGACCACGCTAGGTGTATAATAGTTATTAAGGAAATAATAAAATTTTTAAATTTAAGAGAAATTATTCGAAATAAATACTTTAAGAAAATGAAGATTTTTAAAGTATTTGACCGGAAATGTAAGCTCAATAGCAAAAAAAAATGTGCAAACGTTCATAAAAGAATTTTCAATTACGTTGTAATATACAGGGGTGTTCTGGAAATTGAAAACGCAAGAATTTTAAATGGCGTTTTTTAATAAGATTTGTGTAATAAAAGAATTTTATGTCAAATATTATATAAATATAAATCTCTATTAAACAGAATTTTATAACAAAAATTGTAAAGATTAGATTAAGGCCCGTTTTCGCAACTTACCGATAGCTACAAATATACTTTAACCGGCCTTATAAAAAGTGTTCCATTATTAAAACTACTTGAACCTAAAGTGAGCGATAAAGTAAATTAAGGTTCATACTACCTGTTAGGTTAAAGTAAAGTTGTAAAAAAGATGTGAAAACGGGCCTAAAAGTGTATGAAAACAAACTTTCAAATTTATGCGTTTTCGTTTCCAGAACACCCAGAATAGTGCAATAGATTGCACCAGGCTTTTGTAAAAGTACAAAAACAAATACTTAAACACATTCTCTTTTTTTCGTTTATTTGTTTTATTATACCTTCTCTTTACAAAGCATGTTGCTGTTCTCTTTTATAAGAAACAAACACAATAAATATTATTTCTGTACCAAATAAATAAAGCAAGTCTTTAAACATGGTAAGAAGCAAGCAAAATAAAAACCAGCACATGCTAGGAGTTAAGACAAGCAGTTCTTAAACCATTTACTAAAATAAGACAAATTAAAAAGCAAAAAACATTGCTTGCATTTATTGCTTAAAATACCCACATTGTAAAATAAGAATCTTGCAAAATACTTACAGATATGCAAAAAAATTGTTTGCTTTAATTGGTTTATAGAGAGTAAGAATCAGAAAATCAGTGTTGCCAGTGGAATTTGGAGAAAGATACATTTTACTTTCCAAAAAGATGCGCTTTTTCCCAAAAAGATACATTTAAAAAAAAAATTTGAAAATCCATTTTTAACGTTTAATATTTATTAACATATGTACATATACATATGTATTTGGATGTAATTAATGTACGAGTTAAGGCGTTTAAACTAATAGGTGATTACATCAAACAGTTCATATAAATTTCATGAAAATAAAAAAGATGTTCATATTTCCTCAAAACAACTTCGCACTACTAGTAACCATCGATTTAGGTTGATCGTAACTGCTATTCAATTAAAAATTCTCTCCACAAATGCATTCGAAGAAGAAAGCACAAATGTTACACAAACTACATTTTTCAAATTATTAAACAATTTGCATCTGCCGATAACGGTAGCGTCATTAGGTTTTCCCTACCAGCACTAGTTTTAAAGATTTGGTGACATTTGTTATTTGCATAATTTACACAATTTTTTGTATTATTCAGTCGGTATTTTGTGAGCGGCCATTAAAACTTTTTTATCAGGCATGTTCTGAAAATCATTTTTTGTGAAAGTGATTTGAAATCACAAGAAAGGTGTTCTGGCCAAAAAACTTTTTCCATAATTGTGATTTTAAACCGTTCAGCTAAGTGGTCACCGATTTAAAATTACATGCTTATTTTTTCCACCATTTTAAACCAAGTTAAAACTTTTGTGGTTTTCAAAACACTCTTAAAAAATATTTGTGATTTTAAAATCACAAGTGATTTGAAATTTTGTGATTTTCAGAACATGCATGTATGTAAATTTTCTGAAATCAAAATAACTGATATATTTTTTACAACCTCTAGAAGTACGAAAATTTTTTTGTTTGTTGCCCTGTGCAAGATCTCTAGTGCCCTTTTCAATATTTTACATAAATTAACATTTAGAAACTGGGAATTATTTCCTTTCATAGGTTACTTTATTATATTCAACATTTTTTATTTTTTCGAATTTATTCTATGAGCTAAATTTCAGTTATGTATTTTATAAAGCTTTTTTGTAATAGTCCTATTCCTTTAATTTTTAGGAATGACTTTATACACTACCAGACTATTATATCGTATCTTCTTGTTACATTTTACCTTAGCTGTCCTTTGGATAGCAATGAAGTATATTGTATGTACAAAAAAATTTACATTTATTAGACACCAGCAGAATAAAAAATGTTGAATATAATAAAGTAACCTATGAAAGGAAATAATTCCCAGTTTCTATTTGTTAAAATAGTTGAGTTAAATACATTCAGTTTATAAAGTATCACTATCCAGTGTGACACAAAGAAGCTGACGAAGGCTGTAGCGGGCCAGAAAATGCATTCTGCTGGTGTCTAATAAATGTAAATTTTTCTGTACATACAATATACTTCATTGCTATCCAAAGGACAGCTAAGGTAAAATGTAACAAGAAGATACAATATAATAGTCTGGTAGTGTATTAAGTCAGTCCTAAAAATTAAAGGAATAGGACTATTACAAAAAAGCTTTATAAAATACATAACTGAAATTTAGCTCATAGAATAAATTCGAAAAAATAAAAAATGTTAAATTAACATTTTTTAAAGTAGATACCAAGGTATATTTACACAAGGTAAACTCGTTGGTCCATATGTTTGTCAGCTGTTTACCTAAGTTGGAACACCAATGTCAAATTCCGTGTATATGAGCCAAAATTTGTACATGTGTGCGTTAAATTTATATGAAGAAAATTTTGACAATTCCGTTCCACTCGGTTATTTTTATAGAGCAGCATGTCTACACTCCCAAATGAGTCTACCTTGTGTAAATATACCTTGGTATCTACCAAGGTATATTTATTATATTTCGTATAAATTTAACGCACACATGTACAAATTTTGGCTCATATACACGGAATTTGACATTGGTGTTCCAACTTAGGTAAACAGCTGACAAAAATATGGACCAACGAGTTTACCTTGTGTAAATATACCTTGGTAGATACTTTTGTAAATTTTCATATTATTCGAATGTGTATTCTAAGTCAAATTACTAACGAAAATTCTGATAGTGCATAGAAAATATTCCTGGAAAATATTGAAGAAATGAGACTATTGAAGTATAAAACCTTTAAAAAATTATAATTTGACTTAGAATACACATTCGCATATGCAAATTTATATCAGAAATGTTACTACTACTCACCATGAGAAATAAATTTCCAGATTCTATTTGTAGATATTTTTGTTTATTTTATAAAACTAACATGTTGTAGATTTTCTCACAAATTAATTACTAACTAAAGGCAGCATCTTATTGTACTGCCACTGGTCGACAAGCTATCATATAAACAGGAAACAAACCTTTGGGAAAACTTTTTTGTTGAGCTATTTTCACAATACGAAAACCAGCTTTTTTCATAATCGTCTCATATGCTTTAAGTGGTCTAGTGACAGAGGAATCTGTTTCATCTTTTACCACTACTTTTGTCTTAGTAACATTTTCTTTAACCACAAAGGTACCTTCAGGTTTTAGACTCGCGCGTATCCGTTTAAAAAATGCCACTAAATCATCATCAGTCAAATGTCCTAAAACCCATTGAGACCAAACCAAATCATATTTCATTGCCGCGGGTTCGAACTGTTGTAATCCTACATTGTAAATTTCACCCAAGCGATTTGGATAGCCCAAAGTTGAACCTGTATCAGAGATACAATATTCTCGGGCTTTATCGGCAAATGTGGAATCCTGTTCAACCATGTCAACTTTATCAAACAAGGGCATCAGAAGATTTTTCGTTACCCGGCCAATGCCTGCTCCACAATCGAGGGCATATTTCTTACTTAGGTCTTTTATGTTTAGTTCTCGTAAAAATGAATTTGAACCCTGTACATCAATGGCATTTATGTAACCCAGACCGCCCAGCATGCCGTTTACTGTGGCGGGAACTTCTGACCAATATTGTTGCGCTTTAGTGTAAAATTCTTTTCGTGATTTTCCCGATTCATTTTCTGTTACTATTAGAGCATCGTTTACTTCATCTGAACTTATTTCTTGCATTTTTACTGAGTGCGTAATATTGAATGATAATGAAATATTGTAGGTATTTGCTATTTCAAATTTAGTTATTGTTTCCGAGTTGAGTAAAGAAAAGGTAGAGATTTTTTTTAATCTTCTTTTTGTTTGTTTAATTTTACCACAAAAATTAATAAAAAATTGTCGTCGAGTGCTGCGTTAAATCTAAAACAGAGACATAATTTGTGATCTAAAACTTGTTTACATTCCTTTTTTTTACTTTTACTTGGAAAGTGAAATGATAGCAAAACAAAATTATCAAAATTCAAATTCTAACACACTGTCAAGGCGAATTCATTTTCAGGTGGCGTTGAAAGCACAGCTGTGCTCAAAATGTATTAACAAAGTGACATCAGTACTACAGCAATGAAACAATAAAAAAAACAACAGGCATTTTGTTGCTAGAATTGAGGCAAATGTCAAAATGCCTTTATAAAAATGTAAATAAACAAAACAATGACGCCAAACGTCACATACGAAGAAAATCTCTACAAACAACTGTGCTTGTTAGGTCACTTTATTAGTACATTCTTGCTGTGTAATTAGAGAGAGGAATGTCAAAAGTTACTTCCCTGCAGATTATATTGGACTACGTGATCCATTTTGATGAAATGGACTACTCCCTGGACTGGTCCAATGGTATGCAAGCATGGACTATGTCATTGTTAAAAACAGTTTGTAGTGAAACGACGTCTTTGTTTTTAAACGAAATGTTTTCGTTTTTAATTGAAGGTCAAACTAATCCACTGGAGTATACCATGGAGTAGTTTCAAAACTAGTCCAATAGAGTATGTATGAACATGGAGTAGTTTTAAGACTACTCAGTTGTAATGCAAAACTGAGTTATATGTTCCACTCCTAGGACATCGTAATGTTAAATAGGCCACCTTTTAACCATATATTTGGAATACTCCTACTCCCTTATGGACTGCTCTTTACATGCATGTATGGACTAGTCTTGATATCTGCAGAGTTATTTTTTGACACATCGACCAACGAAAGCAACAAATAAAATGCAATGTTGTGTTTTTGGTGTTGTTATGCTGGATACACACCAAGACCACAACGTCGTGCATAGGTAGGTAGATAGGTAGAAAGCCTGGTGTGAAGTCTCCTTCACACCTTCTCCCAGAGACCAGTATGGTCCATTGTGACGCCTCATTTAGAGATAGCTATATAAATATTGAAAGTAGGTGAAATAAACAGCGAAAGTCCAAGCCAGAATTAAAAGATGGATAGAAAAGAACGTTTCGCACCAACCCCGAGAGAAATCCTACTCAACCAATCTCGCCCTACGTGCGGTCAGCACCCAGTCTCCTCTCGCGCAGCCAGGCCATCCCCATTACGAATTCTCGAGTCCGCAACCCGAGACATCCCCTAATTCGCCCAGGAATCTACTGCTCAGCCTGCTGCCCTGCAACCTGGGATAGTGGCATAAAAAGTGCTCAACTGTCTCCAACTCCTCAGGGTCCTCACACAACCTGCACATATCCGACAAGTCGGATCCCATCCTTACCGCCATCCTGCCTATTATACAGTGGCCCGTGTACATTCCTATAATGGTCGTAACGCATACCCTACTCCTGTCCAGCAGCAACCCCGAAGCGGACTTTCTAAGCACCGGCCACTGCGTCCGTGATACCCGGCAGTCCGTTCGGTTCCCCCAGGCCCGATTGGTCGCGCCCAGAATCCACTTCCTGATTCTTCCAAAATAGAAGCCTATTAGAGGCTTAACCGCGTCCATCTCTGAGCCCTGTCCCGCCAACTCATCAACAACCTCAGAGCCCTCCTACAATCATCAACTAGCTTGGAATTCACATAACAGCACCTTACGACCTCCGAGCCCCTGTCAATGTTGTCCCTCATCAGTTCCACGGCCCTCAAGACCCCCAGAACCTCCGCCTGAAAAACACTGCAGTCGTCAGGAAGCCTATATGACCTTCTAATGTTCAATGTGGACCCCTGCATCCGTGCCCCTCATCTTCGAGCCATCAGTAAAAATAGCAAATCCACCAAATAATCTGCTCCTACCTGACCAGCTCTCCCTAGAAGGCACTAATAATAAAATAAATCCACGTAGACTATGTAGAGCTTCTTGGGCTTAGGCTATGTATTTTAAGTATGCAATTGCATTTTTTTCTTGAAAATTTGATATTAAAAAAATCTATTCAAACTACAGCAACATAAATCATAAAATACGGGCAAAGTAAAACGTTTTTTTTTACAAAAATTGTGTTTTTTTACTATTTAAAAAATTTTTATAATTTGTTTTTAATATTTATTTGTTTACTTTGTATCAGAATTTTTGGCGTTGATGATACACATGAAACACAAACATATTGAATGCAAATGTTATATTATTATGTTTGTCGTATTACCGAGGCCACCTTTTAGTAGTTTCACCATTTTTTTTTTTTTTTTTTTTTTTTTTTTTTTGTACGATGGAGCGGGGAGGTTTCCCCACAGTGACAGGTACCGCGACCAGACTAGGTCTATTGTACCCACTCCCCTTAGTTGGCCAAAAGACCCTCTGCTTCCCATAGGAACCCAACCAGGGCCTTTGCCGGTATATCACCGATTTGGGACGCACACATTGTACCATGCCCCAAGTGCCTCCTCCTGGCCCATGCCAGCGCCGGGCAGTCACACAGTACATGCTCAGTCGTCTCGTCCCCGTCTAGACATAGTCTGCATTCCTGATCCTCAGCCAGGCCCATCCGATAAAGGTGGTATTTGACCGCGTGGTGACCAGTCAAGTAGGCCACCAGCAGTCGCAGATCCTGTCTGCCGAGACCATTCGTCCTCATTACTCTTCCGGGAGAGATAAATCTCCTTGCCTGACGCATTCCCGGTAGCGATACCCAGTATCCTCTATGTTCGCCCAGAGCCCAGTCCTCCATGACGGACTGAACCCCTGCCCAACTTAGTCCACAGAAGGGCTCGGGACCCACCATCTGCGCGCTAGAGCCAGCCCTGGCCAGTTCATCAGCCATTTTATTACCCGGGATCCCTGAGTGCCCCGGCACCCAGCAGAGCGTCAATCTGCTCCTTGTTCCCAGCTCCTGTAGCTTTCCACGGCACTCCGCCACCAGCTTCGAGGACATTCTCCAAGAAGAGAGTGCTTTGATGGCCGCTTGGCTATCAGTAAAGATCACATTACCGCCACCAACCATTCCCCTATCAAGAATGTTGCTGCAGCACACATCAATGGCGAAAATCTCGGCTTGAAAAACACTCGGTGATTCGCCCATTGCCATCGAGAGTCGTGTATTAGGTCCAAAGACCCCTGCACCCACTCCGTGCTCCGATTTAGACCCGTCAGTATACCAGTGCAGTTCACGGTTTCCCCGACATGGATTCCCAATACTCCAGGACCTTTCGTCCGGAAAGATTGCCCTGAACCTTCTGTTGAAGACCAGTTCCGTGGTCATTATGTCTGCCCTTGTACAGACAGATAGACCCGGAGCCACGTCCATCAAGCAAGCATGCCCCTGGACCTCAGCAAGTCCCGATGCTAGCTTGATCCTAAGGAGACCGGACATAGCAGTCCTCCTTATATGGATGTGTAGTGGCAATATGCCCACTATAACCTCAAGTGCTGCCGTGGGACATGTGCGCATTACCCCCGTTAGAGCCAGACACACCATCCGTTGCAGCTTGTTGCACTTCCTCACCGCAGTCTCCTGCCGAATCTTAGGCCACCATACCAATGATCCGTAAGTGATTATCGGCCTGACCATCATAAAGTATAGCCATTTTACCATACCTGGACTGAAACCCCAAGTTCTCCCAAAGAAGCTCTTGCATGCCCAGAAGGCCCTAACTGCCTTTCCGAGGGTTTGATCCAAGTGCGAGTTCCAATTGAGCCGTCTGTCCAGAACAATTCCCAGATATTTGACCTCATTGGAATACTCAACCTCAATTCCGTCCACTACTAACTTCTCAAGCCTGTAGTTGTACCTCCTCGTGAACGGTATCACGACCGCCTTGTTAGGGTTGATGCTCAATCCCCTTTCATGGCACCATCCAAGAACCCTATTGAGAGCACCCTGCATCACCTCTGTGATGGTGCTCTCGAATTTTCCAGTCACCACTATTGCCAGGTCGTCTGCATAGCCAATGGCCCGAAGGCCATATCCCTCGAGCTTGACCAGCAGATCATCAATCACCAGGCACCATAATAAAGGTGACAGCACCCCCCCCTGTGGACAACCCTTAACAGCACTGATGCTGACACTAGTGTCATTCCAGGAGGCAGTAATTTTCCTTCCCCTCAACATAGCCCCGATCCAGTTGACCGTGAGCTCGTCTATCCGCTTCCGCGCCAGAGCATCCGTAATAGAACCGTAGCTCGTGTTGTCAAAGGCACCCTCCACGTCAAGAAATGCACACAATGCGATCTCCCCATTACGTTGTGCCTTTTCTATCTGCGCAACCAAATGGTGCAATGCCACCTCAGTTGACTTACCCTTTTGGTAAGCAAACTGCGTTCGGTGCAGTGGTGTGGAAGCCTGCAGTTTTTCCCTAATGTGCAGGTCCAGTAGCCGCTCAACAGTCTTGAGCAGAAATGAAGTAAGGCTGATAGGTCTATAGGATTTCGGCTTCTCCAGCGGCCTGTTGCCAGCTTTGGGAATAAATACAACCCTGACCGTACGCCAAGTGGTTGGAATGTATCCCCAGGTGAAGCTTGCCCTAAAGAGTCCAATCAAAGGCCCTACTATCATATCAAGACTCTCCTGTAACAATACAGGGAAGATTCCGTCACCTCCTGGTGACTTGAATGGGCCGAACGAGCCAATTGCCCACCGTACCCTATCCTCATCGAAAATCCTACCGGCCAACCCATTTGCCCGGCGAGTCCCCGGGATCGCCGCCTCGACGTTTGTGTGCCCAGTATCACCCACAACAGTTGAGCCCGGAAAGTGTACCCTCAGCAAGGTTTCCAAAGTTTCCCTGCGGTTTGTCGTGAAGGAACCATCTGTCCCCTCCACCAGACCCACTCCATTTGAGTGTCCCCTGGTCATTACCCTGTGAAGTCTTGCCGCGCTAGGGAGGCCCGCGACACTACTGCAAAAGTTCCTCCATGAATCCCGTTTGGATTTACGTAAGGATTTGTTATATTCTGTTAGGGCACCTTTGTACTCCTGCCAGTTTTTGGTCCGTTTCGCCTTGTTGAATAACCTCCTGACATGCCTCCGCTTCTGCTCGAGCGTCTCATTCCACCATGGAGTCCTGCGGCTGGAGCTTAAGGGTCGCAATGTCGTGCTTCCTCGAAAGGAGGAGAGCAATGTTTCTTCAACAAGGTTGGCTGCTAGCTCAATCTCATCAACAGACCCGATATCTGTCATCAGGAGCTCAGCCTTCCGGTTCACAAGGGACCTGAACTCATTCCAGTCCGTTCGTCTGGGATTGTAAGCGCCTCTACGCAAATCCTCCCCCCCCGGTATGTCAAACCTAATATGTTGATGGTCCGACAGCGAGGCCTCATCCGTAACCCTCCAGTTACGAATTGAATCGCGCAAAGCGCCGCTAACCAGTGTGAGGTCTAATACCTCCTCCCTGATCGCATTAATAAAGGTCGGCTTACAGCCGACATTTGCTATGTCTAAGTTCGTACCTACCAGATACTCCAGTAGTAACTCACCTCTTTTGTTGATGTTGCTGCTTCCCCAAACGGTGTGATGGGCATTGGCATCGCAGCCCAGGATAAGCTGCTTTCCATGCATACCACAGTACAGCACCAGGTCCGCCACCTCTTTTGGTGGGGCTACATCCTCTTCGCCGGGAAAATAGGCCGTCGCAACGACGATCTCCGACGACCCCCGTTCAGTGGGTATATTTATCTGTGCTGCCACTAGATCTCTGAAAATAAAATTAGTCAATGGGGTTATGTCAACACAATTGTCGACAAGCAACGCTGCGCGCGGCTTGTCCACTGACCGATCATAAATCAGCTTACTTGATTGGGATTGTAGTCCCCGGATCTGGCCACTATTGATCCATGGCTCCTGCAAAAGCGCAAGACCGATGTTTTCTTCGGCAAAGATCCTGCACAGTGTGGCCGACGCCCCTTTGGCGTGATGCAGGTTTGCCTGTAGCACCCTAATGGTGCCCATCGCCATCCCTAATGGACCGCTGCACTAGCTCCCCCAACCGATTACGTCGGGGTCCCTTCCCTCGCGACCCTCTGGTCGGTTTGTCTACACCAGGGTTGGGTGTGCTACTTTTGGCCGGGTGTTGAGGCCTTGGGACGATTTTCGCCACCTTATCTGCCCGTTTACTCCCGCGAGCATAAGCTGCCCCGCTGGTAGACGGGCCATCATCAAGGGCGGATTCTCCCCCTTTGATTGGTGACGATTTGCCAGCTTTTTTTTCCGCATTCTCCGCCGGCTTCTCGTCTTCTTTCTTGCCACCATTCTTTGAACCATTGTTCTTGAGGTGCAGTCTCACCTGCCCAAAGCAGTAACTGACCTTTCCTCCCATCTTCACAAGCTTCTGGTAGGAGCAAGTATCCACTGCCAGACGAAGATGGAGAAATTCGCCATGTACTTGCCTTTGAGCAACTGCCCAATGAGTTGCAGCTAAGTCATTCTGAGCCGCTATGAAGGCCAGGACCCTCTCATTTGACAGCTCCAGACTATGTGGGAAGTATCCTCTCACAAAGTGTGCGCGGGGGAATTCTTCCTCAAGGACGATCCTACATTCTACCCCTGATTTCTCCTTGATGTAATCAAGGTTGGACTTAGTCCATTCCGCCGTCTCATTGTTGACGCACACAAGCATCAACCAGTCGGTGCGCCGTAGACAGCTTTCAAATTGTGGTTTGAAAGTTCCTGCTTTCTCAATAACCGCCTGAAGAATCGTATTTTTGATCCTTTCGATCTGGTCGGCGGTTAGAGACGGAGCTTCAAGTGCTGAGACAAAACCCAGTCTAACGCCCTTTGGCGTCTGGACCTTTTGGGCATATGTTTGTCTCGCACATGCACGCTTTGCCGGAGCTCCAGTAGAGGGAGAGTTTTCCGATCGTTCCCTCTTTAGTGTTGCGACTGCCGGAGCCCTTGTGGCGTCCCTTAAGGCATCTTCCCTCGACAGTCCTTTTTTTAAAGCCGCTTTGAATAGCCGCCGCTCCCTAGAGTTGAGCTTAACGAATCCCATTCCGGATTCCAGGCTCAACGCCTGTAAATTTACGCCTCGCACTGTGCTGCCAGACTTCACCGAGTTCAAGCTGCAAGCATCATCCTGCTCAGCGACTTCGGTGTCAGAACCAGAGGACATTATCTCCTCTTGCGGTATTCTAGGCACTTCGGTTGCGGCACAAGTTGCCGCCTCCGTGGACCTTTTGTCCTCTGCCTGCAGGTTGGTGCCTCCAACTGCTTGCCCAGTGGCGTTGCCATTGTTGTCGGTTGCCGGTTTTTTTGTTGGGTTCTCCGAGCTAGAAGACAGTACCCCTTGCTGCGGATTTCCGATTGCTGAGGTCGTTTCCTCACCTGCTTCATTCACGAACCACCTGTCCGCTTCCAGAAGCTTGGTACCAGCGTTAACGTGCCCAATGGCTCCGCTAATGTTGGTGGTGGATGGTTTTAGAGTCTCATCCAACTCATTTTTTTCATTAAGTTCTTTTTCCATTAATATTCTTTTCATAATGTAGGGATGGGTATGGTCACCCATGGCAGAGCCCGTGTACCATGAGAAGTCTAAATTAAAACTGGAGGTCGACCTGTATCCAGAGTCCGCTTACTAACGACCAAACTCCCCTCTGGCCATGCATCCATCGGCGTAAGCTGTTCCACCTTGGATTGGGGTAATTTTTTTGTAGAGTTGTCTTCTCTCCGCCCGACTACCATTAGCCAGCATCCAGAGCAGAGACATGACCATGCTGAGGATCTGTTACCAGCCGTCCCCACGTGGAGGGTATAGTCGCACTTCCAGAAGTGAGACACAGTTACGGCACGATCACAAAGACGCGTGTTAGTCCCCCTGTGTCTCCATCTGGCTGACGGCCAGTTTCACCATGAATAGGCTATATATTTTTTTTCGAAATTTTAGTTGGAGGTGGCACCGCTTATACAAAGTTAACACTTATTTTCGTTAATTTTAAAAGCTTTATAAGCGAGAGCTTTCAACCTTTTTATATAAAGAGCTCTAACAAGTAAATCTTTTAAGGTCTTGCTGTGTGTTATAGTATCAAAGTGCGAAATTGAACTTAATTATGCGGTAGATCTTTTTTACATTTATGCCCGGTGGAAATATAATAATAGTAAACGCGGTGGGATCGGAAGGCTCTTTGACCTTACCGTTTATCTAGAATAGTGTTTTAGTTAGACATATGAAGCATTAAGAGTAGCAGATAATGGCCATCTACACTTCAAAGTACACCTTATATGGTTAAGTTTAATTTTTGTTAAAGTACAAGCTTCTAAAAAAATAACTTTAAGTAGATGAACAAAAGTATTGGTTGTATATTCACATTTACCACACGCAATTTTCAAGTGTAAAAAAAGCGGAGCGTGAAGTTCTTGTTCCAAAATAAAAAATGGTTATTTTTGTGTGGAAAAAAGTAACCAAAATCGAAAAAAGTACACAAGTACACATTGGAAAAAAGTTACAAATTTTAAAGGAACCAAAACGGCAACGCTGGTAATTATATAACAATTTTTTTTTGTCATAATATACGTCAAATTTTATAGAAAAAAACGCTGACAAAAATTTAAGTGTTTTTATATAGATTTTGACATTTGGTATGACAAAAAATTGTCAGGTGAAAACACTATGTAACACAGGGTCTCCACGTGAGATAAGATATAAAGTTTTTATATCAGCTAACGTCAAATTCAATCGCAGAGAGTATTATCTTACGTGTAGACTCTCAAATAGTGTTAATATTAATATAATTAATATTATGAGACAATTGTTATGAGAAAACTATCTTATAAGATGAGCTGTCAAAAATACACATACATACATACATATAAAACAAAAATAAGACGCATTCATTAAATTGCTTAATTTTTTAGTGCAAATAGTGAAAATCTTGTGATAAATGTTTAAAAAAACAATATTAATTTTTTTTGATAAAATTATTTAAATTAAATTTTGTATTCCCACGAAAATTATTTTGATAAAAAACAAAAAAAAAATAATAATAAAATCGACAAGTTTACTGTACGAGAATCATTCGATTATGAAATCTTATAACATACGTGTTCCCCTTGTTTAAGATTAAGATAACCATGAAAAACATTTGTTCTCTCATTCTGCCGACGTTCTCTCACATATTATATCAGATATTATCTCAGGTAAAGACCCCATGTAAGGTAACACAGACAACAATTTAGCGTAAGTACTTACTGCCCATCTATACCAGAGATAGTTATTGCGACGCATATTGCAGTAAATGTCAAAATTATGTTATCTTTAATGTAGACAGCAATTTTTTGTTAATATTTATTGCTAACAATTTATGTTGCAATAACTGTTAGTCCATTTTCGTTGACAATTATTGCTTACATAAAACGTCAAATTTGGCTGTCAATTGAAAACAAGAAGCAAAAAAGAAAAAAAAAATAGAAGCAAATTGTGTGGGAAAGAAATTAAGTTTTTGAAATTGTAGCAAATTATAATGTAGTAAAATAATTAAATTTAAAGAATTAAATAAACACTGAAATAAAATTGCAAAAATTATTTTTATTAATAGAATTTTTTTCCTTATTCGATCTTTATTATTAAAATTTATATTAATTTGTTTAAGTTCGAGTTCTTTTTTATGTAAAATAATAATTTTACTTTAGCAAAAATAAAAAAATTAATAAAATTAGTATTTTTATATTAAAAATTACCTCAAGCTTTAACAAATTAATATAACAAAGTCGAATAACTTTAATAAAAATAATTCTTGCAAGATAGCGCCAGTTTTTACACTGCACCTTCTTCCTTGATTTTTTTCAAAATATGAGTTAACATAAATACGGTTTCCCAAGTCTTTAACATAAGCTGACCAAAAAGAAATATTGCTCTGTTATTCTGCTGACGTTATTGCCAACTTGCTGGGATAATTATCTTAAGTGTAGACCTAGGGTTAAACTTCAAACATCGTCCCAGCTTCTTCTGCCCCCAACACAACCCTACAAGAAATACTTAACCAAAACTAAAAAAAAAAAAATTTACTAACACACTTGCAACAGTTTTATATTAGTTGTTTCACTCTAACATATATATTAGAGTGGAACAACTAACATTTTATAAATAAAGCCATTTTTTTAATATATTTTTGTCAAACGCTTTTAAAAATGTGTGAATTGTGAATTAATTCTATAATTTGTATAATTGGAATATTAATGTAGAGCTAAAAAAATTGCTAGAATGCTAGTGGTAAGGTACTGATGGCGGTTTCAAAGGACGTGGTGGTAGATTCTCTGGAAACAACAGAGGTCATGTACAAAACGGTAGTTTTCAAAGGAGTGGTCGTCTAACAGGTAGCGGCCATGTGGGTGGTGGATTTGACCAGGATCATCGTTTACGATTTACCGGTGGAAATAAAGGAACAAATAATGTTATTAAGAATCCTGATAACTTAAAAAGTATGTACTTGATTTTTTGTGTTTTTCAATAAAAAATTTAATTAAAAATGAAAATAAAAAATGTATTGTGTATTTAATAAAGGTTAGTACTAACCAAAAAATAACCAATGCGTTATAAATAACTAGTTAGTGCTAACCAATATTTACGTTATGACTAACTAGTTAGCATTACCCACTATTTTGGTTATCATTGACTAATAAAAAGCAGGAGAGTAAGCAGTGCAGATATATGTTCCGTAGTCGAGCGGAATTCATTAGTTAGAAAGAGAGGCAAAATCACATGTACACAAGAGTTTCGGTTAGTTTTTTCATATTGCTCTTAATAAACTAATAGAAACTTTAACCAATATATTCGTCAACACTACCGGTCATATAACTAGTAAAATTACCGGCAGTCTTCTTGTAGGGAAGTTTTCGGTGTCTTCTTCTTTAATTTTGATCTAATACAATGTTCACACGGACAGCAATATTCGTGTTTCGCTCTCTTATTCCTGTTTCGCATCCCAAGCATGATTGAAACGAATTGTCAAGGCGAATTGACTTTCAGGTGGCGTTGAAAACACAGCTGTGCTACTTTTTTTTCTAAATAACCAAACTCATTGCTTGTGTGGTCGGGGGTAGTGATTGACAAAAATGTATCAAAATGGTGCAATCTCTATGTTAAACAAAATAAATCGTTCACCTTGAATGGTTAACATGGAATGTCATTATTTGACAACCCTTTCTATTGTTGAATTATTAAAGTAGCGACGTGTGTTGGGAAAATCATTAAAACTAATTTATAAATTCTTAAAAACAACACTAAATTATTTGAAGAAAACATGAATTCGCCACCAGTTTTTATAGATTTATCCATGGACGAACAGGTAAAGTAACATTTGGTGTAGTTAAATTGACTAAGTTCAAAGAAAATTTAAGCAGAACAAATTTTGAGGTTATGTTTTTGGACAAATGACAAATAAACAATTTGCAAAATTTATATGGAAAATGTGCTAATAATCCTCTTTTTGTTAAAAGGTCCAAGAATTAAGAAAATATTTCAAAAACTTGGGTGCTGAAATTTCTTCGGAAAAGTCCAGTAAAGGCGTAGAAGATGATTTACACAAAATTATTGGTGTGTGTGACGTTTGCTTTAAGGATGGTGAGCCCCAACAAATTGATTGCATACTCAACAGTATTGTATCCATTATGATTACGGTATTTTTTAGAAGGATACATTTTATAAGTTTAAAGTTTGTTATTTATATATTGTTCACTTTTTTTTAGATTCCATTGGATCGTGGAGAAAACATTGTTCTAGCGTATTGCGAAAAAATGACCAAAGCACCTAATGTACCACTAACTAAGGTATGTTTGCAATCTTTGTGGCGTTTGTTTAATAATTTAGACACTGCTTCGCCCTTGCGTTATCACGTCTATTATCATTTGGTTCAAGTGGCTAAGCAATGCGACCAAGTTTTGGAAGTGTTCACCGGTGTTGATCAATTAAAATCCCAATTTGCAAATTGTCCTCCCTCTGCAGAGCAAATGCAAAAACTCTACCGTTTATTACATGATGTAACCAAGGATACTAATTTAGAGCTCTCTGCTAAAGTAATGATCGAACTTCTTGGTACGTACACCGCCGACAACGCTTGTGTAGCTCGTGAGGATGCAATGAAATGTATTGTTACCGCCTTGGCCGATCCCAATACATTCCTCTTAGATCCCTTGTTGGCTTTGAAACCGGTACGCTTCTTAGAGGGTGATTTGATTCATGATTTATTATCAATTTTTGTGTCTGATAAGCTTCCATCCTACATACAATTTTACGAAGACCACAAGGAATTCGTAAATTCACAAGGTTTAAATCATGAGCAGAACATGAAGAAAATGCGTTTGTTAACATTTATGCAATTGGCTGAAAGTAATCCTGAAATGAGTTTTGAAACGTTGACCAAAGAATTGCAAATAGCGGAAGATGAAGTTGAGGCTTTTGTTATTGAGGTCTTGAAAACAAAATTGGTACGTGCACGTTTAGATCAGGCCAACCGCAAGGTACACATTTCTTCCACTATGCATCGCACATTTGGTGCTCCTCAATGGGAACAATTAAGAGATTTATTACACGCTTGGAAAGAGAACTTAAGTGCGGTACGTGAAGGACTTACTCAAGTTTCAACGGTTCAATTAGATTTAGCTCGCAGTCAAAAATTGGTGCACTAGAGAGAATCGAGACGGTCACGAAAGTTTTTCAGCGTAATTTAATAAAAAAAAAAAACAAAAGCCAACCAAGTTTTCTATAAGTCAACTTAGTTTAATAAAATACAACAAAATCATCTTTGTAAAATGTTTTGATTAAAGAAAATAAGCTTAATCGCTTTTTTTGTTTCGTTAGATTTGTTTATATCATTATAGCAATTTTCGGCATCGAGCCAAATAGAAGCAAAGTTTTGTAAAAAGGGTTAACAGAAGACATATCCACGCCTATCGGGAATAATAGGTATTACATATTTCCCTCAAATTAAGGTTTTCCATGCATTTTTTTTATTTTAAATTTTGGTGGAAAATTAATTCACGATAAGAGATAAGTTTGTAACTGTAAGAATAAGTTCCTCATCAACTAAGCTCAATTTTTAAAAAAGTCTAAAAAAACCACGAAAATAAAACTAGCAAATACTGTTTCGTAATAGATTAAAGAGAAGTTGAACTTATTTTCTTTAATCTATTACCAAACAGTCGTGGGCGTATTTGAAATACGCCAACCACGATAGGGGTGAATTCTTTTTACCCGACTGTCAAGAACGCATTGTTTTTAGCGCATATCTTGTGGATATGTACATGTGTGCTATTTAAATTTTTTTTGAGCACCTGCTGAAACCTACATACTATGGCTCTTATTTCGTTGTTTTATTAATTGAAAAAAAAAACGTTGTACGTTGTTTGGATGACTATACTTGAAGGATATGACGTGCAAAGTTTTACGTTGAAAAGTCTTCAAAAAACGACTAGAAACTTGCAAGAGTTCTTTCATCCATTCCGTTTTCTTTTTAAGTTTTTAGCTTTCAGATCCAAACCAATACAAAAAAGACAAAAAAAAATTTAAAAAAAATGTCTAAGTGCCGTAAATTTTTGAAATTGCCAATGTGTATATTTCTTTACAAATGGGTGTGAAATGGCTATGTTGAATAACCGCATAAGTTTAGCAGGTGGATCACTATTGCAAATTATAGCACGAAATAAAATTATTGTGTTCCGTCTGCTGAACTTATGCGGCTATTTAACATTGGCTCTCGGTACATTATAGTCTGCAAAACCGAAGTTTATTTATTTTGCTTATATTTTATTTTTACTTTGTTTCTTTTATTACTTTGGTTTCGGCTTTTTTTTTTATTACTTTACCAACAAATTGTCTCTTATTTAATTGTTTATTTTAACGGTCATATACAGGGTGTGCATATATAATGAAGTCATTACGTGCGCATTGGAGATCTGGCAGCCTCGACTTCATGTTGACAGTCAGCTGTTGTAGAGAAATCATTTTTTGTTTGTTTTTTTAGACAAACGTTGTGCAGAGATTTTTTAATTAAAAAAAATTAAAAGAAAATGTTTTTGGTAAAGAATTAATAAAAAAATATCATGGATGAATTACAAAAATTAGAACATTTATCTCTGGTGTCCAAATTGTGTACAGAACTGGACAATCATTTGGGAATTAATGACAAAGACTTGGCAGAATTTATTATAGAATTGGAAGCGAAAAACCCCACATTTGAGGGATTTCGTAGTGCTCTTATAGAAAATGGTGCAGAATTTCCAGATTCTTTGATTTCTAATCTTCAGCGCATCATAAATTTAATGAAACCGTCGGCGAGTGGAAAAGATTCAAAAGCTTTGAATGATGCAGCGAGTGGAGGCGACTCGGCCAAATCGTCTAAAAAAACTGAACAACTGGCTATGATGTTTCCAGGATTGGCATTGGCGAATGATAAATTTAGTAAAATCGCCGCTCCATCTTCGAGTTCAGAAGAGGAACACACAGAGCCAGACGAAAACAAGCATTCAAAAGAGTTAAAAAATAAAATTCATGAGGATGACTTGCAGGCAGTAGATGATGCCATGTTGGAACTTGAAGCTTTAGCACCTGGTTTTGCGCAAAAATCTTCAAAAAGTGAAAAAGATTTAAACAGAAAAGTCGAAAGAAATTCTCGTTCAAGATCGAAATCTCGCGACCGACATACGAATAGCGAAAAAGATCGCAGACTTGACAGAAGCCGTGAACGCCATAGAGCCAAAAACTCTGTACGTCAGGATCGTTATAAAAATAAAGATCGCGATAGATGTTCAAGATCACGCTCGCGTGATAAACATAGAAGATCTCGTTCTAGATCCCGAGAAGCCTCAAGAAGGCACAGACGTTCTAGGACACGATCTAGAGAAAGACAAAATGAACGTCGAAAGCGATCTAGATCAAGAGAACGGAGGAGACGATCACGTTCTAGGTCCCGAGATAGATCAAGGCGATCTACATCTCTTTCAAGAGGTCGCTCTAGCCGCAAACGAAGATCTCGTTCTGATGAAACAAAAATGCGTGAGAAAATGCCTCCGCCAGCTGCCATGGCCGATGATCCTGAGCCCGGCAAGATATACTCTGGAAAAGTAGCAAATATTGTACCATTTGGCTGCTTTGTGCAACTTTTTGGCTTACGTAAGCGTTGGGAGGGCTTAGTCCATATTTCTCAGTTGCGCTCCGAGGGCCGTGTTACTGACGTTACCGAGGTAGTTAATAGGAATTTGAGTGTCAAAGTAAAAGTAATGTCGATAACCGGTCAAAAGGTTTCCTTATCAATGAAAGAAGTTGATCAAGATTCGGGCCAAGATTTGAACCCTTTAAGCCATGCACCTCCTCCAGATAGTGAACTCAAAGATCGTAATCCAGATCGTCCATTTGGTGGTGGAACTTCACTCTTAAATCTACAAGGCGGCGGTGACAATGATGAAGATGATTCTCGCAAACGTGTTACACGCATTTCAAGTCCGGAACGTTGGGAAATTAAACAAATGATAAGTTCGGGAGTTTTAGATCGCAGCGAACTACCTGATTTTGATGAAGAATCTGGTCTACTTACCAAAGATGAAGATGACGAAGAAGATATCGAAATTGAAATTGTGGAAGAAGAGCCTCCATTCTTGGCTGGTCATGGTAGGGCTTTGCATGATTTGTCTCCTGTTCGTATAGTAAAAAATCCAGATGGCTCCTTGGCACAAGCAGCTATGATGCAATCTGCTCTTTCAAAAGAGCGTAGAGAACAGAAAATGTTACAACGCGAACAGGATATGGATGCTGTACCCACAGGTTTAAGTAAAAACTGGATAGATCCTTTACCTGATGAAGATTCCAGTCGAACGTTGGCGGCTAATGTCAGAGGCATGGGTTCTGCGCCTATGGAAGTACCAGAATGGAAGAAACATGTCATTGGTGGGAAAAAATCTTCGTTTGGCAAAAAAACCGACATGTCTTTAGTAGAGCAACGTCAGTCTTTGCCCATTTACAAGCTAAGAGATGACCTAATCAAAGCTGTAACTGATAATCAAATTTTGATTGTAATTGGTGAAACAGGCTCGGGAAAAACAACTCAAATTACGCAATATTTAGCTGAATGTGGTTTTACCGCAAGAGGAAAAATTGGCTGCACTCAACCCAGACGTGTGGCTGCTATGTCGGTAGCCAAACGAGTGGCAGAAGAATTTGGTTGCCGCTTAGGCCAAGAAGTCGGTTACACTATACGCTTTGAGGATTGTACCAGCCCAGAGACAGCTATAAAATATATGACAGATGGTATGTTATTGCGTGAATGTCTTATAGAGTCTGATTTAAAAGGCTATTCTGTTATAATGTTGGATGAGGCGCATGAACGTACCATACACACCGATGTTCTCTTTGGTCTGTTAAAAACTGCCGTACAAAAACGACCGGAGTTGAAATTAATTGTAACTTCAGCTACCTTAGATGCTGTAAAGTTTTCTCAGTATTTCTTCGAAGCTCCAATTTTTACCATACCCGGTCGAACGTTTCCCGTGGAAGTGTTGTATACTAAAGAACCAGAAACCGATTATTTGGATGCTTCCTTAATAACGGTAATGCAGATTCATTTGAGAGAACCTCCTGGTGATATTTTGTTGTTTTTAACGGGTCAAGAAGAAATCGATACTGCTTGTGAAATATTATACGAACGTATGAAAAGTTTAGGTCCTGACGTCCCGGAATTAATAATTTTACCAGTTTATTCTGCTCTTCCTTCGGAAATGCAAACAAGAATTTTCGATCCTGCTCCTCCAGGTAGCCGTAAAGTTGTTATAGCTACAAATATTGCTGAAACCTCGCTAACTATAGACGGCATATTTTATGTAGTAGACCCAGGATTTGTTAAACAAAAAGTGTACAACTCTAAGACGGGCATGGACTCTTTGGTCGTAACACCTATATCACAGGTATGTAAACTTTTTTTATGAAGTGGTATGTATATTCAAATTTTTGTATGTTCTTAGGCTGCCGCTAAACAACGTGCCGGCCGCGCTGGTCGTACTGGTCCCGGTAAATGTTATCGCCTCTACACCGAAAGAGCTTATCGTGATGAAATGTTGCCTACTCCAGTGCCCGAAATACAACGTACAAATTTGGCAACCACTGTTTTGCAATTGAAAACTATGGGTATTAATGACTTATTGCATTTCGATTTTATGGATGCTCCTCCCGTTGAGTCATTAGTAATGGCTTTGGAGCAATTGCATTCCCTTTCAGCTTTAGATGATGAAGGTCTGCTTACTCGCCTTGGTCGCAGAATGGCTGAATTCCCCTTGGAACCCAATCTATCGAAAATGTTAATTATGTCAGTGGCCTTGCAATGTTCTGATGAAATCTTAACTATAGTATCCATGTTGAGTGTTCAAAATGTCTTTTATAGACCCAAAGATAAACAAGCTTTGGCAGACCAGAAAAAGGCCAAGTTCAATCAAATTGAAGGAGATCATTTGACTTTGTTAGCAGTATATAACAGTTGGAAAAATAATAAATTTTCCAATGCCTGGTGTTATGAGAACTTTGTGCAAATAAGAACGCTTAAACGATCACAGGACGTGCGTAAACAATTGCTGGGCATAATGGATAGACATAAATTGGATGTGGTATCGGCTGGCAAAAATTCTGTACGCATACAAAAAGCTATTTGCTCGGGTTTCTTTCGTAATGCCGCGAAAAAAGATCCCCAAGAGGGTTATCGCACATTGGTGGACTCTCAAGTGGTTTATATACATCCATCTAGTGCTCTCTTTAATCGGCAACCCGAATGGGTTATATACCATGAACTGGTACAAACGACCAAAGAGTATATGCGCGAAGTTACCACGTGCGATCCTAAATGGTTAGTAGAATTTGCTCCATCCTTCTTTAGATTTTCTGATCCAACCAAATTAAGTAAATTCAAAAAGAATCAACGTTTGGAACCGTTGTATAATAAATATGAAGAACCTAATGCCTGGCGTATATCAAGAGTACGACGACGAAGAAATTAAGTAAAAATAACAAACAAAAATACGTTAAGTTTAAATATAATTTCATAGATTTAAAAATATTTTCATTTAATAAACATCGCGACCTTAGGACAACAAGGATTTATTTGCACCTTAACTACATGTAAGATAGAACCTTAGTTGTCCGAAATATGATCGTGAAATAAAGATATATGGGTAATGTCTTGTCTTGATCGAAAAGATGGGGATTAAAAATCGAACAAATTTTGAAAACGAGCCTGTAAAGAAAGTTCATTAAATATTCCTTTTTGTATACTTCATATATTGAGTACAAATTATATTTACAAGATCAATTCTTAAAAAACAGGAAAAATTACGGTCATTGGGTATCACAAAGGGACCAATAAAGGACCCAAGTGAGCTGTCTTTTGATGGCTGCCCATGGAACCTAACCTACGGTCATTTGGGAAATAGTTTTTGTAGAATAATTAATAATAAAGCGTTTCATTTCTATTACACTATGCGACAGTCAAAATCGGGAAGGGTTCAAACTACTGGGTCACGTCTAGGAATCGAGATATATCGATTTGAAAAATGGGCCAAAAAACATCAAAATTTTTATAAAAACCTAAATTTTAGGGCTGCCATACGTCCTATGGATATGACTTACATAGGTACATACCAAAATATCGGACATTTTTAGTAGAACATATTTTATAAAAAACTCGGAAAATGGGTTCAGATAAAAAAAGATATGACCAATTGTTTGATTTTAATTCAAATTGATAATGAATTGAAAATAAACATTTGTCATCAAATGTTTTATCAATTTAATGTCAAATTAGTATCAAATGTAGTGTAGAAGACTTAAGGCCTATTTCAATCCTTCCTGCACTATCTAAAGTAATGGAAGATATTCTCAAGAACCAAATTTTATCATTTGTTAGTCGGGACATTGTTGCTTCTCAATATGCTTTTCGCCGTGGACATAGCACTACTTCTTTATTGTTAAATTTAACAGATTCTGTACGTGACCATATAAATAGGGATAAGTTGTCGTTATTGGTTTCATTAGATTTAAGTAAGGCTTTTAACACTATAAATTACGCTTTGCTGATAACTAAACTAAGGGACTTGTTTAACTTTTCAAGGTCTGCATGTAGATTGATTTATTCCTACTTAAATAATAGACAGCAGTTTGTTGATATGAATGGCGTCTACTCTAACATACTTCCCTTGTCATCAGGTGTTCCTCAGGGATCGGTTTTGGGTCCACTTATTTTTGTGTTATATGTAAATGACCTTCCAGGATTTATTGATACTAATGTTTGTAGGTCTTTTATTTTTGCCGACGACATTTTTCTCTTATTTAGTACGAATAAAGATAATGGTGATGTTCTACAATCTAATGCAAATTACAGTCTCGAACGTTTCCGTCTTTGGTCATCTACTAACAATTTTTGCATAAATATTTCCAAAACGAGGGCTATAGTCTTTGGGAATCAGATAAGTAATTTTAATATTTTTATTGGTAATGAGAGAATTGATTTTGTTGACCAGTTAAGATGCCTTGGCGTATTAATTGATAATCGGCTTACTTTTTCTGATCATATCGACCATATATATTTCAGAGTATCAGGGATTTTGCGAGGGATATATTCAAATAACATTTACCTACCGTATTGTATTAAAAGAAAAATTGCTTATGCTTTACTGATGCCGCATATTTTGTATGGTCTCGAGATTGTGTCTGGTACTTTAGCTCTCCAAACTGTTAGATTAAACCGAATTTTTAACACTGTTGTTAGATATGTTTATAATGTTAGAAGAAGAATGCATATTTCTGGCTATGTGAGAACATTTCTTGGATGTAGCTTTAAACACTTTGTTTTACAACGCAACATACTATTTTTCTACAGGGTTTTTAGAAATGGTTATCCTACTCAGCTTTGCTCTGAATTTCAGTTTAGCCACTCTACAAGAAATCCACAAATTGTTATTCCCAGGATAAGATGTAGCTGCTTCGAGAGGTCTTTTCTTGTAAGGGTTGCTCGATGTTGGAATTGTTTGCCTAGAGATCTTCGCTTATTTTCCCACTCAAATAATGCTTTTCGTTTAAAACTGTTGACATATGTCGGATGGTAATTCTAATATGGATACCGGGGCACTCAGAGTGCCCGTGCAATCAGGTAGCAGATGGGCTGACCAAACAAGGTGGTCGTATGGATAACGCGCGAGTCTTATAGAGTTGCACAGACGCGGTGGACCTGTGAGTCCACCAGCTTGATATCCAGGACACTATGGCCTGGATATGATGAACGGAGAACTAGCTCTCTACTTAGGTTCAATAGGGACCAGATTAGGACAGTGATAACGGTTGGAATTCAACGATTACTGTAGAAGTTGTCAAAACGAGGGGGAAAGAGGAGACTGTGCTTCACTTTCTCTGTCAATGCCCTAGATTGCGAGGCATAAGGGAAAAATATCTCGGGGAACCGGTGTTTGCCTGCTTAGAGGATCAATCCGGGATGATTTCATGTTCAAATTTAAAAGCTTGATTTTCGTGCGAAGAGTTATGTATATGATTTGACTTCCATACTTTGTATAGTGTGCTTTATGCTTGGTTAGCCTTTGCAATGCGGAAGGCTATGTCCTCTTTACTTTCGCCAGAAGAATTTATTATGCTGCCAAGATAACAGAAGTTGTCGACGTCTTCAAGTGAGTTTTCTAAAATGTTCAAGGGTTCTGTATTGTAATCTTTAGTCCTAACAAGGATTTTAAGCTTGCATTTATTTAGTCAAGATCGTCTAATCTGTCCTGCAGTCCAAAAACTGTACCACAATCAGGTTTAATCGATTGTTCCAATGCAACATCTAAAACGAGCTAACTATTATTATTATTATTATAATTATATATATATTTGTTCCTTTTACTCCTGTAAGGAGCATAGGACTCCTTAGGTGGGACAATGGGCCACAATACAATTTTTCCAATTACTTCATCTTAATGCTAACGATTTTATTTCATTGCACGTTATTAGCGCCTTCCTTAGTTCGTCTTCAACTTGCCTATGGGTTACATTAATAAGGCAATATGCATGTATGACCTATCAGCCGCCACTTCCTGCTTTTGATTTCATTATTCATTGGCTCATGTTTGCACTCTTCGTATAGATGTTGGTTTGAGATTATGTTAACGAATGCCTGTATTAATCATACATTTTTCGATTTTAAGTGAGAGGGGAAAATATACATATGTATGTCATTCTCTTTTTCATTCTCTCCTAAAAGTTCTAGGCTTGACGAGTCAAACTTGTCGTGTGTGAACCGGCACCTTCTTTCCAAAAGCTCAAGACTTGACGGCTAAAACTTGAATAGTGTGAACCAGCACAAACATTATTTTAGTTAAAAAATTTAGCTGATGTGAAATCGTATAAATACATTTGTGCTGCATATCAAAGTTCTGCAATTATGATCTCTTATGAGGTTTCCATTTAAATTTTTTTTATTTTTTATAAAAACAATTATGTTGATAATTGAATTTTAGTTAAAAAAATGCAACTTTGTCCAGAGGATAAATATATCAATTGTGAATCACCCGATAACTTGAAAATGTCACAAAAAACGCGAGTATGGCAGCACTATATAAAAAACTTTTTTTTTATTATTTTACATTCAATCGCGAACGGACAAAGTCGGCCATTATTATACATATTTCAGCAGAGGAGAAGATTAGTTGTATAGGAATAAGTTTTTAGTGAATATTTTTAAGTATTTTCTAAATAAAAAAAATCTATCAATAAAATGCAAAGTAATGTGATAAAAGTGTTTAAGTAGAAAACAAGAATATTTATGAAAAGAAAATGAAAAACAGAATTACAAGCCAACAACTAGCAGCAGCCATTAAAGGCAGCCGTTGTAGCGGCAGAAGCAGCGGCAGCATTAAAATACAATATTAGAAATTCCTTAATAACAAAAATAAGGGAAAAAGACGTAGACGAAAATAACGATCAAAGGATAGAAGGTAAATATGTTTGTGTGTGTATGCTCGTATAAAAGGAAAGATACATCTTTTTGGTTAAAACAGGAAGTGCTAAATATGTAAAATAATTTATAAAGCTTATTCAAGATATATTTATATAAAATAAGAATTTTCCTTTAACATTTTCAATAACGAATAAATATACGTTTAGCTTACAAAATTAAATTGTATAATGCAGTTGGTATATAATTGTAATAATTATAGTTTTTCTAAAAAATCAACATATTTTGACTATTTAAAATGTTATTTTTGACATTTCGTCAGCTCAGAATTGGTTTGGCGCCTATCATGGTACCATAATATGCGTCAAACCAATTCTGAGCTGACGATTTGTCTAACACTTCTAATTTTATTTTTTAGATCATTTATTAAATTTATGACTTCTGCTCCAAATTGTCTTTTTATTTTTTAAAATTTTTTGTGGTATTCAATTTATCTTCATATGTATGTTCAATAAAGGTTTAAATTTGAATAAAAAGGAACGCAAAAGTTGAATATGTAGTTTACCAAATACAAAATTATTCAGTGATAAAAAGCTGAGTTGGGAACATGGTATTTTTAAGTCTCATTGTTACCAGAGTACATATTTAAATTTTTCCCTGTAAAAACACCAAAATGCTTTATATGTATTTCAAGTTTAAAAATATATAAATAATACAATAAACAATATCGTTTTACGATATTATTTCCATTTATTTTCCTTAAAATTACCGCGGAATTCTTGAAAAAAAAAAACAAATTACATAGTATATAACTAGTTACCAGTGGCCCTAACCGTTATAAGATTTATTTTAGAAAAATTTTTAATGCCAGTTTAAACTATCAAACAAGCCTTTTTGCTTAAAAATAAAAATAATTTTTGAGTTATTTTTTGTTAAGAAAATAACAGTTACTTTTTGTTTCTCGACATACATTTTTTAGACTGATAAACTATCCATTCACGATTTTGTTTTTCTCAATATACCTACTCATTATTGGGACAGAATAGAATGAATGAGCCATTAAAAAACCCAAATATTTTTAATCCGCAGTTTTTCCTTATTCAGCAAATGAGAAAACAGCCATCAGAGTTTTTTTCTTTTGTTTTAACACCATGTTTAAGCAATGTGTCTTGAATTAAATCATAATATATACATATACTATGTACAAATATTAGTATGTACCTATCACTTAAAATAAATTTCGTTTAATTTTATAACTACATTTGATAAAAAAAATTACTGAATAAAAGAAGATAATTAGAAGTGTTTTTTTATTGGATACATATATGTAGGTACCTACATATTTAAAAATTTTATTTCCATACACTTTATGTTTAAATTAAAATATATTGTTAATAACCCATAAAGGCGGGGTTTTTAGGATGTTGATTAAGTTTAAACTTAGTTTAACGTAGTCGGAAACTCGGGTTTTTTCTAGCGAAATGTGTTTTATTTTATTATTTCATTAAAGGCCAATATTAAAAGAAAAATAAGGTTTCGCCAAAATTATGTGTACGAACATGGTAATGGCGGCACAAATCTGTTTTCAGATTAACTAAACCTAGTTTAACAGAGATCTAAAAAACCCAACCTAAAAGTTAAACGTAGTTTGTTTTAAATGGCAACTCTTTTGTCCCATCTACAAAAAGGTACTGCCAGATTAATTTGGCGCTTAATTTTTTTTTTCAGAATAATTCTATTTTGTTGGTGAACGTAGTCTTTTTAAAACTTTTTTAACTCTTTATAATTAATAAGGATTTAAAAAAGGATATATTTTTGAAAAATAATTAACAAAGATTACCTTAAAAAATACGTCCAACGATGGTCTCTACACGTCAAATGTCCACCAGTAGCAGTAATGGTAGTGGCGGTGGAGGTAATACAACAAATTCTGTCTTACATGCTTCTTCATCAGATGATTCAAACTCTCTACGTCCTTCAGTGGTTACCAGACAATCCAATACAAGTACTGTCAACAATATGCCTTCTACATCATCTGCTGCAGCTTCAACAATAACATCAACAACAGCCGCCTCAGCTGTATTAACAACTAGTTGTGTTCGACAAACGCAGGCGTTTAAAACTTACGGGATTGTTACAAATTCTTCATTCGCTACAACTGGTTGTCATCAAGAGCAAATGTCTAGTGTTAATTTATTAGATTTGCCTGAGGAGGTGTTGTCCCATATATTGTCATATATTGGTTATAAAAAAATAGGCCAATTACGTGTGGTGAGTTAAAAATAATAATTTTAAGTACATTTTTCTCTTCTTTTATTGTTTTGATTCCAGATGAGTTTCGGACAATTTAAAGAATTTACTATTTTATATAAAATTTTGCAAAAAATTGCAAATCTGATTACTTCTCAATTTTGTAGTGGGTTATGTTAGGTTGTGAACGGGTTATGATAACTTACTACGTCAGACATTTTTTGTCTTTTCCAATATAAATTCCCTGATGGATCTATGTATGTAGTTGCATAAAGTAGCATATGGGCATTTCCATGTCATCGTACGTGACATTTGTACACCTTCAGAGAGATAGAAATTTTGCCAAAATAGTATTAACTGGAAATTTTTTTTATCATTATGTTTAATTTAGAGGGTAGTATATATGAAGAAAAAATTATTAAATTCGGAACCTTGTTGTCCAAAATATCGAGCAAAGTAAGTGCATATCGTACGTGACATAAAACGGAAGTGATTTTGGGGTGAATGTAAACAAATACGAAAATCTGCGAATTGTTGTGGGAGGTTTTTCTTTTTTTAATTTTTAACATTAAACCAGATATATTACCTTTATTCAGTGATGTTAACCGTACGGTAATTACCCTTTTTTACGGTAATTTTTGGCTACAAAAGGTAGCAAGATAATTTTATTTAAAATACGGTAATTTAAAGAAATTTGGATTTTTGAAATACATATCGTTTTCTAAAACCACAAATGTCCAAAAATATTTTGGAATCTCGATCAAAATTAGTGATCTTTTTAATAAAAAATAAAATGCCTTACCTACAAAAGGTGATAATCGCTAAAAGACCATATTAACAGTATGCATAATATACAAACTGTAAATTTTCATAACAACTGTTAAGTTTTACAAGAAAAAAGAAGAAAAATAAATTATAAATAGGTAGTTGAAGACAATTCATCAATTTATCATTTTAAATAGTTTTTTTGCTTTTCCTATAAAATTTTTAAAATGTTAGATAGGGCCTTTTGCGTTTTAGGTAACGATATACTTACACATGTAAATTTTATAATTTTAGCTTTTGAGAGGTGTTTTTCAATTAAAAAATAGACAATGTTATACCAAAAAATTATGAACATTATGTTTCTGCAAATGGCTTTGCAACACCGGTTAATGCAAAATATGGAAAATAAAATTACTCTTGTATATTATTAATTTTATTTTAAACTTTTTGTTTGATTAAAAATCGAAAATGTTTAAACATATAAAATAGCCGTAATGTGATAAATTAACTATAGTTTTCGGATTTTTTAAGTACGGATCAGGGAATTAATGTGGCTAAAGATTAGAGTTTGGTACTTAAATAATCTATATTTGAATCAAGCATTCTGTACTTCATTTAAACAAATTTGTACTTATCGTTCTATTGACACCGCTTTGCCTTGGTGTAAGTCCTAATGAATTGATTTTTCTTGTGACTGTAACAATTCAAAAATTATTTTTATTAATGTACTAAACATTATTTATTCAGAACTATTTTACTCCCATATTCATAAAATATACAAAAATTTAATCAAAAGTATTTTAAGGCAAAAATTTCAATTTAAATTTTTCTTAAAACCATTTAATAAATTGTTTATAAATAGTTCTGTTTCTAAAGGACAGGCGATGGACTGAGTGCTTTTCATATAAATTTTACTTCACAATCAATCGCCTGGAAACAGCACATTAATGCTTTGATCAAAAACCTTTGCGTACGGTAATTTCTTCTCAAAAACGGTAATTTTTAGAGGGCTGTAAGGTAATGAAAAAATAAAAGTTTACATCACTGCCTTTATAATCCGTAATTGAAATTTTTTTTTTGGATGGTTTAATAATGAACAAACTGTTATATCGTTCGTGACATACCGTACGTGACAGAGTTTTCTTTTATAGTACATATTTACAAGGCATGAAAAATATTTTTTTTAAATATATGTATGTACATTAGGGGTGGAATAGTGTTATATGGAAATCCTTAGCAACAAGAATTGGATACGCTAGAACCCCCAATTTTGTGAGGTTAATAAAAAAAATGCATGAGCCAAAAAAATTAGGCGGGTGGGATAGGGGTAAATGGCTCCTCATCGGGGTCAAAGCTAGGGGAAAACGAGACAAAATCTAAGAAAAGCTTCACAACTGTCCCTGAGTCGCTCCTAGAAGGGTAAAATGTAAGACTGACCCCCACTAATATTTCCCCCCTTACATTTTTTATTAACATACTAACCCCCTATATGCGCTCCTTAAGGGGTTTCCCATACAATTACCCGCCACCGCACTAACTAGCCCCAGAGTGCCCCTAGAGAAGTAAAATATATGAAAGACCCCCAATACTTTTGCTACCCAAGCATTTTTTAAAACATACCTAGCCTCCATCTTTAATCATTAGGGTCGTCCCCATACAAAAATTAAAAATTTTTTATAAAAATTTTTTATTCAACGTCATTGACAAATTACTGTACAAATTTTTTGAATTACTACGGTATTGCACCAAAGCTTGAACACTTACTCGAACTATGATAAAAAACAAGGTACATGTTTTTGAGTACAACTAAATTAGCGAGTAACTATTGGTTGTTACTCGACTTTGTTTGTGCTTGCTTACCACTTGTTCATTTTTCTCTCTCACTTGACCATTCATAAAACGAACGGTCGAGTATCATGCGACAGCCAAACTTCACTAGGTACTTTCAGTACCACATTAAGACCCTAAATCTGTAAAACGCAACGCCAAAAATAACATTAAAAGCAAAAACAATTTGTCATAATTTTGTTGTTGCTTTCTATAGAAATTCATACTGCGTTCTTCTGCGAATTTCTGTGTTTTTGTTTTTGCTTTCAATGTAATTTTAGGCGTTGCGGTTGCGTTTTACAGAATTAGGGCCTAAAAACCAAAAATATTGTTCCATGCATTTAATTTTTGTTAACTGTTAAGTTTAATTAAAAAAATGGTAATAAATGAGGTATGCTTATAACTTTAATTAAGATCATTTAGCTTTTTATTAATTTATAAATATTTAAAAGTGAAATTTATTTGCAATAATAAACATTATTTGAAAAAAATAATCATGGGAAACATCTAGTCCTTTTAGAAAAAAAATGAAACCGATTTTTGCGCCAAAAAACTAATACATTTTCTTATTTTAAAAGTGAAAAATTTACTTGTGTATGACAAAATATGTAGGCTAAATTACACAAAAATATTTTCTAATTATCAATAGTCTAAGAAATAAATTTTTGTCTAATTTTATGGTAATTACACAAATTTCAGCATTTCTGTGTAATACTACAAGTACCACATGAAGTGAACATAATTTTATAGGTACATACTTCTTTTTCGTCGTACCCATTTTTATATGTTCCTTTTTTCGGAACATATTTTTTTTTTTTTTATTAATTCTACATTTACATAACAGAGCCTATAGGGCCTTATGCAGTTAATTAAAGCTACTTACTAAATAACAAACTTCTATATAAAATTATGAAAATAAAAATTACAATATGCAATGTACAAAAAATGCTAAAAAATAATTAACAATACATATGAATAATATTTATTTAATATATGTACATATGTAGGTTATTTTATCTTCGACTGCTGCATGTTAGTACATATTTATAAAAACAACAATCACACAAATGTTACTCGTTGCAGACTTCTAGTATACATATATACATATGTATATAAAAATAATTTTTCACATATTCCTAATAATTTTTCACATATTCCTAATAATTTTTAACATCTTCCTAATAATTTTCGATAAATAAAATGTTTTTTCAATTTTTTTAAAATTTTTTTTATTAAAATTTGGAAAAAGGACACATAGGTGTATACAAATAAAGGCTGCAATATTTATTTTTGTACATATTGTAATCTGCCAATTTCAAAATATCCCTTCTTGTACAAATACATTTAAAATAAATGCAAAATTAATTAGTATTGTGGTTATTTTGTTGAACTATTTATGGTTTTTAATCCAAATTTTGATATTTTAATTATGTAAAGGTAACCTGTCTGTAAAAACGCCTGGGTTCGAGCCTCAGGTCAGTAAAGAATGAAAAATTATCAATAAATTTTAATTGATTTTATGTTGTAAAATTCCTTTCTTCATAAGAATAATTTAATGAAAATTAAATTTGATGAACTTTAGCCTAATTAAAATATCAAAATTTGAATAAATGCAAAATTTTTAAAATATGTTTTTGTTTTAACTGCCAATTTCATGTTGTCGAAAGAAAGCTTTCTATCGCACAAATAGATTTGAAACATAAACAAAATTTTTAAAAAAAATTTATGTTTGCTTATTTTATTTGTTTTTAATTGTACAAACTTGTGTGTTTAATTGTTCTAATGTGCGAATATATGATTTTGTGTAATTTTTGTAAATATATTTTTTTTTATCTGGTTTGTTGTTATAATTGTTCACTGTTTTCTCTTGAAGTTTTCGATGACAAGTGCCTTTTTTCTCTTCTCTTGCTAAATTAAGTAAACCAGTTTTTCTATTGAAAGTGATGGTACAGAGTTCTTGGATTGAGTGATGGATTTTGCCGACTTTTTTTGATAAAAGTCAACTGACAGATGGACAATTCACGGATTTATTGACCCACCCTCGTACATATAGTGAGTCTCATAATTATTTTGCATATATGTATGTACGAAAAATAAACTTTTTAGAAAAAACTTTATTGACATCCATTTACTAATTATATTAAACAGGAACTTTTTTTATTAACCTGTGAGGAGAATGACCAATAATTAAATTATAAAACAAATTTAGAATATCTTAATTATTATACTCTATACGAGATTTTAGAAGAATATGGTGCATTTTTAAGGTCACAACTGCAGCTATAAAGAATCCACAGTTTAACATCTTAGACTATGTTTGGGGTTGTTATCCTGTTGGAAATAAAAACCTCTTGCTCGAAGTCCCATTTTATCAGCACTCGCGTTAAGTTTTTCTTAAAGAATTGAGGCTGACATACAGCCCCAAACCATAACAGAACCTCCTCCATGTTTTACTGTCGGCTTGATATTTTTTATATTAAGGGACTCATTTGGCTTTCTCCAAACCATGCTTCGTCCATCTGACCCAAAGATATTGTATTTCAAACAGTCAAAACCTTTGGTTATATGTTGATTAGCGAAGGATAATCGCTTATTTCTTTTTATTTCAAAATTGAGCGGTTTTTTCTAGCTATTCGACCTTTACAGTTGTTTGATCATAGTACTCTACGGAGTGTTTCGTTGCTAACTTTGTTGCATGGAGTTGCTCTCAGCTTACCATTCAGTTTTGGAGCAGATAAATGCGGTTTTTCACGAATTTCTTTAAGTATTATCCTTTTATTTCAGACTATAGCAATTTTGGACGGCCATGACGTACCAAATTTTTAATATTTCCAAGTTCTTTTGCACGCTTAAATATATTTTCTATTGTTTGACGCCACCTCTCAAACATTTGCAATATAAAATAAACTGTTTTACCTTGGTTATGAAGGTGCAAAATGATTTTCCTCTCGGCAAACCTTAGTTCCTTTTCTTTCGGCATTTTAATTATAAATATAAAAGCTTTTCCTTAAGAAATGTACGTGGTTTAATAATTTAGTTGACTTTAAATATTTATTTTAATGCGCATACGAAATCCCAAGGATGATTACACATTAAAAAAAAACATTTAAAGTCAACTTAAAAAAAAAATAAAAATCAAAAAATAACTGTTATTTTTGATCAAAAAATTCCAATATACATAACTGTTATTTTCGGTCCCTGGTTTTAATGTCAGAAAAAGGCCATGAAATTACAAGTTTTTTTTAATTTTATTATCATATTTACGTTGTAACACATTACCTACGTAATAAATAAACTATTTTCTCAAAAATTAAAAAACTTTTACTTCATTTTGAGGAATGTTTTTAATCTTTATAAAATAAAAAATATGCAAAATATGAGTTTCACTGTATGTAAAATTTAGACACAATACAAATTTGATATTTATTTTTTTGAAATCTGAACTTTTATAATATAAACCAGAATAAATAAACAACAACTGCTGCGCCATTGGAATAAATGTAAATTAAAATTTTGTCAAAGTAAAGATTTTATATTTTGTTTCTCTTCAATGTTAAATTAAAAATAAAAACATTTTTTTTAAAGCTTGTTGCTTTATTATGTGGTTGACTGGCTTTCTGCTAAATAATAAAAATATAAAATGTTTTCCCTTAAAGTTCGTTATGAACTTTTGAAAACTTAAAAGTTTTCTAGTTTTGCATTAAAAAAAAAACAACTTATCGTCTCTAATTTCTAAATATGTAAGTCCGAAAAAGTTGAAAATATAAAAAACATTATTCAAATGACAAAGGAAATTTTATTTATAATTATTTGCTTAAAATTCGGCAAATACATAGTTCTTTATTATTATCGAAACAACTGTTCTGTATCAATACGAATTCATACAAGGTGGTCTTATTTTGAAAACGTTTACAACACTTATATTAACGTTATGTCAAAAATAATACAACAATTTAAACAAATATTTCATTTTGTTTTTAATTTTAAATTGTGTGTTTTGAAATGTAATAATTTAAAAAAATTTTGTTTTTCATAATTTTACGCGAAAATTATAGAATTTAGTAAGGATTCCCCAGATCTACCAGCACTGTATAACATTTTGACACGTGGTTAGTTATCAGCTGTTACTTACGTAGCAAGATTAGGTCACCTGGTTTAGATTCGCCTTGGTTCTGTATTCTGGTTTTGAAAATATGGTTACCTTACATGTAACACCCTCCATAAAATCACTGTATCTTACTAGATATCTACATTTTAAATAGATGTAGATATCTCGATAAAATTTGACACAAATAATCTTATATAAACGTAATCCTCATAACATAATTTAGTTTTGCTGGGTCCATGCCAGCCTATGGGTACACTTCCTTGATCGACCGCCTTTCGGTTTTGACTGATTTTTTTTCTTGTTTTTACATTCAAAATTTAAACTTCAACAATTTTTTAAGTTCGAAATTATTATTACGAATTTTAACAAATCGCTCATTTGCTGCAACATCATCATAACTCTAAAATATTAGTTTTATAGACGGTCTAAAAGTTTTTTTAAGTTTACACACAACATAATGGAAAACAATTTTCTCTCAAGTGTTGAGTTTACAGTTGAGTTAATGAAATAATAAACACTTCATAAAATACCTGATTCACTCTGCATTAACGATATTAAGTCAAAATTTTTGATTTTTGACTTATGTCGATGTTGCAGCAAATGAGCAATGAATTTCGAATTTTTGAAATTACCTGTTAAAAAATAAAACAATTAATTTTATTTAATTTAAATAAAGTTTATATTATTTAATATTTTAATGTCTATTCTTTTTATAGGTATCTCACAAAATGAACGATGTTTGTATGCATATTTTAAATTCCACCTTTTCCAAGTTGATTACAAAAACCTTTAATCGGTTTCAAGTCATAAAGGCAAATATGCCAAGACGTGAATCAGCCAGACGTAACCATCCGCTTGCTTGCGAGTGTGATATTATTGAAACATGTTATATGCGTTTATCGCTTTTACAAATGACATTTGGTAAACATATCGAACGCGCTCATTGTTGTTTCTTTCCGGGAGCAGTAAGTTTTAACTAAAAAAAGATAAAAATAAAATTAAATTAATTTTCTTTACCATAGATATTGGATGAGGTTTATACTATACTAAATTATATTAAAAATACTTCTTGCTTGGAGAGACCATATCGAGTTACCGATGAACTTTTCGATTTATCAACAATGGCCATGGAATATTTTCGTGATCGTATCGAACCAACATTGCCTGGTATTGCCTATTTTAATAAGGATTTCTTTAAATTACCCACTACAACGAAAAGACGTGAGTTTTTTTCTTAATTTTTTTTAAGTATAATATTTCAATATAATATTTTTATTTTTTCATTTCCAGCTTTGGTTATAGCTTCTGATTTATCCGATAGCCCTGCCAGTTTACCCTCTCCACCACAAAGTAACATGGTTTTACGTAAAGGCATACGAAAAATTAAACAAGGCATGAAAATCTACAATAATCAATTATCCGTTTTACGAAATGAATTACGTACTTGCAAACGTAAATCGGTTGAACAGGGTAAACAAATTGCCGAACAACAAAAATTGTTGGCCGAACAGCGTAAACAGACCGTAGAGTATGCCAACCGTTTGGATGAGAATGATAAAAAGAATGAGGAGTTATCACGTAAATTTTCAACTTTATTGCAGGTTAGAGGAGTTTTTTCAATATATTTTTAAAAAATTTCACTAGACTGATATTTTTAAAAAGCTATTTAACAGCCCAATCACGAATACAAATTCCGCGGAGATTTTTCTCTTTTTCCATTCCTCCTATCTTCTATTATAAATAAAAATTCCGCATTAAATTTCCCATTTTTCCCAAAAAAAAAAATCTTGCAAGACTAAAGGGAGTTTATAGAAAACTGTAAGTAGGGTTTTTGGAGGAAGCGTTTTCTTCCGCTTAGCTTTTGCCATACCCAAACAAGAGCGTAAACGTTGTGTCACAAACGCTGATATGCCATACCTAAACAATAAAACCAACATAATAATGGAAATAAAAAGAAGAGAAAAACCGCTAGATTGACAAAAAATAGCTTAATTGCCATTATTTATTTACAATTGCGGCCAACTTTACTATTAAACGCGCTGACAAAATCGGATTTTCCAATTGCAAAGCGTTGACGCCGCGCTATTTAGGGATGCTTCATACATATTGTATGAACATGAGCATTTTTGACAGCTAGAAAACGCTTTCCGCTCTTGTTTACTGAGTGAAAAATGTTGGAGTTCAATATTCTTAAAAGGATTTGATTAACGACACTAACGTCTTTGCAATAACACATAGGTTTGAAAAAATCAATAAATGTAAGTAGGACAAAACGCTGCACAAAACAAAAAAACATGCCCGATAGATGTTCTAAAAATCGAAATGGTTTGAACAGTGTACAGATAATTGGTTTTCAAAGTATAAAGTATATAAAAGGGACTTTTTATATACTCTATTTACAGGCTCATTTTCAAAATTTCATTTCGATTTGTAGAACATGCCCTTATAATTGGACATTTTTTTTCTCCTAAAAATTTTTCAGAGCAGTCCTAAAGAAAAATCCTTTTTAGAAAGAAATTCCTGTAAGAAAAATTCAAGACTTTTGAAAACATTTTGCTTAGAAAATTCGTTTATTGGTTCGTTTATTCTCATGGAAAATGTTTTAAATTATTTAAGACATATCTTGCTTCACAATTTAAATCATTACTCTAAAAAATAATGTTTTAGAACTTGGGAAAATTAAGTTACGGATCGTATAATTTTTTATTTAATTGAATCATATAAGCCTTTCTTGAATTTTATTAAAATATGTGATATTCGATACAAATATAACTTTAAGCTCTTTCCGTTAGGAACTTAACAAATGTAAAACCGAATTACAATATTGGCGATCGAAAAGTCCAGCCATACCGATGTGCACATCATGCGGTCATAAAGTTACACCTACTTTGCCGCCCGAAGACTATCAGGCTCTCATTAACCAAGGCGTTAAACCAGAAGACATTATACTTAATTTAAACGATGATACTGATGCTGAAAGTGATATCAGCATGAACGACAGTGGCTGTAATAATTTAAGCAATGAATTTGTATTCCCCGATGAGACAACCACCGCCAAACTGTTGGCTGTTAATACGGCTGCAAAAAATCTTAAACGGCAACATTCTGTTGTGGATGTCGCATCAACCACAAAAATACCAACAACGTCCAATTTACATAGTAGTAATAATACAAAATTATCACAAAACAACGAAACAGAGTTAACACAATTTTTCGATTTTAATGAGGCTTCAACCAGTTCAAGTGCTTTTATAGCAACCGCTGGCTATTCTACCCGATTATTTTATGGTTCATCGAATAGCACAATAGGGACAAACACCACCACAACACTACCACATAAAAGTGTTATTGTATCACCACAATCCCAACTTAAACGTATTGTAAATAACGAAAATCAACACCAACTGCAGGCCACTAATAATCAATTGGACATTAAAGATTGTGGAGATGTGGTTATAAATAATTCGGAAAGTTCAAGTAACGGTGGTGTCTGTTCAAATATTGCAGCCCCTGCAATTGAAGATGTTAACAATCTACAGGCCATCTCATCTCAAGAAACTAAGAAAGCACGTAGAGTACAAAAAACTACTAGATGTTTAAATAACTCTGGTAATAAACGTAAATAATAAACAAACAAAAAAAAAAAAATAAAATTAACAAACAAATAACAATTTTTCAATTTTCAAAAACAAAAAAAAATCACTAAAGTTTTAAGAATTTCCCAAATGTCCCTTAACCCATTTTTCCCTTCTTTGCCGCCCTACATATTTTAGAACACAAAATATATATATACATACAAAATATAAATATAAAAATAGTAATAATAAATTTCTAATACATATTTAATTATAATAATATTAAAAGTAATATTAATTATATTTGAGAGATAGATACTAAAAAAAACAAAACAAATAAAGAAAAAAATCAACAAAAGAAAACAATTTAATAATCTATTTTTAAAGTAAAGTTATGAAACAATAACAACAAAAAACAACCAACTCAGTAAAAATAATTATAAAAGATATAATTATATATCTATTAAAATACAAAAACACTGAATGTAATTTATAAAGAAATGCTTAATCTTTTTGGTTTTAAAAAAATTTTATTGGTCTATCAGTTTTTTTTTTTACCAATATTCGAAAGCCATGCAACCTTGGATCCATATAAAACTTTAATTTTATATCCGGATATACTTAATAAAAAAATTTGTCAATACCTTGTTTCAACTTGTTAAATACTTTAACGGTATTTTAATTGTCGTATTCACAAAAATATTTTTAATTTAACAAGAGTTTGCAAAACTAATTTTCTATGAAAATTTTGCTTAATGAACGTTTGTTAATTTTTAAGAATCGTTTATGAGTACTGTGGTCAGTCTTTGAATAGGAAACTGGTACGAATACTTTGAACAGTTTTGATTGTATAATAAGGCCCCAATTATGGTTCACAACTCAACTCAGTTAAGTTATAATTTTTGTGTTATGGTTTACAACTTTGCTATATTTCGGCGAACAAAAACATCAACAAATTACAACTTAACACAAACAGTTGTTTTATTTACAACTCAACTGTGTTGTGAACGGTATTAGGGCCAATAATTCGTATCCGAAAAATAATCTATCAGGGGTGTGCTGGAAATCGAAAATGTAAATCGCAAGAATTTGGAAGTTGTCTTTAATACACTTTTAATCTAATTTTTGTAAGTTTAGTTATTTAATTCTGCTTAATAGAGAAATATTTGTATAATATTTACCATAAAATTCTTTTTTTTACAGAAAACTTATTAAAAAACGACTTTTTAAATTCTTGAGTTTTGCGTTTTCGATTTCCAGCACATCCCTGTTTGTGGAAAATCAGTGTTCGATGAGTATTCTAAATAGAAAATTGATGTTTTTTTTAAGCCCGATTGAATTTACGAAAGGGTTAGCTTTTCAACGAACTGTCATACTACACTCACTTTTTGAAATTTGTGATAAGTATACTCTAGCAAATCATTATAAAAAGATTTAAGTTGGAACAACGCTACTAAATTATTGAAATTTACTTTAACAATCCTTTATCAATTCGCGCATATTGCGTTGAACAAAAACATTACAAAAATTACAACTGATCGCAACCAGTTGTCTTAATAACAACTCAACTGAGTTAAGTTGTGAACCGTAAGAGGAGAAAAGAAAAGCATGTTCTCTTCCCTTCTCACCAATAAACTCAGACTTTCTGAAAGAAAACTTTCATAGTGTGATCCCAGACTTAATGATATTTTGAATAAAACAATTTTTTTTGATTTAAATTATTTTTTTGTGTTATTGTTAAAACTTCAAGTTCTGTCGGGCTTTAAAAAAAACACCCTTTATTTTTTATATAGAAACTCGAGGTTGAAAATAATTTCCATATGTAAGAAATTCATATTCAAAACTTTAAAAAAAGTAAAAAACTATTTTTTAGATGTGATGTTGGTGGCATGTCATAACGTCCAGTGACACAGTGTCCATGGACGTAATGACGCTCCAAAAAGTGTCATTGTGTCAATGGGCAATATTAGAGTTTGCTAAAAAACCGTAAAAATGTGAAAACTCCAATTTTTGGAAATTGAGTTTTTGATGCAATCTTGCTCTACATTCAAAGAGACGTCACCTGACAAAATATTGTAGGCGAATTCCACTTCGTTGCTCCAAAAATTGAATGTATATTTTTATTTTGACATTGCAAGCGAAAGCAGAGAAAAGTAGAAAAATAGCTGTCCTGTAAAATTTGGTTTTTGTAACATTCGATAACTTTTTTTATTTGTTTCAATTAAGGAACTTTTATAAAAAAAAACATCTTTTCTTGTTAGTACTTATTTTAAGGTTAAAGAATTTTGAAATACCTTGCCATTGTTCCATGCTGTTATGTATAATTGTTTTTACATGAAGTTCGAGTATTATGTATAATTTGCAGTTTCTTGGAGCATAAATATATACATATTTAAAGAAAAAGCTAAAAGCGAGGTTTTTTTGGTCGGTTTTCGGTTTCAGTTTTTAGGCGTTTAGGTGAGCAGTGTCGTAATGTCCGCGGACGTTATGACACTTTGCAGTGTCATATTGTCTACAATATGTTTATGTTTGATACGTTTGCGATATAGGATAAAATAGTTTTTTGTTTAACCTTTAGTTACTGACCCTATTTTTCAGTACATAATTGCCGACGACAGGTCACGGTGACACCACTTTTAGCGACGTTAAAAAAACCAAGCATCGAACCAGCGGACTCACAGTTTCTAACCTTACCAAACCCCCTAGACAACTGAACCATGAAGGAACGTTGTTTGAATATCATTAAAATGAAATATGGACATCACATCGTTAAATCAAGTTCTCTCCTCATAAGGTCCCAGAATACATATATATGTATACTTTATAGGGTCTAAGATCGATATTGTAGAATTTACAAACGGAATGACAAACTTATATATACAGGGGTGTTCTGGAAATCGAAAACGCAAGAATTTTAAACGTCGGTTATTAATAAGATTTCTGTAATAAACAAATTGCAAGACAAATATTTTACCAATATTTCTCTGTTAACAGAATTTTATAACGAAAATTGAAAAATTAGATTAAAAGTGTATTAAAAACAACTTTCAAATTCTTGCGCTTTTCGTTTTCGATTTACAGAACACCCCTGATACCCTTTTCCACCTGTGGTGATGGGTAAAAAAAGAGCAATTTTTGGGATTTCAGTATTTTGATTATAACTCAGCAATTTTTTTAACCGATTTGACAGATTTATATACCGACGTGTTTAAGAAGAAATTTGCCAGCTAGTTGGGTTATAACTCTTGGACTCAGGAAGATCTATAGTTCGCGAAAGTGGGTATTTAAAAAAAAATTTCATTTTGGTCATAACTTTTTCGTATCTGAACCGATTTTTACGAATTTTTCACAAAATATTTTCAACTAAAGATTTTCGATCTTTTGATATATAAAGGATAACCATAAGTCGTATGACAGTCCAAACAATCAGGCTTTTATACAATTTGTGATATTTTTTGTACGGGAAGTACCAAGCCCACTTCTCCAATCCAGTGGGATGCTGTATATTGCTAACCTAAATGTGTGTACTTAATTTGGAAGCTGTGGCTCTTCCCGTTCTCCAGGTATACAGAAAAAAGCAATTAAAATTACAACAACAACAAGGATAACAAGAATGGCACTAAAATGGAATCCCCAAGGTTCTAGAAAACGTGGCCGTCCAAATCACACATGGAGACGATCACTGAAAAACGAACTTGAACGATATGGTTTCACGTGGGACGATGCCGCAGTTGAAGCTAGAGACAGATTACGTTGGAGAAATCAACATGTTGAAGCCCTATGCTCCAGTGAGGAGTAAAGAAGGACAAAGAAGAAGTGATTTTTTGCTCATATCTCAGCCATTTTTGGACCGATCTGCCTGAATATCAGTAGCAAGAAATGTGACATAAATGTAAAACAACCTAGGCGCGATCATGTCTGGAGTCTCCGGAAAACACATTTCAAACGTAAGACGGTCAGACAGACATCGTTAAATCAACTTCTCTCCTCATAAGGATCTAGAATATAAACACTTTATAGGGTCTAAGATCGACATTGTAGAAATTACACCTTTTCCACCTGTGGTGAAGGGTATACAAAAAAACACAATCAAACTTTAAAAACTTTATATTGCAAAATTACTAAAATAACACTTTTTTAGGAACAAAATTTTAGGTATGGGAAAAAACGTTGTAAAAAAGAAAAAAAAAACAAAAACTTTTCCTATACATTTAACAAAAAATACTAATTCATAAGTCATAAAAAATATTTAAAGGAACAAAGCTTCTAAGGCACAATTCTGTCAGACTTTTTGGGGGCATTGAAGACATACATACATATGTATATTTTGCACTTGATGCACTGATGAGGAGTCTTTTTTTAGTTTGGAAGAATGGATGTTACACAGATTACCTTTTTTGGTTTATTACGACTTCGTCACGGTGACACCACCTCGGCAATTAAAGGTTAAATTCGGATATAGAAACCTCGTATACTCATTGGGATAATTCGATGTGTTATTTATTTTGTCCAATGTCCCATCTGAACACTTAAATGCAACATAAGTAACTAATAAGTTTCTTTGGTTTTATTTTGTTTTTTTGCAATAGTTTATGAATAAGAATCAAAATATATTTAAAGCAAATCTACAATTAAAAAAGGTACACACATTCTTCACCCACAATAACAGAAACAAAACAGAAATATAAAAATAACGTTTAAAAAAAGAGACTTTAATTTTCCACTCCCTAAAAACATTCAAATAAAAGTAAAACGTTTGTTTCAAGGCGAATTGAGTATTGAATTCGCCTTGGTTTGTTTTTTTGCGTTATTTTTTCTGTAATCGAAATTAACTTAGGTATAATAATGAAACAGATTAAATGGAAAAAAAGAAATAATAAATATAAAATTCTTTAAAACTTTCACTCAGTGCTTTAATGGTATAAACGGGGGTGGGTAAAAATTAAAATCGTAATGGAAAATAGTTGTCGTTTATAAAGCATATCATCGTTGCTGCGTGTTGTGCAGTTACGTAAAATTTAATAACTGTTTACATTGTTTTAAGCATTTCTTTAAGAAAAAAACACGACTTGATGGCCATTGTGCAGCTTTAACAATGTTTTTTCGAAAAATAACACATAACTCATTTTGTTGGAGCATTTCTAATAATTATTTTCAAATTTTATTACACATAGCTGTTCATTAAAACTTGCCTTTTTGCCGATACTTTAACGATACTGATACTATATATTATATATATAATATAATATATAGAAGATCTAAGTTCAGGGTTGCCTGCTCACTGGGTAACCCAGAAAAACCCACCCGGGTTTTAATGGGTATTTTGTTTATACAGTTGTCGTTTATATACATAAGTCCTTATTAATAAAGTCCTAGCTTTTGTTTTCACCACGCATGCATTTGATGATGATGCCATAAAAAAAATCTTCAAAATGTTCCTGCTAAATCTATACCGAAAAGGGCTGAGTTGACATTGCTTAGACCAATTATTATATAGTTACATGAAAAACAACAAAACCCAATAAAACCCGCTGGGTTGGGGTTTATTTTTTAAAACCCGGGTTTTTGTCAGCCCTGTCTACTTTACCTCTAGACTTCTTTATAAGCTGAACCACAGCGTCGGATGGACAGATGACAATCCTTCTCGAAATTTTCTTATAATAAGTTTTTCACAAACGCTCCAAAGGTCAGGGGGGTTATTATGTAATTCGATTCGAATCGAAAAATTTACGAATTCGTAAAAATTGTATTATGTAGTACGAGTTTCGTAAATTTATTTCCGAACGTTCGTAAATTTTGGGATTTTTTCTACCCCCTTTCGGAAAACAAAAAATCCCTTTCGAAAATGCAACTATGTAGTACGAAAGCAAAAGTCAAAAGTGTTATTAACGTACGTATTTCTTTCGAATGTCATTTTGTTTGCGGAAATTCATGTACATATTATTTTATACACAAAAGATAAAAAAAAACTTTTAAAATGTAAGTACATACATATATGAATTTTATATGAATAATAAAAAAATTGCTTTAATTGCTTAAAGGGAATCGTCTAAAAAAGGTGTATATAGATTGAGACATTCCCAATAAACGGTCTTGGCCAATCTGATGTTAATAACCACCTTGCGCAAGAAATTTCAAGGTGGCTGCCACTTTTAAAATAGGAGGGAAGGCAGTTGGTCTATGTGGTGCTTTTAAATCATTGCTGATGGAGTTCAGAACGTACATAAATGCGTTTTTACTAAGCCGTAAATTTTTCACGAACCTGAAAGTAATTTTTCTTTGTTCAATAAAATCTTTTTACGCGCTTTTCGTATTTGCTTTAATTAAATTACTTATGAATTTTTATTGAGATGCATAATATTCGATGTATCTCTTATACACTTCCTTTGGACTCTTTTGAACAACCTCTTCTTCATCACTTTCCCACAACAAAAGTTTTTAAGTTTTAATTAAAATCTATTTTTTGTTTCATGGATATTTTGAAAATTTTTGTAACCAATTTGACATTTAGAAAAAACTATGAAAAATGCTGCTAAGTTTTTACGTATTAAAACTTGGCATCATTTCGTTTTTCCCTTCAACTTTTATATACAACTGTGCAGACGTTTCGAAAGTACTATTTAATAAGAATTTATTTTCGATACGGAAATTTCTTTCGAAAGTATTTTTGTTTCGAATCGAATTACATAATAACCCCCCAGTTCTTGTAGACTTATCAGATATTTTACTAGGTGTAGGAGTGACCGTGTCTTCAACAATTTCGGAATGCAGAGTCATGTTAACCCTAGTATTCTCGGTAACTTTTTACCACTAAGTTCTCTTCTTGGTCCGGCCAGACCACAATTAGAACAGCTAAAAACCCAATTCAATAAATATATTTTTTATTGGACGTATCATTATTATTTTTGATAATACGAATTTATTATCTATATATGTATGTATAAATCGGCTAAGGCAAAACAGTTAAGCACACTTTTCTACCCTGTTTGCCCAGCGACTGGAATAAAAAATGAGAGGTATTTACTGGCAGAAGTGAACAATATATTTATTAAAATCTGTTTAATAAGCGTTCAAATTTAATACTAACACATATGCAAAACATATAAATAAAAATTTTATGTTTTTCCAATTATCAAATAATAAAAAAATAGAATGGTCGATTATTTGTAGAGTTTTTTTTTCCCGGAGTTTTTAGATTCCCGGGAAAACGGGAAATTTTTTTAAATTTCCCGGGATCCCGGGATCCCGCTCCATATAAATAATACAGAGTAAATTTGTTTTAAATTAATAAAAATAACTTTTTTTAAAAAAGCGTAAGGGAATTTGTTTACAAAGTAAGTAAAAGAAATGCCTAAATACTACAAAAATTAATTAAAGGTTGAAAGAGGAACTTGAATTATTATTACCTTACGATTTTATATGTAAATTTCGTATCATTATGCTCTAGATACAAGATAAAAAGATAACATAAACATAACAATTTAATTCATAAAACAATAATAAAAAAAAAACAATAATTGTGGTACCCAAGTTATGAGATCAAAAAGTAAATTCATAAAATAGATAAAATATTTTAAATAAATATGTTTTATAAGTATATATATTTTAAATAAATATATTAACATTTTTTAACAGCTTCGGAAATAACATTAAGACACACTCAATACGTTTAGAAAGTCGGCAAAGAGTATATTTCTTATTTTATTTACTCATTACCATGTTTCCGAAAAATTTTGTTCAAATGTTTAAAGTTGTTGCATATTTCTAATTCACGATCCGAAGTAATTTTTCTTTTTTATAAACAACGTCTATATTAGTTAAATGTATGTCAAGGTTGATGCAACAACATATCGTCATATCTCAAAAATTTTTTTTTAATTTTAAGTTAATTAAGCAAAGTCCTTCATACTTTCTCGTAACAAAAAATCGGTATTTTGTCTCAAACTGAACCGAAGTTATAGCAAAATATATCTTTAAATCGGTACATTTTGAAAACTTTAATCGCATTTTGCCAAGCTCGATTTTTTTTTTGTAGATATGACTTTGCTGCAATAAATGAGCGATATATTTGGATATCTCCTATTTTTAAGACTTGTCCATGGACAATTAAAATTTACTGCCTGCATCTTATTTGGAATTTATGTTCTTTATTAACTCTTCACTTTACTAAATTTATTAATTATCAACTGTTGCACGGCACATTCATTGATTTACGAACGTAGTCACTTCTTGTTATTGATCTAATCGACAACCTATCAGCAGATGCTAATTTTTAAAGAATAGAAAACTAAATTTCAAAGTATAAATAGCTTTTTTCTGAAACTATGAGGAACTTTTATTTCCCGGGATCCCGCAACAAAAATCCCGGGAAAACGGGACATAAAATAATTGAAATTCCCGGGAATTCCCGGGACGGGAAAACCCGGGAAAAATCCTAATTATTCGACATTTGCAAGAAACCGGGTTTCGAATATTTCGACTATATAAATCGGCACCAGCAAACCAATTACGAACGATATAACATATGAACCGGAAGTTGGTCCGTCGCCAAATCGAACCACTAAGACGAAAAAATGAATGCACGAACCATCTAAATTCATATATACTTAGATAAACTATATTTTCTTCATATACAAAATATTTATGGCCGAATTTTCTAACGCTCGGCTAGCAAGACATAGAAAATGAAGTACTTAATTTTGCACATTGCTTTTTCGCATCGACCACAGCTGAAACGAGTTTTGCGCTTGGTTTTTATAGTTAAATTAAACTTAGCTCATAACAAGCCGTAGTTTTCTGATTTGATTAAAACTTGATTCATTCAATTCAGAACATACCGAGCCCTAATAGCAAACATGATGTAACCAACAACATTTAAGATTTTTGTTTTTTGATTAAAATCGATAATTTTTGGTTATTTGCATCATCTCTTAAAATCGCATATCTCTGAGAAGTACCGTTACACAACAAGATCAAAAGCAATTTCAAACGAAACCCTAGACTAAAGCAAAAATATTTTTAAAAAACCATCTCCTGTAAAATTTTATTTTTGTTGGTTACATCATTTTTGCTATAAGGGCTCGATATCATTTATAGAATTCACGTGTCTGTTTTTTTTTTTTTTTATATTTTGTCCTATTTGAAAGATATTGCAAGCAAACCCCAAATTTGGTTTGGCTATATCAAGACGGGTTTCCTAGGGTTAAATAGCTCAAAAAAACGTTTTTTGGATTTATTGCGGGCTTTGAAAGCAGGGTTGGCAAAATCAGTTTTGCAGGAAATTGTAGGATCCTTTTGTATCTTTAAGATTACTTTATAGAATTCAATACTTTATGCATCCTCCAACAAAATTATTATTAATATAATAGTCTATAATAGTCACCGGCAACCATGTTATGGTTAAAGTAGTCATCCATCCAGAAGCCACAACCATGTTATGGTTGCTTCTGAACATGTAAGCGAAAAAAAATGAAAAAAGTTTGTTATGTGATGCTGAAAGTACAGAAGATCGAAAACTAGTCTCATTTTTTTTGGGATTTATCCCCATGGGATGCTAAAAAAGCGCACATAAACGGGTTTTTCGATGGATTTTTTTATATTAACAAAGAAAATAAACTTAATAAATCAAGCAATAGTAACGAAGATCTTCTGTTCGTTAATGTGAAACAGTCCAGCTACTCTGGCGGGCATCGAACCCGCGACCACCGCACTGATGGATCAGCTTACTACCAAAAACCCTACCAGCACACCCGTTTTTTTTTTGTATGAACATTTTGTATATGGGTTACACATCTTTAAACGGTTTAGTGGGTAGATGTATCATAAACAAGGTTTCAAAGCGTGTAATAAAAAAAATTCATAATTTTGCACATAACCGATGTTCAAAATTTCAGCTAAGAAATTTAATATTCAGAGCCCATTTTTTTTCTTTATACATCCATAAAATTCTGCAACAATATGAAGCAGATGATTTCCTACGTTAAGCTGGAGGTCCACACCACGCGATACACGCATTTTCGCTGTCTACGCAGATGTCAAAAAAGTAGAATCTGTGTAATTATATGTAACAATTTACATGGACAAAAGCGTAGGATGCATTGAGGCATTGATTGCAAAAAGTAGTTATACTTTTGTAAGCGTCTCAAGCAGCGTTTGAACAAATCAGCTGGTTTTGAAATTTAATTTTTACTTGTGGTGATGCCGCATTAAAAAGCGTTGCATGTAACTTAAAACATAGAACGCATGGAAGGAATAAAAATTATGCAAAGCGTGGTGGCGAAAACGCGTGGTGTGGACCTCCAGCTTTACTGTTACTGTCAGCTAACTGGGGTTTTATACTTTCGATTGTTTGTATTCTGCTTTACGATCGTAGCTACGTTTTATGATGTTTTTTTTTTTTGCTGACGAAAAGTTCTTCGATTTTTTGTTTAATAACTGTGTAATTAAAAATATGTAAGTAAAAAGAAAGATAACAAATTTTTTTTAACTACTTTTTTTGTACTTAAAGTTTAATAGGGACCAGATTATAAAAGTGATCGCTGTGATAACTGGGCACTGGCTTGTGGGGACTCCTGCTTGAAGAATTTAATGACTACTGCAGAAGTTGTCATGGCGAGGAGGAAGATTAAACTGCCCCTGAATTCGGGCCATTAGAGAGTAATACCTGCGAAAAATGGTGTTTGCCTGTTTAAATGATATCGATGGCTGCCCAAGTAACCTTACCTGGACGTGTTTTCGATAGTAGACTTTATATGGTATGGGTCCCAGAATACTTGTGTTGAAAAAATTTTTGTATAGAAATAAATTAAGTTTATGTGCTCTGAAAAACAACGTACTATTCAAAATGCTTATATTTTATCCTTCAGTGTAGTCACTTTTGTTCTTAAAAACAGCATAAATAATTGAGTTAAATGAACGAACTCTATCCGTACATTGTATATTCTTATTTACGGTATAATAATATCATTATTTACAAAAATAAAATGTTTTTTTTTGTGAAATGTTTTCGTCTTGTGCAATTGAGGCATGAAAACTTAATTTCAAAATAAAAAACTTTTAGTGTATGGTTGCCGTAATAAGAGATATTATATGAGAAGCTCTATAAAAAACGGAACGATTCCACTTTAACAATTACATACATATTGGATAAATTAACAAAAACTAGATGTATGTATGTGAAATAGTTGCGTTTTAATCGCTTCTAAGTGAAAGAATTCGTTAAAACGGCGACTATAAAAAAGGATTTTAGTATGTACAATAATATTCAGTAAAAAAAAAACCATTAAACTTAAAAAGTGTAATTCTTTTGTTATGTACCTCCTCATATATAATAAGAGTTATTATAGATATATTATATGAGATGAAAATTGATCGGTTTAAAAACCGTGATGAATTTCGAACAATTTCAAAATAAAAGGAGAATGCATTAAAAATAAGTTTTAAAAGTTCCTAAAAACGAAAAAAAGTTATTTTATTAACTCAACAATTCATTTTAAAATCACTTTTTTGACGACAACTTCTTTAATTAAATTAAATAAAAATAAATATTTATAAAAACTGTTTTTTCAAGGTTGGCAACCGATGCCAATACCGTTTAAATTGAATACCGGTATTGATTCCGATATCGAAATAGTTTTTTTTGCATAAAATACTGGTATACGTATACCGTTCGGTATTAAAAAATATAATATTTCAAATAGAAATAAATAAAAAAAAAACACTAGTGGTAATGAAAAATATGTTTGTTAAGTTGACGGTTTATGGTTGCAATCAGGGCTGTGGAATTTTAAAAAAATTTTCCAAAATAAAAATTATCTTCTTAAAACACATTTAAAATTTAAATAAATGGTTTATGAATACTGCTCTTATGTGCTGTTTCGAAATGACAGGCGATGGACTGAGTGCTCTTCATAGAAATTTTAATACATAATTAATCGCCTGTCATTTGGAAACAGCACATTAATGTTTGCGTACGGTAATTTCTTCTAAAAAACTCTAATTTTTAGAAGGCCGTACGGTAATGAAAAAATAAAATTTAACATCACTGAGTCTCATATTCATTTAGCATCAAGATTATAGTAGGATTCTGAGTCGGAGTCGCACTTAAAAATATCAGCGTTTGGATTCGGAGTCGGAGTTAGTACTTTTTTCGGACAACTCCACAGCCCTGGTTGCAACACTGTTATTGTTTTGTTACTTACTATGATAAATTATCATAGAAACATATGTATGTTCAACAATAACATTTATAGGAAATTTTTAGTTGGGGACATTCGGTCAGCTTTCTCAATAACTGGTAACAAACTGTTGGTCCCTTAAAACATCATGTTAAAACCCAATAGTTCCATTCATTTCGATCCCCTCGTTATTTGGTATATTTTTTTCAATACAAAATCCGTTTAACCCCTTATAAATCGTAATTGGCTGTTCAAAACATCTTTTAACTCGTGATGCAACGTAAAAAATCGACAGTTATAAATAATGTACATATCATCACCTAAAATACAAAAGGGCGTAACATTTTTTATTTTTTTTAATTTTATAGGGACATGTAATTTAGTCAAGCGCATCATAATCAATCAAAAACTAGATCTTAATTTTTTATTGTCATACCCTTTTGCATTTTAGGTGACGACATGTATGTTTGTATGTAAGTACAATTAATCATATATACCGTTAACTTTTTTTTTGTCCATTTCGTTATTTGATATACAAATGTTCATCGTTCTAATGAAAATGGTTTTTTTGTTGTATTTTATTGTTCGTTCTAATAAATAAATAGAAACAAATATTTTAACATCGTTAAACCAAAATCCTGTTTAATCAAAAATCCCTGTGATTCATAAAATAAATTGCTGGTTCCTTGCGATTACGCATTATGGGGATTCTACTGTATTTAAATTGTATTTACAGAAAACATAAAGTTTCTTAAAAATAAATTATTTTTAGTGGGAATCTCACGGATGGATGCCATTAAGTTGAAAGTAATACAGTCTTTGGCGAATTAATAAGGAATAGCTGAAAAAAGTAAGAGAAAAACTAATGAAGTCACGCCTGTTCGCCCAAGTAAAAAAGTCCTGTCTAACGTATAATTCCAAAACTAATAAAAAATTTTTAAAATCAATATTTTTTTCATTGTACAGTTCTAATTAATCGTCTCTATACTGTTTCAAAAATCCCGAGAAACAAGTAGTAAAACAAGCTATTACAATTGCTTTTCAGTGTGCTGTCTGCTAAGTTTTTTTTTTGTATTTGGGCTTTCGGCAGCGAACAAATGAAACAATAAAATCATTTAGTCTTTTTGGCCCAACTTCAAAACACAGCGCGTAATAAAAAAAGAAAATTATCGGTTAATTGATCGCGTACATTGCAGGGCATACTAATCGAGTGTACATACACACCTGAAAAAAAAATTAAAGAATTTTTTCAAATTTATCAATATTAAATAATAAAACAAAAGAGAAAATTTAAAAAAAAATGCAAAATTTTAGTGAAAATGTGAAATTTGAATTTCATGAAAAATTGGGAAGGTAAATGTTATCAATTTCTTTGTAAAATAAACAGTTTGGAAATTAAATTTATGTAGCTGTCAATTTGACAAGTGACATATCAATGTTAATTGAAAAAAAAGAATATATAAGTAGACTTTGTTCAAATATATACATATATTCGCTTTCCATCGTCTAGACAAAAAGTGAAATTGAAAAATTTATAACTTTAGTAAAAAATGAAACGCGTGATTCCATTTAAAGCATTTTTGTAAAATCGTCGATAATTAAAGATTTATTAAAAATTTCGTTCAAATTTACAAATATTTAATTTCAAAAAAAAAAGACAGCAAAAAATGCATTAGCCTAAATATTTTTTTTAACTCTAATATTATTTATCTTGTGTCGATGAGTTCCTTAATAAGATTACGTCATATAATGCTACCGTTACTTATTAAAATGTACTTTGTATTCTTTACCTCCCATGATGGTATTGGTACTTTTCAATCCCTTGATACAAACAGCACCAAGTTCAAAAAGAAAAGGTCTGCTTTATTTTTTTCTTCTATAAAACGCAAACAAATCACGTTATTATTTGTTATATTTAAATTGAGGAGTATTTTTACAGGTGGTGTTAATTCAACAATAATTACAATATTACAAAAACCACTGACATGGCAGACTTTATATTAACATATGTAAACAAATTGTCACATGTAAGCCGAAAAAATAGCCTAGCTGTGCCATCAACAACCCTGATTTAAATCTTTTGTAAGATTTCATTTCAGAGAAACAATTCAAGAAAAATATTTCATTTTGGCAATGGTGTTTTAGTGTGAATTGAAAAGCAAATCATTTGATGGATACGATTTTTTTTTACAAATACTGTCTTAAGGCTAGTTTACACTATTAGACTTTTTGTATTAATACATGTCAAAAACGTATCACAATTGATTCTTTGAGGTTATTCATCGGTAGGGTACCATTTTCTCACAACGAGTGTATCATTTATTATCGAAAAATGAGCTCATATGCGTTTATTTAGTTTGTGAAGCTGATTTCTCAAATATTAAACTATGATACATTTTAATCTTATTCGAGTATTTTTGACTCTTCAGCGCGATTAAAAAACAAGAATATGCGCTCAATTTCAGATTATAAAAGAAACATTTGCCAGGAGAAAATCATTTATGATTCGTTTTTTATTAGCTGTAACGTATAAACTTTTTTATGTTGAAGTATGAGTATTATGCAAATATACTTTGCAATTTCTTTCAGCATAAAATTATTTTTAAAGCAAAAGCTAAAAACCGAGGTTTTTTTCGGTTTTCGGTTTCGGGCTTTAGACATTAAAAACCTCGGTTTCGATTTCGGGTAAAACCGAACAGTAATCCCTAGTTTAATGTCTTTCGAGGGGCTATATATGCAGGGTTGCCGTTGAAAATTTCGAAAAAGTGTCGTAAAAAGGTATTTTCAAGTAAAATAGGGCCAAGTTTATTAGTACATATGTATGTATTAATAAAATACATTAGACTAAAATAAAAGAAATTATGTATAGATACTTGAATTATAAATCAATGTTAAGACTAATGGTGTTTTCTTTTCTAAAAAATAATAATGCATCAATCATATTTGTGTAATATATTTAACAGGTTACACACAATCTTACAGAGTGATACATTTTTCAAAATTACAATGGAACAAAATAATAGCTACGTTTTACACTCAACACTAATGTGTATTTAGCGTGTTAAATATTGAATTCAAAGTTTGTAATAAAGCGTTATTCACCACTGTTGTAGGGATTTTTAACATTAAATTTTCTTAAATATTATTCTTTTATACATTTTTTCAAGGTTAAGGTCACTTTTTAAAAATATGTAAATTAATTAAGCTAGCTTTCCCTCAACAATAAATTTCAGTGTATTTATCAAATATGAAAAACTGGGAATTTAGCACGTCATACGGAAATCGTATTAATAATAAATTTTGTATTCCCGAAAATAACTTTGATAATAAAATATTTTTATTTTCGATATTTCGATTTCCGTGAAAATCTTCTTCAAGAAATTTATGTAATAAATTTTATCGAAAAAAAAATAATAATTGTGGTAATTTTTATTTATTTATGGTTTTTAATCCAAATTTTCAATATTTTTAATCAGGCCTAAGTTCATCAAATTTAATTTTCATTAAATTATTTTTATGAAGAAAGGAATTTTACAACATGAGAATTAATTTAAATTGTTATTGAAATTCATTCATTCTTGACTGACCTGAGATTTGAACCCAGGGGGCTGGTTACCCTGACATGAAATTTAATGAAAATATTGAAAATTTGGATGAAAATAAAAATATTTTAATTTATTTTTAAAAAGTGACCTTAAGCTTAAAAAATTTATAAAAGAATAATATTTAATAAAAAAGGTCGAAGAAAAAGGATTATAATTTATTAAATTTTCTTTGAATTTCCATAATTAAAGTCAGCTGTTTTTGAAAAAAAATTGTGCAAAAAAATCAATTATTAAATAAAAGTAAAACAAACGAAAAACCTAAAGTATTTTTATCCATCACAATATAACCATAAATCACAATACAACACAAATTGTACGCAAACACAAGAAAAAGTTAATAAGAAAAATACTTGCTTGCATAAAAAAATACTTAGCATACTTATACAAACGCATGTATTAATTCTTTGCCTTTAGACGAAAAGGTGTTAAGTCAAAAAAATCTCATTTTGATTGTTGATTGGCTTTGATTCCATTTTTTGCCCTTTCGTTTGGTATCAATAACTTAACTCTAGCACAACTGCTTCTAATCGTTATCATCTGCTCTTTAGGAAAAATGTCTATGTAATACACCAAATAAATATTTTTCCATTTATTATTTATAAATTTAATAAGAGTTACAAATACAATTGCAAATTATATTCTAACTAAAATAACCGAGTAATAGTAACGTAGACCTTCAGCCCGTTGTAGTGAAACAGACCAGAGTCTCTGGAGGGAATCGAACCCGCAACCCCCGAACTGATAGACTAGCTCACTACCTTTTCCATTTAACATTACGAAAAACTACAGTTTCTGACTTAAGACCTTTTTGACTAATGCAAAAGAAGCAAAACTAGAAGTCACATGTTTTTATAACAATAAACAATAATCATAACATTCTTCAAAAAAAAAAAATAATTTATTAGATAAAACCAACAACAAATAAAATTTAAATGTTGCAAATCGTTAAAATTTTCGATTTCCAGAACACCCCTGTATATATACATAAGTTTGTCACTCCGTTTGTAATATCTACAATATGGGTCCTTATGAGGAGAGAAGTTGAGAAGTTGATTTAACGATGTGATGTTTTAACTGTCGGTTTCAACTATTCAGTTAAAACTGTACGTTAGTATGTGGATAATAACTGACAGTTCAACTCAACGGTTCAGTTTAACTGAGAAATATAAACATTTTTATATTTTTAACTGACAGTGAACGTGTGTGGGGGTTCAACTACACCGTTCTCCAAGTTCACCGAGAGCGGCGAAACATCCTGCTAGTTCGAATCGATGTTAAAAATTGAAGTATTGAGCTGCACGTGTGTGTACATCTCAGTTAACAGTTAAGTCTGTCAGTTCCCGGTGGCGTTTATGAGCGACATTGCCATTATGACATTTTCATCGATGAATAATCGCAACAGACTCAGTAACAAGTTGATATTAAGGGAGTTATGCATGACAACGGCTTTGCAATGTCACTTTTCCCTTAAAAGGAAAAACTTAGCGACATTGTCTGTTATGAATAGATCACGAAGTGAGCGCTGCAGGACTTTGTCTGCTACACGTTTCCGTCAATGAATAAATCGGAAAATAACGAACCGTTTCTTTTTTCTGTTTGTTCTGTTCCATGTATTACTTGAGTTTATTCTGTGTTTTTCTTATCACTCTACCTGAAAAAAATTCACTAATGAAAGTTGATGGTATTGTCTTTTAGGACTCACAAACAAACGGACGTCAACAAGACAAAATCAACATTGGATGTTGATCTATGACAGTTTGGACAAATACTTTAAAAATTCATATATGACACCAAAGTAAAATCAACACTTGTCATCGATGATTTAATACTCTCAGCGTTTGTCACGCTGAATCACTATGACGTTCGCCACCGGGTTATAACTGTACGTGAGTGGCTGGCTTAAGACACATAAGTAAAAAGTTCGTCGTATATTAAAAACGACTAGTTTTCGACCACGATAACAACACTCTTAAGTAGGCAAAACAAGATATTTTTCGCCTGATACAGGGTTGTTAGGTTTTTTCCTTCAAAAATCGTGGATAAACTGTTTTATTTATTTTTAAATATAAATAAGCATAAAATTGAAATTAAAAAAGGCTAGAAAAAGCTAAATGCATTGTTGAAAAAAGCCGAAGCTAAATGAAAAATCTTAACTATGAAAAAAACTAATATGGTCCAACTGATTCTATAGCATTTATTTGAGTTTAACAACACTGAAAAAAATAATTTCGATTCGTTCATATTGACTGAAAGAATTAAAAATAAAATTGATTTCGAATCGAAAAAGTATTCGATCAGGACTGCCGGAGTTAGCCCCCTGTTAAGTTTAAAAAGAGTGATTTTAATATTTATTTACAGGTAGATTTTAATATTAAAATATTTATATAAAGTTTAGAATTGCCGATCAAAATCATTTTGATTCCGTAGTTGCAATTCCGATTTGTATGACAGGGTGTAGATTTTTATAATTATGTTAACCCCTTAATGGGCAGGCATTAACAGATTGTATTATTATAACTTTTTTTATAACAATTAAAGAGATAAATAATCAGTGTTTCATTAGGGATCCGGGTTCTGAAAAATTTAATATTTTTTTTTTATTTCGAAACTCCCAGGAATAAAATGACGCAACATTTCGAGAAATTCTCTGCAAAGTCTTTAATATAAATTTCAGGCTTTGTGGAATTAAATGATACAAATTGACTATTTGCCGACATCGAAAAAATCTTTTTAAAAAAACTTTTTCGACTAGATTACGAAGAACTAACATAGTTTTAGAAGCAGTATTTGATTTTCAGAATAGTATCTAGTTTTCCAGCGTAATTAAAAAAAACTTATTCTTTTTACAGACATTTAGTGGCAGCTATCGATATTGAACCCGGCGATACACTAATTGAGGAACAGCCTTTGTTAATTACCACCCATTGGGAGTGTGATCAAATGAAATGTGCTAAATGTTGTGAAGACTCTTTTATAATGTGCAAGTAAGTTTAAAATAATAAGAATTACAACAAAATTCTTATTTACAATTTCCATTTCTCCCCCAGACAATGCCAATTGTTTCCCCTTTGTATCGACTGTAGCGATCACGATCGTTTTGAGTGTGAATTTTTTCAAACACAAGGAAAACATATTTCAAAAAACCTTCTAATAAACAATTATGCCGTTAATGCTTTGCTAAAACTTTTACTACTCCTTGAGAATCCTGCCACCTCAGAGAAATGTAAAAATCTAATTCCCCATAATTTCAAATTAAATGAATACCGTGATAGCGATATGTGGCAAGATCATGAAGAGAATATGGTACAACCGATAATACAATCCGGTCTTATGGATTCTTTAACGAAAGTCAAAGAAGGAAATTGTTTGGATGTAGATCTATTGCATAAACTGTGTATTCTAATAGATGCAAATGCTTTTGAGGTGTCGAGCAAAATTACGGGGGATTCACTGAAAGGTCTTTATGAACATGCAGCAAAAATGCCACATCATTGTGTACCAAATGCAGCCACCTCGATTGACGATGAATACAATATGAGAATATATGCAGGAGTACCCATTAAAGCAGGAGAAATTATATATAATTCATTTACTAATCCCTTAATGGTAAGATGCAAATTAAGGAAATTTATTTAACCATCTAACTAAACATTTGTTTTTCCAGGGCACCATTCAACGTCAACACCATCTACGCATGACCCGTCATTTCGAATGCTGTTGCAGTCGTTGTTTAGATCCCACTGAATTAGGTACCCACATGAGCTCCATTAAGTGTAAACAATGTCCGAATGGCTATGCCAACTACAACCATCACAAATGGTCGTGTGAAGAATGCAACAACACTATTGATCCCCTACAAGTACAAAAACTTCTTACCACAGTCTCAGAGGAGATGTCCCAGGCTAATGGTAACATAATGACTTTCGAAGAATTATTACAAAAATATTCCGGAGAATTTCATCCGAATCATTTCCTAATGATTGATTTGAAACAAAACATTGCCACCATTTTAAGAGGGATTCTAATGAATCCCATGTGTAAGCCGGGCAAAGAAGTCCTGGAGCGACGTTTAGACTTATGTGAGGAAATATTGCCGGTGGTCAAGTCAGTAATACCTGGCTATTCCAAATTATATGCTATAGCATTATATGAGTATTTATTGTCATTTCTGGAATTGTCGGACTTGGATTTTCGTTGTAGGGAAATAACTAAAGATATTTATTATGTAAGCAAATTTTAATGGATTCATAAATTTTAAATAAAACTTAAATCTTTAAAACTTTTTAGAAAAAATTACAAATGGCTAAAGAAATTGCTGCTGAGGCTAAAGTCTTATTATCATTTGAGCCCGCCAATTCGCCCGAGGGACATTTGGTACGACGTATTTCTATACAGCAAGAACAAATTGAAGAAAATTTACTTAAAATTGCAAACAGATAAATTTTAATTAATTAATTGTCATTAAAAAAAAAAAATTGTGTATAAAATTATTTAATTTTTAGTCAGAAATAAAAGTGATTAAAATGACATGAAAAATACAATCATTCGCAGATTAACGCCCTTTTTTCGGTTAGAGCGGTATTTAAGAAACTACAGCCACTTTGAAGGTTTTTTACATTTCTATATGAAAACATTAGATTTTTGATGAAATATTCAAGCGAGCACGGATAAACGTCCTTATGTCGATTTTTTTACATTTTTATATGAAAAAATTCGATTTTTGATGAAATATTCAAGTAAGCACGGATGAACGCCCTTTTGTCGATTGGAGCGCGCTATTTAAGAAACTACAGCCATTTAACTTAGATTTTTCTCAATTTTACCTTGGTGATTCTGATCATCAATGTGGTTTCCTTAGTTCAGCTTTTAGATTTCTCTTTGTATGTGTTCCGATTGCAAGGAAACGAGTTCGCTATTGTAAGGATGTTTGGATGAATGATAAAAGGATTATATTTGCTTGTTCTCTTAGAGAGATGGCTTTTCGTGCGTATACGTTGGATCATTCGGTACCTAACTGGAAAACATTTTGTAAACTTCGAAAAAAAGCAAAATATGTTATTCGGCGAATTAAAATAAGATATTTTATTAGGCTTTTTGACAGATTGAATTCTGAACGTTTGTGGAGAATTTTAAGAGGTTCGGGTTGTCTTAATGATGATTTTCTTTTTAATTGTGGTGATGTCAATCAGTTAAATATTTTTTTTGCTTATGATAACTCTCTTAGCAATGATGCTTTTGATTTTGAAAATTTGAATAATTTTGGTAATTCTTTTTCATTGTTTTCCTTTTTATTGGAAAACTGCTAGGGTTGTTCCAATTCCGAAATCAAGGGTTGTTCATGGACCTGAGGATCTTAGAGCCATCTCGATACTACCTGCTTTATCTAAAGTTGTTGAACGTATAGTAAATAACCAAATTCTGAATGAAGTTGCGGATTCTATTTATGTTAAACAGTTTGCGTTTCGGAAAGGCTTTAATACAACTTCTTGCTTCTTACTTTGACTGATAATATTAGGCAACATGTGAATGAAGATACTCTTAGTGCTGTTATTTCTCTTGATCTTTCAAAAGCATTTAACTCTATTGACCATTTTGTTCTTATTTGGAAACTTAATAATGAATTTAATTTTTCGAAAACGGCTTGTAAACTTATACTCTCTTACCTTGAAAATAGGTCTAAATTTTTAGTTTTAAACGGGATAAGTTCCGCAATACACACACTTTCTTCTGGAGTACCTCAAGGTTCCGTTTTAGGTCCCCTTTTGTTTACTTTGTATATAAACAGTTAACCTTCTTATCTTAACTCTGGAATGTGTGATTCTTTTTTATTTGCTGATGACATTTTTATGCTTTTTAATGGATCTTTTGATTTTCTGGATGTTTTTGAGAATAATATTAACTTTAGTCTAAAACGTGTTCTTGGGTGGACTTCTAATAACTGCTTAACTATTAATCCTTCTAAAAGCAAGGCTATTATGTTCGGCCCTACACATCAGTTTATTCTAGTCATTGATATTTTTTTGGATGATATGCGTATTGATTTTGTAGATCGATTAAAATGTTTTGGTATTATATTAGACTCCAAGCTTTCTTTTAGTTATCATATTGATTTGATCAGTTCTAGACTCTATTGTATGTTACGTAGAATTTATTCAATTCATTTGTTTTTGCCTTATCGTATCAAAGCTAGATTGTCGTGGGCCTTGTTAATATCTCAAATAGTTTATGGGTTTGAGGTTTATTCTGGCACATGTGCGATGTACTTGAAAAGAATTAATCGCTTGATAAACGTAGTTGTACGTTTTGTTTATAGCATTCGGCGTTTTTTCGTTTTTTTACGGATTTTTTGGCTTAACTTTTGTGGACTTAATTAAATATCGTAGTTTAGCATTTAGCTATAAAGTTATAAGAGATCGTAGACCACCACCCTTATTTAATTCTTTTATCTTCTCACGTTCGAGTAGGAACCTACAATTTTTAATTCCTAGAATTTCTTCTACCTTGTGTGAAAGATCTTGTAGGATTAGGATTGCGAGGTGGTGGAATCAACTACCTTTTAAATTGCGTGTCTTTTCCCACTCTAATAATGTTTTTCGTTTAAAACTCTTGTGTTTTTTGACTGTATGATTTTTGTATTAAGGAATTATCTTGCTAGTATATAGACAACCATATTTGTACTTATGCTTATGTAGATTTTTGATGGGTATGCACAGAGATTTGTCATATTTGCTGTACTGAATTGGACCGTTACTTTACTTTTCTTTAATTTAATTTTTATAATTCTGTATGTTGACTGGAAAGCTAATGTTTTAAATGGTAAGAATGTTTTTATTTTTCGTAAACTGGCATTTATTTAAAATTTTGTATTTTTGTATTATAAATAGAGTTTTTTTCCCGGAGTTTTTGGATTCCCGGGAAAACGGGAAATTTTTTTTAACTTCCCGGGATCCCGCTCCATATAAATAATACAAAGTAAATTTGTTTTAAATTAATGAAAAAAACTTTTTTTTTAAAAAGCGTAAGGGAACTTGTTTACAAAGTAAGTAAAAGAAATGCCTAAATACTACAAAAATTAATTAAAGGTTGAAAGAGGAACTTGAATTATTATTACCTTACGATTTTATACGTAAATTTCGTATCATTATGCTCTAGATACAAGATAAAAAGATAACATAAACATAACAATTTAATTCATAAAACAATAATAAAAACAAACAAAAATTGTGGTACTCAAGTTATGAGATCAAAAAGTAAATTCATAAAATATATAAAATATTTTAAATAAATATGTTTTATAAGTATGTATATATATTTTAAAAAAATATATGTATTAACATTTTTTTACAGCTTAAGGCGACCGTACACGACATGTATTTGTCATCTGACATGTCAAATTTCCCACTGCAAAATACATATGTACATGTCGTGTGTTACCTTTTTAACTTTGCTTCTGTAAAAGTCAGACGCAAAGTCATCTGACAAAATTTCAATTAGAGCGTGCTCTATTTTCTTCAGGGGTCTAATCACCGCATTCGATACTATCGTATCGAATAAACTATCGAATGTTTTTGCATACGATAGACTCTGACGTATCGAATGAAAACTCGAGAAATGTAATGTCGAGTTACTCAATATCGAATGCTATTATTTCAAATTCAATAAATTTCATTCGATATCGAAATTCATGATACCAAAATAAATAATTTCGATCAATTTTGCTCGATATCGTATGCGGTGATTAGACCCCTGACAAACCATCTGACATCAGAAATCTATGACGGGAAGAAACTGGCAGCGGCGTACAGTTAATTTTTTATAATACCGAGATATGTTTGATCATCTTACCATTGAATAGAATTTATGTGAATATATACATACATATACATATGTATATAAAATTATTAAATCCTAAATTGGTATCTTTGAATTAAAAGAAAAAAATTTTAAGATGGCTAAACTATTTTACGGCGCAAATAAAAAATTTCATGGCGGCAGCAAGCTATTTTAAAACCGAGCACTACTTTGGTTTCTGCAATAACAATGCGAAAAAACAGAGACCATGTCAGAAGCGAATAACATGTACGTTTGTGACCGAATATTATAAACCTTATGTAAAATAGCGATTTTTACAGACATGCACAATTACATGCACAATAACATTAAGACACACTCAATGCGTTTAGAAAGTCGGCAAAGAGTATATTTCTTATTTTATTTACTTATTACCATGTGTCCGAAAAATTTCGTTTACTTTTTTACTGAGATTGGACAAATAGTTTAAAGTACAAAAGTTTAAAGTTGTTGCATATTTCTAAATCACAATCCGAAGTAATTTTTCTTTTTTATAAACAACGTCTATATCAGTCAAATGCATGTCAAGGTTGATGCAAAAAATAGCATCAAACGGACTTCATCTTACAAGATCCACCTGTAATCTTTAGGACAATGTGTTTCTTAAAATTGTATATTGTAGTATCTTAAACGAGTTTCCATAGTTTTTCTTTATTTCGTTTTCCCAGCACTTCCCGGTTATATAAGCCGTCACAAAATGAAACAAATTTATGTTTATCACCTTATAAACATATCGTCATATCTCAAATTTTTTTTTTAATTTTAAGTTAATTAAGCAAAGTGTTCCTTCATGCTTTCTCGTAACAAAAAATAGGTATTTTATCTCAAACTAAACCGAAGTTATAGCAAAATATATCTTTAAATCGGTACGTTTTGAAAACTTTAATCGCATTTGGCCAAGCTCGATTTTTTTTTGTAGATTTGACTTTGCTGCAATAAAGGAGCGATATTTTTGGATATCTCCTATTTTTAAGACTTGTCCATGGACAATTAAAATTTACTGCCTGCATCTTATTTTGAATTTATGTTCTTTATTAACTCTTCACTTCAATTCACTTCACTAAATTTATTAATTATCAACTGTTGCACGTCACATTCTGGTTTTGGTAGATTTATTGCGTCAGGTAGACATTGATTTACGAACGTACTCAGTTCTTGTTATTGATCTAATCGACAACCCATAAACAGATGCTAATTTTTAGAGAATAGAAAACTAAATTTCAAAGTATAAATAGTTTATTTCTGAAACTATGAGGAACTTTTATTTATCCCGGGAAAACGGGAAATAAAATAATTGCAATTCCCGGGACAGAAAATCCCGGGAAAAAACCCTAATTATATAGAATTATGTGTAGTATTAAATCTAAGATATTTTTTAATGGTATGTAATATTTTTATATTGGCCACGGGGGTTTTTATTACATGTTATCATAAATAAATAAATGCTTTTTATATTTTTATATGAACAAATTCGATTTTTGATGATATACTCAATTAAGCACAGATAAACGTCCTTTCGTCGATGTTTTTTCATTTTTATATGAAAAAATTAGATTTTTGATGAAATATTCCAGTGAGCAAGGATTAACAAAACGGACCAAAAAGTAAAAAACAACCCTATTAAACAGAAATCTGCCCTACATGCACCCAGTACCCAAACTCCTGTTGCGCATCCAGGTCATTCCCATTACGAAATCCGTAAGAATCTTGAGCCCACAACGCGAGACATCTTCCAATTCGCCTAAGAACCTACTACCTATCTACCTAAGCCTGCTGTTCTGCAGCCTGGGACAGTTAAACAGAATGAGCTCAATTGTCTCCAGCCGGGTCCTCACACAACCCGCACATATCCGAAAAGTCAGATCCCATCCTCAACGCCATCTTTCCTATCATAAAGTTCTTCTCCTGTCCAGCAGCGTATCCTAATCTAACTTCCTAAGCACCGTCCGCAGCGCACGCAATACCCGGGAGTCCGTACGGTTTCCCCAAACCCGATTAGTCCCGCTCAGAACCCATTTCCTGCTCCTTCCATAGTAGAAACCAATTCGAGGCTTGGCTGTAGTTTCTTAAATAAAGATCAAATCGAAAAATGACGTTTTTCCGTAATCACGAAAACTGACTTTATATTCTGCTTCAGCATGCCAAAAACATAAGAATTAGTTTCGATGGTTAAAAAAAATTTTTTCAATGTCGACCCGTCAAGTAGGACAAAAAATACTGAAGTGAAACTGTGTTGATTTTTCCCCCTATTTTTTTTATTGTTTAAATTGTAATGATTTTGTCATTCTCTACCAATGTGCCTATCCGTAGCGGATATTTTTATAGTTTTTATAGAAGTAAAGAAATCATATTTGAGCACATGCACATATGTACTACATATTTGACGGCACATATTTCTGTTTAAGTGAATTGTATTGTTTGCAAAAAAAAAAATAAATAATCAAAACTAAAAATTGTTTTAAGATATAAAATTTTTCAAGTAAATTAGTTCGTTTATATTGCGTATTCAATGCATTAGAAAGGTATTAAAAACGGGGAAAATATTTTCTATTTATTCAACAGAAAAAATTTAAAATGGAAGATATTTTTCAAAAAAATTGTAGAATTGACAGTAATAAACAATTGGGCAGGTATAAAACCGGAGTTTTCGTAAAATAAATATACCTACATATTTTAAACATATAAAAATTCTTAGATATATTCTAGCTAAGAAAGATTTAACTGCAGGGGAATGTGTGCTGTTGGAGCAGCCGTCATTAATACTGGCTGCTAACGGAGAGATTAGATGTCAAAATTGTTTTAAATTAACAAGTCAATACTGCAGGTAAGTTAAAATATTATTTAATCAAAACTTTAGAGTTGTTAAATTTTAAAATACTTCTAGAACCTGTCTAATAACCCCTCTATGCAGCCTTTGTAAGCAGCACTATGCATATGACTGCGAGAAACTAGCAAATATGTCTAATCTCGTCTCTAAAGATTTAAAAAAATATTCCGACACTTATGGAATTTTGAAATTTCTATTACTACAAGAAAATCCCGAAACTCAACAGAATTTCGCTACAATTTTACAGGCCGAAAGTCATGTGGAAAAACGTCGTAATACAAAAATTTGGCATTACTATGACATGACTATCGTACAGCCGATTTTGTCGTCGGGAATTTTGAAATGTCTTACTCATGGCGAGGAAATAAATGCAGAATTCTTACAACGTTTATGTGCCTTGATCGATGTTAATAGTTTTGAAATACGTGCCCCAGATACGGGTTCAATGAAGGGAGTCTATATAGGAGGTGCTCTATTGTCACATGACTGTATGGCCAATACGTGTATAGCTATAGATGATAAATATTGTATGAAGATTTACGCTAATAGAACTATAAAAGGCGGTGAAATTATAACAAATTGTTATACGAATATTTTGTTGGTAAGTAGGCATCCAACTTAACTAAAGATGGGAAGGGTAGTATGCGTTTTTGCTTGTGTTTGTAACGCTCAAAAATATTGGTTCCACATCCAACGTTTAGTATAACAATCAGCTCAGAATAACTTTCTTTAATTTTGTATATCGTGGGCTTAATATGCAAACCTGCTAACTCCCTTTCATCACATTTTGCAGGAGACAAAAAACTTTTTATATTTCAGATTTGCAGCTTGAGAGGAAAACCAAATTTATAGCTGGTTTTACACACTTTAAGAGTCAAATTAAAGAAAAACTAAATTATGGTCGATGAGGCGTATCTTTTTCTACCACACGGCATCGAAATCTCAAATTACTTTGAAAGTGGATTTAGCATGTTTGCATATTTCGGCTGTACCGAATCTTATATATCCTTCACCGTGGTGCGATACGAACAGAAAGTTATACAAACTAGTGTTTGCCTAATAGTCGAAATTTTACCATTAATTTTTATACAAATATGAAGAAAACATAGAACATTTAAATATTTATATATGAATTTTTATGTTTCGAGCAAGAATTTTTCCGTGTTAGTGGATCGATTTGCCGATGAACCAACCTCCGGTTCAGATGTTATCTTCCACGTGAGTTAATTTAATTTTGTAAGTTCAATATAAGAAATATCAGAAAATATCCTTTTATAGATTCTGATTTACACAGGACATTGCATGTTAATTTTTTTTTGCTATGTCTAATATTAACGAAAATTAAACAAAGTACCTGATGTAGAACGAAAAAGTACCAAAGACCTCTCCCTTACATATACTTATTTACTCAGGACGATGCATGTTTAATTTTATCTCAATCGCGCCCATTTTTTTAGAGTTGTTGTGTCAAGATGCTTGTACCTAATTTAAAAGCTTAGGCTCATGCCGTAAGTTATCGGTACTACAACTCTACAAAAATCCCAAGCAATTTGTTGTTGTAAAATCTTTGTAAAACGTCAAAACCAGCTTAACAACTAAAATGTAAACAACAATAATAATAAACAAATTTTGATTCCAATAAAGCTAAAAAAAGTTATTACTGGGCTGTTAGGTTCACCTGTAATTAATTCGCTAAGCAAAAAATCCAGGGCTGTGGAGTCGGAGTTGAGGTTTTTGTGCCGGAGTCGGAGTCGAAGTACCCACTAAAACTCGCGACTCATACTCCAAACTTTTTCGGCATAAAAAATTTTCCGAAATAAAAATTATCTTCTTGAAACACATTTAAAATTAAAATAAATGGTTTATGATTTAATAAATCGCCTGTCAGTTGGAAACAGCACATTAATGTATGCGTACGGTAATTTCTTCTCAAAAACTCTAATTTATAACAGATGGCAACTAACATCGACTTCAGTTGCCAGAATAATAATTATTTAGGCAACCGTAAAGTTTTGGTTGGTATAAATGTACAAAATTACCAGGGGACAACTGTTTGACTGACACGTCCAACAATGGAATTGAATCCACGTACATATTAAACACTTTTAACAGTAGAGTTATTTGTGTTCAGTCTTAATAAGTTGCAGCATTTTTGGAAAGACAAAAATATGCTCTGAAACAAGAAAACTTGTTTGTTTAACAGACGGCGATTCTAGCGGATTAGAATTGTGTGCCTACAAATACGATGAAAGTATGGTCACCATATCCGACAATTATTTCGATATGTTACAAGCGAAAATAAATATTTATACACCCCTTTTTTAGTATAAAAATAGATTTTTGATGGCAAATAAAAGTGAAAACAATATCAATTCATATAATTAAGATTTTAATTTTAGTTAACATTTTCTCTTTTATTCTTCTCCCATCCTGTCAAGAATACTAATGAGCGCAAAAAAATTCTCCTAGAAGGTAAATATTTTCACTGTACCTGTAAACGTTGTGAAGATCCTACAGAATTGGGATCTCATATGTCCAGTATAATATGTACTCAATGCCAACAGGGCTATATGATCGAAAATAAAAAGAATAAAGAAATATGGTACTGCCTCGAATGTCGACATCAGGAAACATTCGAGTATCTAGAAAACACACTTAGAAAGTTGCAAACTGAGGAATTAAAAAAATCTATTAATCTAGAAGAGTTAGAAGTGCAGCTAAAAAATCTGCAGGAACTGTTACATCCTCAGCATTATCTGATAGTTGATATAAAGCAAACTATTGCAGCAGCTTTAAGAGAAATTATCAACGATATCAGCTGTTGCCCTGGCCGTAAGGTCTATGAACGTAAAATTGTTTTGTGCAAAGACATTTTCAAGGTTCTCGAAGTAATAGCGCCGGGTATCTCACGTCATAAGGCCATCGTTATATACGAATGGGCCAGTACTTGGGCTGAATATAATCGTATGCGTTATCAGGAAAAGGAATTAAGTAAGAAGGATTTAAAGGTAAGGTTTTTTTTTCTAATTCACAAACGAAGTTTTAATTTATTTTGATTCTTTTTTATATTCCAGGATTTACTACAAGAATCTGAAGTAATGTTACGCGATTCTATACGTATGCTGTTGTATGAACCCAAAGAAACTCCTGAGGGTAAATTATTGGTTTCAATGTTACAAGAACTGAAATATTTACAAACCGATGTGAAAATGTTAAAATGAATTTTTTATTTACAATACTTAAATAAATGTTTTGTGATATAAAATTACATCATTTGAATGTAATTTTATTTTCAACAGTTTTAGTTGCAGAAAATGATGCAGGGTTTCCCAAATTATAATTTTAGCAAACTTTTTTTTGAAATAAATATTTTTTTTTTTAAAAAAAAAAACGATATTGGAGTTGCAATGCAAAATATCTAGTAAGACACGTTGGGTTGATAGCACGGTTGAAAGATTTTACGCCATTTTGATGATTTTGGGGTTTCAAAATAACCTTTTGACGATTTATGCCCTAAATTTGACAATTTTTAAGTGATTTTATAAACTTTTAAGTATAATTTTTATTTTTTATATACTTTCGGGTATTTGTTTGGCAGTAAGTTTATTTTTAAGCAGTTCAAAATACCCTTTGTTATCTTTAAAGTTAATTTTGCTCGTTGACAATGTTTGAAATACATAATTCTAACTTATTTTAAATACAGTATATCGTCACCTAAAATGTAGTGGGCGTAACAACACTTTTTATTTTTTTACAGGAATTTAATTATGAAAAATTATAATTCGAAAATTTCGAGTGTAGTTATTTTTGTTCGATTGTTAATTGCTGAAAAAGCAAAGAAAAAATAATATTTAAAAATTTATAACTTATAAGCAATTCAAACGCCTTCGGTAATTTTGGGCCACACTGTATAATAGTTTTCGCTTTGGATTCTGGTAATAGATCTATTTTTAACCATTTTGATTTAAAGCACCGATACAGGATTTCTGGTAAGTAAAATTGGTGTTCAATATCTCTCAGTTCATGGTGCATCCAATTTTCTTACTCTTTTATAGATGCTAATACTTTTGAACAACTTTTGGATTACAGATCTTTATTGAGTCACGTCTCTAATTTTAGATTCTCGAACCATTGAAGCCGCTATCGATTAAAGATATCCTGAACAATACACACAAAGCAAAGTAATTTTCTAACAAGCTTTGCGAATTAACTTATTCTACCAATGCACACTGGGTAATTTGAGTTTCTTTTTAGGCCAAAATTATTTCAGCTAAAGTTTTGGGCCGATATGGCTGAAACTTGGAAATTACAAAGTATTTCATGGGCAGTCACACTGGGGTTTTTGATTTTTGTAATAAGTAGTTGAATTTTTTACCGTTGCCACCATATGAAAAAAAGTTTAAAAAAACTGAATATCTCGAAAACTAACGGATACATTTTCTTTAATTCGGCATGTAGATGCGCAAGGGGCTAACAAAAAGGCGTATAAGCCATGCAGACAAAATCAGTTTTTGGTTTGCTTGAAAAATTAGTAACTATTTTTCCCTGGGCGTTTTACAAAAAGTTTATTCCTTTTGCTTTAACGAAGTCAAATCATGTTTTGAAACATTATATAAATCAATTTCACAGATAATAATATTGTAAACAGCAAGTTTTTTCTTTTTTTCCTTGTTTTAAAGAAAATTATATAAATCAAGAACCGAAACGTAAAATAACAAACAATAAATTCAGAATTCTGCACACTGCGGTCCACGGCCAACATTTTCAAAAGCTAATGCGTAGTTTATATTTATGGAAAAAGTTTTTTTATTAAAGATTACGTTAGGATGGGTTAGGTTAGGTTCAATGGACATCCGTCACGAGGACTGCTCACTTGGGTCCTTATAGCGGCCCTTTGCGATACCCCTAGTCAGTGACAAGACTCAGCCAGTATCAACCAGATTATTTTACAGGCTTTACTGCAGCCTAGAACCACACTGACTCCCTGCAGTAAAGATAGATCGACTTCATTGCAAACATCGGCATCTTCTGTAAGTCGATCGCAGGCCCATTTAGCGAAGCGAAAACGCATATTTCCCAGTGTTGTTCAAGCGTATTCACAACCATATTCTTTCAGCGGAACGATAAAACTAATTATCTGTCAAATCAGACATGAGCTAAGTGTTACCATTCACGAAATAAGCACTAGTTGAAAAAAAAACGTTAGATGGCGGACCCGTTATTATGGTTTACGACTTTGCTATATTGCGGTGTACAAAAACATAACAAAAATTAAATCTGATCACAACAAGTTGTCTTAATTACAACTCAACTGAGTTGAGTTGTAAACCGTAATAGGGGCCGTAGATAGATCCATATTAGTACGGATACATAAGCTATGCATTTTTAAAAAAATAGGATCACGAGGGGAAATGAGGGGCAATATTTGCCTCTCAGAAATTATCAAACCGATTTTAATTACATTTAAAGAAGATGATGCCATATTTGTACGGACACATAAGCTATGCATTTTAAAAAATAGGACCACGAGGGGAGATGTAGGGCATTATTTGCCTCTCAGACACTATCAAACCGATTTTAATGAAATTTAAAACATAGATAGATAAAGACTGTGGTGTAGGGTATCATATGGTCGGGCTTGACCGACTATACTTTCTTACTTGTTTTAATAACTTACTATCTTCTACCTTTTCCATATCATGCACAATTTCCTTCTTTTTGTTTAATAACTGATACGAAACGTTTTAATTTGTATAAAAATTAGACTTTTTATTCTGTACTATAAACATTGCTTCCAAATGTCAACTTCGACTGCCCATAAATCATCTGATATTTATTTTTTTGCAAAACCCTTGCTTTGATATATGTATTCTTAATCAAACGTCATTAACAAAAACATTATTATTGGACTGGATTTCGGGTCAAATTAACTACTGTGCAATGTTTCAAATATTTTCCTATTTTAGTTTTTTAAGAAACTGATTTTTTTATTTTGTACATGTTCAAAAATACTAACTTAAATTTAAAAATTTTCATCGGATGCAAAACAACAATCACAATTAAAAGTTCCTACCTTAAAATACTGTTAAGCTGAATGCCAATGTTGTCATTACTGTAAAATTATAAGCAATTTTCAATCAAATAAATCTTAACACTTAATTTTTTGTTTGATATTGTATTAAATATTGGCTGATTTTTTTTATGAAATATTTATTTATGAAATATATTTTATGAAATAGTGGTTCTTAAGGAATTTGGCGATATAAAAAACTTGTTTAAAATAATTAATTTAAAATTTGTCTGCATTTAAATTTTTAATTTAAAAGATTGGCGTTCCCTGTCGCAATTAATAATACCACTAAAAGCAAATGTTGTCTGTTTTATTGTCTGAATTAATGTTGTTTAATTATAAGAATTGAAAAACCACAAATTCATTGGGTTTGTAAAGAAAATTTAAAAACAAAATCATTTGGCCAAAAATAGTACTTGCATGCAAAAAAAAAAGAAAGATTGATTGAAAAGAACTTATGTTGACAAAAACAGTTCAATATATAATTAGTAAGACGACTTTTAAATTTCCCTACATTACATGAAGTTTTATGAAATGATAATATTGTACCCCCGTATCCATAACTTAAACAAACGTTTATTAAGGAAAATTTGTATATAAAATTCGTTTTGTAAACCTTTATTAAATTTTAAATATTTTTATGAAAACAGGCATTAATCTTTAGACAGTATTTGTCGCTTGTATGCATTTTATTAATTGCAAATCGTTTAATGATTTTAAACAAGAAATGCATCTATAAAAACTCGCTTATATGCACCTACTATGCAAAAAAAGCATGCATAATCCATATTTTTAATGATGGCTCGCTTAGGGAGAAGTTATACTGCGATCCGAAAAGCACTTAACACCTGTGTGAACAGGAATAGTGATAAGGAGACTTTTCATCCGGCATTGGCAGGACATAAACTCCAGAATTAGGGAAATCTTACCCAACTCAACTGAGTTGAGTTTTAAACCGTAATAGGGGCCATAATTTTGACATTTACTGCAATATATGTCGCAATAATTATCTCTGGTATAGACGGGCAGAAAGAAACCATAACCGAGCAAACATCTTTTTTGTACACATGAAGGCTTACAATATTTATTGGAGGTAATGGAGAGTCATGACCACCACTTGTATCTGTGCTTGCCAGCATAATAAATAAAAACTATTTTACTTGCATTACAAGGGCATTGGCAATTACAATCAAAAATAACAAATTTAGTTTTGTCCATGGTAGAATAATTACAAGGTATAGTCATTAGAAATTTTGGAAAAAAATTAAAACAAGCGTCAAAAATCAAATAAATTAATTTGACATTACATGGGTAAATAATAAAAATTCTCCCTAATGAACATACCTGGTACTTATTATACTATGTTTTTGTCGAAATAATTTTGTATAGTTTTTTGTAATGATGACATGTTTAAGACGATTTAGATAGTGAATTTCAATTGTAGTATATTTTATATACTAAACACAATTATATTTTGTATTAAGACATGCCAAAAACTCAAGTATGATGTAAAAGTGTGAATTCAATATGTTATGAAAATGATAAGTATTACGAAATAAATTTGACATCTCATACAACTTCATCGGTTTTTAAAATTTTTCTAAACGATAATATTTTTCGTTTGATCAGGGTTACATGTATTCTAAGTATATATATGATGATATTTATAACAAAAGCAAATTAAATTATTTTTTCGTGTTTGATAGTATGAATACAAACTATAATGTTTAATTAGATTTTTTGACAGTCGCAAAAAACTCATTGGATTTCTTTCATACAAAGTATTATAGAATACGAAGGAATTGTGTGATAGTGTAAAGTACCCTTAACAAATAGTTCTTACTGCCCTTTGAAAAATTCGTATACCGTCCCTGCAGAGATAAACCATATTCTGACGAAATAGAAACATCCCATACGGTTTCCCCGTTTTTTGAATTTTTTATAAACGATTAAAACATAAGTAAATACAATTATAAAATACAAAATATAATGGTATATTAGATATTTTGGCAGTAGCAATAAAGTCATTAGATTTCTATCTTACAAAATACTTTGCGATACGAAAAGCTTGTGTAATAGTGTTAAGTACCATTAACAAGCGGTTAATATTGCCCTTTAACATTACTTTTTTCGCGATTCATAATATTTTGTATCTATTTAACAATAAAGTGTTTACCTTCCCTGAAACTTCAAATATGGTCGAATTTAACAATATAATGTTTTAATAAAAAGCTACAACCATATACTTAAATATATTATGGTTAAGTTAACCATATTATTGCCACGGCAAACATATTATGGTTAACTACATCCATCCAAAAACCATAACTATATTATGGTTGTCTCTAAACATGTTATGGTTAATATGTAATAAAAACATGTTATTTGTTTGAAATTATAATATTTTAAATCATATTATGTTTAATTTAAAATAATATGTTTAAAGTCGTTTTGCTCTCTACATTACTTGAATGTTTTTCAAATACATACTTGCTTGGTGTGCTTTAAATTCTCATTCATCTTATTTTAATTACTGAATAAAATACAAAAATTTGTGCTATGAACCAGTAAAACAAAAGAAGTGCTAATGAAGGTCGCCAAAGGATGAAAATGATTCTAATGGGAGAAATTATAGAAGTAGAAAACTGAACATGACACTTAATAAATAAATTGGAAAAATGGATGAAATAAATAACTATTACATGGTTAACTTTGACCATAGTATTGTTAATTCTGACCATATATGGTGACTTTTGTCAAAATTTTTGAAATGGTTAATTTTGAACACAATATGATTAATTTTAACGATAATAAGGGCAAATTATGTTTAATTTTGACCATAATATGGTTGATTTTGGGAAATTTTTTGTTAATTGTAACCATATTATGATCATATTTTACCATAAAATGGTAAACTGCAAACATAAATATTGTTAAAATCCAACCATAGTATGTTGCTTATAAAATATGGTTACCTCCAACCATGTTTTTTTTCTGCGTAAAGATAAAACACATTCTGACGCAATGGAAATATTCGCTTTCGTCTTTTTCAGACTTTATGTGAATATCCATTACTCCCCCCGTTGGTTTGTAGGGATCATATTAAGGATATTTGACATTCTGGTCTTAAATCCTTCGGGGAAATCAGTTGCAATCAATAAGTATGTTTCGCAAAAATCCGAAAGAGATCTAGTATGATTTCTTGAGACCTCGGCTGACCACAGATCCTATCTGGTACCACGGGAGTCAGGACTGCGTCTGACTGGCTATTGGTTGAAGCCTTTAAAATACTCCTTTTTGCGGAAAATGATTTCTGTCCTTAAGAAAGATTGTTTTTCCCAAGAGTTTTACTTTTTCGTTAAAAATATACTTTCGGGGATTACGTGGTGGTTGTGGTTTAATCTCCAAGTCGCGGGAAGGAAGATCATGAAAAACCTACTTAAGGACTTACCACCTGAGCTGCTGCTACTCAACAAATTCTAATGGTATATTTCAAAACGCAGCGTGGGGGTTATATAGCTCCAGCTGTAAGACAAGGGTCGAGTGTATAATCTTGCTGGATTATGCACTCAAATTGCTGCCTGTGTGCTAGTTGATTTCACACTTAGGGCGGTTAGTAAAATCATTGTTTACTACCCAGTGTTTAAGGTCCAACATGAGATAAGGCAACATGGCACGTGCTCATATAAATCTTTTCCACATCTGTTCCGAACCATTTGGAGTCTTACTTGTGCCAGTTTATGTTACAAAGTTTGGACGGCGACCTTATTCTGTTATACCAAGAGTCAGTACACCCTGTAACCTGACCTCGTTTTGGTTTGGTTTAGAATGGAATCGTAAGGAAAGAGTATGCTTGATTTGGGATTGCCTTTACCAACAGGGTGCCCTGGTCCATAGAAAAGCAGAAGTTTCAGAGGGAATTCTCCCCTAATCAAGGGTTTAATCATGCCTAACTTCTTTTATCATACATGAAGGAGTTGGTTGGCGCCTTATATTCACCTATTCTTTAAAACAACTTCATTTTGGACCATTGTTGCATATTCTTAAATTTATCTAGAACACATATGTCCATCCCATTATGACTGTAAGTGTGTCACTGTTATTGTTATCCTAATTTACCACACTTAACAATTTATATTAAACTAAATAATGTTCTCTATATACAGCTATAGGGTAATTTTTCCCTTTATTTTTTTTTTCTTTTTTAACTCAGCCGCAAAATTGTCGTATTCTAATTAATTATTTAAAAAATACGAATTCATTTTACTCATGTAACACTACGGAGTGACACCTGATTAAGCAACAACACCAAGTGATATTAAAAATTACTAAAAAAAACCTAATTAATTACTTATTTATATACATAAGTAATCAGAAAGTGAAAACTTAAAATATAATATGACAGAAGAGTTTAGTAATAAGTGTAAAATTGAGGAGAGTCCAGAAATTGGAAGGTGAAATTATAAGTTTAATAAGAAATTATAAGAAATACCAACAAAATTTTTTTTTCCAAAATTTTAGATATGTCAAGGCCTGTGAAAGCATTAAGGCCGGTGAAACTTTATTGCTGGAGAAGCCTATACTAATTTCAGCCGCTGCTGGAGACAAACGTTGCTGTAATTGTTTCAAATATGCTCAAAATTATTGTGGGTAAGTTTAAAAAAAATATTATTTTATAGGTTGTCCTTTCAGTTGCATGCTAATTTAAAATGATAATACAAGACAGAAGCATTGATGAAATTACATTTTTTTTATTATAATCTGGTAGATAATTTAATGGCACTTGCTGTTTTAATATAATTTCCGGTATACAAGCGCCGTGGCTACGAGTTATATTGTCCATTTTATCAGTACACTTTTTGACCACTTTTGCCAAAAAATCTAGTGGCTTGAATATCAGCTTTCAATGCTTCAAGAGTAGCTGGTTTGTCAGCATAAGCCAATGACTTAACATAGCCCCATAAAAAGTAATCCAGAGGCGTTAAATCGCACGAACTAAGGGGGTCAGTGGACAGGTGCATTTCTTGAGATAATTCGGTCACCGAACGTTTGGCTCAACAATGTGATGCTTTCACGCGTTGTATGGCATGTTGCGCTGTCTTGTTGGAACCACTTCTTTAAATGTTTTGCAATGACATCAGGAATAAACAAATCACGAATTATTTGCCAGTAGCGTTCGCTATCCACGGTCATGTTGGCACCGGTTTCGGATTTAAAATTAAATAGGCCGATGACGCCTTCGTCAGGTAAACCGCACCGAAGAGTGATTTTTTGGGGATGTAGAGGATTGTTCTCTCTCCAAAAACGAAAATTTTTTTGTTTGCATCCCGTTAAGGAAAAAATGAGCCTCATCCTCGAAGATGATTTGGCGATCAAAATCTGTCTCAACTTCACTTGATTTACATCCTATTCACCAAACACACGATGCAATTGATAGTGCAGTGGCTCTTATATCAAAATTACCCAATTGTTTATAATTCCTATTGGCTTAACAGTTATATTTGAATAATAAATTTAGCTTTTCTAAAATCTTTGGATGAAGTTTCCTGATGATCTGGCCTAAGCAACCAACAATAAATTTTAGTTTATCAATATAGCATTTTCAGTTTAAATTTTTCAAAATAAATGAAACCTTTTTCCAAATGAACGAAACCTTTTTCAAAATAAATGAAACCTTTTTCAAAATAAATGAAACCTTTTTCAAAATGAACGAAACTCCTTTCAGAATAAATTAAACTTTATTCAAATTCAATAAAACATTTTTCAAATTAAATTAAACCAGTTTTAGAATTTTTAGGTTAAATAATGCTGGTGTTGTTTACTATAAAGTTTTTTCCCTTTTCACTGTAAATTCAGCCCGTTTCCAAATATTTGTTAGGGAGCTCTTCGATAAAATTGAAAGCAGCCCAGAGTTACAAAATTCATTTTTAATTATGGATAATGCCAGAATCCATAAAACCCAGGAAATTCGAAATATGGTGGATAATAGTGACTGTACACTTACATTTTTACCACCTTATTCTCCTATGCCGAACCCGATAGAGAAAGTATTTTCTAAGATAAAATTCCAAGCCCGATCATTATTAAGTGACATTACCACAGAGCATAACATAGTAAGTGTAATTGAGGAAAGTGTCGCACAAATTAATCAAAATGATTGTGCGAACTATGTTAAGCATATGATCATGATAATTCCTAAAGCGGTCAGTGGACAAATTCTTCATTAATTTTAACAAGTATTAATTAAAAATGAATATGTTTAATATGTTTTATTTTTTTCTTTTGCTTTTTATTAAATTTTAAAACTGGTTTAATTTAATTTGAAAAATGTTTAATTGAATTTGAATAAAGTTTAATTGATTCTGAAAAGAGTTTTGTTCATTTTGAAAAAGGTTTCGTTCATTTTGAAAAAGGTTTCATTTATTTTGAAAAAGGTTTAATTTAAACTGAAAATGCTTAATAAGAATATGGAATTTAGCACATTCAAACTAAAAAAAACAACATTAAACATTTTTTTTTGTAATATTATCCTCGAATTTAATAGGCATTTCGTGAATTTATTTATGCTTGAGTTCGAGCGCTGAACGCTCTTTTTACGGAGACCTGAGTTGCCAAGTGTTACTGTTTTAGCATATTTTCTGCTAAATTTAGCAGATTAAGTTGGGTAATTGCATAATTTTTTTTTTAAAATATGCTTATTTTTTTTTAGCATATTTCCTTGTCCACAATCAGATTTTTAGCAATTTTTGTTAACCATATTGTTTATAAAAAATATAATATTTAATGATATATATGTAAAATTGTTTAGCTGATTTTCCGCATCATTTTTTTTATAAAAAATCAGCAAATTTCAAGCATTTTGTTTTTTTGTACATATTTAGCATATTTTTCGCAAATTTAAAATACTAAAAATATCATGTTTAAATCTTAGCAGATTTTTAGCTTTTTTTCTTTATTTTATCATTTGGCAAATTTTAACAGATATTTTTTTTAATTTTTGGCACATTCTCATCAAACAGTTGTGGCAAAACTGGTTTCGACATTATTGGAGTTTTGAAACATTTAGCTTTCCAAAATTTTGTAATATTAAAACCGAATATTTAAATTATAGGTTTTTCCTCATGCTATACCTGTACCAATGAGTCTTGGAAGGAACAACAAATACGATTATATTCGTTTAATTAGAGTTTGCTAAAACCTGTAAAAATGTGAAACCTTGGTCTCGGTTTAAAAATGATTAAAACCGGTCGATTTCGGTTCGGTTCGGTTTTGAAAATATCTCAATAAAACTACATATACGATATTGTATGTAATAAAATTGTTTTTTATTTGTTTTAACCCAGCTAGCATTTGGGTGAACAATTTTTGTAAAAATCACCTAAATGAGTATCGCTTGAGCAATTGAAAAAGCATTCATATACATACATATTATCCAATCATATGAAATCATTGAAAAAGGATTCATTTATATTCTCAAAAAGGAATCAGAAAATTGTATCACAAATTATTCTCTCACAACAAGTGTATCATTTATTATCGGAAAATGAGCTCGTATGCTTTTATTTTTTATTCGTGAAGCTATTTTCTCAAAGTTTCAATTATGATAAATTTTTAATCATATTCGCGTCTTTTTGACTCTTCAGCGCGATTAAAAATCAAGAATATGCGCTAATTTTCTGATTATAAAATATTCTTTTGTAGAGAGAAATGGTACCCTACCCGCGACTCTTCCTGATGAATCATTTATGATTCTTTTTTATTTCAAGTGTAACTATAACTGATTAATCAGATTTTGGATCACTCAGTACTCAAAAAAGAATCAACAAGATGATTTTTGAAAAAAACGATCTTCCAAATCAAGGTGCATACATTTATTAAAAAAGCACATTTGTTCTTCTTAGTACTTATTTTTAATTTTAAGAATTTTTTAAAGGCCTTGCATTGTTTCAGGTTGTTATGTATAAACTTTTTTATGTGAAGTACGAGTATAATGTAAATATAATTTGCAATTTCTTTGAGCATGAATAGATAATGCAGCTTAAAAACGAGTTTTTTCGGCTTTTCCAAATTTCGGTATCGATCTCCGACAGTGTCTATTGCTGACAAACTTTCAGCTACGTGGGATTCTATATTATATCGTTTTGCCCGACTTATTTTCTAAAAAAAACTTTATTTCACTTTATATTTATTTAAATTTTAATTATTTTTTCTTTTAAAAATTTTAATTTCAGTTTGAAATTTTCAAATGTAAATTTAAAATTTTTCTTCTTCAAATACTTTTTTAAATTAATCAAAAAGTCGATTTAAAATTTTTTGTCGTTTTTAACCTTTTGGGTTTTAAGTGACGATTTGTATGGTTTAAACAATTTTTCCTTTGTTTCTTCTTCAAATAGTTTTTATTATTTGACTTTAAAATCGTACATTTTAAGATCCAAAATTAATATTGCTCTAATTTTACAGTTGATGCACGAGAAAAATCGGTCAAATATTTTTTTCTATATTTAATGAAAATCGGACCAAGAAAATAAAAATAAACCTAAGCATATTTTTAAATGCAAATAATTTAAACATATAATTTTCTGTTTCCAGCAAATGCCATATATCACCTCTATGTTTAGATTGTACGCAGCACAGTGAATTTGACTGCAACACTTTGGCTGCTATGACCGATTTAAAGTGTGAAGAATTGAAAAAGTTCTCCGATTCGTATGGTATAATCAAATGCCTATTGCTATCAGAGAATCCAGAAGGTAAAGAAGATTTTAATAAAATTCTACAATTAATATCACATCTAGAGAAGAGACGTAAAACGGCGGTATGGCAAGAACGCAATAAAAATATCGTACAACCAATTTTAAAGTCAAACATCAGGAAATATTTTCAATTGGCTGATAAAATCGATGAGGAATTTCTACAACATTTATGTGGCATTTTAGATGTAAATACGTATGAAATTCGAGCACCTGATATGTCCTCAATGAGGGCATTGTACTTGTGTGGTTCTTTATTGGCCCATCAATGTTGTCCCAATGCCAATGTGGCAATAGATGATTTGTTTCGTATAAAAATATATGCCAATCGTGATATTGACAAGGAGGAAATGGTGACAAATTCTTATACAAATATTTTATTGGTGAGTGAAGGGAGAGACGGTGGTTACAAAATTGCGTGATAATTCCTTTCTATTTCTTTTTAAATTATTTCCCAGGGCACTGAGGAAAGACGCCATGTTTTACAAGAAGGCAAATACTTTCTATGCTCTTGCCCGCGCTGTGAAGACCCTACCGAAATGGGCTCTCATCTTAGCAGTTTTATCTGTGCTCCCTGTGCTGGTAACAACAAAGAGGGTTATATAGTTAAACAGTCCAATAAGAAATGGCAGTGTTTGAACTGCAACCATACCCTGCGCACAGAGCAAGTAGAAACCATTATAGATAAAGCAAAAGAGGAAGTATTTCATTCCCAAGACGATCTAAGACGTTACGAAATTTTACTTGCTAAACTCAGTACTATTCTACATCAAAATCACTACATTATGGTAGATATAAAGCAGAATATTGCCAATTTATTACGCACCATTATTATGAATAGTTTACAAAGGCCAGGACGTCGGGTTTACGAGAGAAAGGTACGCTTGTGCCAGGAATTGGTCAGAGTCTTGCATAACATACAACCGGGTATATCTAGATTAAAAGCGATAGCTCTCTATGAGCTGGCAAATGCTTCGGCAGAATTGTATCGTTTACGCTTCGGTGAAAAAGAGCTAAACGAAGAGGAATTACAAAACTATCTGAGACAATGTGAGGCGATGTTTAAGGAATCCATACGAATGTTATTGTATGAACCGCCACAGACACCAGAGGGTGAGTTAATGAAAAGCATGATGGGACAATTGAAGGATTTAAAAAATGATATACAAATGCTGGAGAAATCGGTGGAAGCGAAAGTTTGAAATTTAAACTTATAGAAATAAAGTTAATTAAAGATAAAAATATGTTATTTTTAGATGTTTTTATGTTTTCTAAAAATTTTTTAATAAAACATTTTATATCTAATAAAAGTTTGAGATTCACTTACCTTTATTTCAGGGCAATGGCGATTTATCACAATTTTTCGACATTATTTCAGGATTTGATGTATAAGTCTTTTAAATTTGTTCTTTATCTGTCAAATTTTTCTTTAACATGTAGTTTAGAATCTCTTCAAATAACGTCGTTAATTCTTCAGCTACGGTAAAACGTTCCCAACACAAATTATCCGGACAATCAACACATTTATTTATTAGCTGCCATAATTTGGGATACGTAGAAGTTACTTCAGAGGGTACCGGATGAAGAAAGCCTTTTGATTGATCTTTATACAGATCTTCTCTTAAAAACTGGCAAGACGAATAAATATTTATATCGCTTATGTTATAAGAAGCGATATCAACGGCTGAATAGGCAAAGCAACCCGAACATTCAATATACCGATGTTTATGTATTAAAGATTTATTTTTCGTCTCGCTAGAGTCAACTATAAAAATTGTATCCAAATCGATAACGTTTAGTTTTTTCTTAATACTATTATACACTATATTATCGGCGGTTAAATCGGTTATGTATAAGCGATAATTATCAAAGCCATAAGAAAATTTTATAGCTGCCTCCAATAATTGTTTTGAAATTCTTAGTTTTGTAAGAAAATCCGATTGGAAATAATTATAGAGAGCATCGCCCGCATATTCTTGATAAAGACTAAAACCACATACAGCATAAGTCTTGGGTATCGGAAAGTTTCGTTCGTACAAAACAGGAAATATTAAAGGTTGTATGTTATTTAATAAATAATGCCATATAGAGATTTCTGTGAGATTGAAATGAAATGTTTGTAAATTTTCTATAAATTTATCTATAGTTTTTAAAGGAACATATTGCATGCCCTGTAAATTTTCTTGTTGTTTAAAAAAATGTGTTTTTATAGGTTTTACTTCAAATTCAAATTCCGATCTTTCTTTTTGATTGAAAAAATATTTTGTTATTATTTTTTCCTGTGAGTTTTTCAACTTAACCAATTGATTATTTCTTTTGCAAGATCTTTCTGGAAAAAAGGCTAAAAGCTGCCTGAAGGAAAATCTTTCATCGGGTATTATTTCTTTAAAGAAATTTAAACAGTGTTGTATTTGGGTTTCAAAACATGTATGACAGTATTTAAGATCTCTTTCGAAATGTTTTTTGTGTACAATTTCAGGTTTGGTAACATGATCTTTCGTCTCTAGAGTATTCAGAGCTATAATAAGAAGGAATATAAAGCGTGTGTGAGAAAAACGTCCTTGCATAGTTTTGAAGTTTCCAGTTTCTGAAAAGATATAAAGTTATTTAAAAATAGAATCTGGGAATTTATTTCTTATGGTGAGTAACATTTACTATATAAATTTTAATATTAATTCAAATATATATATATATAGTACACGGAATGTAAAAAGCCACATGCGCATGTGGTTCTGACGTAATTTTGACGTCACTACAAAGCCACAATAGCAAGTTCGTGTTGCGTGATGACGACAAAATTACGTCAGAACCACATGCACATGTGGCTTTTTACATTCCGTGTACTATTGGCTTTACTTTAGCTATTCTTTGGCTAGCAATGAAGTAAATTGTACAGCAAATTTCTTACTGTGCATTTTAGTATTTCAATGTTATGTTTTCTGTTTATTTAACCACTACAAATTGTAGTTATAATCGCTTGTATTCTATAAATAACTAAATAGTCTTTATTTAATCAACTCCAGGCCAGATAAAATACAAATTTGTATGAATATTGCTGAAGATACACAAAAAAAAAAAAAAAATAAAGGCTGCTGCTTCATTTTATGTTAGCACAACAAGTTGAAGATGAAAAAAAAACTCTATACCGTAGAAGATAAAGGAACTAACATAAAAACTAGTGGATTGGTTTACTCCAGAATAAAACAGGTTCAAGGTTTTAAAAGAATTTGCAAGAAGATGGTAACAAAAAATTAATAGGACTTTAAAAGATTCAAAAGAAAGAAAAATAATCTTAAATAACAATGAAGAGTGATGGGATGTTTTGAAAATAAAGAGTTATCAGGATGTCGAGTTAAACGAATTGTATAAGTTACTATTTATGTATGTATGAACATACGTATATTAATTAAAGCAGCTGTTTTGGATGAAAATAAATTATTTTTAATACACTTGTGTTGTATAAGTTTTGATATTATTGTTTCTCTTAATAAAAGCATACCCTCTTTCTTAATCAATGTAAAGTAGCCAGATTATAATTTTTTTCTTATACATTTTTATCCTCAAATGCTTCTTTAAGGAATACATAGAAACTTTTAGCTGTCAAAAAAGATTCTGTCAAAATTTGATCATTTTTGCAAATAGCGCGAAATGTCACTGTGGTTTGTAGTCTACAATGCAGATCTGTAATAGATTTCTGATCTACCTAGATAAGAGCGGCAAGCGTTTTTTGTGTCAAAACTTCTCATTTGCATATAGTTTATACAAAACAAACCCTAGTAACGCGAAATCAACACCACCCGTCTGGAAAATCTTGATTGACGGTCTGCCAATCTAGCTGAAAAATGTCATAACCTTTCTTTGGAAGCAGCTAGAATAACACTGTTAGTGAGTGAGGGGTGAAAATAGAGGCTAAATTAGAAGACCCGTATCGCGGTGTTTGTTTATGTTAGTTCGATTTTTTTTTTAATCGACCTTCAACCTTTGCAGTCAAATGCCGATTTTCAGCATATTGTTTATATGGGTTTTTGCCTATAACTCGTTGACTAATTGATATTTTTTAAATCTGTAAAGGCCAAATTATTGCTATAGTCGTATATATGGAAATAAACTTAAAATATTTTTAATATGAAAAATAAACCCCTTAATCTTATAGAAAACCACCTAATAGAACCATTCATGTTTCGTGCATTGTATAACAGTTTTCGTTTATATTATTCGGGGTTTTTTGTTTCAGTGCATTGTAAACTTTTAGCCGACAAATTTAATTTTTATAGAAACTCTACAGTTTAAGTCGGCAAAAACAAATTTCTATACATAGAAACTTTAAAGGTGCATGTAGACGACATGATTTTTACATCTGACTTGTCAACTTTTCAAGTCACATATAATTGTGCATGTCTGTCAAAATTACTGTTTTACAGAAGGTTTATAATATTCGGTCACAAACTTATATGTGATTTGCAGAAAGCAAAGTAATTCTCGGTTTAAAAATAGCGTGCTGCCGCAACACATATTTTTATTTGCGTCGTAAAAGACTTATATATGTAGTCCTACAGTTCCCTGTGGAACATAGGGCCGCTCGTAAAAGACTTCAGCCGTCTGAAAATGTTTTTCTTTAAATTTTAAGATACCAATTATAAGGAAACATTTTTTATAAATATAAATATGTACATAATTTCTTTTCAATGGTGAAATGACCATGCATATATCGGTATTGTAAAATATTAACTTCAGCCGGCTAATGATTCCGTCAATAGTGGACGCCGCTGCCGGTTTTGCCCTTCATAGATTTTTAATGCCAGACGGTTTGTCAGAAGAAAATAAAGCACGCTCTTGTTGAAATTTTGTCAGATTACTTGGCATCTGACTTTTACAGAAGCAATGTTTTTAAGGTAACACACGACATGTATGCATTTTGCAGTGGGAAATTTGACAAGTCAGATGTAAAAACATGTCGTGTAAGCTGACAACAAATTTCCTTTAGACATTTTTAAGCGAAGAAAAACAAATCTATAGAAACATTTATCCAAGCAAAAAAAAACACAACTTTCTGCAGACTAAAAACTCTTTAATCTGGCAACTCTCATTTTAAGAGAAAACATTTGAAGAGTACAAAAGAGAATTTTAGCTGAATAAATTCTAAAATAATTTGATCACAAAATACTAAACTTTAGAAAACTTTTTAGTCAGTTGTGCGATAAAAGTTGGCGGCAGAAGAGCGTAAATAAGCCAAAAATTTAATTTAAAAAATCGATTCTTGTCGTTCAGTGATCAGAGGCTATTAAAAATAAGATATCGGTCAAGTTCAAGAAACTTTTTTATTTAAGCAAATAATTAAAATAAAAAAAAAATACATTTATTTACAAAAAAATCAAATATTCCATATATGGAAATACATACGAACAAATTTAAACAGTTGTGTCATTTTATTTTGTAAGATAGACAAAAAAAATAAATTACACAGAATAATTAATTTTTTTGCGCAATAATTTATTTATAGGAACTTGACCACAAAAAAGTTGGCTTAAATGTTTTCGAGAACAGAGAGAAAAAATTAAAGAATTTAAAAAATATAAAAAATTTTAAAACAACTTTAAATATTTAGTAATAAAACAATAATTAACACCACAAAATTTGGAAAACTTCACATTTTGACTAAGGAGTTTATACAACCTTTTTATTTCTACGGTAAGAAATTAAACATTTAAATTTCGAAAAACAACTAATAAATAATACGAACACATACATATTTAACTTAAAGTTTTAAAGTTAATTTATTCAGAAACTATTTTTTAAATGAGATTTTCTATAAAAAACTTTTTGTTTGAAAGCAAATTTTCGGGTTCAATCTTTTTTGAAATTTCTATCGAAATATTTATCCAACACTTTTGATACTTTTTTCCAAAGTCAAACGTTTTTTCAAAATTTTTTTCGAAGTAAGAAACTTTACTATAAAAAATTTAAATAAAAAAAATTAAAAGCAAGGAAACGTTACATTTTAAATTCAGTATTTTGTAATAATACAAAATTATAGGTAAAGCAGGGCGAATTCACCACAGGTGACAGCGAAAAACCTGCTGACTTTTGTTTTGAGCCGTAAACACTAATCAAGGCGAATTCAAACAGGTAAACTCATCTCGTCAGCCGTTCATCAGCTGTTTCCACGGCGAATTAAAAATTATGGTGAAACGTCAAAATATGATTTTGTTTTGAGAAGAAGTTGAATGAAAAGTGTTAAAAATATTATTTTTATAATAAAAAAATTTCAAAACTGCGAATGATTGAAGTGAATTTATTAATTTCTTTTATAAAAAAGTGATAATTTTAATTTGCAATAAAAAAATTTTGACAACCAACCAGAAAATTGTATAAACAAAATACATGGAGCTTTTTGTAGTTGTAGACATGAGTTTACCTGTTTGAATTCGCCTTGACACTAATATTGCAACGAAAAAAACTTCTGTTGCTTCTGTTGTTGTTTTGTAAGATATTTTTATCGAATTTTTGAAAAATTGGACCGAATCTTTTTCTTTATTTTTTTAGTACACGGTTTTGTTCTGTACAAAATATTAATGGATTATTAAAAAATATAATTAATGAAAAAGTAATTGTATATTAGCTGCTACCTGGACAATACAAAAAAAAAAAACTGGACAATCCAGGACATTCCAGGGCGTCTGGCAACTCTATTAAGGGGCCAGTCTAATCATATAAAACTGTGACCGACCAAAATTTGTTACATTAGCATTATTCGTTACGGTTTTAGACGTACTAAAGTAGCCTATGGTTAATTATGAACCGATCTTCACGAAATATTGTGCTATGATTTCAAGTCATATAGAACGAATTTGTGCAAAATCGTATATCAAAATGTGCATTCCGTCACTATTTTTCTTACTTTTTGTAACAAAATTACATATGTATTTTTTAGGGTTGTGGTTCCAAATTAAGATTAATAACTCTTATTCCACTGAACCGATTTTGCTGGATTGCAATCCAACACTGCTTAGGATAATTAGAAACATTTTGACACCAATGTTGCTCTTTTCTTTTGAGTTTTTTGAAACTGAGCATGTTTTCAACAGACGTATATGACTAAATCAATTTAAAATTACTCAATGACCCAGAATATATTTGTATATATACATACATATATACATATGTAGGTCTTAGATAAATTTTAAGATAGTTTCACACGGAATGACAAACTTAGAATTGACTCTTCACAACTAGTTGTGCAGGGCTTATACCCTAAATGAATAAAAATTGGATATTTAGTTATGTTTTTTTTTATTCTTTTTCGATAACTGGGGTCTAATCACCGCATACGATATCGAACAAAATTGATCGAAATTATTTATTTTGGTATCATGGCTCTCGATATCGAATGAAGTTTATTGAATTTGAAATAATAGCATTCGATGTCGAGTAACTCGACATTACATTTCTCGAGTTTTCATTCGATACGTCAGTGTTAATCGTATACAAAAAACTTCGATTAGACCCCTGCTTTGTTTTTTCAAGTTGATACGATCGTACTTTGTTTAAATTGTTGTCGTCTGTAACTAAGTTTATACGCAGCCTATTCGATCACACTGATTAAATATTTGACCATATAAGCTTTTGTTAATAGTTATTGAGATTTAGCATTATCTTAATATATATATATGTTCATTTTACTCCTGAAAGGATCATAGGGCCGCGATCTTAATATCACAAAATAAACAAATTATACTACTAGACATAGTAACAAATTGTTGTTTGTAAGATGTGGTTTATTATCAAAATAAATATTGGAATTGAAGGAAATGATTATTTAGTTTTCTTATTGCTCCCGTTTTTTTCGTCAAATATTTGATAAGTGTGACCGTAGCTTTACTGTTTATATGTTCATTTTCTTAATGAAAATTCGTATTTTTAAGTGATGCCAAATGGAAAATTTATTCATTTAGTAGCACTGTATGTATATTGTTTTTTAAGACCCCACAAAGTGCACACATATAATATATATTTTGGGTCCGTCCATTCTAAGCCGATTCAGCAATGTCTATCTGTCTGTCCGTCTATTGAAAACACGCTCACTTTCGAACAACTTTGAGAACAATATTGATGTCAAATTGTTTCTACTAGAAATCATATTAAAATATCGGTCCATAATTATCCATAGGCCCCATATAAAGCCCACTCTCGGAAACATTTAAGTACGCCTCAAACCTTATCGTATAATGATATTGTAATAAAATTTGGCCTGTCACATTTTTTTAGGGTTAGAAATAACACTGTCAAATTTCGAGGAGACCGTCCCATAATTTACCATAGACCCCATAAAAAGGTAACTCTCGGGAATCCGTTTAGTACGCCCAAAAGATTATTTATAAAGATTATCTAATAATATATGTGTAGATCTTCACATAGAGCCAACTTCTGAGATATTCTAACTGTCGGTGGAGGGTATCAAAGGTTTGGCACAGCTAAATATTGCACTCTAACTTGTGTTTATTATGAACAAATAATAGTAAATATTTCTGAATTAAATCCGATTTTCTTTTTATGCTTCTAAAAATATACTACGCTTATAAAATGGAAATGTATGACTTTGTCCCGTTGCATTTCAAATGACATTTTGGAATTCACCCTATGAATCGCGGATTTGATATAACGATACCTGTCTGTCCACCCGTCAATTTGTCTGTCCGTGCTGAAGACCCCAGATATGATGTAGACTAGCTTGTTATATGTTTATGTCACACACATATACTTCGTTAAAGTTTGCTAATGTAATTCTGCCATTTCGGTCCATAAATGCCTGAGACTTGAGCCAAATACCAAATTTGCGCGGTGCTGAAAATATCGTTATCGATACCACGGCGTTCTCAGCAATTAGGTTTATCTTACGGCTTATTGTTTTTGTCTACAATCGAAGATTATAAACAGGATGATATGTGGTTTAAACAAGACGGTGCCACAAGACACACAGCACGAGTGATTTCGGCTTTATTGCATGGAAAATTTCCAGGACGCGGAATTTCACGTTTTGACTACGTCAGTTTTCAACCAAGATAATAGGATTTAACTGTGTCTACTCGGATAACCCTCTAACGTCGGAACATTTAAATTCGTGATTATGCTCGCTATCAATTTCTTTTATGAAGTTTTGACTTATACATATGTACATAATAAAAACGACCAGCTAGGCTGGTGCGCATTTTTGGGTACCCTGAATTTGTTTCAGTTGAAATAAATTATAAAAATTCAATTTTTTTATATTATGTATTTAATAGGAAAACAAAACAAAAACAACATTTGAAGAACATTTATCAATGAAAGGTGAACAGCCTTTAGTTTTATAATAGCACGATTTTCCAATTTTCTAAAACTAATTGTCAACGATAAGCGTATCTGGTCACCTTGGTAATAAATACTCTCGTGTATTTATCGATTCTATTAAAAAAGAAAAAAACACACAATAACAATAATAATTAAGCGTAATAGAAAGAAATATAATAATAACAATTATTGTTTACCTTTTTGCTGATCGTGTTTAAAAACATGAGATTTTTTTTGTCAAAGGCGTAGCAAAAAACATATTTTTATTTTCATTAATGAATATATTAAATGAGCATGTTTGTTTTATAATAAAACTTTTAGTTGTTTTAAGGTGTAATTTAGTTTTGAACAAATATTTTTTTTTAATAATTTCTTTATCAACACTCATTTTTTTGCCGGTTAGTTTTGATAATTCAAAACAAAAAACAGGTTTAGAGTTAAAAAAATGATAAAGAACACAATAAATTTTTTATTTACAGCCTGTTCAACGATTTCGAACGTTAAAGTTAACATAGAAAATTACATTTAAAACTATGTACATATAACAAAATTCTAATATTTGTTTTTATTTTAAATGTAATTTTCTATGCGAACGTTAACGTTCGAAATCGTTGAACAGGCTGTTAATACCTGTATAAATAAAACAAACAATTCTATGTATGTACGCAAAGCAAAAAATAATTTAAAATCAAACAAAATAAAAAAACTAACTAACTCCACGTCTGAATGTATGTATGTAATTAAATACTGAAGGAAATATAATACAATTATACGAGGGCGGTTCAAATTATCTCTTTTTCAGCAATTTCTTTTTTAATAGAAGAATTTCACGACAAAATAGTTGATTTATTTAAATTTTTTAAAGATTTTGGCATTTTCAGCCAGCAAAAGTAACAACCAAATTTATATTGTTATTTTCGCACATACATAGAGGTGACACGTGACGGAAGATATTTTGTTTTTGCTGTCTCTTTCTTCGAAAGCTACCCTTTTTGTAATTTTCTTTGCACTATCTGCAGCAATACAGTGAACACATATCGCTGGCTTAACATGTAAAGGCTCTAAGTCCACTTTTTTAAGAAATTGAGATTTTAATGCAGTAATGTGCAATAAGTAAAAATACATTGTTTACAAAGAAAAAATTACAGTTATTTAATTTTTTGTTGTTGTTTTGTAGTGATGAGCAACAGCGCTAAGTCCAATTAATCACAAGAAAAAGCTCTAAGTCCCAATTAAAAGAACAGTTTAACCATTTCTCTCAAATTGTTCCATCACATGTATTTTGATTGTTTTTTGTCTCTCCTGCTAAATTTTCAAATATGGACTTAGAGCCTTTACATGTTAAGCCAGCGATATTTATTTCATTGGGACATACAGGGCTGCCAGATAAATTTGTGAGGAAATCGTCAGTTTCCTGAGAAAAATAAAAAAATCGTCTTTATCGTTTCGAAAAGTCGTCAAAAAACACGGTCAACTTGAAATTTAGTTTTTTTAAACAATTTTTATTCGATTTAAATAAAAAAAAAAGCATTCAAACAAAAACATAATTACTTCATACAAAGCTAGCATTTGCAACCGTGTAAGAGCTACTGGGAGTCTCATGAAGAGCGTATTTGATCGTCAATGACCGCAGTTTTATAATCGTAAGACTCCTAACACGGGAAAAACTGCTACACGAGTGAGATTCATCCATAACACAGCGAATGACGCCTCTTCAATCGTTGTGGGAATCGTTTCAGACGTTTGTTAAGGTAATCTAACGAGACTTTCTTGTCAAGAATCGTATGAGACTCACGTAGATATTCTCTTTTCAACTCATGAAATGCTCGCCGTATAATTGTTGAAAATATGATTTATACAGAGAGTCGTAAAAGGTTAATACGGTGATGGTTTGACGAAAGATAAACAAAGTGTAACATTGTTGTTTTTGTATTCTGAAAATAATCAAAGATTTTCTTAAGACTTGCATATTGCAGGCGTACCTAAACAAAAACGGCTCGCGTTTTCTAGTTTTTAAATAGCGCGTCTTGAACGCTTTGCAATTGGAAAACACGATTTTGAAAGCTCGTACTTAAAGCAAAAAAACATCTCGAATAAAACTTCAACGAAACTGAGGAATCTGCAAACTACAAAATTCAACATAAGCAACATTTTATAACAATTAAAAAAAATACCTGAACCCTTTTTTTTTAGTAAGTTCATCAAAATAAAACGTGTAAAAAACTGCAAATTAATTAATAATTTCACAAAAACAAACATTTCGATTACATTTTAGTGTCCGACCGATTAATTGGCTTCGGCTTTGGTGTCGGTAAAAATTACGTATCGGGCAATAATCGATGTTCGACATAAATTTGGTTCACGGCCGAAATTTTTAATATAATTTTATGCAAATGTTACAAAACCATGCAAAAATAATAAACTACAAACTTTTTTCTAAATTCGGCTGTGAAAAATTATATTGTTTCTAAAACAGGTAAACAAGCTAGCGATATCGTAAAGAAAAAAAGAGGGAAATAAATTAAAGCATCTATATGGGGAAAGCACAACTCAATTCCTCATATTGAAGTGACAAAAAAAAGAATGAAAATATTCTCCAAAAGGAATTACGTATTTATGTAAATGAGCCCTTAAGTCCATGATAAAGCATAACATATTTTAGTATTGGAAAACAAGTCCATTTAACAACTTAAAGGCAGTACCAATAAAATATCTATAATCACCACCAACTAGTGTACCAGCGAGCAACAGGTTAGGCAGATGGCCAGTTTTATTCCAATCAGTTAAGTTTCCTTAAACGTATCAATGCAGAAAAATTAATGCTCTGTCATTACAACATAAAACTTACTGAGCTACCTAAATAAGAGGGTTAAGAGTTTCTTTTTTAAACATGAAAATTCTATTGCCAATACATTTTCAATAAAACAAACCGATCAAGCGGTCTGCCCAATAAGATTTTCCAGCCCGGTGGTGTTGAGTTAAATTCGTTTATACGAAAACTGATGAAAATAAAAAATGGCATAAAAAACGCCTCATATATCAATTTTAAATACTAATAAATATCGCAGAAATTGCCCCCTATCTTCCTTCGTGGTCCTACGATTCGGCCCATTTTCAATAGACTTGGTTCTTGTGCCAATAAGAACCAAATTTTATTAAATTATCTCTAAAATTGCGACCTGTAGCCAGCCACCCGGACGGACATCGTTAGATCAACTCAGACAGTGATTCTAAGTCGATCGGTATACTTTAAGGTGGGTCTAGGGCAGAGATCTGCAAAACACCGCACATGTGCGAATGCTCTCACACTAATAAAGAGAGCATAAGAAAATAATTTGTATTTTTATGTAACAAAAACATTTAGTCTTGTTTGATCATTCATATGAGCAGGTTGTGTAGTCGCTTGTTACTAGACAACACTGAACAAAATGTTTAACATAGAATGGGAGAATGATTTTTTATTTGCAGAAAATTACTTCGGTATAGCTGAGTGCTTAGTATGCCAACGAACCGTGATTCGTAATTATAAATTTTTTGTTGAAAGGCATTATCGCTTATGTCATAGCGAGTATGAACAATTTTTAAATAATGAAAGGGAAGATTTAATTTTAAATCTAAAAAAACCCTTTTATAATAAAATAATTAAGGATAGCCAAGAGTCTCAGGTTGAAGAATTACCTGATCGTGTCTTAAAAAGAAAGGCATCATTTGTTATTGCCGCTGCACTTGCTAAACGTTGCCGTCCATTTGAAGATGGAATGTTTTTCAAGGGGCTGAGCACTTCTGTTTTGGAATGCTTCGGTGAAAAAGGCGCAGAAATGCGAGAAATTATTAACAATGTTCCAATGTCAGCTAATACAATTAGCCGTCGTACGGAAAATATTAGCGCATTTATTTATTCTAATATTAAAAACAGAATAATGAAATGCAAATATTTTTCTATTTGTTTAGATGAGTGCACTGATATTAATGACATATGCCAGTTAATCATATGTGTAAGAACTGTTGACAATAATTTCGAAACCCATGAAGAAATGTTGGCAATGGTTGCTTTGCACGGTAACGTTAAAGGTAGCACCATTTTTGACGTGGTAAACGAAGAGGTTTGTTCTTTTGCCGATAAAGCTAAATTTTGTTCGGTATGCACTGACGGTGCGAATGTAATGGTGGGGAAAAAAGATGGTTTCGTGGGATTTTTGTTAAAAAACAGTTTTAACGTATATGTATTTCATTGCATAATACATCAGCAAGCTTTATTCACAAAAAACCTAAATTTAATGAACACAATGCAAGTTGCCATAAAAGTAATTAATAAAATACGTGGTGGACATAATGCTATGACGCATCGAAAATTTAAAAACTTTCTGGAAGAAATACATGGTGAATACGGTGATTTATTAATGCACACGGAAGTAAGATGGCTCAGTAAAGGTCGTTGTCTCGAAAGGCTTTTTAACCTTCGCAAAGAGGTGATTTCATATTTTGAAAACAATCCGTCAAAAGACACAAACGAGATACTTTCAAATTTCAAAGACAATAATTTTTTGGTAGACTTTGCTTTTTTAACTGATATGACGGAACTAGTTAATCTATTAAATCTTCAGCTGCAAGGTAGAAACAAAAACATATTTGAGCTTGTTTTCGCCGTTCAGCAATTCAAAATAAAAATTGACTCATTAATATTGCAATTAAAAAATAATAATTTGATAAGCTTAAAACGAACTTCAGAAGTTTTCAATGAATTTTCAATTAGCAAAATAACTGAATATATAAATGTTCTTGAAAATTTATTAACAAATTACAGAAGCCGTTTTAATGATTTCATCAAAATTGAAAATATGATTGAACTATATGAAAATCCGTTACTATGCAATATTGAAAATCAAACCATTGATATTAAAGAAGAACTTATAAGAATGCGGAACGATTTAGCCTTACCACTTGCAAAAGGAATAGAGTTCTGGAAATATATTAACGAGGATATATATCCAAAAACCAAAAATGAAGTTTATAAGCTGTATTCAATGTTTGGTTCAACTTATATTTGCGAAGCTTCATTTTCATTACTAAAAATAATTAAAAGTAAAACCAGAAATAAACTTACTGATGAACATGTCGAAAACCTTGTCAGAATCAAATGTTGTCCATATGAAATAAATATTGATGACGTTATGCAGAACTGTGATAAAATTTCATAATCGTTATGCAATTAGTAAGGCTTAATCATTAAGAATTTTCGTAATTTCTTCTTTAACGTAACTTGCTTAATTTTCAATACAAGAAATAAACACCATAATGTACTTCTATTATATACATATGTACATAGTATATACAGTCAAATCCCGATAAATCGTAATTCCCAATAATTCGTAATTAACTGTCGGCCCCTTAAAAAAATCTCGTTAATTCATAAAATTTCCATACATTTTGGTCCCCTCGCTATTTCGTAATTTTTTTCAAATAAAATCTTCTTTACCTCTTATAAATCGTAATTGTTTGCTAACTACCACTTATAATTCTTTTATAATTTTCTATTAAAATTACACGTATTTTACGCTAAAAAAATGAATTTGCTGTGTTTTTATATTATATTATTTTTAACAATTGTTTTTTATGTTTTTTTTATCGCTTAAGTAAATAAATTGAAAAACCCCGGTGATTCGTATTTATTTTATTTTAACCCCGTTAAATCGAAACCCCGCTAAATCGAAAACCCCTATAATTCGTAAGAAATGGCCGGTCCCTTGCGATTACGAATTACAGGGAGTCCGCTATATATTAAAAACTACTTGTTAGTAATCTCAAAAAAAATACATATATATTTAGTTATTTTGTTACATTTAAAATTTTTATTTGTTAATTTCGATATTAATGAATTAATTTTTATTTTGAATTACTGAAATGCGAAAACCAGTTCAGATACACTTGTAAGACTAGTGGTAAAAAACGGTGCAAACATTTTCTTTCAGTGGAATGAGAGAAAAACAATTGCGCTCAAAAATAAACAACCAAGAGAAACAAGAAATGTGAATGTATGTGTTTGGCGGACTCTGGTCTAGGGCCAATATTTTAAGGTGTTACACACATCAGCACTAATGCATAATACCCTCTCCACTATTGTGGTGTGGGTATAACAATTTTATAATTATATTTTTTTCCTTTTTGGAAAATATCGACACGTATTATTCATAACTACCCGGTGTAAAAATATCGTGCTATTTTGTTAACTTTTTGGAATGAAGAAATTTAAATTTTTTCTGGTTGTGAATGGATAAGTACGGCACATACATTCGATTAACACTTTAATTTAGACGTACCAGAACAGGGATGATAAATGAGAAAAGCAATATCGTACCAACGAACTTTAAAAATCGTACTTTTACTCCAATAGTACTAAATCTTTTTTTTATAATCTTTATTTATTTTATTTTTATAAACAAAAATTTAATACAACAAAAACAAAAGGTACTTAAAATTGATTTGAATAGATGGCAAACATAATATTAATAATAATAATAGGGTGGGTCAAATTTTTTCGCGTCAAAAGCACATCGCGATTCTTGTTCTACAAGTCATTCCAAGAAGCTTTGCCAAAGAAACCATAGGAATTTCGAGCACTTGGAAACGAAAATAAAAAGCGTTCTAAAAATATGTAAATACGAGCATTTTCGGATTGTATTACCAAATTTTTTGTGTTTACAATTTTCAATATGTACTGCAGAAAGAGGAAAGACATTTTATAAACTGTAATAGAAAGACCGGATACAATAAAATTTAATTTAGCGCTTGTAAAATCTAATTTAAAATCATTCGGAGTAAAATAATAATGGAGTTGGCTCCCTCTATTCCAAAATTCTGTTGATTACTTTTTGACGTGACAACCATCTTGTTGACGAACATTTCAAAATATTATGAGTTCGTTTCAAAATAATCTTGAAATAAGAGGAAGTAGTCTCTCCTACTAGAACTTTTGCAGAAGTGATTTCAAATATCTTTTAAATACTTTTCAATATCATCAAAAAATGCACGCTAATATGCTGCAACTGATACTAAATTTAGAATGTGGCATATTCAATCGTCCAATAAACAGATGTCAAAATCTATTCACAATAGCAAATGCAAAAATTATTGCTGTTTTGTTAAATCCAACAAAAAAAAAACTGTTTCCATTGATTTTTATAAAATTCATTTGCACTTTTGCAGGATCATTTGCACCAAACGAGTTGCCATTTTCTATCGATTAACAATAGGTTTGAAAAATTTGGAAATAGTACCAAATGTGTCACAGGAGTACCAGCGTACTTTTTACTTTTGAATTGTACCAAAAGTACAATTGTACCAACTTTATCATCGTAAAATTCCAAAAAAATACACACTGACATTTTAAATTTAATACACTAGGGTTGTTCAAGGAAGCCGGATTATCAGGTTATATGGTTATATAGTTATTATTAACAAATAGAATCTGGGAATTTATTTCTCATGGTAGGTAACATATATCGATGGCTTAATATAAAAAAGGCGTAACTCGATTTTGAGTTTCTTTAAAGGGAAAGAAGAAATCTTAATTGGATCGTTAAATTTAAGATACAAAAAAGTTTTAGTTCAATTTTTAATAAAAAGATGCAACAATTTTTATAATAAAGCCTTCTGAAATTTTAAAGCACGACACGTTTGGCATTTGTCTACCACAATAAACAGAAAAAGTTATTTAAGAAAAAAATTAGTTACGCCTTTTTTATATTAAGCCATCGATATATAGTAGATATAAAAATTAAAAATTTTTGTATGTATGTTTGTTTGTTTGTTTGTTGACTTATAGCCTCCTAAACTACTGAACCGATTTTCTTGAAATTTTTACATTAACATCACGTGAGCCCTAAAAATAAAATAGGCTACTTATTTTTTCGATAGGGGCAGGGGAATTGGTACCCCCATTAGGATGCCAATATTAAATATCGCATATCTTAAGAGCCGCTGCACGCATTTTGTTCAACTTTTGGTAGTAGGATCTTCTGAGCCCCAAAATTGAAATAAAATAGCAGCGGGGTAAGTGGTACCCCCCATAGGACGCCAATATTTAATATCGCATATCTTAAGAACTGTTATAGTGAGAATGTTCAAACTTTGTAGAAGTCACTCTTATGGTATACTACACTTTTGAAAATAAAAATAAAGCGGGTAGGCGCAGGGGGGATAAGCCTCCCATAGGATGCATATATTAAATATCGCTCAACTTAAGAACTATTAAAGGGAGAGTCTTCAAACGTGGTTAAAGCTACTATTATGGTAAACTATTACTTTCAATATAAAAATGGGTGGGGTAGACAGAGGAGGAGCACTTTTTTCAATTAGGGCTGGGGATGAGGAACCCACCATAAGATGCCAATATAAAGTATTGCTTATGTTAAGAACCGCTGCACCCATTTTCTTGAATTTTTTTTTCAGTAGCATCTTCTAAGCCTTGGAATTGAAATAAGAAAGCAGCAGGGGAAGTGGTGCCCCCATAGGACGCTAATATGAAATATCGCATTTCTTAAGAACTGTTTTAGTGAGAATGTTCAAACTTGGTAGGAGCCACTCTTATAGTAAACTACACATTTGAAAATAAAAATTAAGGGGGAAGGCAAAGCTGGAGCAATACCCCCATAGGATGTATATATTCTTCAAACGTAGTTAAAGCCACTATTATAGTGAACTATAAATTTTTAAGTAACAATCGGCCGGGTAGAGGAAGGAAGAGTGGCACCTCCCATAGAACGAAATTATTAAATTCCGAATATCTGAATACAAATGTCTTCAAGCTTTATAGGATCCACTCTTATGGTAAACTACACCTTTCAAAATAAAAATTAAGGGGTTAGGTGCAGGAGGAGCAATCAATAATATATACATATGTACATAAGTAAAAAAGCGTATGAAATTTTGCTCCCTATAGACTTCTAACCCGGCTCTTAACATAGGCAATTAATATTTTATAATTTTTAAGTGCGGGTGGTACCTCTCATACAATGACAATAAAGATTTCTTCATAGTTGGAGTACTGTTACAGTGAAGGTGTTCCAATTTTTTACAAAAAGCTTAGATAAAAATACACAACATCTTCCAAAAGTAGGTTCAATAGGAAAAGAAGTCATGGCACCTCCCATACGAACACATGCGATTTCTGTATACATATTAGTAGAGCGGGTTCTGTAAAAGCAATAAAATTTGGTACAAGATGTTTTGTTATCAATACACGAGATGTTTTAAAAATTTTTACTAATTGTATTTCGATGGGGTAGCAAAGCGCACCGGGTTAAGCTATTTATTATATAAATTTTCATATTATTCGATTGTGTATTCTAAGTCAGATTTCAAATTTTTAAAGCGTTTATACTTTAATACTTCAATATTTTCCAGAAATATTTTTTATGCTCTATCAGAATTTTCGTTTGTATATTTCTGTTACGATGCTTACTTTAGCTATCCTTTGGCTAGCAATGAAGTAAATTGTACAGAAAATGTATACAACTATTATAGTATAAAAGCTTTTAAAATTTGTAATTTGATTTAGAATACAAATCGAATAATATGAAAATTTATGTTATACAAGCTGTTTGGTCCCGGCGCTGCTCGGGATTTTTTTAATTCTAACGGTTGAACTGGTTAAAATCTTTGCTTTAAAAATTCAAAATACATATTAAGACTTTCTCTCTCAAAATTAAATTATATTAATATTCATGAATTTTATTTAGTATAGCAAATATTTAAATTAATGTATTTTATGTTTGCTTTAATTTTATTATATTTTATTGTCCGCTTTTTTATTATTAAAATTAAACTTTCTATTTTTTTCTATTACAACTATTTTTGCAGATGGCGGCAACTTTAACAGCAATAAATTTAAAAAGTGATTATCTTTTAGAAAACTTTAAAAAATCTTCCCAACAACAACAGACTCTTAGTCGACGCTATGAACAATTGTTAACTACGGAAAAATACTATGATTGTGTTTTTGTGGTGGGCGAAGCGGGTAAAGTTAAGTGCCATAAATTGATTTTAGCCTCAGCAAGTCCAGTATTCGAGGCCATGTTTTACGGACCCATTTGTGAAGTGGAAAGCTTTGTGGAGATCTTGGATATGAGTTTAGATATATTTCAACTAATGGTTTTGTATATCTACAAAGGATCCATTGAATTTCATAATCTTTCTTTGGAAGAGACCATCGAATTATATTATGGTGCTGAGAAATATTTGTTAAATGAATTAAAAACGGATTGTTTGGAGAATATACAAATGAAATTGAGATTCTCCAATATTTTGGCTTCGCTGGAACTAAGTATATGTTTAGATCTCAATAGTTTATTGAATATTTGTATGAATTTTTTCACCCGCTGCTGTCTAAGTGAGTCTCAGTTTGTGGCCTATTTGAAGACACATTACTATCATGTGTCGAAGGATTGCATTAAGACTATAATAAATTTATGCAAAGAACAGATTCCAGCCCAAAATCTCTTATGGTTTATATACGAATGGTGTCAGCAGGAATGTGCGGAAATGGGCTTGAAATCAAGCGAATTCGCTGCCATTATAAATGATCTGAACTTAACCGACTCGGTGGCCTGTACAGAGGGCAAAGAAAGCTTAAAACCTCAATATAATCAAACAATAGAAAGATGCTATTACAAGGCTTGTCGGCCCTTTAACATTGATTATGATAATTTTGAATGGTTGACTTATATAAAAACAAATCGTTTTATATCCTTACAAGGTCTCACCTTACAAAGTCGTCTAACGCCCCATTTAACCCGCATGATTGTACCTAACGATTATTTGGAGAATTTACGCATAGAAATAACCGCTCCTAATTATGATGCCAGCCTAATGTGGTCCTATGAGGTAACCAAGCAATTGACAAAATATAATTGTGATTTAAGTATAAAATGGCCAAAAGGCATTGCTTTATTGCCCGATATTGAATATCAAATTAAACTAATTTGGAGACCTGAACAATGTCAGGGTGCGGAATATCCCTGTAGTTTATTTTCTTCCCTAGAAGATGGTATACAACTTAGAGATCTGGATACAAATAGTGGTAGTTTAGTAAAAGGTTTAAATTTTCTTAATTTAGTTTAAATTTTAATGTTTACGTTTTAACAAGATATTGTCCTTTAGTACCGAAATTTTTTGTATTTTTACTTTCATTTATAATAAGCTAACAAATTATCTTAATGTATTTAAATAAATAAGAATAGACAATAAAATATATTAAAAATAAAGGTCATTAAACTTTGTATTTTATTAAAAAAGATGATTATACTTAAAAAATGTTTCATATTTTATTCATTTAATTTTTATCGAAAAACCTGTTTGTTAATGGGGTTATTTGTTGTAATAATTAAAAAAAATCAATTTAAAAAAGACTAACTGCGCAAAATTCTTTCGTTTAACTTACGTTTAAAAAACCAGGGAGTAAATCTTTTGTTCTTTCGCAAATTTTCGGAAATAAGAGACGCAAATAGGTATTTCCATGATACAAATACACAAGGTTGTTCCACTTTTTCACACAATATTTTTTTTTAAGTTTATCGGAATTATTTGAAATTAGTTTTTTTGTAAATATTAAAAAAGCGTTGAAACGTATAAAAAATACAATAAATTCCTTTTGGAAATTATTAGTTAAAATGTGTAATTTGTATTACAAATTATCCATATTTTATTTAGATTTTGGTTTAATTGTGTTAAATTATTACTAAATAAATTTTAGACAAGTAAGAATGTATACTTGGCCATATAAAACCAAGGCGAATTCTCTTCACATGGCGGAAAAAAGCCTTGACAGTTCGAACCAATTTGTTTTGGTTTTATAAATGTTTTATATCCACATATAGGATTGGAGAACTTAAAATACGCCTGCGACTGTTTGGTAATAGATTAAAGAGAATGTAAAATTATTTATATTACCAAACAGTCGCAGACGTATTTTTCCGCCTAAAAGTGATTTTATGAAGCGGGTTTGTTTTTTAAAACTTATGGTTAATTCTAACACTACCCCATAAAATTTTGCCATGACATTGTAGCCTTTACAAAAGTACTCTTGCCCAAATTGTTTGTCACCACCATCATTTATACCAAAACATTTAAAAGGAAGATATATGTACATATACTTAAAAGCTATGTATTTTTGGAGAGGTTTTTTGTGAAACCTTTAACAAAATAAGCGCCGCTTTGAAAAAAATTTGGTAGGATGATTTATATTGAACTAATAAGCCGATTTGCACCATTTTTAAAAGGCTTGTTCAAGTAAAAATGTATGTAGCAAATTTAATAATATTATGTCCGAAATTGTGTACTGTTTCCGTCACAATTTTGCGAACAATGTTTACATGGACAGATAGCCAGCCGGACATCGTTAGATCAATTCTGAAAATGATTATGGATCTAGAGCAGTAACGTCCAAACACACATACTTTGATATTTGCATTTGCGGTGAATTGCTTTGAAAGCTCTTACAATTTGTTGTTTTTTTTTGCAAATTAAGCAGCAAGCATTGTTAGCCGTTGTGCTCTCGTCGGTGTGAAAGCACTAAAGCACATTGTGAATATGAGCGGGACAAAACTGGTCTAGACTCCAGACCCTACAGCCAAGTAAGTATTACAGACATTAGCACAAACTTTTTCGCATTAAAACGGGCATACTTATGTTTGTGCACACATAGTACATTTGTAAATAGGTATGTATGTAGCTGCACTTAGCTTAGCAATACTTTTAAATAAATTTATCGGGGGTTGTTATTTTTTATCTTATTAAAATATATGTTTTTGAGTTTTTTTATTTATTCACGGAAATATTAAGTCTTTTAATATACATATGTACATTTTCTTAAATGTTTGTAAATGAATATTAAATTTTTTTAAACTTCAAAAAATTAACAGATTTGCGTTTATTTGCACTTTTAAAACAATAAGCTCAGATTTTTCACAAAAACTTACCCATTTTTCTTTAAAAAAAATAAACAAAAATTAAGAATGAAGCAGAATCACAGAACTAACGAATGAACAAAACAATAATAATGGCAAACTTTGCTATCAGTTCGATGTGAATAGCAAATGTAAGCAAATATCATATGTCAGAAGGAAGTTGCCATTTCTAAATTCTATTAATAACATAACTTAATTATTGTTGGCAACGTATTATTCCCACACACTCATCCATTCAAATACATATTATTTCCTCATAAAAATTCTTATTGGAAATTTACTAACATCCGCTGGAAACAGTCCAACTTTTCTTAAAGAAATATTTTTTTTTATTAATTCACTGTTATCTAATCGTATAAAAGGATAAAGTTACAAGCATATTTTACAATTTAACTAAAAAAATCAATTGTTGAATTTAATTTATAAATTAAAACTTAAAGAAAAAATTGCAACGCAATGAATTTTCATGTACCCAATTTTAATATGAAAAATTTGGTGAAGGAAGCAGGCAGTACATTTTCAAGAGTAGTGCAGGTGAGAGAATATTTAATTATTCGTATTTTTGAATAAAAGGGGTTAATTTTTTTACAATTATAGTAACTGACATTTTTATGCACTTTTATCCTTCGATTGATTTTCAAGTACAAGTTTTTTTTATTGTTTGTTTGTTTGTTTTAGCTAACCGAAGAACGTTTTGGCACAACCGAACGCACAGAATATGATTCAGAATTTCAAAATTTGGCTGAACGTGCCGATGTCACCAAAACGTGGACGGAGAAAATTGTCAAGGATGTTGAATCTGTTTTGGTGCCAAATCCTCAAAATCGGGTAGAGGATTTTATTTTCGAAAAAATTGACTATTCGAAACCACAACGTTTAAGTAATCTGGAATATTTGGCATTGGACATGTTAGAGGCAGGTGCAGATTTTGGTCAGGATTTACCATATGGTCAGGCGTTAATAAAGGTCGGCCAGGCTGAGCAAAGATTGGGCAAATGTGAAAGAGATTTTATTGCTTCGTCAAGTATATGCTTTACAACACCTTTACGTAAATTTTTAGAAGGTGAAATGAAAACTATAACAAAAGAGAGGGGTGTTTTGGAAACAAAGCGGTAAGTGAAAGTGAAAAAAGAAATTTAATTATACGTACTTCTAAAGCAGACCATACACGATTCAATTCAATTGTCAACTGAGTCGGTTGTTGTCCAAATCAAAGCGTGTATGGCCTTGTCAGTTGATTAGTTTGACGGTTGTCGAGTTGGTTGAAGAAAAATCAAAAGATTTTGATTTTTTCAAGTTGACTCCAAGTCTTTCAATTCGATTGTACTGTGTGTGCTTAAGTCTCTTGATCAGCTGTCAAAATTTATGTTTGTAATTTTTTTTTGCAAAGAAAAAGTGAAATATTTTTAAAATTGTCTTTAATTTCAATAAAATTTTAAATAAAAAAATGACATTGGTGGCAAACATGGATACTTGGAGAGAAAATAAATTTTTGTAAAATTGTAAAAAAATCTAAATTTGACAGTTGAATTAAAATCTTTCAATTCAGTTGAAGAAGTGTGTGGCCAAGTATCAATTCAGTTGAAAGACTCAGTTGGCAATTGAATTGAAAAGTGTATGGGGCGCATAAAAAGAATAGAACAAGGTCCATCTATCAGGTCTGCTTACTTGTACAAAAACAAAAAACGATTCTTTTTAGCTGTCAAAAACTTACTACTACATAAAAATACAAAGCAAAAGGAAAAAACGTGAATGTGTGGCATATCATAAACGTAAACAAACGTATACATGCACATGTAAGCAAAATGTAAACAACTTCCCTGCAAATAATAGGACCAGTCCAAACACGCGTGTAAAGAGTAGTCCACAAAGGACCAGGACTAGTCCAAAAGTAACCCAAACGTATGGAAAAAACCTGGTCTATTTAACATTACGATGTCCTAGGAGAGGATCATATAACCCACCTTTGGACCACTAAGGAGTAGTTTTAAAACTACTCCATGGTATATAACCCACCTTTGGACCACTAGGGAGTAGTTTTAAAACTACTCCATGGTATACTCCAGAGGATTAGTTTTGAAGTCGTTTAAAAACGAAAGCACGTCGTTAAAAAACGAAGACATGTCGTCTCACTACAAACACTTTTTAACAATGACATGGTCCATGCTTGCATTACATCAGACCAGTCCATGGAGTAGTCCATTTTATCAAAATGGGTCAGGTGGTCCAATTTTATTTGCTGGGGTTTGACTGCTCAAAAGAACAAAAACAATGATCATCAGGCTTCTTGCGCAGACCTGTTTAATGGGCCTTGGAGTAGAATATCCCCTACAAGAAATGAATGAGCGAGTAGTCACATTTTTCATTTTGGTGTTAAGAAAATGATAGACAGAAATGACCGAATGTGACCGTAAACTTGATTTCAGTCATTTTTTTCTATCATTTTCTTAGCACCAACATGAAAAATGTGACTACTCGCTCATTCATTTCTTGTAGGGTCGTTTAGGATTTTTTTTAAATTTCACAATAGTATACATACCAATAAACCATAGAACGATATGAAAGCTATCCAACAAACACGGAGGTTTAAATTCAAATTGAAAATGAACGACAAACGTTTGATAATCATTAGATTTGAAAATCATAGCGTTCTCAACAAAAAGGGGAAATTATTTTCAAATTGAAAAATGCCCCTATTTTCAACTTGCTTTCAAACGTAATTCTCAAATGTTTTTCAAATTGTATTATAATCCAATTCATTATTTATTTAAATAAACTGTGAGTTAACATTCGACAACACAGCTAAAAGATGTAATAATGTTCTCTCCGTCCTCTAATTCCTGCAAATACGAAATAATTGGCACACTTTTATTTTGAGGATTGTAGCACCGCGATCATTCAGCAAACTTATAATTTCTTAGCTATTTTTCTTTCGTATTTTTAATCATTGTAATTAATCACAAATAATTTTTATTTTTCACAAGAAGTAAATCGTTTACTTGTAAAACACATTTAACCACGAAGTAAAAATTTAACTTTAATCGCCATTTTTAATATTTAAATTTATTTTTCGCTTTAGTATTGCGAAGCTTAGTTTTGATTTGAATTTAACATTGGATAACAATTTGACATCAAATTGATAAAACATTTAATGTTAACTGTTTATTTTCAAATCATTATCAATTTGAATTTGAATGTTAAAATCAAACAATTGAAAAACGTTTGAGGATTGTGTTTGAATTCAAAAGATAAAGTCGATATAATTACTTACGGCGATTATTATATTATATACTATTATTTATTGATTCCCACATTTTTCCAGTTTTTTTATTTGATACTTTTTTGTAGCATTCGAAAAATTCCCTATTTTATAGTAAATTTGTTTTAAAAGTTAAATTTGGTTTATAAACATGGATACATCCAGATTTTTATGGAAACGTAAGCATGATGTGTTTTTAAATACTGTGGTGTAGGGTATCATATGGTCGGGCTTGGCCGACTATACTTTCTTACTTGTTTTTGACTGAAAAAATATAAGTCAAATTTAAACTTTTATTTTATCTATTTCTAAACTATTTTCTTAATTTTTGTATTTTTTTTTTTATTTTGGAAAATACAGTTTAAATAAAAATAATTTTTACAAGAAATATACCAAGAACGACATTTTGTTTTAGGCAATTCAGCATTCGATACCGATCAAAATTAAAATACAATTTCAATAGATTTTTTGACCTAATGCCGTAATTTGCCTCCTGATTAAATATTGGTCATGTTATGAAAATCGAATTCAAGTATAATTGGAAACGAAAAATTTTAAAGACTATACTTGATAGTTTAAAAATATTGCTTTTTTAATACCGCATTCTTTAAGCACCACTTATCATTTCCAGAACTGCACTTCAAAAACTAAACTGAAAGTCGTTATCGATTTAAATTTTACTCGATTTACACCAAGGCGAATTCATACAAGGTGGTCTTATTTTGAAAACGTTTACAACACTGTAAAATATTTTTACGTTGTGTCAAAAATAATACAACATTGTAGTGAACAATTTAAACAAATATTTCATTTTTTTTTTTAATTTTAAATTGTTTGTTTTTTAATCTAATAATTTAAAAAAAATTTTAAATTTTACATTTTAAACGCAAATTATAAAATTTAGTAAATAAACCCCAGAACCTCATGAACGGTATACCATTTTGACACAAGGTTAGTAATCAGCTGTTGCTTACGTATCAAGTTAAGGTCACCTGGTGTAAATTCGCCTTGATTTACACGATTCCAGAACATGACCGAAATATGAAAAATTGCTAGTACCATAAAATATCAAAAAATTTTCTAACTTCTGAACTTGAATTTTTGACTTTTCCTTTTTCTTTTCTTAAGTCTTGACTTGGATGCCTGTAAAAAGCGTGTTACTAAAGCTCGTAGTATGCTCGGTCAACAAGTGGTAAGTGTACTTAAAATAAAAATACTAATGGCCGATTTCACCAAATTATTTAAATATCAATTTAAGTTTAAAATTCGTTTTTCATGTTAAATAAAAATAAAATTGTATGAAAAACTATACATAAATATGTATGAATATTTAAATTGAATTTGTGAAATTGGTATAACACAAGTTCAATTAAAATTGTTTTCAATTAACACTTTCAACAGAAAGATGGTGCCTCTCCCGAAGCTGTTTTGGAACAGGTAAAACGTTTTATGTACATATGTACATACATATATGTATTATATTTGTATAAAACCTTTCCTTACTAACCACTATTATTCATTATCTTAAAGGCTGAACGTGATCTACGTGTGGCCCAATCCGAATTTGATCGTCAATCAGAAATAACAAAATCTTTGTTAGAGGGTATAAGTACCTCTCAAGCTTCACACTTAAGGCATTTGCACGCTTTTATTGAAACCCAAGTACGTTATTATAAGCAATGTACCGATGTTATGGATCAAATTCAACTGGATTTGGCCAAGTAAGTTAAATCTCGTTTTAAAGTAGTTCATATATTTTAGTATTATCATAATTAAAAATGATAAGTTATCCTAATAGCTGGCCCAGTCTTAACAATAGCACTGTAGAATTGTAGTTAAACAAAATTTTCATGTACTAATGCACCTTTAAATAATAATCATGCACTTTAAAATACTATTACTACAATAATAATAATAAACAATCAACATTTTTATAAATTAATTTAAAAAAAAAAAAATCTTTTTAACGTTAAACATACAAACAACCCAAAAAAAAAACTTCCAAACTTGGTTTGCAGACTAAAGCCAGAAAAGCCACGCCTACGCATTAATAGTGAAGATATAGAAACAGGGCCTCCCAATGCAAACCAAAACGTAAACAAGATTCAAAAATCAACTATTACTACTATCACCAATTGTACTACTACCAATACTAATCCAACATATTCTAGTAATACGAAAATTGTACCAGTTACTGTGGCTGCCACTGAAACTGCCAATGCTGCCAAATCGTTGGCCTCCTATTGTCAATACGATAGTGTAGATTTAGAAAATTTAGACATTGATATAGCAACGAATCCCTTTAGTACGCCAATGGCTAGCAGTAACAGGAATCCCTCAAAAATCTTAGATAAATGTGATTTGAAATATGATACAACAGCTATAACATCTATATAAGTAGAAGTTTTGTGTTATTTGAACAGTTATTAAAGTATGTATGTGTGTATTTTTGAGGAGAAATTAAAAAAAATAAGAACTTTGCTAACATATTCTTTTTCTAGTACCAATTGCAAATCAAAATAGCTAATAGTTGTTTAAAGAATTTTTTAAGAAATTATATTGCACACTGTTTTTTCTCAATCAAAATATTTAGCTAGAAACGCTTGTTTGAAAATTTTTTTTATTTCTACAAATTTTTTTACTGATTCAATTAATATTTTCGTTTGATTTTTATTTAACCAACAAAAATGTTGACAACTACATATTCAAAAATATAATATATATATAGATATAAAATACTGGTATAAAAAGGTGAAGAGCAAAGACAAGAATTTCATAAATTAGACCATTTCAGAGCAGAATTTTAAAATATTGCATCAACAAAAATTGCAAGTCTGGACAATGACATGCATATTATGTATATTTCAAATTTATTGTTGTTGATGTGTTTTAAATCTAGATTTACAAGACCAACAAGGTCTGCAATAGTAAACCGTGGGTTTGAATATTATAATTTTTTTTACCTGAATATAAATTTTTTATTATGTCTATTAATGTATTTTGAGCAAAAACAAATAAGACATTAATTCAAAAATCGACTTTATAATCGCTCGAATTTCATCACACTTTTCAAAAACAATAATTTTGAAATCGATGGATTTTCATCACATATCTGTATAAAAAATAAAATATATAACAAACAGCAAATTTTTAATCCTGGATGTATTCACTTTACTTAGTTCTGTTAGCCTATTTCATATTTTTTTTAGTTTAACAGTGTGCAGAATATTTAAAAATGAAATATTTTTTTAAAAAAGTTGTTACTCTTTTATTTTTGTTTAAGCTTCAAAGTTGATAAAAATCTTTTATAAAAAAACAATATTTATAACCTAATTAAAGAAATATATTTTTAATAAAATTTAATAAATCCTTTGTTAATTAATGATTAAATATGGTTAAAACTTAAAGAACAAAATACTTATTTCTAGCATTTTGTAAAAATATAAAAAATAAAATTCAATTAATTAACCCATAAAAAATCATTACTTTTTCATACAATCAAAAACTCTCTAAATATTGAAACACAAACGAAATACGTAAAACGAAAATCGTAAACGAAAACAAATCCAAAATCAAAACATACGTACGTAACAAAATAAAAAAATCTGACAAAAAAAAATATATATATATGTACATACAATAAAGTTTGGGAGGCCCTACACCTTATCAACCGATTGAAATGAATCAACATCATGCAGCCGGAGGTATGGAACAAGGAGGAAATCCATTTGCTAGAGCCAACAATAAAACAAATATTAAGGCACCCATTAGTGTGAATGCAGATCAAATGAAAAGGGCACGGATTTTATGCGCTTACGATGCCAAAGATCACACGGAACTAACGTTAAGCGCAAATGAGGTAATTTTATTTTAATATAACACTTTTCAGTACTATTTCGATTTAAAATGTTTCAAAATTTCAATTAACACGCGTGTAAAGAGTAGCCCACAAGGGACTAGGACTAGTCCGAATGTAACCCAAACGTATGGAAAAACATGGTCTATTTAACATTACGATGTCCTAGGGCAGGACCATATAACCCATCTTTGGACTACAAAGGAGTAGAACTTTTTTTGTACGGCTGAGTGCTCAATATTGTTTTTTTGATTCATGCGTATTAAGTCATGGTAGTTTGACGTCATAGCGAATTAACTCGTGTACGTGTGCTGGGCGAAATATTCGCCGTCATATCTAAATTTTTCGATTTTCCATCCAGCATCAGATTTTCCATCACGCATACAAATACATTTTGTTTGACATTTTGACGGTGAAAAGGAATGACGAATGGAAAAGGATTCTTTCTGTTATGAACATGTAGTTTTTGTTAGTTTCTTATTGAAAGGAAAAATTCTGAAAAACAAATGTTTCTTTGCATAGGCAGGAATGCAGTTTTAAAAGAAAATGAATGCAGAAAATGTTTCAAAGTATTGACAAGGGCTTGCAAACATATTAATTTAATGAAAAACTTTTAAATCAAATTGTATCTTTTTTATAAACGATTTTATCTTAAAAATAATCTTATGAGTCGATTACGGATGGGAACACAACTGAAGTACAGTTGCCAGCAGCCAAATTACGCAACGTCACTCATGTTAACATATACACAATTTTTATTTTATATTTTAATGTGAGCGACGTTGACTGATTTCAGTTTATTTGCTACTGAATTCGTCCCATTAGTATTTTAAAATTTTTTAAATATTTTGGAGATGGTGCTTCTTAGGCCGGTTGCTCTACAAGAACTTTATAAATCTTTTTAGTACTGATTTAAGAGCAAATATTTTAAAATCATTTTTGAAATAATTTATTTTGTTTCCAGGTTATTTTAGTAGCAGAATGTTCACCCATAAATACAGATTATATGTATGGTAAACAAGGCTTATTGAAGGGGTTGGTGCCACGCGCATTTCTCGAAATGTTAGATGATGACGATGAGGAAACAGCAGGCGGCGGTGGTGGTGATGACGAGCAGCCAATTAGCGGTGATAGTGATTATTAAAAGTCATATAAATGAAAAGTCAAATAAAGTCAGTATTATATACATATAAGTAGGAAAATAAGTAGTTAGTTGGTTATTTAAAGACTTTAAGTAAATTTTTAATATTTATAAACAACAATTAAACCAAGGCGAATTCAAACAGGTAAACTCATCTCGTCAGCCGTTCATCAGTTGTTTCCACGGCGAACTAAACCAAAGTCCAGGAAAAAACTTGAATCCTGTTTTTTAAAATTTCAAATAATTTTTAAGAAAATTTTAGGTAAAGCTTTAATGCCCTCCACAACTAGTTATGAACAGGGTAGTTGGTCATTCCGTGTAAAACTTTGGCGGACTTCCTAAACGCAATCTTGCAATGCAACACGAAAATAAATAGCTTCAAAAACTGACGTTTTGATATGTGGTGCTTTTTCAACGCATTTGTTAAACCGCCAAATTTTATTAAGATTGGTCCATAATGTAACATATGTGCCATATAATGCCCACACTCGGAAAACACATTAGTATGCCAAAAACTGTAACGTTAGTTTCACGAGATATCTTACAATTTCATTTTGTGATTCTAACTCTCGGTGAAGGGTATCAAAGATTCGACACAGCCAAATATAGCAATATTACTTGTTTTAAATTAAAATAGAAAATTCTTGATCCATTATTTGAAATTTCTGTAGTAAAGTAAAATTTGTCTCAAAGGTACACTTGTGATTTTTTTTCAGTAAAATTCAAAAGTTTAAAAACTTAAATGGATTTGGAGTTTTAAAATAATTATTCAAACTTTGTTTTCCTAAATGTATGTATTTATAACTGATTAACTGCTCAAACTAAAAACAACTTAATAAACACCAATATTTCAAAATCAATGATATTAAAAATTGCCCAAATTAAAAATATAAAAATACCTACAAAAACAAAAGTTTTAAACTATTAAAGTAAAACACAAGAAATAATAACATACTAAAAAATACCTTATAATGAGTACAATAATTTATCATGTAGTAAAAAATCAGCAACAGCATGCAAAAATTATATTGAAATACAATAAAAAAAACTAAAAAAAATTATGAAAATTTTTTTTAGCATTATTGTTATTATTATTAAACAAAAACAAATTTAAAAAAATTAAAGTATTTTATGTTTAATTTTACTACATTAATAATTTTACGCTTGTTTCTAGTGCAATTAAGACAGTCAATTAAATTTTAGGTCAAACACAAATTTCCATTAATTCTCTTGAAAAATTACTAACTCGCTTTAATTAAAATACGAAATTGATAAAATTAACAAAAAAAAAATGAACTTTTAATTCCTTAAATAATTAAAAATATTTAACCGATTGTATTCCATTTACAAAATTCTCTTAAAAACTTATGTATAATTATTAAATAATCTAATAATCTTTCTTTTAAAGGAACAACGAATAGGTTTTGAAATCTTTTTTCCAAAAATATTTAATACACGTTTATTTAAGAACTATAAAAATAAATAAATTAAATATGTAATTAAAAGAAAATATTGTTTATTTTAAACGTTAAAATATTAAAAATACAATTTTCTTTCAATAATCTCTCATAAAGTGCCCGTCCTCATTATATTTAAACAAGGCAACAAGGTACATGTAAATGTATGTACATTCTAGCCCTTCTAGGGAATATACCTTGCGTAAATGTAACTTGACAGAAATTGACGTATGTATGAAAAACGCCCAAAGCAATTGCGAGGGCAGCGTTCGAAGACAGAAAACATGAAAGAATAAGTAGGTTGGCCCTCTAGGCCAGCTTTTAACGATGTTTTTGCCGTGTTGTAAGTGAAGATGTCAAATATATTACTGCCAGAATGTACTAATAAAGTGGCCTCACAAGCGCAGCTGTTTGCAGTGATTTTGTTCGTGTTTGACATTTGTCGTCATTTTTTTTGTTTATTTACATTTTTTATAAAGGTATTTTGACATTTGCCGTCTCAATTCTAGCAACAAATGCCTGTTGTTTTTTCTATTGTTTCATTGTTGTAGTACTGAGGTCACTTTGTTAATACATTTTGATTACTGCTTACATTTCAATTCCCCCTCGTTTTAGTTAAACTGTCAAATTATAGAATGTCAGTTCGGCGCTGTTCATTCCGATGTGCTAAAGGATTTTCTCCTCTATGGTATAAAAAAAACCGGCTTCGCTAACTAAAGCTTCTCTGCAAAGACAGCTTTCGGCCGGGCGCAAAGATTTTATACTCTTTGGTATAACAAAGACCGGCTTCGCTAACTAAAGCTTCTCTGCATTGCCGGGCTTCGGCCGGGTGAAAGGATTTTCTCTTCTAAGGCATAAAGGCCATACCAGATAAAACTTTTACTTCGCGTTGCGTTAGAGATCCGCTTTGACATCCAAGATGAAATATTCATACTTATACGAAACATGTCACATAAAGAACATTTAACGCAGAGCGAAGCGAAAAGTTGGGCAACTCTCATCTTTTTGCGCGCTTTGACAGTCTGCTAGTATAATTTTTTTTATTTATTTATTTTTAACAAACAATTCGCGTGTGGTGTCAAAGTGTTTATTGTGACACACACCTTTTGCGTTAAGCTTTTTTGTTAAAGTAAGAAACGTCACGCAAAGCAAAGAAGTTTTATCTGACATGACCTTAACAAATATCGGCTTCGCAAGCTAAAGCTTTTCTGCATAGCCGGTCTTCGGCCGGGCGCAATGGGTTTCTCCTCAATGTTATAACAAACACCTCATATTATTTTCCTCTCTAGGTTAATTTAAGTATATTTTAGGTGCAGAAAAGCTTTAGTTAGGGAAACCGGTGTTTGTTATACCATAAAGGTGAAAATCCTTGCGCCCGGCCTTAGGCCGGCTATGCAGAGAAGCTTTAGTTAGCGAAGCCGGTCTTTGTTATACCATAAACCAGAAAATCCTTGCGCCCGGCCGAAGGCCGGCTATGCAGAGAAGATTTAGTTAGCGAAGCCGGTTTTTGTTATTCCATAGAGGAGAAAATCCTTGCGCCCGGCCGAAGGCCGGCTCGCAGAAAAGAATTCTTAAGCACATCGGAAATAGGCTATTAGTTACAAAAAAAATTAATTTTTTTTTTTTAAAAATCGAACATAAAACATTAAAAAATACAAAATAAAACAAAATATTTACAATCGTGAGCAAACTACCTTTAATTTGAGTACCTACACATAGATGTGAGTGGATGGGGGCACTGCCAAGTGCACTTCAGCCAAAATAAATTTTTATTGGATAATATTGTCAAAAACTTTAATAAAACACACTAATGGATTTTTTGTAAACATAAACAAAACTGACATTTATCACAGACATACCAAGGCCCATTGAAAAGGTCTGCGCAAGAAGCCTGATGATCATTGTTTATGTTCTTTTTAGTTGTCAAAAGTTGTTTACATTTTGCTTACATGTGCATGCATACGTTTGTTAACGCCCAGCAAATAAAATTGGACCACCTGACCCATTTTGATAAAATGGACTACTCCATGGACTGGTCCGATGTAATGCAAGCATGGACCATGTCATTGTTAAAAAGTGTTTGTACCCAGCAAATAAAATTGGACCACCTGACCCATTTTGATAAAATGGACTACTCCATGGACTGGTCCGATGTAATGCAAGCATGGACCATGTCATTGTTAAAAAGTGTTTGTAGTGAGACGACATGTCTTCGTTGTTTAACGACGTGCTTTCGTTTTTAAACGACTTCAAAACTAATCCTCTTGAGTATACCATGGAGTAGTTTTAAAACTACTCCTTAGTGGTCCAAAGGTGGGTTATATACCATGGAGTAGTTTTAAAACTACTCCTTAGTGGTCCAAAGGTGGGTTATATTATCCTCTCCTAGGACATCGTAATGTTAAATAGACCAGGTTTTTTCCATACGTTTGGGTTACTTTTGGACTAGTCCTGGTCCTTTGTGGACTACTCTTTACACGCGTGTTTGGACTGGTCCTATTATTTGCAGGGTAGTGAGTCGACATGTCTTCGTTTTTTAACGACGTGCTTTCGTTTTTAAACGACTTCAAAACTAATCCTCTTAAGTATACCATGGAGTAGTTTTAAAACTACTCCCTAGTGGTCCAAAGGTGGGTTATATACCATGGAGTAGTTTTAAAACTACTCCTTAGTGGTCCAAAGGTGGGTTATATGATCCTCTCCTAGGACATCGTAATGTTAAATAGACCAGGTTTTTTCCAGACGTTTGGGTTACTTTTGGACTAGTCCTGGTCCTTTGTGGACTACTCTTTACACGCGTGTTTGGACTGGTCCTATAATTTGCAGGGCGTTTATGGTATGCCACACATACACGTTTTTTCCTTTTGCTTTGTATATTTGGTAGTAAAGACAACTAAAAAGAATCGTTTTTTGTTTTTGTACAAGTAAGCAGACCTGATAGATGGGCCTTGAGACATACATATAGAGCTGCAAAACAATCGATAGTACTATCGATAGTATCGATAGTTTTATTTTTGGCTGACTATCGATGGTGCGACTATCGACAGCGATACTATCGGAAAATTTTAAAAGCATACTTACTCAACACAGGCTTTTTGCCGCCGGTAAATTTTTGTATGTATTTTCTAATTTGTCTTTAAAAACATTATGTTTGCGTTTACTTAATGTAAAATAAGATCAAGTAAATTACAATAAGAGAATCCAGTGTAAATACATATAAAAGAAATTGGTAATGCTACCCTGATTTGTTTTAATGTACTACAAAATACATACATATGTATGTATGTTCAAAAAAATTCGATAGTATCGATAGTTCATTTTAAAACTATCGAAACTATCGATGGTGCGACTATCGATAGTTTTGCAGCTCTACATACATACAATGCAAGAGCAAAAAATCGTCATCTGTCGTAGTGCTGCCACCTGTTTATTTTACCATGATAATTAGTACCAGGCAGAAAGTACCAATAAAGTGACCTCACAAGCACAGCTGTTTGCAGTGATTTTCTTCGTGGGGTGACGTTTAGTGTTTTTTTTTTGTTTATTTACATTTTTAAAAAAGGCATTTTGACATTTGTCGTCTCAATTCTAGCAACAAAACTCCTGTTGTTTTTTCTATTGTTGCATTGTTTTAGTACAGAGGTCACTTTATTAATACATATTGGTACCAGGTATGTTCATTATGGTGAATTTTCATTATTTACTCATGTAATATAAAATTAGTTTATTTGATTTCTGACGCTTGTTTTAATTTTTTCCATATTTTCTTTTATTTGACGTAAGTTTGCCACGGATTTGAAAATATAACTTCAAACAAGGCGAAAAACAATGTGAACAGCTGGCGTAATTAGCATACCTCCTTATTCTATCATAGTCAGTGATGCCAGAAGTGCAGATTTATCTGCATTTTGCAGATTTCATACCCCAAAATTGCCAAATGCAGATTTGAAGATTTTTGGTTTAAAATTGCAGATTTTTTAGCTCGGAAATGTATCACCCATTCATGGAAGAACCGTGTGGAAATAGATTCATTAGTATGAATTTTATTCACAAAAGATACAGTTTTATTTGTATAATATCTTTAGCTTTTCTAAAACCTTAGCTTATCCCTTCAACAATAAATTTCAGTTTCTCAATAGTATGAAATGGGAATTTTGCACATTTGAAAGAAAAATTATTAATTACTTTTTGAATCCCAAGAAAAACTATGATTACATGTCAAGCAATTAATTTTGTTTAAAAAAACAAAGACGTGATAAATCCTTAAGGCTCAGTTAGCCGGGAGTAACAGTAGTCTTCGTACTTCGAGGACCTCTTACAGATATTTACCACAACTAATTTTAAAACTACCATCGGTTTCAAAATCCAGAACATGGCCGCATATTTTGAAATTAATTGTTATATCTCTTTCTAAAGAAACCATGTACATAAAAAATGTTTAAAAATTAGTTTTGAAGATTTATTGAAGATTTTTCAAATCTTGATGCAGATTTTGCTGATTTTTTGATGACAAATTATGGTTTTTTGCTGTTTTTACCTCTAAAAGTACTGGCAACACTGATCATGGTGCGTATTTAAAATTCGCCTTGGTGCGTATCATGGTGAAACAAACAGGTGGCCGCACTACGCCAGATGACGTTTTTTTTCTCCTGCATTGTTTGTCTAAGTTTATGTCAAAGTTTTGTTTATGTTTACAAAAAGTCCACGTTTTGTGCTGAGAATATTGTATTTTAATAAAGTTTTTGATAATTTTAAATTAAAATAAATAAGATATTGACTATAATAATATAAAAATTGGCTAAAAATTGATTTATTTCATCACGTTCAGCGGCATGCTTTGATTTTTGACGTAAACGGTGATGAAATTTCCAATTTTGTTGTAATGTTGTATTTGTTGCCGTACCTTGGATGCCACCTACTTATTCCACCATGGTACGTACACAAGGTGAATTCGCCTTGGTACGTACATATGTATGAGAAAACACAAGTAATATACACAACACGATTTGTTCTCAGAAAATGGCTTGCATGACTATGGAAATTCACAAGTGGTATGTATTGAAGTTCTGTTAATTTCAATACATTTGGTTTGCTAATGGCTATCGTATACATACCTAAATGATTACAAACGTAAAACGAGGACTAGCGACTACAATTTTTTTATTGTAGGAAAAATTAATAAATAGTTTGTTAATTTAAAATTAAGAAGCGATATACAAATGTACCTAGATACATATGTATATGCCTTTATATGTGCATACATAGGTATAAATATAATTTTTTCCCCCAAAAATTTGGTTAGACAAGTGTTGAAACATTGTATATATTATTAAATTCACGATTTTATGTAAAAGCCTAAACACCTACATACATAGATACATATTAGGTACGTTTTTAGTTTTTTTTTAAATTACTGGAGTTCTAAAACTTAAAATAAAGAAAATTGTCTTAATATTTTCAAAATAAAGTAAAAAATTAGTTGTAACAGTTTTCTAAAACCATTTTTAATGTACTTATGTATGTACGTATGTATGTACATTTATGCGTGTAGGTATTAAAATTTTATCAAATCTGGCTGAAAAAAATGGTAAGAACCTTTTGTTTTATAAATACTATGTAGTATGAAGGTACTTAGGTGCATATGCAAGTATATGAATTTAAAGCTTACATTTTGCAAATGCCTTATCCATTTAGGAAACAACATCAACCAATGCTTTCACCAATGCTTTAATGGAAAACGCTAAAATTAAGGAAAAGCTACAGACTGGAATATATAAAATCCTTTCTAAGAGAAGCAGAAGCAAGGTGTGGGATGTTTTTGGACAAATACTAAGCAATGAAGGAGTTGAAGTGGAAAACAAAGTCTGTTGCAAAGAGTGTTTTGCAGTCTTAACATATGATGCAAGAACTACATCAAACTTGCTGAGACACAAATGCTATGTTAATAGCAAACAAATAATTAATAATGTCAAAGCCGATGTTAATAGCGACATTAAGACGGAGGCAGAAAAGTTGTTAACCCAGTGGTGCATAGATAATTGTAGACCATTTCAGTTTATTCAGGATAGCGGCCTTAAAAACTTTTTCAATTTTTTGATTTCCGTTGGAGCAAAATATGGACCTAATGTTGATGTAGAGAAGTTACTTCCTCACCCTTCTACAGTATCAAAAAATGTTACCAACATTTACGATGCCACGTTAAATAACATAAATTTTGAAATCGCTGAATATTGCAAATATGGATATGGATTAACATCAGATATATGGACTGACAACTATTTGCGTCAGAGCTATTTATCCCTAACCATACACTACGTTGTAAACGGTCAATTAATCTCAAGATTATTAGGAATAAACTCAATGCGTGGTGAAAGAAATACGAGTAAGTTATAATCATTGTTGGTTTTTAATTTCAAATTGAATTATTATTTATACCTACCTGCATACATATTTTTTTAATATTAGATGATGCTATTAGATTAAATATCGAAAAATTGTTAAGGACATTTAACTGCGGTCTTAATGATGGTATTATGGTAACTAATAGAGATTCTAATATGAAAGCTGCTTTTAGTCAGTACCCACATCTATACTGCATTAATCATCTTCTAAATAACGTGATTGAAAAATCAATTAAGCATGTAGAGGAAGTTGAAGAAATATGTCAACTGAGTTCGAAAGTTGTCACATATTTAAAAAAATATGGCCAAAACTTCGAATTAAACAGTACGCTTCAAAGTTTCTGCCCAACACGATGGAATACATGGTTCTACGTATTGGAATCAATAGAAAAAAATTGGATAGCAATTGGCAACATTTTACAAAGCAAAAATGAGCTGCAGAAAATTGAAAAGCTTAACATTAGTTGCATCAAAGACATTGTGAACATTTTAAGACCATTTGAACAGGCGTCTAAAATATTAGAAAATGACGAATATGCAACACTTCATCTGGTTTATGCTTACGTTAATGGGTTAAGGGATAACTGCATGCCCAAAATCGATGACATGGACATTATAAAGAAATTTAAGGAAACATTATGTCAACATTTGCAATCTACAGTATTTGTTAACCTGACCACAACACATAAAATTGCACATTTCCTTTTCCCACCATTAAACAAATTGTTGCAGTTCCAGGAAGTTGAGAAAGAATATATTAAATTGGAATGTACTGAACAATTAAAAAAGTACTTAGAAAATGAAGGAGAAGTAAATGATGAAAAACCAAATGTATGTAATAATACAATCGTATCATCATATTTCAAAAATTTTGTTATGCCTGAAGCAGTCTTAAATAGCAAAGATAAAATTACAGCGGAGTTAATTACATACCAAAACTTAAATGTCCCCTTTGAGGAAAACTTCGACATAACGAAGTGGTGGGATTTACATCAAAAGGAGTTTCCTTTTTTGTATAAATTAAGCTGTAAAATATTATCAACTCCAGCAAGTAGTGCGTCTTCCGAAAGGGTATTTTCAAGTGCTAGGCTATTGATGTCTGAAGAGAAAACCAATATTGTTTTAAATTCGGACACATTGAACCAGATAATGTTTCTTAATATTAACTCTGATAAAATCCCAAGCATAGGCTGTTTGTAAGACAACAATTTGTAATATACAACTTTTAAAAGAATCTTCTGTACTGAAATTCTATAACTTTTTAACGACAAAAATTTGTCGTTACGTAGTCAAAATTCGTAAGCTAAAGATAATTGTCGTTAAGAGTTATTCTGTAATGAAATTTTAACAATTTTTATCGGTAAGCAATGTTGGAGACACAAAAAAAGTTCTTGTTAAATAATAACGATAATAAATGTACTGTTTACAGATGAAAACAATTGAGTAAAGAAACCAATTTTAAACACAAAAGAAGTCAGAAAGTATAGTCGATCAAGCGCACCCTAAATTCAGGGTTGTTAGATGTGACGATTTTTCGTTATTTTGACGATTTTTTCGAGAAAATATATGTAGTAAAATGACGATTGACGATTTTTTAACTAAAAGTAATAGTGTTATGACGATTTTCTGGCATCAATAAAACACAAGAAATATTTACAATTATATTGGGAACAGTCCAAAACGTAAAAATCAATTTTTCGAAATACAAACATTTTGGAAATTAAACAAAAAAAATATTCACCCATCACTAACCAGGTGGCTTTCATTAGAAGCATTAGTAATTCAAATTCTACAATTATATAAATGCGATCGATACTGCAAAAAATATTGGTTAAATCCGCTTTGCGTTTTTATGATTTCGATTTCTACATACGATTGCATTTTTCATGTGAAGAATTTTTCTAATTGCGTGTAAAAAGGCGAATTCTCATTTAATTCTGTTAGGTAAGTTATTCTAAGTAAAGTTGCGTGTTAGGAAGTAAGAAGTTAGTTCTTAATAAGAAGTTGTGTAGAAAAATGAGTGCAAAGAGAAGACAAGACAAGACAGAAGACAGTTTGGAACTAAAATTGGACGTAATAAAACGTTTCAAGTCGGGTAAAAAGACTGTTGATATAGACAGAATCCTTGGTTTAGCAACTTCAACAGTAAAAAAGTCTTAAAATAATAATAATAACGCATAATCGTTTAAAGATAGCTCGAGTTAATAGAAAATGAGAGTTTATTTTTTATTTAATGCTTTTGTAAATATGAATAAATGAAATAAATAAATTTTTGTTATGTAATTATGAAAATATATGTTTTCTTATGTATTTCTTTTCAAATGATAAATATTTTTCAGTCCACTTGCTGAAATAAATAGAACAAAACTTAACCATATCACTTTCTTCATCCTAAATAGAATTTCTTGCTAAAAAATTATATTTTTGAATCAATCAATACAATAAATTGACTCTAACTTGTAAAATTTAAATATTTGACGATTTGTTGACGAATTTTGTTAAAACTTTTGACGATTTTTGAAGAAAAAAGCCTAACAACCCTGCCTAAATTACAGTATTTGGGCGATCATGTTTCCGCCAAAAAGAGTATGTTGTGAGGTTAAAATGCACATTAAGATTTGTGTGCCAAATATCTTAATATCTACTACTATTACTATGATGACCTTATGAGAGAACATGGTAGCTTTTATTAAGGTTACTTATTATAAGTTTATTCGTATGGGAGCTGTAGTCAAATATGGACCGATGAAATCTGGTGCGAAAATCTCCGCAAAATTGAACTCAATCCAGTTCTGTAATGGGGTTAATCAAAAACAGTTTCGTTCCTAAGGTAACGGTAATAAACCCAAGTCAGTGGCTCCAGTAATTAATGGCAATTTACTTACTCAAACTCAATATATTTTCGAATTTTCTTTTTTGGCTTGGGGGTCTTTCTGGACAGCAAGCTGACATGGGGAAGAAATACTCAGGAGAGACTTAAGAGTGGGGTCAATGCCTACTATGCTTGCAGATCATCAAATAGGTAGGAGCTGGGGACTCCGGCCGTCAGTAGTGGGATGCCTGTACACTTCGGTGGTTAGACCCATTCTTACGTATGGATGCTGTGATTGGTGGGAGTCATTGAGATTAGCTAGTCGTAGGAACCTTCTTTCTAAGGCTCAGAGGTGTGCTTCAATTGGCATGACAGGTGCCATGAGAAGTATTTATTTTGGTCATAACTTTTTTTGTATCTGAACCGATTTTCCCGAGTTTTTTATAAAATATGTTCTACTTAAAATTTCCGATATTTTGATATATAAGTCATATCCATAGGACATATGGCAGTCCTAAATTTTAGGTTTTTATACAATTTTTAATTTTTTTTGTATGGGGGGTACCACGCCCACTTCTCCAATCCCGCCCACATTTTGTAGGATGGTGTGTATTAGCAACCTAAATGTGTGTACCTAATTTGGAAGTTTTGGCTTTTGCCGTTCCCCAGATATACAGCAAAAAGTAATAAAAATACAACAACCACAAGGGATTTTTCGAAAAAATTTGAGGTAGTCGTGGTTTTTTGCTCATAACTCAGCCATTTTTTAACCGATTTGACAGATTTATATACCGACGTGCTGAAGAAGAAATTTACCATTTACTTTAGTTATAAAACTTGGACTCGGGGAGATCTATGGTTCCCGAAAGTGGGTATTTAAAAAAAAAAATTTTATTTTGGTCATAACTTTTTTTATAAAATATGTTCTACTTAAAATTTCCGATATTTTCATATATAAGTCATATCCATAGGACATATGGCAGCCCTAAAATTTAGGTTTTTATACAATTTTTAATTTTTTTTGTATGGGAGGTACCACGCCCACTTCTCCAATCCCGCCCACATTTTGTAGGATGGTGTGTATTGAGAACCTAAATGTGTGTTCCTTATTTGGAAACTTTTGCTTTTGCAGTTCCCCAGATATACAGCAAAAAGTAATTAAATTACAACAACCACAAGGGATTTTTGGAAAAAATTAGAGGTAGTCGTGGTTTTTTGGTCATATCTCAGCCATTTGTGGACCGATCTGGCTGAATTTCAATAGCAAAATTAAAATAAGAATACCTGACATAAAGATACCCCAACCAAGTCCCCATCATATATATATTCTGGGTCCTTATGAAAAGCGAAGTTCAAATCTGGTTGTCCGTCTGTCCGTCTGTCTGTTGAAATGGGTTTTCCGAAGCCCCCAGATATGATGGGGACTTGGTTGGGGTATCTTTATGTCAGGTATACTTTATAGGGTCTAGGATCCATATTGTAGAAATTACAAACGGAATGACAAAGTTATATATACCCTTCCTACCTTCGTTGAAGGGTATAAAAAGAGTACCTAATTTTTGGTGATTCAGTATTTCGGTTATAACTCAGCCATTTTTTAACCGATTTGAAAGATTTATATACCGACGTGCTTAAGAAGAAATGTACCATTTACTTTAGTTATAGAGCTTGGACTCGGGGAGATCTATGGTTCCCAAAAGTGGGTATTTGAAAAAAAAAATTTAATGTTGGTCATAACTTTTTTCTATCTGAACCGATTTTCCCGAGTTTTTTATAAAATATGTTCTTCTAAAAATGTCTGATATTTTGGTATATAAGTCATATCCATAGGACATATGGCAGCCCTAAAATGTTGGTTTTTATACAATTTTTAATTTTTTTTGTATGGGAGGTACCACGCCCACTTCCCCAATCCCGCCCACATTTTGTAGGATGGTGTGTATTAGCAACCTAAATGTGTGTACCTAATTTGGAAGTTTTGGCTTTTGCCGTTCCCCAGATATACAGCAAAAAGTAATAAAAATACAACAACCACAAGGGATTTTTCGAAAAAATTTGAGGTAGTCGTGGTTTTTTGCTCATAACTCAGCCATTTTTTAACCGATTTGACAGATTTATATACCGACGTGCTGAAGAAGAAATTTACCATTTACTTTAGTTATAAAACTTGGACTCGGGGAGATCTATGGTTCCCGAAAGTGGGTATTTAAAAAAAAAAATTTTATTTTGGTCATAACTTTTTTATAAAATATGTTCTACTTAAAATTTCCGATATTTTCATATATAAGTCATATCCATAGGACATATGGCAGCCCTAAAATTTAGGTTTTTATACAATTTTTAATTTTTTTTGTATGGGAGGTACCACGCCCACTTCTCCAATCCCGCCCACATTTTGTAGGATGGTGTGTATTGAGAACCTAAATGTGTGTTCCTTATTTGGAAACTTTTGCTTTTGCAGTTCCCCAGATATACAGCAAAAAGTAATTAAATTACAACAACCACAAGGGATTTTTGGGAAAAATTAGAGGTAGTCGTGGTTTTTTGGTCATATCTCAGCCATTTGTGGACCGATCTGGCTGAATTTCAATAGCAAAATTATAATAAGAATACCTGACATAAAGATACCCCAACCAAGTCCCCATCATATCTGGGGGCTTCGGAAAACCCATTTCAACAGACAGACGGACAACCAGATTTGAACTTCGCTTTTCATAAGGACCCAGAATATATATACTTTATAGGGTCTAGGATCCATATTGTAGAAATTACAAACGGAATGACAAAGTTATATATACCCTTCCTACCTTCGGTGAAGGGTATAAAAAGAGTACCTAATTTTTGGTGATTCAGTATTTCGGTTATAACTCAGCCATTTTTTAACCGATTTGAAAGATTTATATACCGACGTGCTTAAGAAGAAATGTACCATTTACTTTAGTTATAGAGCTTGGACTCGGGGAGATCTATGGTTCCCAAAAGTGGGTATTTGAAAAAAAAAATTTAATGTTGGTCATAACTTTTTTGTATCTGAACCGATTTTCCCGAGTTTTTTATAAAATATGTTCTTCTAAAAATGTCTGATATTTTGGTATATAAGTCATATCCATAGGACATATGGCAGCCCTAAAATGTTGGTTTTTATACAATTTTTAATTCTTTTTGTATGGGAGGTACCACGCCCACTTCCCCAATCCCGCCCACATTTTGTAGGATGGTGTGTATTAGCAACCTAAATGTGTGTACCTAATTTGGAAGCTTTGGCTTTTGCCGTTCCCCAGATATACAGCAAAAAGTAATAAAAATACAACAACCACAAGGGATTTTTCGAAAAAATTTGAGGTAGTCGTGGTTTTTTGCTCATAACTCAGCCACTTTTTAACCGATTTGACAAATTTATATACCGACGTGTTAAAGAAAAAATTTACCATTTATGTACGATGAGATGAAATTTTTAACAGATGTTTTAGAAAAAAAAACATTATGACATAACAAAAATACCAAAATATTATTTAGAAGAGGATAAAAAATTTGTTATGATTATGCTTCTAAGATTTACTTGTTTAACACTTTTGATCGAAATGGGATAAGTTGATATGGATGAATCTCTTTATTAAATTTAAACAGCTAGTATTTTTTTACGTTTTTGTTTTTTTTTTACTTTATTCTGTGTAGCTTGTTTTTTTAATTTTATTTTTTTATATGTGAATAATATTAATGCTTAAGTATTTTTATAACTTAAATGTTTTTTTTCAAATTGTTAATTATAAAAAAAAAAAAAAAATTATTTTGTAATTATTATTTTTTCTTCCTTTTTTTAATTTTAAATTAAAGTTAGCTTAGATGTTGGAAATACATAATAAGGAATATTTTTAATATTTATATAGAGATAAAGAAAACGGGATAGATAGTATAAAATACCAATAAAGTAATAATAAAAAAAAGCAAGTTATATAACTAATTAAACAGGTCTGTTGCATTAATTACAGTTATGTATGTATGTTATGTTTGTTCTCAATAGTAAAACAAGTATTTTACTTTCTCTAGCATTATATTTTCATATTTCGGGGGGTTTTTTTAAAGATAATATTATTTCATAACACTTAAATAATGCAATTACGTAAAAATAAATTACGTAAAAAAAGAATGTTACAAAACAAGCTAAATAAAAAAAAACTTAAAAAAGTTTGTTGGAAGTAAATGAATGTCTACTTATGTATATAAAGAAACAAACAAATCCTGCAAATTAAAAGTCCTTATTTAACATTTTATCTTTTTTTTATGATTTTTTTTTTATCTTTTCAAAATCTAATCTTTATGTATGTGTAAATTTTTAAAGTTTAGAGGATAAAAACTATTAGATGTTTGTTTGTTTTAATAAGTGTTCTCTTTTGCTGAGTTTTATATTTAAATTAATATACATTTAAAATCTCTTTTCTTTCTTATCGTTGGAGAATTTGCTTTACTAATTGTTTTAAATGTTTATGTTATTAATATTATTATTTCTTAATTTGTTGCCATGGCACTGAACATTCAGGCTTTAGCAGATTTTTAAGCCTCAGCAGCAGAATCAGCCGTAACAACACTTTCAGATTTTTTGCCATCAGCAGTACTTGAGCTAACTGTATCAACGCTAGATTGTGTGACTAATTCTTTTGCATTATTGCTTGTGCTGGCTTGTTGCTGGTCAGCCGTTTTAGCTGGAATATCTGCTGTAGTTTCTGCTTTGTTTGGTTTTTCATAAGTTGTGATTGATGCAGCAGGTTTAGGAGTTTCTAAAGTGGCTACAGAGATAGCATTTGTTTCGTTAGCTGGTTTGTTTGCAGTAGCTTTTGGGGCCGGGAGCTCGTCATAAAGCGGTGTGGCAGATTTAGTATTTTTCTCGCTATCATCGATTGTTGTTGTCGTATTAACAGTGTCTGGCTTTGAGAATTTTATTACGTCTTCTTTAACACCTTCAGTTTCAGATTTTTTATCATTTGGCGGTCGAACGGATTCTACAGTTTTGCTTTCCTCATTTGCTTTTATAACACCAGATGTTCCGCTAAACTTAGCTGGCTCTTCTGTCTGTTTCTTATCGCTTCTGCCATCATAATCTTCTAGTTCACGATCCCAATCTTCTTCTGTATCACATATGTGTGGCTTTTTCTGGTTATCATCTCGAGATAAACGACGGCCAGCTGCACCGCCACCGGATGAACCACGACCTCCCCGAAAGTCACGTTCATTGCTGTTGCGATCACGCGGTGGACCACCAGGGCCACGACGACCGCCTCTGTTACTGTTATCGCGCATACTAAAACGATCAGAACTACCCTCGCGAAAACGATTGCCGCCGCCGCGTCGTTTGAAACCGCTATCATCGCCTTCTTCATCACTCCAATTGCCACCAAGTGGGCCACCGCCGGTGATATCACGACCACCTCCAAATCCTCCTCCTCTGCCACCGCGACCGCCACCTCGTCCACCACCACGTCCTCTTCCACGTCCACCAAAGACCTCATTAATATCGCGATCGAATGGATTGTTTCTATTGAAAAATCCTGCAAAAGTGTAAAAATACAAAGTTAGAAAAACTGCTCTTGTGTTGAAAAAAAAATATATAGCACATCTTCAACTTACCTGGACCTTGTTGGCGACCACCGCCACCGCCGGGACCTCCTTGACCACCACGCATGAACATTGGCGGTCCGCCACCTTGACCACCTCTTTGATTAAATGCATTTGGTGGAGGTATACGCATTTGCATTAAATTTGTAGGTTGATTAAAACGATTCTGCATATTGGGATGAAAATCACCACCGCCACCCCCATTGAAGTTATGTCCACCACCTCGAGGTCCTGGTCCTCCTCGTTTGTCAAAATCTAAAATATATTCGACGAAAAAGTTATAAATTTGAACAATAAAATACTTTTGGAAACCAAAGAATTTACCATTTATATAATCAGGTCTATGAGGTAGACCTCCTGCATTACGTTGACCTCCATCGGAAAAATTATGTGGCCCACCATGTTGGGGTGGACCGCCGCCATTTTCACGCCATCTACCCTCATTACCATCATCATCTGAAGCTGCACCTACACTTCGACCACCCCATCTCGAACTATTGCCGCCTCCAACGCGATTACGATCACGTGAAAAAGGCTCTCCCGTAGGAAGTGCTAACTTTTCACTGTTACCACTGTTTGCTCCTGAAAAAGTCGGTGGTGGCTGTGAAAAATTCATACTGTTGCTGCTACCACCAGCTGGAGTATTTGATGTAGCCAATGTTACTCCCTCTTCGTCTTCCATTTCTATATCCATTTGATCGTCACTAGACACATTTGAAGGCATAGCCGTTGCTGGTGGGCCCCCGGGTGGAGGGGGAAATTGAGCATGATGTCCAACATGAGGCCCTCCCATTGGAGGCATATGCGGAGGACCCATAGGTGGAGCGCCGCCGGGACCTGCCATACCAAAACCAGGAGGCATCATCATCATCGCATGAGGAGGCACTATATTAGGCGGCATATGTATACCAGATATTGGCATACTCATATGAGGAGGTCCCATCATTCTTGGAGGGCCGCCCATGGGTGGAGCCATCGAAAATTGACCCGGCACCATAGATAACATTGGCGGAGGACCTCCGGTGGGTGGCGGACCGGGTGGAGGCTGTGTTGTATCTATACCAAATATCATACCAGCATTACCTGCAGGCGGTAAAGAAGGTGGCGGTCCAGACATACCAGCCCCACCACCCGTATTCGTATGCTCACTTGCACTTTCCTTCAAGCTCTTCAACTTGTTTATCTTCTCTTTCATCCAAATCGGCATAGAATCCTCGTCGAACATACCGCCCTCTTCAAGTGTATCAAAATCGGTACTTTCATCAAGTTTATTCCATGGAATAAAAGTTACACCTAACTCCAAGTCCCAGAAATCTTTCCATTCCTTACTCTTAACGCCCTTTCCGGCCGCCCACGATATAGTTATAGCTCGTCCTTGCAATTTATGGCTCTTAAGACCTTGCATGGCCTTAAAGGCATCTTGCCGACGATTCATAACAATGAATGCACAACCACGCGGCACAATTTGATCAATGCTCACGATATCGCCATATTCACCAAATGTATCGGATAATTCCTCCTGGTAGACAAGTTTTGATAAATGGCCAACCCACAGTGTTGTACTGCAAACTAAAAATATATGAATAACAAAAATAACAAATTTTTAATTAAAAACACTCTAAGAATGGTAATTTACACACTGTTAAGTTCTCTTTAAAATTGACGTGCAGTTGCTGTATATGTATTTGAAAATTTGTTTGGAAACAGTATTAAAACTAAATTCGATTAAAAAATAATTTTAAAGTAATAATAACTCCTAAATTAATAATTTTAAGTTAATTTTTTAATAATTTAAATTAATAACTTCTAAATTATATATAAATATTTTCTTTTATTAAAGTGTTACTTATTACTTAAATTTGTTCAATTATAATAAAAATCTAATGGCCAGTTTCACCAAGTTCGGTAATAATTAACCAAAGTATTGATTAACTATAACTACAACTGCCAGTTAAAACCATGTTATACTAGCTATGAATTTTTTAAATCAAACAAAAACAAATATTAAAGGTAATCACGATGGGTATTGAAAAGTGTGCAAACGATGCAAATGTGTGCAAAAATACACACACTTTCACAACACAACAACAAAATGTACGTACATATTTGCAATTTGCTTCATTTTACTTCGTTTGAACTAAAAAAAACATTGAGCAAAAATAAGTGCATTTTTGCAAATAAGCGCAAACAACAACTTTTGACACACTTTATTTGTTAAAAATTGTGTGATAGCTTTAGGGCAAAAATAAAATGCTTGTGTATAATTGTAAACAAATGAAGATTTTTGAAAACTTATGCTAGTGCTGCCAGAAGTTTTTTTGTTGCCAGAATAAAATTTTAGAAAAATAGCACATTTCCACAAAAAGTTGAAGTGGTATTAGTAACATAATTATTTCTAGGGGTCTTCAAAAGAAAACAAATTTCTCGATGGGTCCCTGACGCATTAACAAAAAGAAATCTCTGTTCCAATAAACGACTACGAAGGAAAGTGAAAGTAATTTCGTAATTTGATTGTAAAAAAAAAAAAAAAAATTTTATTAGAGCAGGCAAACAAATTTAATCGGAATTGCAACTACGAAATTGAAACCATTTCGATCGGAATATGTGACAGGTCTAATATTTAGAATATAATTGATGGTCTAAACTCTTAACAAATTAAATTTGTTAACAACTATATGAAAAGACCAATTTAGTTCTAGATCTGTTATCATTTTTCCTATGTAAATTCAATTGTAAAAAATGGGAAAAGGGAAAAAACTCCCGGGGAATTTTTATTCATAATTGGGCTGTTTATCTCGAAATTTTTTTGAATTTGAAAGATGAACCAGACCGATGCTAATTGATAAAATCGATTAATTTTTATTTTTTACTTTTTTTCTAGTAATTTGTGCATGTCAATTTGTCCTGCAGAAACTTTTAGTTCAAGGTATTTGTATTTTATAGACTCTTTTTTTTTAACAAAAATCAATAAAAAAATAAGGGTATTTCGAAAACCTCGTAAGCGCCATACAAAACGACATTTGTATGCAAAATAGAATGGTTTCTATATTTCACGTTGAAACTGTTAGTCTCAACCACAAATTTTTTGTTTTTGAGATAAAAAATTTCAGAACAATCGGGGAACATTTAGTGTGGCATCGCATTCAATTATTTTTACTTAACCAACATTTGCACTAGTGGCACAGACTAAAGCAACTCAGAAGTTTTTTTCCCGCTATCATTCTGCAGTTCAATAACGCTGTGATACATAGTTGAAAAAACTGTCAAGCAGGGCACCTAATTCGAGTACGCTGAATTCAGTTGTGCTAACCGTTTTTTTTTTTAGGCCGGCTCTTGTTTTCGAGAAACTTACTGTTATATCGCAAATTGAGGAGATTGCACTACATATATTCGCGTAGCTCAAAAACGATTTAGTTTATCGAATAAAAAAAACCGAAATTCTGCAAAAAAAAATTTTTTTTGGTAATAAAAAAGGAAGTACATACTAAATTTTTAGGAAATTTTTATTCGAAAAAAATAGGAAGAAACTCGTTATCAGCCCAATTATGAAAACAAATTCCCCGGGAGTTTTTTCCCTCTTCCCAATTTTTACAATTGAATTTACATAGGAAAAATGGGAGAAGAAAGAAAACTCCCGGGGAATTATTATTCGTAATAAGGCTGTAAATATTTTTTTATATAATGAATATCATGTTTTAATATTAAAAAAATATATCTGTGGCATTTTGACAAAACATCTTAAGTCAAATTTAAAAGTGCAAAAAATTTTGATAAACATACGAATATTCATTCAAAAACATTTTTGTTTACGTTTTTAAAATATTGCGTTATAATCGAAATTTTTTAATTTTTTTGCTATCTTATCTCGACTTAAGATGTTTTGTCAAAATGCCACAGATATATTTTTGTCAAAATGCCACAGATTTATTTTTGTCAAAATGCCACAGATATATGTATATGTAACGGGTTTCTTCCTCTTTTTATCGGATAAAAAACCGTTTTTGAGTTACGCGAATATATGTTGTGCAATCTCCTCCATTTTCTGTAATTTTTTTTCTTTTTCCTTTCACATATAAAAATTTAAAAAAAGTTTTTAAAATAACTAAATAAAAGATAGTGAATTAAAAAAACAGTTTATTAAAAGAGTACAAAATTGTTTAAAGTTAAACGGCTGTTTTTCAAAAGTTGGCAGCTCGTTAACAAGAGTTAAGCAAATCGTTAGCCAGAGTTTGGTAAGTGTATTATGAATAAACTTTGTGCTAACTTCATGCCAAATTTTCATTATGAATACGGCTGATAGAAATTGGGGTACTTGATTTAATTTTTTTAGCAAAAACAATAAAATTAAATTTAATTTGCAAATTGCTGTTTGCGCCAAAGACACGTAAGTGACAAATTTGGCTACAGTTGAAACTTGTAAGTACTATACGTAAATAACAAATTTTTCCAAAAAATGTTTCTACGCACTTCAGAGTGCCGCAAAGCCATGTTTTATAAACAAAAATTGTTTTAAACCCCATATTTAAAAAGTTCTTAAGTCATTTTCGTTTTCAGAAAAATGAGCTGTTGGCGCTTACGTGGTTTAAGATGAAACGCGGCGATATGCAATCTTCCCTATTTTATTTTTATTAATATAGTATCAAAACTAGGTACATACACTCACATATGTGTAAATAGAATGAGCAGGACAGAGTAGTAACCGCGTATTTCAATTCGAAAGAAATCATTTACGGATTCGAACAATTTGTACTGTGGTTTACGGCCCCTATTACGGTTTACAACTCAACTCAGTTGAGTTGTAATTAAGGCAACTGGTTGTGAACAGTTGTAATTTTTGTTATGTTTTTGTTCACCGAAATATAGCAAAGTTGTAAACCATAGTACAAAAATTAAGAAATTACAACTCAACTGAGTTGAGTTGTAAACCGTAATAGGGGCCTACGATTTTCGTAATATTTTTTTCGAATAAACGGACGTTTTTTTATACTTTATTGAAAACAAAACATCCCATTCTTAATAACCAAATTTCCATTTTTTGTCATCGTTTCGAACGATTGCAAAGTTGTAAACCATAGTACAAAAATTAAGAAATTACAACTCAACTGAGTTGAGTTGTAAACCGTAATAGGGGCCTACGATTTTCGTAATATTTTTTTCAAATAAACGGACGTTTTTTTATACTTTATTGAAAACAAAACATCCCATTCTTAATAGCCAAATTTCCCATTTTTGTCATCGTTTCGAACGATTGCCAAAATCGTAATACACAGTAAAAATTGTTCGAACTCTTAAATTATTTCTTTCGAATCAAAATACGCAGTTTTTGAAAAATTTGTTTTGCATTTTTCGCAAGAAAGTGCTTTATTTGCTCATGAGTGCATATTTTGCAATTTAGCAATCCATTCCTTAAAAAATTTAACTTTTTCGACATTCGTTAGAATATTAGGATCTTTCAGGGAATCTTTTTGATAACTTTAATTTCAAAACTTGAAAAAATAAACGTATAACATTATTAAAATCATTACACTTTTTGCTAGGCATATTTCTTTTTTTGATAATTTTTGCTTACATTTTGTTAATATTTTTGTGCATATCGAAACTTGACTTCATAATCATTTTAAACATGAGACTCGACTAGACTATAAAGTGTTTGTTTAATATCTTTAGTTTTTCTAAAATCTTTGGATGCAATTTCCTGACGATCTGGCCTAAGCAACCAGTGAAATGCGCATAGGAATAGCTTATCCCTTCAACAATAAATTTCAGTGTTTTTATCAAGAATAAAAATTGGGAACTAAGCACGACTAACAAATCTTTTGTGCATCTGCCAACTTTTAAATAATTAACTCTCAATTTTAATGATGCCACATTTTATGCTCAAAAATGCAGCACGTTTTGCATTAATCTTCGCATGTTTTGTCATTTATTTTTTTTGTTTTTTTTTTTGTTTTTTTCTCCGCATATAAACATTTGAAGAGATTTTTAAAATAAAATTGGTTAAAAAAAGAAAGCGAATTTAAAAACAACCAGCAAATTTTAAAAACCAACCAACTTCATGCCAAATTTTCATTATGAATCCGGCTGATAGTTTTTAGTTCAGGCAAGGCCGCCTTTTTTGAAGTCTTTAGCCTATAGCCCGGTTTTCAGAATGATCTATAGCCTAGCATTTCTAAAGTGTACTGTGGAGCCTAGTTAAATTGAAGTCTATCCTTATACCAAAGTCTGCAGAAAAGTATTAATTTTGAACAGGCCCCTTGATATTCTAAAAACTAAACTAGTTGATATTCTATATTACAGGGTGGCGCATAATGAACGCTATGATTTAATAAGTGAATAAATTTTTTGTTTAAATTTCTTTTGTTTTTTTTTCTTGGGATATTTATGATGGAAAGACTCAGAAAAGAACAATGAATTAAAGTTATTTAATTTTGTTTTGAAAGTCTGCATTCATTTATTCAGACACAAAGATCATACCGAATAATGAGCGATGAGGCCTATTTTCACCTTAATAGAAAAAAGGGGCACCAAAAATCCACGAAAAAAATTGGAACATATTTTTTCGAAAACGACGAACAAGATGCAGTTAATGTGAATGGAAAATTTTAAACTAACAAAAGGATTATACTAAAGATTAGACCATAGCAGATAGATTAGAGCCTTAGAATGGAACCCGAAGGTTAGCAGACGATCAGGACGTTTAAGAAATACGTGTTACAGAACAGTAGAGCTGGGAAAGTATTGAGTAATGGTTACCGAACACTTAATACTCAAAAGAAGTAAGTCAATACTTTTAGGCCCGTTTTCACAACTTACCGATAGCTAAAAATAGACTTTAACTGGCCTTATAAAAAGTGTTCCATTATTATAACTTTTCTTGAACCTGAAGTGAACGATAAAGTAAATTAAGGTTCATCATACCTGGTAGGTTAAAGTAAAGTTGTAATAATGGAACACTTCTTATACGTCCGATAAAATCCTAGCTTTAGTTATCGGTAAGTTGTGAAAACGGGCCTTAGATTTGTATTTTTTGAAGTTCAATGGAAAATTTAACGGCTCTCTTTAAAAGTATAACTTTGTTTAAAAATAAAATACAGGGTGGCCCAAAATTACCGAAGGGGTTTGAATTGTTTATAACTTTTTTATTATAATTTTTTTTTTTTCAGTATTTTGTAAAGAAGACTTGGGGAATTTAAAATGGAGCAGTACTCAATTTAATTCTGAGCGACGAGGCCCATTTCCAATTAAGTGGGTTCGTTAATAAGCAAAACTGCAGGATAATCCGAGAGTTGTTCAAAAGCGAGAATTACACCCACCTAAGTGCGGTGTTTCATCGGAAAGGATAATTGGTCCTTATTTTTTTGAAAATGAACAAGGGGTCGCCGTTTTCGTCAATGGTGTCAGATATCGGAAAATGGTGGAAAATTTTTTAAGTCCAGCCGTGGAAAACCATCCGCAAGTAGGGTTCTAACAAGATGGAGCCACAGCGCACACTGCAAGGGATACAATGGCTCTTTTACGGGACATCTTTGGTGAAAGAATTATTTCGGGTACAAGTGATTTTAATTGGCCTCCGCGTTAACCGGATTTAACCGCCCCAGACTGTTTTCTTTGGGGTTATGTGATAGGAAAAATCTCCATTAATAAGCCTAGAACCATCCAGCAATTTAAAAGCAATATACGCGACGAAATAAACAACATAACACCTGAACACGAAGCAGAAAATGGCCACCACTTGCGAGATATTATTTTTCATAACTAAACTAAAAATATTCCCCATTTATATACTGTGTTAAAAAAAATAATTAATAATTATTTCTTAAATAAAAAGTTATAACGAATTCAAATCCCTTCGTTAATTTTGGGCCACCCTGTACTTCCTAACAATACATCTTAAAAATATAACCAACAGTCAAAAACAAACTAACAATAAAAATATGCAGCTAAAGAATAATTTAAAAGGATTATTGTACTGTTTGCAAAAAAATGTTATACAAAAATTTATAAAAATAAGTGTTTGGCATCGAAACGTGGCTTAAAAACTCTAAAAAAAATCGTTGAAAGTATTGAGTACCCAAATGAAATGTATTGAGTATAATTGAGTAATGAAAAGTAGAAGTTGCAAGCACTACAGAATGGTCTAAGCGTATTTTTATATGTATATGCAAAATCGCCTAGAAATTGACTAATCAATATTAAACGTTTAATTGTTTACAGCATTTCCTTTTTTTTTTTTTTTAAGAAAACTATAACGGAGGAATTGTGTCATCGAATAATTCCTTACAATCAACTCGCGTCTTCCGGGTTATTAACAATTACACTCTTACACTGTAGCCAAACAGTTATTTATAGTGTTTAAAAATACATAGAACTAGATTATGAAGTAAACATTTTCCGCCTAATGAAAGTATTTTTATATAAAAGAACTTAAATTAAGTCTGTCAAGCTTCTTAACGCCTACATGGAATTATACCGGGAATAACTTTCTTATAAATGGCGTAATATTATTACGATTTAATATCAATTTATGGTTTAAACAAATAATCCGTGGGGGAAATTTTAAACTATAACGCGTGAAAATTTGCTCAAAAACTAAATATTATTTAGATACCGTAGTTGTTATCAGGTATTGCGATTTGTTTCTTAAACCTTTAACGTTATAACCTAAATCATATTTCGAAATTGTGCTGGCACCACATCGAGTTAAGCTGAATATTTCAACGAAAAGTTGTCAAAATATTAATCAACCGTTCACACAACAATGTAAACAAAATAACAACCACAACAACACACACGTCATTCCAAAGAGCCAATCTCTGTAATAAAAAGAAGAAAAAGCGTTAATTTATGTATTAATACACTATTAAATTAAAATATTTCTGTAGTAGTTGTAGGAAAAATCTAGAAGAGATTTTTTAGATTATCAGCCATGTTCTGGATATCCAATTTGAGTGAAATTAAAATGGAACAAACTTTGAAATCGATCCAGTGTTTAATGCTCACTAAAATATACCGTTTTATATATGAACTTCATACTATTAGTACAGCTTATCTTCGCTGGCTTAGTTGAACTAAACTTGAATTTATATCTAGTTTAAACCCAACAGCTATAAATCAGTGTCCCCATATATTATATGTTGTTAAAAAAATAACACTTGGCAGCACTACGATAAATCTTATCAAATTCATATGGTCTGCATTGGTAGTTTAAACGCCCAATTTTATGCGTTTAAAGACGGTGTATTTGTTTCCTGATTTATAGATTTGTTGGTTAAAACACATTTTAAACCAAAAAGAGAGTTTAACTTGCTCTGATTTTTTAGCATTTAAAGTCGGGAAAAACTGTGGTAATTTTCAAAAAATGCTAACTGGAAGTTTCCATTGATTTCCATTACACTCGATTTTGATTTCCAGAACAAGGCTGTCTTTTTGCTCATTTTCAACTGATAGCATATAAAAATCTTTTTATTCGATCGTATCGCTATTCAAAATGACTTTTATAATTAATGAATTCTCATTTAATAGACACTATTAGTCAAATGAAAGCATTTGAAAGGTGCCATCATGTTTTCAATGGTACTGAAATGTAGCAAGTTTAACGGTTTTTTAAAAATCCTTTTAATTGTCTTCCAGAAGGCATTAAGAGAAATTTGAAGGCATTGCCAAAAAGGGGTAGTGACCTGACCTGATTTAAATTTGAGGAAAATTTAAGTCCTCTTATACAAAAAAATATAAACAAATATTCATCGAAAATCCGTTTCTTAACCTATAAAACCCTGGGGGCTAATTCTGCAAGACGTTCAGTCGATATTGAAAGAATCGAAATTATTTTTTAATGTTGTGAAAACTAAAACAAATTTTGTTTTTGTTTTAAAAGTTTGTTAAATGAGTCACTTTTTGCGCTCTCGTTCTAGAAACAGGCAGTAAAATAAGTGCTTTACAACACTGAAAAAATAATACGTTCTGGATAAGTAAATAGTAAATAAAGTAGAACGTTCATTTTTTATTTTTTTGAGGAAATGAATTGTTTTGTAACAACAAAATTGGGTTTAATTTGATGAAAATTTATTGTATTATATATCGAAGAAAAATTTTTGTATAAAAATTTGAATAAAACGTTCAATATCTTTTTTTTTAAATAACTAAAATTTGCAAAAAAAATTATTGAAAAATTTGAATGGTGGAAAAAATGTTAAAAATTTTTGCAAAATTGCAAGGGTTTTTGAATTTTTTTGAAATATTAACATAATGAAAATAATCAAAATTACACTGTTTGGTGCAATTTAACTTTAGGGAAATAAATTTAAAAAAAAAATATCGAAATTCATCAAACTCAGAATGAGTAAAAAAAAATCTGAAAAATAAAAAGTGTGATTAATTTTGATGTTAATTTAAAAGAAACTAAGACGATTTTTTTATTAAAAAATTTAATCGTCTTGGTTTTATTTTTTTGAAATTGTTTAACTTTACCGCTTAAATGATCCTTTTTTATGTCTGGAAGACCCTTTTTACGGCGTTCACGTTCATGTTCACGATCCTTTTCCTTGTCACGATTAATACGCTCACGATCCCTTGAAGTGCGACGGCGATTAGAACGTGGTGAACGACTGCGAGAACGAGAGCGGCTACGTCCTCGCCTATTGCGACCGCCACGATCACGTGAGCGGGAACGACTACGGCTGCGACGTCTCTTATAACGGTCACGATCTGGGGTAGGGCTACGAGAATCATTGCCGTCCAAATTGATAACCTATATTTTTAAAAAGAAATTTAAAATAGATTGCAAAAAACAAAAGAAAATATAAACAATACAAAATAAAAAGGTTAAATAATAATAAAAAGATATGAAGAAGAAGGAAAAGAACAGAAAAGGAGCAGAAGGAAAGGGATTAAAGTTAAGGATGGAAATGAAAGTTAGATATTAAAGGTTATAGAAGAGGAAATAGGAATATGACAAAAAAAAATTTTTCAGCAATTATGAACAATTTAAATAAGATTTATGTTTCTTTCATACAAAATTATTTATTTGTTGATGTTTTAAGATGGTAATTTTAAGAAAAATGTTCAATTAACATTTAAATTAAAATCGCAAAACAATAAGAGTTAACAAACAGAGTAGTTATGCTCTTTGAAAGACGTTGGAGAGGTGTTGACGTGTGTGTGCTTGCTTACATTATAAATCAATTTAAAAAAAATTAACTCTTCTAACTTAGTTAAAAAAAATTTTCGCATTTGTTGTGGTGACCTCGATTTTCATACAATAAACCTTTTTAGTTTTTTTTTTAAATATAATAGTTGGAGCAAATTTTCTTTATTAAGTGGTTCCCTATTTTTAATAATTATAAATTGCTTTTGAATAATTTGTTGAAATATTTTAACAATTTAAAACAATTACTAATTAAAAACTTACCAGCTGTCTACTCAAACGTTGTTATACCTTCAGATCCGTACGGAATTTCATTATTTTTATTAACCTTACCTTTGGTTGTTGTTTTTATTTTATTTGAATTTTAAATAATTTTCTTATACTTTTGTTGTAATTTATAAAATTATATTTGAAATTTTTAAAGCCATTCTTCTTTAATTATAAGTATTGTTTTTAACTTAAGTTAATGATTTTTTTTCAGGTTATTTTTTTCTGGGACCCTCCCTTTCTAACCTAAAATTTGTTAAATGCTGATTTTATGTTTGATTTCATTCGATTTGGAATTTTTGTTTTTAACTGTATGTATGTATATTATATGAAAGTTTGTAGATTTTGTTAATTTTTTTTCTTTCGATTTTTTGAAATTTTTTCGAATTTGAATAGACGCCTTCTATTTCGTAATCAACTTGAATAAGACTCCTAATATGAAGATTTACTTCTTTTTTGTCAAAGCCAAGGAAGCTTTTTAGAAAGTTTAAAAGATCTTTTTCCTAAAATTGTTGCACTTTGGGTGAAAAACATGAACAGTTGAAATGGTGAGTATGGGTAAAAAAAATTGCATTGCTTCCGGATTTTATGGGCCATTACAACTCGTTTATTTTACAATTACAAGGAAAAGCAAAAACTATAATGAAATTTTTGGGTTCGGTTAATGCTTTTAAAGCAACTCAGTTGAGTTGTAATTTCTTAATTTTTGTATTATGGTTTACATTTTTGCTATATTGCGGTGAACCAAAACATAACAAAAATTACAACTGTTACCAACCAGTTGTCTTAATTACAACTCAACTGAGTTGAGTTGTGAACCGTAATAGGGGCCTATATTTAACGACGATGATAATCACCCTTATTCCATTTAACGTCGTCGTCGTCGTCGTCGTCGTCGTCATCAGTTAAATATCAACATCAATTTTCATCGACGTCGTCATCAATTCGATACAAAACTTGTATTCTATAACAGCAGTGTAACGATGTCGATTGTTTATCGTTTTTTAAAGCACATCTCTAATAACTTAGACAGTTGGTTTGTTTTGCTTTCAGATTTTATTAAAAAAATATGCAATTTGATGTTAATTTCTTAATAATGTTGTGCTCTAAAAAATGGAAGCTTGATTTATTCTAAAAAATTCACAATTGCTAATGCCACAAGGCATTACACATTTCGCCCCGTATAAATCGACAGTGTTGATTGAGCCCTGTAAAATACAGACTTCGGTTTATATATGGGGCTATCTTCATAACGGCGACTATTGCCAAAAAGTGCAACAAAAAATTACGCGAAAATTGCAAATATTCGGAAAATTTGCAAACAAGCCATAAATTTATTTAAAGTTCCTAAAAACATAAGGAATGACAAAAGTTCCATAAAAATGGCTAAATATTTGTGGTATAATAGCAAAATTTAATATTTATTAAAAAAACGTTTAAGCTGTAAAGAATCACACGAAAAAATCACTTCTTTCGCGAACATGGTTAAAATTCGCGAAAAATTGCAAACATGAAAACAAAACCCAAAAATTTATATCGAAAAATTAAATAAAAAAAAAAAAAAATTGTAAAAATTCGTGAAAGTTTTCAATATTTCAAAAAAGCCATAAAATTGATAAAAATGTCTATACTATAAGAAATTACAACTAGTCAATAAAAATGGCAAAATCAGCGGAAATTTGCCAAAATTTCTTAATAACAGTATGATGAAAAAGTAAAATATTTATTAAAAATCGTTAAAGCTCTAAAGAATCAGGAAACTTACAGGAAAAGTTTGGTCTAACAGACACGTGGCTAAAATTCGCAAATTTCCGCTATTTTAGACATTTTTATGGAATTTTTGCTATTCCTTATAGTTTTAGGGACTTTTAATCAATTTTATGGCTTGTTTGAAATATTAAAATTTATCGCGAGTTTTCGCTATTTTTGCAATTTTCGCGTAGCTTTGTTGCTCGTTTTCCATTTTTTTAATTTAACATTATTATTATTAAAAAAAATAAAAAGGAAAAAAACTGTTTCGACACCAATAAGACTGACGACAATTGGGTCTACGTACCGGAACGACTCGGAGCATCAATCGCACCGACCAAAGATTGTCAACCCAGCAACACCAACCAGGTCGAGCTGTTACAACAACAACAACAACGACAAAATCAGAGCTAATTTATATCGATGCCATCATTAACATTGCGTACGGCATACCAAAAATACATCGACGCTTATCGATAAAACTTGGTACATATTGACAATGGGCATACCGATTTGCAAGAATAGACACAAAACGGTATCGTTTTGTATTGATGACGCTAAATGGAATAAGGGTGAATATTATATGTATACTATTATTTAAAACCATATCGTTTCGACATCACTTTTTCTTAATATTTTCTTTTAAATGTTTAACATTTGAAAAAAAAAACATCAAAAATTATTTAAACATAGAAAATAATTTTACCAAATAACAAATATCGCACTTGATCATAAAAAGGGTATTAACTCAAAATTTAAATATTTTCAGTAGAAGCAATTTTTTATTTAATATTAAAGGCATTGTGAAAGGAATTTTTATACCAAGCGTATCATCACCAAAACGATTTTTTTTTTCAAAAAGTTAAAAAAAAATTTCGAGTTAATACCCTGTTCAAGTGCAATATAAAGGTATGTATGTTTTTTATAGATAGAAAAAGTTACTAAAAAAAGTTTTTTATGTAAGTAAGTATGTAATAGTATTTAATTTAAAAATAAAAATTTTAATTTTTTAGGTTGTTAAATTTTTTGTTGCAGAAAAATTGGATTATCTATTGGAAGAATAATTTATTTATTGCGAAATGCATATATGTATGTGTGTATATGTTTCCGTCCACCCTACAAGGAGCATAAGGACTACAAGATGATACTAGGCAAATATATGTATGTTATGATATAGAAAACCTTATCATAATTTAGTGGAAAAACGATATAATAAGGAATGGCACAAAGAACTTGTGATATAGTTACAACATCTCTTGGTTTATTGGGGATATTGAAATTAGTATCGATAGTTTTGGTGTTTATACTTTACGTTCAAATTAAACAATACGGGTGCTTTTAATAGCTGTGAGTTGTTGACTACCGGACGACAGCAGAATCCTATAGGCAAAAGTCTATAAAGCGGGCGTCTATTTTACAAAGTTAACTGAAAAATGCATGATATCACTTTGGCACGGCTCTCAAGGAAAAACCACTGCGGGCAGGGATGTCTCTTGCACATGCTTCTTGACAACCTACTTGGCATTTCCAAGGATCGCTGCAGGACTCTTTTGTATGTCGAATGTCGCACAGGAAGGTTTGGTAAAAATACCTTATCTTTGGCCAGAATTCTATCGCCTAGATAGGATGTGGGGATGATCAACGTGCCTCTTATGTTTGGCAATGAACAAATTAGAAAAGCGAGTTCGGTTATTACCCATCACTGGTTGATAGAAACCAATGCAATAATTACTTTAGAACTTGTCAGAATGAAGAGCAGGAAATCAAAACGAGATGTTAAGTTCCATTATTTCCAAAATTACCGTGGTTTTTTCTGGCTTTAGTAGATAAAAAAGGAATATTTTTATGAACTTTAAATAAATTAAAAAAAAAAATTTTTAATTTGATTTAGATTTCTAAAACATGCTCAAATATTTCACTTTCTCTGCTAATAATCTCCTGGTCTGAAGGATATTAAGATATAAGGGCATTTAAGTAAAACAGAATTGCCCTGTTTGGATGTTCTTGCTAAGTAAAGACCCAAGTGAGCCGTCCTCGTGCCGGCTGTTCATTAAGACATACCTAACCTTATACTCATCGTGAAAAATTGCAAGGTTTGCTGCAGCAATTTTTTAAAATTCCAGATTATGAAATTCTAGTCTTGCAGATTTTGGTTTTTTATCTTGTCTTTCCTCTTCTCCTTTTTAAATTTCCTGTTCTGAGAATCACATGAGCCCAAGCAATATAATTCACTTACTTTCATCTAACTAATTTTATCCAATTGCTTAAAACGGCGCTTTTTTATAGGAATTTCAAAAAAAAAAATCACGCTAAATTAAATATTTTGCGGTTTCAAGCGGCTTTTAAGTCCGACTTGGCGGGAAATGTTTAAAAAAGTTGGCAACAGTACTGAGTACCCCTTGCCTTTCTTACCAATAAGCTCAAGAATTGCTGCAACTAATATGCAAGTCTGGACGGGGACTAAGAAAAATATTCGCCCAACTGTCTTTTATCGGCCGCTTACATTGCAACGAAATGTAGTAGATTTGATTTGAAATCTTCCTCAGAAGAAATAGGCATTTACAAATTTGTATTATAAATATCACTTTAATTTATTTTATCCATATTATTTGCCTTTTCCACTTTATTACTATTTTTGAATTTTTGTTTAACAAGCCGTTCACCCTAATTGTGTTTGGCGTATTTAAAGTACGCCTACGACTGTTTGGTAATAGATTACAGAGAAGGTGAACCTATTTCCTTTAATCTATTACCAAACAGTCGTAGGCGTATTTTAAATACGCCAAACACAATAAGGGTGGTTATTTATTATTCACCCTTATTGAGGATGGCGAATTTGTGTGGTAATAGATAAAAGAAAACTTTAACTTATTTCCTTTAAGTAACCTAAAAAGTCCAGGCCGTATTTGGAATTCGCCAACCACGATAAGGGCGATTGTTTTTGTTTTTATTTAAATGTAATTTTTTCTTATGCAGGGAAGTATTTATGAGGGTTATATGGAAAAAAAACCATAGTTAAACTTAGTGGTTCTACTAGATTTTAAGTAGATTTCATCAAAATCTAATCACGAAGTAGATATTGTTTTGTATGGGAATCTAGTACAAAAAAACAGATTTTGCTCGAAATTTGTTAGTACATATGTACATACTAGATTAGGAAGTCCATAAACAAATATCCTATAAGCTTTAGTGGTAAGAAAGGAATGAAATATTGGCACAATTTGTAGATTTAAGATGATTGAAGAGATTTAATATACATAATAATTATGTTGTATTAACAATATATAAAACTGTTCCCACTTTATTAGGCGTAACACTTTTTTTGTTCTGTGTAAATTATTTCTTAGTAAAAAAAAACCTTTAATTTATCTGTATTTAATTTAATGTTCTGTATTTGTACTGTATTTAAAGAAGAATTCAAATTTAAAAGTTAAGTGTAGCAAACAAATTCTTAATTTATCTGACTTTTTACGTAAGATACGAAACTTTTTCATTTTCGAAAATTTCAAGATAACTATAATCAGCCTTCTTGTGCAAAGCGTTGTCGTTAACACCTGAGTAGTTTTTTGTAAAAGATTAAAGTAAAACACGTAAAACGAATAAAACGTAATATAATAACTTGAAAAAATGTAAATGAACATATGCCTTATTAATTCTTAGAAGTACTCCAGGTTCTCGAAAACACAATTTTTAGGCACTAACGAAATAAAAAGAGTTAATTTTTAAAATTTGAAAAAAAATACATACTTAAATTTTCGGTGTCCAAGAAAGTTCCGAACAAAATTTTCAAATAATACTTATTGAAGATTTTGAAAATTATTCGCTCGGTATTAATTATAAAATATCTCCTTAATATTTACATATATAACCTCAAGTTAGGCTAATTATATATTTTTTATGTTTAGGCTGTGACAACAACAACCATATGAACTTGAAATTGGAAAAGTATTAAGGTTAGATTTGTCGATAATTGAAAATGAATATTACCTATTCCAAGCAATAAGTTTACATAAAATTTGGTTAGAAACTTATTTTTTTTAATGTTACATTTAATTCTTTTTAATTAGGTGGTATCGAAAAAAGTGATTTTATAAGCTGTTTTTTACAATTTTTAAATTTTTCAAAAAAAAAAAAAAAAAAAAAAAAAAAAGTTTTTAATAAAAAAAGTGATATAAATTGGCAATACACGTTTTCATAATATCACTTAAAAGTCTCGCAATCTGTGCAAACTACACCAAACCCTCAGTTTGCGTCGTATCGAAGTGGTGTATTTTAAAAGTTTTATGATGCCGAAGTTGAGTCGTTTTTGTTTTATTTTGCGTCGCATGGCTTCAATGTTGCGTCGCAAGTGCTTCAGTTTGCGTTCTTAATAAAAATGATTGTACTGAGCTATAACAGAAAAAGAGGATTTCCCTTTATAGTCTAATGCATATGTGAAGGTTGTCTGCTTGTTGCAAGTTTATAGTGATTATTATATAATAATTCCAAATAACATCTGCTGAAGTGAAATTAAATCTTAATATTTTGCAACAAGCAAATAAGCTTAGAACAAAAACGACACATTTTGAAACTTTCTAAATCAGAGGAAAAGGCTATTGATATTGGAAAAAAAACTTAGAATAGCTTGTGAAATTAAAAGATTATTGAAACCGAAACATAAACATCGTTACAACATTTTTGATTAAAAAATGGAGCCACTTCTTATCATTTGGATTGAAGATCAAAATCAGCGAAGCATGTCCTTAAAACAAATGGTAATTCAAAAGAAAGCTTTAACTTTATTTGAAGATCTAAAAGAAATTGATCCGTTATCAAGACTATTACTTCAAAATTAATTTTTTTACCTAAAACTATGAATTTCGGAAACAACCGAATGAAAATCAATTCAAATGTATGGCAAATCTTGCTTTAGTATTTTACTAGCGCTGTTCAATTGTGCATTTAAACAAATAATTATTTGAGCCATAAATCTTTTGGTTTTCTTTAAAAAATTTCAAAACCAAATTCACTTTTTCGACACAAATTTTAATTTTTAAGTTACGTTTACAATTATAGCAACACATTCTTCTATCTTATTTCTTCCCAGTATTTCATATATTTTCCTTTTGTTTTTCGATAAAAACTGTAACTAAAGTTTTTTTTTTTTAAATTTAAATTTGTATGAAATTGTAAGTAAAGTTTGTTATAATTGTTATTTAGTTTTGTTAATTTTTACAATACATATGTTTTAAAAATAATAATTTGAAAACGTTTTCTTGACTAAAAAGTAAAGTGAAATGTTGCATTGTGAATCAAGCCTTATTTTTTATTTTAATTTATTTTTGTATTGACGTTTCTAAAAAAACTGGCAATAATTGTTTAAAATAACACAAAAGTTTAAGAGGCTTCATGGAATGAGTCTCGCTAGCTTGCCCATTTGCACAAATGGCAATTTTAAGCGATTTCTTGAAAACCCTTAATGTGTTTCTTTAAATTGTTTAATTAAATACAGTACATATACAGAACATTTAATTTAATACAGAACAATTAAAGGTTTGTCATTAGAAAATAATTGTCACAGAACAAAGGCTGTAATTTACAGCACTGTTATCTATAATATAGAACGCATAGTCATCGCAGCTATTAGATACAGAAAAACATTTCTGAACCTCGAATGAAATCTTAACACAAAAAGCAGCATTTAACATTTTCTTCCTAAACATTATGTATACGTTTTATATTGTATAGGGGCGTTGTAAATAAATATATGTATATTTATTTGCCTTTCATTTAATTTCAATTTGTTATTATTGATAATATAATTTCAGTTTATTCTTATCTTGATTGTAAGTTAAACTTTTTATATGGGTGGCTTGTATTAAAATTTATATTATGTATCTATTTGAAGCAGGGATTCAATTATGGTTCAATTTTATTTATTTTTCTTTTGTTGTTTGAATTTAAACGTATAACAACATAAGGTATTAATGCTGATCTTTCTTTTGTTTCCATCTAATTTTTTTTCGTATATATTTAACAACTGCACGTCAGCACAAATAAATAGAAATTATAAGGTTTTTATGTATGTATATTGATTGGAATTTCCGAAATAACTTTTTTTTTAATACAGAAAATTTGTTTTTTCGTAACAAAAATATGCCTATAATTTCTATTTATACTGTGTTAATGAATGGTGGTTTTTTTAACATATTTTTTTTATTTAACATATTACAATTGATCAACAAGAGCGTATTAATTCGAAATTTAAAAATTTTCAGTATAAACATCACAATTTTGAATTTAATATCAAAGGCATGTAAAAAGAATTTTCAAAACAACCGTTTTATTACCAAAAGTAGACGATATTTTTACAGCGGATATCGATTTTTTCCAAAAAGTGAAAAAATAAAATTGTTGGCTTAACACTCTCTTGTTGATCAAGTGCGACAGGCATATAAATATTTTATAAAAAAAAACATAAAAGGTTTTAAGGTTTAAAAAAAAAAATTAAATCTTATTTTTTTAATAAGAAGAAAAAATAAGTCTTTAACTAAAACTTTAACTTTGTTATGTTACACAGGCAACTAAAACTTTGGGTGCGGCCAAATCGATTTCTAAAATTTTGTAATTTAAACAATAATTCCACCCTTTTATTGCGAAGACAAACCAGTCACTTGGATATACATACCTAGGACCTTGTCCATAACATTTGCTCCGAAACATTTGAGTTTGATGGGGAAAAGACGATTTTAAAGCGTACTTTTTTCATACTCAGCAAAAAAATTTACTGTTTTAATCGCGCAGTCCAATAACTACTCGAATTCTTAAAAGATTTACCCCAGGAAAGTTTTGTGCGCTTTAAAAAAAAATTAAATTGTCTCTACTATATAAACAACTTTCAAGTAATAAACAAGATTCAGTCTAAATCACTGCCCGTGCACCGTCATCAAACAACATAACTTTTTAGCTGGTTCCAATTGCAGTGATATTATATATCGAGGCATTACTGCAAAAAAAGCTTTTTCATTTTCTTAAATAGCAACAGTTGCATCATCTCCTAAAAGCGATATTGCAAAAACATAACAACAACCACATGGACAATTATTTCTCACAAATTATTGTGATTGCTATGTTTTAGCAATTTAGCTTTTTCGCCAGAGTGCAACTTTTGATGTGAATAGCTTTAATAACAGACAACAATCCGAACTTTGTCATTGTTTGGACTTATTCCAGTTACCAATTTTAAACCTTATCGTCAGTAGAGATTCATTCGGGATATCAAACATGAACATGTATGAAATATTCCAGTAATGCGCTTTGGCCTTGAAGGCTTTTTGTATTACAAGCAATAAATAAATTAAGAAAAAATTTTTGCTTATCATTAAAATATCCATAAACAAACAGGCCTGCTCTAAAATCACTTTTTGTCAAAGTTATTTCAAACCACGCAAAATGTGTTCTGCGCACAAAAAAATAAAAAATGTCATGATTACAAAACCAGTCAGATAAATGACTGATGACACTGGTCTACAAATTTGGGGAAAAAAATATTGACTGCAAAAACGAAGCATGTTTTTTTAAAAAATCGGTGCGCTGAATTCGAATCTGGCATATAAATTTGTGCTATCACGTCTTGTTAATTTTTTATCGCATGCTGGCAATACTGTAAAAGTCAATACTGACACTACAATTTCACTATTATTTATTTGACAGAAGGCCACATTCTTTATAAATCTTTATAAAAGTAACGTTTAAGCATGTCAGGGAGATCGTGTGTTACTGATTCAAGCTATTATGCTTTGTGTATGGTGAATATTTGGTTGGAAAAAGGACATGCAATATCAGAATCATTAAAATATGCATATTTACATTATTTTAGTTTTGCAGTCAGAAACTTGGACAAACCGTGGGCATCCCCAATGTTTTGCATATTCTTCATTCGCATTTAGATTAAAAAATAAAAAAAAAAACTAGCTGCAGTGAGCGCGAACAAGTGGAGCGTGTTCAGCAAAATTTAAAGAATTTATCAAGGATTTTGAGACAAAAGCATGCTGGGAGAATATTGCGGGACTCTAATACGTGAAACCGAACCAACAAAATACAAACGACGTTCAAATTACACCATTCACTTTTGAAAATACATTTATTTTTAAATAAACTAGTGAAACGAATAAAAACATTTTTTGTATCTCGAAAACCTGACGTAATAGAGAAAACCCAATTACAGATTCGAATTCAAATTACGCCAAATTTCCCTAGGAAAGATATTTGGTTGATTTAGTTCAAAACATTGTTGGCTAGTGTGATTTGAAATCACTTGCATATTTTGTTTAAAATTTAATAAAAGTGTTTTCTTTTTATTTTTGCACTAAAATGATTTTTTCACATAAAGACATTAATTTTTTATTTACTCGTGGTTTCGAAGAAAAAAAAAACGATGAAAATTTGAAATTTGATCAGCTTGATTTTATAGACCGTGATTTTAGAACAGGCCTCATAGTCCAAACGTTTTTGACAAAGCATGCCAGGATAAATATTTTGATAAAATGTAATGCTTTAAGAAAGAAAACAAAAATGATTTCGAGAAGTGCTAAAACTGAAGCGTTAATTTCATATGGAATATTTTCTTAAATTCAGTATGTACGTACATATTTATTTTTTAAAATCGGTATTGACTTATTTTTATTTCCAATAATGTGTAAAAGTTATTTACAAAATCGGCGCATTTGATTAGTTTTTTTTAATTTTTTTTTTCTAGCAAAAATTTTAAAATCAAAGATTTTTGTTTAACTCTGCTTTAAATTTTAGCAAAAGAAACTTAAAATAAAATTTGCATAAACTGCCAAATAAATTTTGAAATATAAAACCTTTTATGCGTTTTTTTATTTTAATTGCAATAAAAGTAGAAAAAAAACTTTTTGTTTTCAATAAATAATAAAAAGTTCAACAAAATTAAATAAATGTATTAAATTTGATACCTCAATTTTTTGTTCCTCCGATACAAATTCCACTTCTTTATTGAAATCATGAGCATCTTGATTGCCAGAACTAGGGGTTGAATTCTATACAAAAAATTTTAAAAAACGAAACAAAAATTGCATAAAAAAAAAATAAAGCAGTGATAAAAATTATTATTAGAAAATTAGTAAATCAAGTACATACATAATTAAAAATTTAAGAATAAAAAATTTATATTTTCACCTTTAAAACATTTTGTATATGTTTTTCGAAAGCCTCCTCCTGCAAACGTAAAGTGTGTTGTTTATCTTCCTGTTTAAATTTTGTAAAATTTTGCAATGTTTGTAGTTGACGCAAAACATTGGGATCATTCAATAACTGCTTTAGATTATTATTCTACAAAAGAAAACAAAAGATTTGGGAAATAAATTTCAAAATTAGGAGAAATAATTTATATTAATTTATAAAGACAAATTAAACATAAATTAAAAAATAATACGTTCATATAGTACAGTTTGGCCTTAGGAGACAAATAATAAGTTCAGTTAACGTAAAAAAATTTTGTTTGCGTATTTTTTTAATTACTCTAAATCAGCATGTATAGGCTTCTTTTAAGATATTCCTTCCCGCGACTTTGGGATTAAACGACAACCACCACATGATCACTGAAGAGATCTTTCCAATAGTTAGGTTTGAACCGATGTTCCAGTAGCACCTTCCCTTTGTACCACTTAGGATCTCTTAGACGTGATCTCAATTGATCTGTCAATTTTGAATTCTACCGAATTTCGGGTATTGGTTTCCCAAGAAGATGTAACATCAAAAGGTGAAACATATTATAAGATTAAATAAATAAACATTACCAATAGTAAGACTTTTTAGGGCGAACTTCTACCTAGTCAAGACATAAATACTGGTACACGTGTAAACGCACTCATTACGAATGCAACACTGGGCGCATACATTTTTATTATACGCGACCGTCAAAGATCCGGCCGCACTGTGAGAACTCCGAAAGCGATCAAAGCAGTGAAGAAACGAATCGACCGAAAACCTCTCCGACAACAGAAAATCTTGTCGCGTGAAATGCAAATTTCACAGAAATCAATGTCTAGCATTGTCAAAGAAGACTTGGGACTCAGCGCGTACAAGCGACATACTGGACATCTGCTCACGGCCGCATTGAAGGAAGAAGGCAAGCGAAGATCAAAATCGTTACAGAGCCAGTACATGAAAAATGCTCACAGGCAAAAGCATCCCAACTCATCCCGAAGGTTCAAAGAGGCCACCATCCCGCGTCTGTAATGCTATGGTGGGGAGTGAGCTACGATGGCGTTACCAAGCTCCATTTTTGCGAGAAAGCGAGTGAAAACATCGGCCAACGTGTCGTCTTGGAACCCATTGTGAACCCTCTCAGCCAATCATTATTCAACAACAAGCCATGGACCTTCCAGCAAGACTCTGCTCCAGGTCACAAAGCAAAAACGACTTAAGACTGGCTTAAAAAAACGTTCCGGATTTCATATCAACTGTCGATTGGCCAGCTGGATGTCCAGATCTCAACCCGTTGGATTACAATTTGTGGTCCGTATTAGAGGGCATGGCATGCTCTACTCGCCAACCAAATATTGAGTCACTAAAGCGAGCCCTTGTCCGTGCAGTGGGAAATTTTCCTATGCATGAAGTGCGTCATGCAATCGATGATTGGCCAAATCGTCTTAGGTCGTGCTGGAAGTCAAATGGAGGCCATTTCGAATATCTTGTTCTAGGATTTGGAACCATTAAATAACTCAATAAAACAAAAATAAAATATTTTTCATTTGGGGTCGATTTTTCTATGTACCAGTATTTATGACTTGACTAGGAATTTGACTTCTTAAGAATGAAGACATCTGCAGCTGAAGTAGATATATGTTGCGTTAAAAAAGCAAGTTGTTGGGAGTGTTAAAGAACCTGGCAGAACAGGACCCAGTTTCTTTAGATAGGTTTAAATGAAGACTGAAATTTATCTGAACTTAAAGACTAAAGAACAGGAAATTTTTCTCGCAAACAAATTAAGAACATTTTAATAAAATGTTTGTTGTTTTTAATTTTTTTCGAACTTTAAAAATTAAAAAATTTTTAAAAAAAATGAAAGAGCAATAGTAATTAAGAAAAAGATTTATAAAAAAATTAATTTTATAAAAATAGTTTTTTAACCAAAATTAAAAAAAAATTTTGGACAAAACGAAACAAATTTTAGCATTTTGAAACGTTTAAAAAATATATGAAAAATCAATTAAAAATTTAAAAAATTTATGAAAAAACATATTAGGAAATTTTGCGAAAGAAATTTAGACAAAAAAAAATTAAAACGATTTTAACAAAATTTTATATAGAAAAAGAAATTTTCAGAATTTTTTTAAAAATTAAACCAGTCAAGATTAAACAAAATTTAGTACTTATTCAGCTGTGATTTAATGAAAATATTTAAAAAAAAACTAAAGCCTATTTAATAAATATTTAAATGCAAACGTTAAAATAAGAACGAGCAGTTTTTGTTAAAGAAAAAAAAATAAAGAAAAGAAAAAATTCAACATATTGCACCGGTTCCTCTCAAGGGGGTTAACTCAAGTTTATAAATTTTTCGAAAAGGGGGAAAAAACTTTTTTTATATGTACTTTTATATAACAAATGAAAACCCACTGTTTTTTTGGCGACAATATATAGAAAATCATCTAATATGACCACTGTAGGTCGTTTTTTTTTTCTTGCAAAAAATTTAAGTTTCTAAATTTTGAGTTGACTCCCTTTAGAGGAACCAGTGCGAAATATTCGTTAGTTACATCTAAAAGATTATTAGATTTCTTAGGCGAAGCACCACACTCATCACTGCTGCCATCATTGTCAACTGTATGATGGCCACCACCATCATCGTACTCATAATCATGAGAGTTTCGTTGATATTTACTATAAGTTTCGGGATGATGGATTTTGATCGATTCCAAAGTTGATTTTGAGGAATGTTCACGTGATTTTGAGGTCGATGCCATATTGGAGGCATTGTTATTTGAACGTTTACTGTGCTGCTTATATTCTAACTGCCTCATTGTGTTGTTAGTATTGCGTGAACGTTCGTGTGGACTTACTGACTACATTTTCAAGAGGTATTTTTAATAAGAGCGTGACATATATAAACATTTTTTAATTTTATACATCCAGACAAAAGTATCGTTAGCATTGTTCATTAAATAAAATAGAGAAAAACGCATGTGTATATTTTTATTAAATATTAGAAAATTTTAAACGAGCTTAAATAATTGTACACTTATTAAAAAATATTTAGCTTAACTTACCGATAGATCGGCCAAACCACTAGTTGATAATTTCTCTTCTGGTTGTGAGACACCAGCACCTCCCCCCAAACTGATATCCATAGAACTACTTGAGGTATTTAAGCCACCATTTGCCTGTGAAGCAGATATGTCCCCTATACTAAGATTAGCAGAACCACTGGGTCCTGCAGAGCTAGCGGTGGCACCTGGTAGTGGCATTGAGTAAATTGGATGATTAGGATCAGCTAAATCGAAGATTGGCTGTATAACATCTGGAGCAAAAACATTATTTTTTTGCCATAGATTTAACACACGTATGATGCGACTTTTATCCTCGGGAGCACAACGAAATAAATTGGCGAATGTTTCTTTCATATTGCGGGCAAAACGTGGTGCAAAAACATCCTTTTCTGGACCAAATTGATGACGAGATTGCCGCACAATCGAATCAATAACATAAAGACCTGGTACTTTATATTCGGGTTTACATTTTAGTATAAACTTTTCAACACTTTGTACTACATGTTTATAAAATTTAATCGCTCTCATAGCCGCTCTTGTTATGGCAGCCATTTTAGCCTTTGAAATGGGCGGTTTACTTTCGTAAAGCCCGGAAAGCTGGAAAGTAGACAAATGTAACAAGATAATAAAAAATTGATATGTAATAATATTGAAATAAAAACTACAGCATATTTTAAGGATTTAAAATTTAAAATAAGGAAAACACAGCAAACATTTTACCTACAAAATTCATTTAGATAGTTTTATGACCGTTTTCTCTATGTATTGACAAGGCAGACAAGACACTAAATCACAACAGTAATTTATTAGACTTATAAACTGTCCGTTCATTATTTTTAGTTTGCAATACCTCTCAAACTAGATGTCATTTTGGGATTCAGCTGATTGAACTTAACTGCAAATAAATAATTGGCAGATGAGGGCGGTTTAGCTTTGCAATGTTCTGGGCATGAGGATACAATGGGACAGAACATATATTCAAGGTGTCGAAAGAAGCATTCAAGTGCCTCGGTTTTTTAAGACGGTGTAGGAGTACGACGAGGCGCTGTTCATCCAACGAGGGCGCTGTTCACGATACTGAACTGGCTCCCGGTGGACATAATGGCCAGACAGTTGGCTCTTTGTTCGGCGACGCGGCTGCACGCGGTGAAGAGCTGGTCGACACGTGACTTTGGACACGCCGGGATAATCAAACGTACGATTGTCCCTGATGGGGTGGATTACTGCACCCCGGTGCCATTCTTTGGTGCGGGGTTCGTGACGCAAATGGCGCACAGCAGTGTGCTGTTGGATACTTTCCGTGAACCGACCCTAGGGGTCTATACTGATGGTTCGAGGAAAGGTGAGAGGGTCAGCGGAGGTTTCTTCATAGAGTAACTGGATGTGAAGGTTTCCTTTCGTCTGCCGGATGGATGTAGTGTCCTGCAGGCGGAAATCTCGGCTATAAGGCGGGCGGAAAACTGGCTGAGGTATCATCGCATATCGGGAGATATACGTATATTTACTGACAGCAAGGCTGCCCTTGCTTCCCTAGCGGGTGTCTACGCGACATCAAGGTTAACTGTAGAATGTCGGATGTCTTTGGATGAGATTGCGAAACATTCAAGGGTAAAGCTAATATGGATACCGGGGCACACTGGGTGCCCGGGCAATCAGGTAGCAGATGAGCTGGCCAAACAGGGTGGTCGCATGGATGATGCATTCATTGACCAATTCATTGGCCTTCCAATGGCTCACTGTAAATCACTTATAGGGCGCGAGTCCTATAGAGTTGCGCAGACGCGGTGGACCTGTGAATCCACCTGCTCGATATCCAGGATACTTTGGCCTGGATATGATGGACGGAGAACTAGCTCTCTACTTGGGTTCAGCAGGGACCAGATTAGGACGGTGATATCGGTTGTAATTGGACACTGGCCGGTGGGGACTCATGCTGGAAGAATGGGTCTGGAATTTAACGACTACTGTAGGAGTTGCCAGAACGAGGAGGTAGAGGAGACTGTGCTCCACTTTCTCTGTCATTGCCCTGGACTGCGGGTTATTAGGGTGGAATGCCTGGGGGAACCGGTATTTGCCTGTTTGGAGGATCTATCTGGGATGGAACTGAAATCGCTCCTTCTCTTCACTAGGAAGACGAGGTGGTTGGACTTTGCAGTGACGCCATCTGAGTAACTGCTCTAAGGGATGGGCATTGGCGCGGGGAATCACAAAGGGACCAATAAAGGACCCAAGTGAGCTGTCTTTTTGATGGCTGCCCATGGAACCTAACCTACCTAGGAGTACGACTCTCATGTGTGGGCGAAGGTTCTCATTGGTGACAGTAGGGTATCCAATTCTATTGACTCCCTTGAGCACCGTAGCAGTGTGGGTTGTATTTGACTGTTTTAACGTTACTACAATGGGATGTATGCTGATGAAATCTGTATCTGGTTCCCGAAACCCGTACGTTTGCTCGTAATACACGTTTTTCTTCAAAAGCCCATCCTGGGTGAATCAGGTGAATCGTACAACGCATTTCAGAGAGAATTCGTTTTTTCCCCGGACTGTTCGTATGTGGAACAGAGAACCAAGCCGATTGGCTCGCCGCCGCCGCATGCTTTCTCCAAGCCGCGCCGCCGCCGAGCCTTATGCCGAATTTTTAGGATTGTATTTAAATCTAAATTTCATAAAAACTTAAATCGTATTTAAATACAGATTGGTTTTTTGAGTTTTATTTTAAAAGCCTTATTTAATTAAGATAAAAGTATGATAGCACTACTAAATACAAAAAAAAAATGTAAACAAGGGTATTTATTTTCAGGGTGACTGTTAATGCTTTGCCTGTTGTTGTTGTATTGTTGTGATATTGAGGCAACCTTGTTAAAATATTACAATGGAAACTTAAGTTAAAATTAAGTGTACCACATCGGTGACTCAAGGTATATTTATAGCAGGTAGTCTCGGAAAGCCAGCTGTTTATTTTTTATTTGCTTGTTTTGCGATACGAACTGTCAAATGTTGTATAGCAAACAAGTAAACAAGTTTTTTGTCTTTATCTTTTGTCTTTTTTGTCTCTTATCAGCCCCTTTGCTTTTTGACAGTTTGTATCGCATACCAACAATAAAAAGCCCTGTTGTTTGTTTTATTGTACAATTGTTGTAATCTCGCGGCTACCTGCTATAAATATACCTTGCGGTGACTTAAGTTCCACTTTAGTTTTTAGTGAAGAAGAGAATTTTGTATTAAAAACGATTTTAAAAATAAATGAGTTTAAATATCAATCCTGAAAATTGGCCATTAGAGAGCTCAATTAAAGCCGCCGATGACAGCAGCTGCACCGTGAAATTTCTTAATATTTGCAACTAAGTTTATTTTACAGATTTGCGTTTTAATGTATCAATTTCTTTGTGAAAAATGGTATTTTTTAGCATCAATGTGCAACATTCAAGTGCAGTTATATTTTCTTAAAATTTTTGCAAAGCGTAATTGTTCTTTACATGCAAAAATCTCTGCAAGAATACAAAAAAGACAAGTGAACTACAACAAAATAATTTAGATTCTGAATCAGAATCTAGCTCTAGTTTTTAATGTGGTAGAAAGAAGTATAAAATATAACCAGCAGTTGTTATATAAAAAACAAAAAAAAAAACTTGGTTATTCGTAGCAAAATTTCAGTGAATGCTTTATTGAACTAATATATTTAAAAACTTGTTACATTTAGTAAAAAAAAATTATGTTAACAACATATTTTTTCTTGCTTTTAACTAATTAGTGGTATAATTTTGACCACAATAATTTAATTAAAAAATTAGTTTTGCTGACAAGTTCTGGTTAAAGAAATTGTATATTTTAATTTTTTTCACCTTAAAGCTTACATTTTTATTAATATTAATGGTCTTACAGATAACATCAGTTTAAAACAGTAATGAGAAAAAAAAACGAAATTGCACAATCCTATTATAATTATTTAATGTTTTGTACTTAAACATCAAAAAATAAATAGATATAGAAATGCTTAATAATTTTTAACATTTCAAGCCGACATTTAAGACGCCGCCAATTCATTGACGTAAACGCCGCAGCCACCGATCAATTATACCCGCGCCGCCGATCAAACGCCTTCAGCTTTTTTCACTGATGTGGAATAGTGCTGGGATACTATCGATAGTTCAGATTTCACTATCGATATATCGATATAACTATCGACTGAATGTTTGTACTTGAGCACAGGGTTGTTAGACTTTTTTCTTCAAAAATAGTCAAAAGTTTTAACAAAATTCGTCAAAATCGTCACGAATATTTAACAAAATCGTCAACAAATCGTCAAATATCTAAATTTTACAAATTAGAGCCAGTTTATTGCATAAATTGGTTCAAAAATATAAATTTTTAGCAAGAAATTCTATTAGTGACGACGAAAGTTATATGGTTAAGTTTTATTCTATTTATTTCAGCAAGTGGGCTGAAATATATTTATCTTTTGAAAAGAAATACATAAGAAAAAATATACAGTAGAATCCCGATAATTTGTAATCGCAAGGGACCGGCCATTTCTTACGAATTATAGGGGGTTTCGATTTAACGGGGTTAAAATAAAATAAATTCGAATTAACGGGGTTTTTCCATTTCTTATCTAAAACCATAAAAAAAAACATAAAAAAATGGTTAAAAAGAAAAAATATATATAAATCTGCTTTGTAATATATATTTTAATCGGCCAAGAGTGGCTTTTTATATTACATTTGATGAAATAAATAAATAAATAAATAAATAAATCGTTCATGTAACAAACTGATCTTAAGAATTTAAAGAAACACGCAAGAAAAAAACCCACGCAAAAAAAAAATAGCGTTAAACAAAAAATCATTCTTTCCATGTTTCTGTTGTTGTTATTACGAATTATATGTGGTAGTTTAGAAACAAAAATTACGAATTAGCGAGGGGACCAAAATGTATGGAAATTTTACGAATTAACGAAATTTTTTCAAGGGGCCGACAGTTTATTACGATTTATCGGGAATTACGATTTTCGGGAACGAATTATCGGGATTTGACAGTATTTTTATAAATGCATAATAAAAATTTATTTATTTCATTTGTCCATATTCACAAATCCATTAAATCAAAAATAAAATCTCATTTGCTTTTAAGTCGAGCTATCTTTAAATGATTAATTTTTAGCGCTATCACTTTTGCAAATTGTTGTTACTGTTGAAGGTGCTAAACCAAGGGTTCCGTTTATATCAACAGTCTTTTTACCCAACTTGAAACGTTTTATTACGTCCAATTTAAGTTCCAAACTAAGTAAGTGATGGTCCACACTCTTCAAATTTTAGCCGTCAAGTCTTAAGTTTTTAGGAGAGAGAGGAAAAGAAATGAAATTCGCTTTTCCCTTCTCTCCTAAAAGCTCAAGACTCGACGGCTAAAACTTGAAGAGTTAGAAAAATGCAATCGTATGTAGAAATCTAAATCATAAAAACGCAAAGCGGATTTAACCTATTTTTAATAAGCGGACCAAATAGAACCGACGCAAATCAGGGCTCAAGTGTATATTTTTTGCAGTATCGATGGCATTTATATAATTGTAGAATTTTAATTACTAATACTTCTTATGAAAGCCACCTGGTTTGTGATGGGGGAAGAATTTTTTTGTTTAATTTCCAAAAAAAATTTCGAAAAATCGTCATAACACTATTACTTATAGTCAAAAAATCTTCAATCGTCATTTTAATGTTTTTTCTCAAAAAATCGTCAAAATGACCAAAAATCGTCACATCTAACAACGCTGCTTGAGCATGAAAACTTTAACTAGTTTTTTATCAGGCTACAGTTCGTTGTTTTTATCACTTTATTGAACGTATGAGACGTATGTACATATGTACGCACGTTATTTTAGATGACAGTTGTTAAAAATTGTGCAATTGAAGAGCACCAAAGTAGCAGGGCCTATAAGATATTTTATTGCAACTTTGGATAATGTTGTAAACTGGTTTTGATTCTCAATCCAAAAGGTCTAGCGGACTTTTCCTCTTATGGTCGATCATTGCTTTATTCTATACTCGCAATTGCAATTGCATTTTATTTGCAGTTTTTTTTACAACAGTACACAAATATTTAACATTTGACGTAAAGGCCTTTAATTAACAGTAAAAAAAAGCCCACCTAAGCAATCCATACCACCTGCTATTCTTGTTGTTTGTATTAATTGCTGTAATTCAGCTCGAATTAATAAATAATAGAAGTAAAAAACTATAAGTGTATATATAGCTGCTTTTACATGGCTTCGTTGCTGTATTTTAAATAATAATAATAATATCGATGTATTTCCTATCGATATTTTCGATATTTTAAGACTGGATAGTTTCCCAGCACTAATGTGGAATAACCTTCCTGCTAAAGTCTTCCCTCTCACTTTCAACAAGAATAAGTTCAAGTCGAATGTTCACAAACATTTGTCCCTCTATGCTCCTTCCCATAACCTATTTTCCTAGCTCCAAAACATTATAAAATGCATTATTAGTGGTCTACCCCTGAGTGCTGGCCCTAACAAAAAAAAAAATAGAATCAGCGTCGCCGTTGACACTAAAGTATCACTTTTGGCCGTTTTTCATGCCAATGACACATTTTTTGTGGCCCTTTTTTTAATTTATCCCTTTGTACCATTTTAACAAAAATTATGACACTTTTTGAAACTTTTCTAAAATAACTATAAGTTTCCATATTCCTTACGGAAGTTCTCATGAGTTTTGTGAACATACATATAAAAATTGGTAGCATGTCATAACGTCCAGTGTCATAGTGTCCACGGACGCTATTTACAAAATAATAATACAAACTTGTGATTATGTACATGCTTTCCTCTCTCAATTTGCTTGAATCGGAGTTTGAAAAGTAAAACGTTTTAGGCTACCAATTGGTATCTCTCTAAGGTAATTATAACCAAAAACCAAGAATTTGTATGAATATTTTAAAGAACAAAAATTAGTTTCATAGTCTTGCATTTCTTCTATATGCTGGGATCAGTTTCTGCTCCAGCTTTAAATTGTAAATATAATCTATAACTACCTATTTCCTAGCTAATATTACTTTTTATGTGATTAAATAGCACAAAAACATTATATACGTTTTTGAAAACTTGTAAAAGGAATCCCATACAATTATGGGACTCCAAAAGATTATGCAAATTGTTCTTTTGTTTTACATGGATATTTAATTTTTTTGATCTTTCTAAAAGTTTTTGGTCCCATAAAATTAAGATAAAGAAATGATAGATAGGCACAAGCATTACCCAAAACATGGCTTCGTATTAAAATCCTATTTCAATTAAGCAATAAACAACTGAAAGAAATCCTTTTCGGAAACTTTTTCACCTAATACCTATTAACAATTTAAAAAAGCGAAATCTATTTGTAATTGCTATCTATATCTGAGGTCACAAGTAATAACCGCATAAGACGAAATAGTTTATGAGAAATCGCTCTTTATATTTATGCTTGCGTTTCTGAAAAAATTAATATCATTAGAAAAAAAGTAATTCAGAATTAAAGATTCGCACAATGCTAAGATAAAAAATTATAACGAAAGTTGTATTTATTTCAGAAATATTTAATAAAAACAAATATAAACTCAATTGTTTCTTAAGTCGAAATGGCGGTTATTGCTTGTGACCACAGATATTACATTAAAAAAATAAATAAGATAAACTATCAATAATTTTTTGTTTGTTTTAAAATAAAAAAACAATGAAAACAAAAATAGCAGTATTGCAATAAAAATTTTTCAGAGTTAAGTTTTATGACGCGCCTAACTGTATGCTATGAAATATTACTATTAAAAATATGCAATAAGAATGCAAGTAAAAGGTAAATAAAACAAAAATAATATAAAAAAAATTCATCAAACAATTTCATTAATAGCATTTTTATAAAATTAAAATTTTTAACAAAAAGTTGCAATTAATATACCAAGCAAAAAAGAAACGCAAAGTAATAAGGGTAAAGACAATGAACAACACACTGACAAACGTGGCCTGTTTTACTAAATTTACACGAAAGCCGACTATATTGTTCACTTTTTTAATATACATAAATATTTATGTAATAATTTGCTTTACAATAACACAAGATTTTGAATCTTAACGTCTATAATAAATTAATAAAACTTACCTCGTTGTTAAACGCCACTACGTTTTCCATTTTTCTCAACTTTTTTGTTGTTTTAAATTAGATTTTTATGTACCGTCTACCACCGTCAAAAAAATCTTGCAGCAGCCTAATTAAGCAAAAATTTTCTTTCTACCCTGTAAAAGCAGTCTTATTTTTTGTACTTATTTTCTAATATATTTAGAAATATACATAATTATATTATATATTTTCTATAAATATACACTTGAAGTTTGAATTTTTTTTCGTCTTTATTAGATTTCTGTTTAATATTAATCAATTTTTTAAGAAAAACTTTTCGCAAGAAATTCTTTTCTCTTAACCGTGTGAATTTTTCTTTTCAAGCACACACAAAAAGGAAGAGTAAAAGAATAAGGCAAAATGGCGATTTCTAACAGCGTTGTATAATTTTTTCAGATTGTACTGCAGGGCTGTATTTCAGTTACTAAAAATCGACACAATATTATAAAGTTTTTATAGGATGGCAGCACTAAAATCAGTAAACCGTAAAGCGGGGTACACACTGTCGAAAATTAATAGCATTTGTCTTAATTTTTAGCTTATCGATGATGTTGCCGCTAATGGTAAACCATTAAACTTTTTTAAAAAAAATAGTCAAGTATGCGTTTTTTTCGCTATATTAGAAATAACGATACTTTTAATTGGTCTATTAAAGTTGGGATTTTGTTCAGTCTCATTAACAATGCACTCCCCGAGGTACAATATGTTGGCTCCAGCGTTAACCTCTCGATTCCAACAGGTACGGCAGTTTGGGCAATACTGGTACCTGTGTGGAGATCTTGATGTTAAGTTCTCGTTGTAACACTTGGCGCATAATATCATGGTTCTGAACTCATTTACCAATAAAATGTCGTCAGCTTTGCGGGTTTTCAGCGCTTCAATGATTTTTTTAGTTGGAGTTCTTCTATAACCTTTCATTGTGGAATTTGCCGCTCTCTCTGTGCTCCCTATGCAGATCAGAGTTTTTTCTTTAACGTTTGCAGCCAAGTTCTTTGCAATGGTATTTGCAGTTTGTTGAACACATATGAATTTTTTTAACTTGAGTCTCGTGACCTTTCTTTGCGAGCACAAATGGTGGAAATTTTCTGAATGTGGTGACAATTGCGAATCTTCTTTGAAATGTTTTGTATATGTGTTCAACTCCAATTTACGACAGTGAAATCCAGTCATTTTTCAATTTTATAGGTTTACCATTGCGAATTCCACCGAATATAAACCGATGGCCTGGATCTAAACCTATTTTATTGTCGTAATTTGTACAGTGAATTTAAACGAGATTGCCACTGCAGTCACATTCATCTTTTTGCCCTTTTTTCTTTTTGGTCTTTGAAATCTCTCGTCTATAGGGGGTTTTCATCGAAAACGAAATTGCAACGCCGGATGTTTGCATAGAGAAATTGAATTGTTTTTGTTGATGTTTCGGGGAATTTGAAGTATTTTCTCCATTCTGTCTCTCGCTCAAAAGTACTCCATTTACCTTTGTATAACTTCAAACCATACAACATTTGATGGAAAGTAAACGAATCATATTGGATGAGATGCGATCCATGTTTTAAAACAGGTATTAATGCAAAATATTTTAACTCATTTTTTCATTAAAGCGCTGGATATTGTAGAAAAAAGTATTTGAACTATTGACTATATGTCGATAAGCAAAAATTTTAAAATTTCAATAATTCACCAGAATCAGTGATGGGATTTAACATTATTAAATTCCATCACTGCTAAGAATCATCTGGCAACATTAAGAGAGTTATTTTTACGCCATTTTTCTAAATTAATGACGTAAATTTTTTTATTTTAGAAATTAATACGTAAATAAAACATACGACACGTAAAAAAGTACTGTTTTGTTAAAAAATATTTGAAAATTTTTTAAAACAACATGACTGCCAACCATAGGCCCATGGAGGAAGGTGACATTGAACTAATTGATCGAGTGCGAGCTACACCCTGCCTGTATGACACTAAAGACCCCAACTTTCGTTTGGTATATAAAAAAGAACAAGAATGGCAGATTATTTCTGAAGGTTTAGCTATGACCCACTGGGAGGCAAGAAAGCGATGGACAGTATTAAGAGATCGCTATGCTCGCGAATTAAAACAATTAATATTGCATCCTGAAAGTACAGAGTATGGTAAAAACGATTTTTTTCTTCGCATGGACTTTATTAGGAATTTTGTCAAGAAACGTGATGTAAAACGGAAACGATGCAATTCACAAGCTAGGGAGAGCAAAAAAAAAGATAAACCAAGACCCATGAAACTATTTAAAGTTGATTGTGATGCCAGTAGTATTGAATCAGATACTCATATTTCTGAATCTGGAAAATCCTACATAATTGATAATAGTCAGGATTTATCGAGTGGAAAATATAGTTATGTCGAACAATTGTCACAGGATCCCATTGAACAAGAAGAACATCAACACTTAGAAGAACAGTGCGGCGAACAAGGATATCATGATTATGTAGAAGGTAATACCTATGTTTGCACTAAACAGTTTTTTTTTAAATTTTTAGTTCGATGTTTTTCATGTTCATTACCTATTATGGTTCGTGAATTGTCCCTCCGATTGTATTACATGAAACCCTATGTTTTGTACCTGAATCTGTTTATCACGACAACAAATATTTTCTAAATATTAGAATTGTTTGTAAAATTATTCATTAGAACACATTTAGAACCTTCCTAAGATCACAAACTTTTTAATTGTACGTTTTGACCAGAAATGCAATATTTACAAATATTTTCAGATACCTCTGTAGCATACGAAGCTGTTGAAGACCACGAAAATTTAACACAGGAAGATTCCCAAAATTATATGTCGGCAGTAAAAAGTAATACTACAAACATTATTATTAAACCAGAAATCGGTAAATTAAACGATAGTTTTCACATCACTGCAGTAGAACAGGAACAACTAAGTGCACCGCCACAACTGCTGCAAAAACCTGTTATAACAAACTTTTGCTCAGAATCGGCATCAACGAGTCAACCAGTCGATACTGAAGAGTATTTCTCCAAGACGATAGCTTCATATTTAAGACAACTTTCGCCACGTCATAAAATTAAAGCTAAAGTCGAAATGATGCAAATAATTGAAAAATTTATAGAATTAGAAGAAAGTAATTTGTAATTTTTTATAACTAACTAATAAGAATGTACATATTTTAAAAATTAGACCTAAAGAAAATTTTAGTATAAAAAAAAATTTCATGTGCATACATTATATAAAAGTGTATTTAAACATAAAACGAAATTCAACAAAAGTCTTCATTAATTATATCGGTACTAACAGCTAATCCGCGTTCTTTTAAAGCTTTTGATATCAAACGATGTTTTTCTTGACGTTGTTCTTGTTCCCGTCGTTGAGCATCTAAGATTTCATCAACGGAAATTTCTTTTAAAGGCAGTTTTGATTCTTTTTCGCGATCCTGGCAAAAAGGAAAATCAAGAATGTACATTATTTATCGGACTTGTTTCAAAAGTCGAAACGGAGTGACATAAACGAGATTTTTAATTAAATTTTTTACAAAATTTCCGAGGTTTTTCCTTTTAAAGGTTGTTCTTGTAGAAAAAACTAGTAGGTACTCAATGAAGTGTATAAAATTGAATACCAATGTTTAAGAACTTTCGTTACAAGGTAGGTAGTTTTTAAAATTTGTTCAATTTTAAATCCACTTCGTTTCGATTTTCAAAGCTTTCCGGATATATCTTATTAAAACTTACTATTTCTCCCAGTAGTACCACATTTTCTCCACGTATTATAAAAACTCCCCGTGGTATATCACCATACTCATTGCCAACGTGTATACGTTCTATGGTACGGTGTAGCACTAAATTGGCAAATTGATCGACTGAACGCAAATACCCAATTAATGTACGCCCGTCTCTTAATAATACCATTAATTTTTCTAATATTTAAAATAAAACATTAATTTCTTCATTTTTAAAAAATAGAGATACTTACTGTCTACCTCTTCCAACAGATGAGCGGTGCCAGCTAAGGGATTTAAATCATCCATATTTGTATGCGTTTATTGTTATATCATAAAAAGTAAATGCAATTTAATTAACAAAATAGTTTTTTTTTTGTAAACTTTCGTTTTAATTTTAAAATTTTAATATACTCTGAACATTTTGCTTATAAACAACAAATGAAGTGCAAAAAGTAAAGCAAAAACAAATACAAAAATACGGTAAAAAAATGATAGAGTTGCATTTAAATGTACCTTTTTTTGAAGATTAAAGAGTTTTCTTTGTATAAGCGATTTTTGTTAAAAATTTAGAATTAAGGTTCACACACGTCAAGTTTGACTCGTTCAGTCATGAGTTTTTAGGAGCGTGGGGAAAATAACTAGCATTCTCTTTTCCTTTCTGTCCTAGCCCCGGGTATCCACGTAGCAATATTTATTGCGGCACACGTCAAATTTGATTGCTTCATTAAATTTACGACGTATAGACCGCATATTGCCATGAGTGGCAATCCATTGCGCAATGATGGCTCTTCTAATTGCTTGAGCAATTATTGCTTAGCAATCTGCTGTCAAATCAGTTGTCATTTATCTGACATTTCATTTCTGTGTACGGTTGTTTATATATTTGTTTGTTTATTTATTAAAAAAGCAATCGAGAAAAAGCCGCCAAGCGGACATTTTACAACAATTTGATATAGAATAGAACAATACAATTTAAGGTCTTTTTTAAACGCAAATAAACAAAAAAGTAATACAAAACACAGCTACGGCAATTACAATTAATTATTTTATTAATTTAATTCATTAATTTAAAAAAGAAAATTACACAACCACTCCAAAACACAACATAAAACATTTTTTTATAAATACAGCCACAAAACTTCATACAACTACTCTTTTTACATTTTACATTGTTAATCCATTTTTGTTGACAATTATTACTAACATAAAACGTCAAATTTGGTTGTCCATTGAAAAGAGAAGCAAACAAGAAAAAAAATAGAAGAAAATTGTGTGGGAAAGAAATTAAGTTTGTAAAATTGTAGTAAAATAATTAAATTAAAGAATTAAATAAACTCTGCGAATAATATGAAAATTTATTAATGATTTGATATATAAAAAAACTAAAGCTTAAATAAATTAATATAAATCAGACCTGTTCAATGGGCCTTGATTCTGAACATCAAAAAACAACAAGGTGGCAATATTATGCTCCTCATAAAAAATATGCTGTCAATCTATGCACAAACCGGAGACAAGAAGAAAATATTAGAAAACGTCAGATAAGCAAAAGCAGAATATTATTTTTTTTATTATTCGGACAAAAGTTTTTGAAAAAGCAACCTCTTGTAAAAGAACCAACAATAAAAAAATCACGAAGTTTCTACGAAAACGACTTTATAAATATTAAAAATATTTTGAGCCAAATAAAATTAATGCAAAAATTTAGTGAGAAAGCTTTAAATTTATAAATAACAAGGTAAAAAAACGACATAAGTGAAAATTTCTCCAAATCCATTGATGGCGATGACGGAGATAAATGAGGAGTAAATAAAAAAATTGTATACAGGGTGCTTAAAAGAAACAAAGTGAATTGTGGCTATCACATTTAAAAGTTGAGACTAGTCATACTTTGTGCAATTTTTAAAATGATTGTGTAATACATAATAATAATAAATAATTAGAAATCTCTGTGTAAAAAAAAATGAAATATACATATATTCAATATTTATTGCAAATAATTCAGTAATGTAGTCTTTAGATTATCTAAAAAAGTAAATGTGTAAAAAATTTAATCTTGTTACCTTTTGTGCTTTTACAGAATTTCTTTTTTTTTATTTTAGCTTTAAAGGTTGAATGAGAAAAATCAATTCTATATTTATTTGCCAATTTTTTGTACTTTTTATAAATTTTTTTGTGTTGTGTTTTTAGCAAATTTAAAAAAATTTAGCATATTTGTAAAATTATAAAAACAAAAAACGGTTTAAGAAAATTACAAAAATAAACCTGACAAAATGTATACGTTCGTTAAGAACTACCGGAAAAGTGGAATTACTTCCCACATGGTTTTGCCCTCAAAGAAATGTAAGTACCAACCAAAGCTTTTGTTAATTTGAATTAATTTTGGGTTAAGTTAAATTCTGTAAAAAGAAATTTTCCATTGTAACAAAATCCAAAACAAAAAAATGTTCGTGTTTTGGGCGAATGGGTAGAATGACGTGTTTTGAAATTGTTGTTTTGTTATTTTTTTTTCTTTGTAACAACAACAGACAACAACAGATCCAAGGCCCATTGAAAAGGTCTGCGCAAGAAGCCTGATGATCATTGTTTATGTTCTTTTTAGTTATCAAAAGTTGTTTACATGTGCATGTATACGTTTATAGTATGGCACACATACACGTTTTTTCCTTTTGCTTTGTATATGTGGTAGTCAATTTTTGACAACTAAAAAGAATCGTTTTTTGTTTTTGTACAAGTAAGCAGACCTGATAGATGGGCCTTGAACAGATCAATATAAAAAATGCTGCCAGATTATCGTTAACGATTAATTTTAACGTTAATAAAGTTGGGAGCAAGGCGAATTCAAACAGGTAAACTCAAGGCGAATTCAAACAGGTAAACTCATCTCGTCAGCCGTTCATCAGCTGTTTCCACGGCGAATTAAAAAAATATGGTCAAACGTCAAAATATGATTTTGTTTTGAGAAGAAGTTGAATGAAAAGTGTTAAAAATATTATTTTTATAATAAAAAAATTTAAAAACTGCGAATGATTGAAGTGAATTTATGAATTTCTTTTATAAAAAAGTGATAATTTTAATTTGCAATAAAAAAATTTTGACAACCAACCAGAAAATTGTATAAACAAAATACATGGGGCTTTTTGTAGTTGTAGAGATGAGTTTACCTGTTTGAATTCGCCTTGGTTGGGAGTTTAAATGTAAAATTTTCTATAAAATTGATAAAGGAAATATGTATGCAAGGCGAATTAATTTTTCAGGTGGCGTTGAAAGCACAGCTGTACTTCTTTTTTTCTAAAATAGGGAGAGTAATGTCAAAAGTTACTTGTGTTTCTGACATATCAACCAACGAAAACAACAAATAAAATACAATGTTGTGTTTTTGGTGTTGTTACTTGTTGTAGTATCGCCACCACCGTTTTCATGAATTCGCCTTGTATGTATGTACATATGTATATATAATATGCAGTGTTCTAAGTTTTGGGGATTTACTCTCAAATTGGGATTTTTTTTTGTAATTTGGAATAACAATTTCATAATTTTTTGGGGAAAAGCACTTTTTTCGCTGCAGATTTTTGAGCATAATATATTATTTTAAATTCCATTTTTGTAATTGCAAGACGGATTTGGTATGGGTACAAATTTAATTTTTTTTGCGGTTTAAACCCTTTCGAGAGCTTGTTGAAATAGTTGTTGTTGTTGTTGTAACAGCTCGACCTGAAAAACAAGCATATACAAAATTATTTCCCTATTCTTCTCCTTCTTCTTCTTCTTCGCTCTGTCCTTCCAACTCAGCTAAATCAAGGCCCAGTAGCTGTGCTACCTCACGTGGGCGGGTCCATAAGGACACTGCTTCTAGCTGGGTTGGGTTTGCACTGCAGTTGAATAGGTGTCGAACGTCGTGTGGGCCTATTCCACATGCAGGGCAGAGGTCAGGGATGGTGCTATTTATCCTCGACCAGTACGAGTTAAGGCGTGCGCACCATCCTGATCTCAACTGTGCCAATGTCACCCTCGTTCGTCGTGGTAAGTCCCGCTCTTCGTTTGCAACCGGTGGTGGACGACCTCCTAATACGATGTTTTCTCGGTGGTTGTTCATTGCACTCTCCACCGACTCCCTGTGTACCGAATTCAGAGCTGCCCTGTATGAGGTGTGGTCTGTCATAGAGTCCAGGTGTTGTTGGATCTCACCCTCATACCAGCGAAGATCTTTTCTGACATGTCTCGGGGGGGGGGGGTCTGACTCCATCAGACAGTGGTTCGGATGTCCCCTCCGATGACATCCCAGAAGGAACTGCTTTGTTAGCATTATATTATGTTCCTTGACCGTCATCATCTTCGCTTCATCATGCAGGTGTTCTATTGGTGTCATCTGAACACAACCTGTTACGGTCCTTAAGGCGGCATTTTGGCAGCTCTGAAGCTTCTTCCACTGAGTATCGCTGACTCTTGGGGTCCACGCAGGCGCTGCGTAGTTAACCACTGACCGGCCAATCGTTTTATATGTAGCCAACAAGGTTTCCTTTTCCATGCCCCAAGTGCTGCCGGCTAGAGACTTGAGGACCTTGTTTCTACTCCGCATTCTATCGCAGATTGCAGTGGCATGCGCCGATGACATGAACAGGCTGTCAAATGTGACTCCCAATATTTTTGGGCGGTTCTTGGTCGGAACTATAGTGCCGTCGACAGTCACATTCAACTGTAACCCCACTTCCTTTGTCCATGTCGTGAATAGAGTCGCCGAGGATTTTGCGGGAGAGATGTTCTGAAATAGTTGTAAATATCGTCGGCTTAATATGCAAACCTGCTAAATCCGCTTTTGAAGTAAATTGAGATTTTGGTGCCTTGTGGTAGAAAACTTTAGTCTTGAAGCAGGAAATAGGAAAATCAAAAGTCTTTGCAGCAAGGCCTATCCAATAGGTCTGCTTACTTCTACAACAACACAAAAAACAACAGGCATTTTGTTTGTGTAAAATTCCCCTCCGTTGTCAAAATCATACTACTACATAGGCGAAACAAAAGGAAAAAAGTGTTTTGTGTGCATGTATGTGTTGCAAAAAACAAAAAACGTAAACAAAAATATACATGTATAAGGAAAATGTAAACAACTTTTGCCATCGTTGAGGAATAAACCAAATTAACATCTGGCTTCTTGCGCAGACCTATTGGATAGACCTTGCTTTGCAGGTTTACATATAGGCTTGCCATACGTACTTTTTTCAGCAGTACACGTACTTTTTTTTCATCAATGTACTGCTTTCTGCATAACACCTAAAAAAGTACGCTAAAGTACTTTTTTAGCCTTTTGTACTTTTTTTTTGTTTAATTATTTTTATATCTTATTAATATACACTTAGGGTTACTAAAATTAATAAACAATAAAATCCTTTCTTTCAAAAAATACAATTAAGAAAAAAGAACGCTGTAACATAAACCAATAAGTGAACTCAATTCGGGGATTACCATATTAAACAAAACATTTTAAAAAGTAAATAAAAATGTGTTCACGTCAGTGTTGCAAAATTGAAGGCTTGAAATGGTACTGAACTCCAACTAAAAGAGTATTTTTCCCACCAAATGGTACTTCTTGTTAAAAAAAATAAAACAATAATTTATGGAAATAAAATGAACAAAAAATATTTTATTGGAATTTATTTACCTAAGTGTTTAATAGCAAGCAGTACTTATAGTTGAAGTACACATGTAAATAATATTTCTGTTTAACATAAGCGTCACGGGCCCCATCCATTTACAATATTATTGTATATGTTATTCGCCATATTGTCTCTATACTGCCCTATATGATTCAATAAGTGGCACAATGGTTTCAATTAAAATATGGTGCAAATCTTTTAATTTAAAAAGAAAAAACATAACCTTTCAAGCAGAACAACAAAGTACATTGCTGCCAACACATTTCACAGTATATAGCACTTCTTTTCTGATTTCGACATACACATTGGCGATAAAATTAAGCAGTTATATCGCAAGTGTATGAGCCGCTTAAGGTACGTTTTTTCAGTATTTTCTAAAAAAAAATATTTAAAATAGTTCATATTTTTAATTAATAAGTAAATAAATTAAAAATTTTATTTTTGTCCATATAAATTTATACAGGGGACAATTTCCCATTTAAATTGAATTTTATTTTCGATCGATATCGAATGCCGTAATTTGGCCACTGGTATTTAGGTTTATATTTTAGCTTTTGCAAAGTTACATTATTTAGACTTTTTAATTGATCTTTAGTTCTTGTCAAACTTGTAAGAGTTTCTACGTATAAACGAGTTCCTCCTTTCCTTTTTACATAATTTTTCATTTGAAAATGTGCGTTCAATTGATGCTCAGAAATGTGGTATCGATAAAATACCAAAAGAAATATGTATGTGAAATGTTAGCAAAAACATTAGTTTCGTTATTAACATTGGTTATATATTTCCAAGAAATTTAAATATATCCAGTTCAGTAATGCTTAATTTCTGAAAGATCCTCTAGAACTCGGAATTGAGAATTGATATTATTATAGTTTTCTTTAACCTTTGTAAATAACATTATTAACAACAGTATTATGATTTTGGTTTTTCCGGAAACAATATTTTCCGGAGTGAAGTTGATTATCCCTTTTAAGGTTTAATTTTGAAAACAATAATTAGTTATTAATGTTTTGCAAATTGTCGAATAAAATGAGTTCGCAGTTTCTTTTACTTTATAAACCATTTCCTTAACATAACATGCTTCTATAAATATGGTTTTCATTTAAGTTTAAAGTTTTCTCTAACATAATAGCTCTGTTTCTTTACTTTTTGGGTAAAGTTCGTGCAAATGAGAGCAAGCATAAATTTCTCTCATAAAAAGACAACATTACACGAAAGTACGGGAACAGAAAAAACCAAATTTTAAGCACGAAATAAAAATTCTGTGGTTTTGACAGTCTTTACAACGCCAACAAAAATTGCGCCACTTTTGAAAAATTTTATATTGGCTCTAGAATTAAACAACTTTTACTAAAAATAAAACAAAACAAACACTTTTACAATAACTAACATTATGTTTCCCTAATACTTCAGTCCAAAACTTTTTATTTAAGTACATTGTTTTATTCCAGAACACTTTTTCCAGAATTTGGATTATGAACTTTTTTCCTTTTTTTTTTTTGGTTTTGTTTATGTTTTACAGCTGTTTGACAATTTACACAATTTGCACGAAGAAAAAGTCTGGGCTGTTTCGTACAAGAAGAAGAAGAATTTTATTCTCTCAAATCCGCTCTCATTTACACAAATTAAAAGTACGGGAACGCTTTTCGTGCAAATTGGGATCCCGAGGGATCCCAAAGTAGAGTAAAGAAACAGAGCTATTATCTAGGGTGATCGATTATTCGACTTTTTTCAATAACCGGTATTCGAATATTCCGAATAGTTGCAATTTTAAAAAAACCGGTTTTCGGTTTTAATTCGAATACATAAAAATACAAAAATCAAATAAGTTTTTGTAGTAAAAATTTAATTAGAATAAAAACAAAACAATTCACGAAGGTAAGGAACCAACAACATACATACATATGTAGATATGACTTAAGGTATGTTTAGACCTAACAAATATTTGACGATAAAATCAAAAAAAAACCTGAACAGTAAATTGATTAAACTTAAGCATTATTTTAAATAATTTCTTGTTATTTGCTAAACTTTATGTCTAAGATGATAATTGCATTTATGTATAATGTAGCTAAGAAACCCCTAATAATGTTTGCTCTAGCCAAACGTTTTGCAAAAGCAAACAATTATTTAAGAAAACTAGTGGTTACGTTAGGAGTCAAATATTTCATATGTAGGTGTGAACATAGCTTTAGAATTTTTGAAAAACTCTGGTTTTAAAAATATAGGGATTTAATAAATTTATTATTTGACATATTTTCCCAAAATTATAGTGAATGAGTTTTAATTTGTTGCTGGTTAAGCATGTCTATATGAAGCAGTAAACTTTAGCCATATTTTAAAAAGTGGCAAACAAAACCTCTTGTCCAGGATTATATATATTTAATTTTTTTTTGTTTCAGCATTATAGAAACAATTGTAACATGAACATGCTTTTTGTATGAAATATCTGTTAATTCGTCGATCACACAATTTAAACCCTTCCATGACATTTTTGATTCCTTCAATTTTGTTTTAAGTTCTTGGTGTTTTAATTAATAAAACTGATGAATTTTCCCATAACGTTGATTCCGCCGGTATGTTCTTGTTTTAAGCATGAAGATATGCTAGAACTACTTAAATATTCAATTAGAAAATTACTTAAATTACGGGTGCATATATAACAAAAGTAAGGAAAACTTATATAAATTACACATTACTAAAATAACCGGGTTATTTTACTAAAATAACCGGTTTATTCGATATTCGAAAAATGGACATTTTAAAATATTCGACTTGAGCAAAACTAAAATAACCGGTTAAAACCGGTCGAATACTATTCGATTGATCACCCTAATATTATCCAATGCATCCCTTTTTATAATTTTCTTGCAACTTTTATTAAGAAATATCACATTCTGGAAAGCAAAATTTTAATCCTAGCGTCCACGCTTCGCAATTTAATATTCACGTCGTTAATTATTCAAATAAAAATAAACAACAACAACATAAATTGTGCAACAAACACATGATGCCAAAGCCTGCTCTCGATCTGATCAAATCACAGTTAAAAAGCTCAAAGGATAAAAAGTACTGAAAACAACGCGGGGGTACTGCGGTATTTTAAATATGAAAAAGTACTGAAAAAATTAGCTAAGTACTGAATTTTTCATCACTGGTTCACGTTTTAGAGCTTCCGGATTGTGTTCACGTTTTAGAATAGTCTGTGTTAAAATAAATTTGTTCACGTTTCTGAGACGTTTACCCTTTAGAGTGTTCACGTTTTCGCGAGTTTACGTATGTATGTATGTGTCAATAAATTTTCTTATACACCAAAAATCTGTTTTAATCTGTTTTGTAGAAACTAATGAAGATTACAAAAACAACGAAGATCAAAGAATTAAGATAATCTACATATCGATGACTTACTTCCTCAACTTCGTAACTTAAAAAATACGGCTTTGACTTTTTCATATCAAACGACTGCTATTTTTGTGTTCTAATACTGCAACAACTTATTATTTCAATACAATATACTACATAGATGAAATCAATTCTTTAATAATTTCATTTTAACTTTAACCCAAACACCGAAGTACCTATACAAAGATGAAACTTTTTTTTCTATCCTGAAAAATTGTATTTTTTTTTAAGATACAAGGTTGAGAAAGTAAGGCATCGATATGTATGTATGTATGTACATACTAAAAAATTCTAAATATGTAGTTGAAAAATGCTAACTGCTAAATGGATACTTTGCAGTTAAATTAAAAAAAAAGCTAAATCGCTGTAAAAATGCCAAAAATGGCCACGATGACTAGCACAAAGATATCTAAATTTTGCTGATTGAAAATTCATATATACATATTTTAAAGTACTTAAAGCTAGTTTCACCAAATGTTTTCTAACAAACAAAATGCCGTTAGAGTTGAGCAGACCTATTGGATAGAGCTTGGGTGTATGATTGCGTTCGTTCTTTTCGATTTTAATTTATTTTTTTTTAAGAATTTCGGGAACTTGTTAATAATGCATTAATTGCGAAATATTTTTTGTATTTATAGAAAATTTCAAACAATTTTACATGCCATGAGTTGTTTTTACTTTTTTTTAGTTTTTCATTTGCTTTTTTGGCTTATGCGCAGCACAGTTTTTCTTTTTTTTTATTTCTATTATATTTAAAAGATTTTTTGTAATAAAAAAATAAAATAAACTTGATCTAAGTGAAGGTGAAATTTGTTGAGAATTAGGTTGATGCACTACATTCAAAGAAAAATAAGAACATTTATTACCCAATAGTTTTTTTATTTTATTAAAATTGTTTACCTTTACATGTATGTATGTATGTGTGTAATAAATTTAAAGTCAACATATCTCTTTTGCTAATTCCCAACAAACACGGAGGTTTGATTTCAAATTGAAAATGATTTGAAATCAAACGTTTTCTCAAACGACAAACGTTTGATAATGATTTGAAAATCATTAGAAAACATAGCATCTCAGCAAAAAAGGGGAAATTATAATCAAATATTTTTAATTTAAATTCATTATTAATTTAAATAAACTGTCGAATAAACATTCGGGAACAAAGCAAAAAGATACAATATTGCTTTTTCCGTCCTTTTATTTTGAGGATTGTAGCACCGCGATCATACAACAAACTTATAATTTCTTCACTTTCCCGCTTAATTTTTTTAAATTCGTATTCTTAATCATTGTAATTACTCACAAATTTGTTTTAATTTTCACAATAAATAAATCGTTCACTTGTAAAACACATTTAACCACAAAGTAAAAATTCAACTTTAATCGCCATTTTTAATATTAACATTTATTTTTCTCTTAAGTATTGCCAAGTTTAGTTTTGATTTGAATTTTACATTTGATACCAATGTCAAATGTTTATTTTCAAATCATTATTAATTTGAATTTAAATGTTAAAATCAAACAATTGATAAACGTTTGATATCAAAGGTTTGACTTCTTGCTTGTTGGGTTACATATATGACGCAATAATACGTTGATTTAATGAAAATTAATTTGATTAATATAAACGAATTTTTAGTTTTAAAAGGGGTTTTTCTTAAAATTTTTTTAATCAAATGGATTATAGAATAAAATAATAAAGTTTGTTGTTAGTTGTGGTAATAACATCGTCCTAAGAGACATTAATTGATGAAAAATGTTAAAATTTTCATAAAATCTTAGATTTTATCCACAATAACCCAGGTACTTTGAATTATTTGTATTAAATCACTACTTACTTTACTCTGAATGGCTTCTGAAAGTAAAGTATACAACGAAAAACCAAAATTTTTTTTTTTTTTTTTTTTATATAAAATAATTTAGTAGTATTAAAATACTTTACAATAAATTTTTCACTATTAATTTTTGCTAAACACATACATACATTTTATAAAAAGCTCTGTTTGTTACTATAATTATAGCATTCATTAAAACAGTAACCGAGCTACATAAATAAGAGCGGCAAGCGTCTGTTTTATGTCAAATCTTTTCATTTTTACACAGTTTATTAGAAACAAACCTTTAGAAAGCAAATCTAACACCGCCTGGCTGGTAAATATTTTTTGATATTCGCTTGGTCGTTTTATTTTATTGTAAATGTATTGGCACTAGAATTTTCATGTTTAAAAAAACGCTTGCCGCTCTTGTTTAGGTAGCTCAGTAAGGAATAGTTTCTGTGTCGTCGAAAACACTGTCGCAATCACTTAGATCATTAGCGGTATTATGTTCAAACTCCGAACTCATCTCTGAAGAATCATTCAGTTTTGGAATGGGAACATCTTCGGAATGGGGAATTGGACGGCGCGCTGACGGTAAATCGGGATACTGCCATTTATTTCGATTTTTCCTATTAATACCAGCAATACTTACTAAACAGAAGTAACAGTCATCCAAATGATTTCTGGGCTCTCTCCAAACCATCGGCGCACCAAACTTAAGACTTTTTCGTTTTCCTTGAGTCCGATGTCGCAAATTTACACAGCAAGTATTGCACACAATGTGTGGAGCCCAGCTTTTATCTTGGTCACCAAGATCAACTCCAAATAGGTTTTATGTATTCTTTAAAGGTATATTCTCCACAAATATAACAAAATGTGTCAGCGTAATTTTTACACCGTCTTCTATTGGAAGTCATTTCTATTTAGATCAACACTTTTTTAATAAACTTTGTCAACTGCAATAAACCACTTCTTACAAGCAACTAACTTTCGATATGCAATTGGAGTGCAACAAGAAAAAATTACGTTCTCAATAATATGTATTGTACAAATAAAATTCCCGTTAATCAGATAGCAATTGAGTTACTAAGTTAACCGAATTCATCAAAAAAGCACATCTTAAGCGAACCGGCTTGATACCTATAAGTTGACTGAAGGGTAAAATATACTTTTCAAACGAAAAAAATATTTGAATTAAAAAAAATTTTGGGTAAAATATTTTTTTACGGAAAAAATTTTTTTTGGTAACTACCATAACAGTAAATAAAAAATTTTGATGAAAAAAAAAATTTTGGAAAAAAAAAATTTTTGGGTAAAAAAATTTTTTACGGAAAAAATGTTTTTTTTGGCAACTACCATAACTGTAAATAAGAAATTTTGATGAAAAAAAAATTTTTGAAAAAACTAACAGACGGACAGACGGTCATAATTGGTGGTCATATGTAAGTGGAGGGTATAAAAAAGATAAATCATGAAAACTAGATAGAGCTGATAGAGACAAACTGATTACAGTTTTGTATTCAGCGCACCCAAATTAACTAGAATCAGTTGAATAATTCAAAGAAGCAAATTGAGTGTTGGCCTGTGTAATCGATCGTGGGGATGAAAAGAGTTTGAGTACTGACCAACAATACCTTTATGATATTTGTAAAGCTGTTTCGTGTGGGAAATATCTCAAGAATTAGAAAACAGATTTCCCATGCGAGATGGTTGACTACAGCTAATAGAATTTCAAGATTATAAATTCCATAGCGTACATTAAAAGAGCTGGCAACCTTTATCGTAAAAATTTATGCACCTAGCTGGTTCATGATCAAGTGTAATTCAAAAGTTTCTAGTGGCGCTCAAAACTTGTGGTAAACCATTAAGAGTTGAATTGCCTATCTGAAGGGAATCGGAAAATTGTATACAAATGTATACAAGACAATGGAAACTTTGCTCATCATGAAAACATACTCATAGCTATGTTGGACGATAAGAGAGAAAATATAAAGAAACTGGCTATAAGACGTATCATTAAGGCTCGGTCTAGAAAACAAGCCAGTAAACCACTAAGACGGCTTAAAATGCCTAAAATAAATTTTGAAGCATCTGAGTATGTCAATATGATTGCATGCAATGATGTGGAAATAACAGAACCACCTTTCACAAGTCATTTGACAAATCGGGATTTGCAAAGGTTACTGGAAACCGAGAGTATAAACATAGCTTCGGAGTGATCTCTTTTTGAACTACCATCACACACTCAAGCGGCAGAAAAAGCCGTCAAAGAAGTCACTGCTTCCTTAAAATTGGTCTGTGATCAAAAGAAAAGAGAAAGCTTAATCAAAACTAGAGTGTTTGATAGAAATGATCGTCCAATATATGATACAAAGAAACAATTTACCTGTTGAAGACTTTCCTTAAAGATATATATAAATGCTCTCATGGTTAGTTGGTTAGGAGGGCATGGGTGGGACTCGAAGTGGAACCACCTTTCCGTGGTGACTGCAGGGTAGTTTAATATAAACTAGCGCAGAGTTGCACAATACAAAGTTGATTAACGAGAGCTACCTATATAAACAAGTTTTAAAAACATTATAAGAGGATATTAGAAATTATAAAACGTAAGAAATATCAGAAATTTACTAGTATTTGGATAACTGTAATCATTATGGGCAGACACAAACCACGCCCTTAACATTTTTTGAAACACCCTGTCATTATTTAAGGGCTTGTTCAATTATTTAGCGATTACCCGTTAGGATTTTTTTTCAAGAACTTAACTTAAAATTAGAAAAAATGTAAAAAATTTCAAAAATGTTCAAACTTTAAGTCAAATGTTCAGACTCAAGATGACGTCGTAAAAATTGTATATTTTACAGAATTGTTACTAAGGCTCATACACAGCCATTGGGTACCCGTTTTCGAAAAAAAATATTGACTTTTTTCACTCCACCCTCCTCCTGTATAGCTAGTTCTATAAAATTGTAGCCAAAGCGAAGGGATGATTTTTAGTAGAAATAATATGTACGGGTGTGTTCTAGAATCCGAATCCACTCGAAAGTAGATTACTTCAGTATTTTTGGCGTTCTGCATTTCACATCCACATGGTTTTATTCCTTTATAATAAATCGACTTTTTTTTATTATTGATTTTGATGTATGTAATTATAGCTCATTTTTAACGCTTTTTATGTTATTTTCCGACATTTAGTTTTTTTAACCCATTTAGCGATTTCAAATTAATTTTAGGGTTTGTTTAAAAGTTTAAAATTTTTCGGGAATTTAACCTATGTTCGCGGTTGATACGATTTTTTCCTAGGATTCTTTACAGTTTTCACAATTTTTAATAAATATAAGACTTTGCTATCATGCTGCGGTTAGCAAATTAGCGATCTATAGTTCTACTAAATTTTTTTCGAACAAAAACTTCTTAACAAACAAAAACATGCGGATTTGAGAACACCCACCAATTTATGAATAATGCGGATTCAAAAAAATTTTCGTTTTCAATTTGATATTTTCCTAACCTTTAAAGTTTAGAATTGCTTTCCAGCAAAATTAAACAAATAAACTTAAGCAGTTTTTTCTTATTGCCTCAGATATGTACAATACGTATTAACTTTATTGATTAACTCAAACTAATTATCACTTTTGCTTCTATTATATTGTATTTATTGTAATTTTCTATCAAACTAATAACATCTTAATCTTATTTAATCTTTTAGCTTATTTTATATACAAACATATATCAATAACTCGATAACGAAGTAAAGAAAAAAAAAATATTTAATAACATACATACATACATACTTCATTACGGTGGTTTTAGTGAATATGGTAAAAACAATTTTTCGAAATTTGAAAGTGCTCACGTTCCATTTAGTGTTAAAATACAATTTTAAAAGTTTTGGCTCAATCGGACTTTGCTTTCCCGTGCCTAAAGAGCCCCAAAGTTTTAAAAATGACTGTTTTTCACGAAATAGCGCCATGTTTCTGCTGATGAATGCCATAATTTATTACAATAAATTTACTATCAAATGAAAGGTAATTTTAATGACTTTACATTAAATTCTAACACACTTTCTTCAAAAATATATAATACAAAGAAAAACAAAAAGTTATCAAAGTTGTATTCAAGGCCCATCTATCAGGTCTGCTTACTTGAACAAAAACAAAAAACGATTCTTTTTAGTTGTCAAAAATTTACTACTCCATATAGGTACAAAGCAAAAGGAAAAAACGTGTATGTGTGGCATACCATAAACGAAAACAAACGTATACATGCACATGTAAGCAAAATGTAAACAACTTTTGACTACTAAAAAGAACATAAACAATGATCATCAGGCTTCTTGCGCAGACCTTTTCAATGGGCCTTGGTTGTATTTATGTATACATATTTACAAATGTCAGAATTCATAGTTAAATAAAAAAAGCATACTTAAAAATCTTAAAATTAATACATACATATGTATATCATATATGTACATATGTATATCACCAGCTAAAGTAGAAACATGAACAACAGTAATTTTCTAAAACTTTGGGGCTCTTTAGGCACGGGAAAGCAAAATCCGATTGAGCTTAAATTTTCGCAATTGTATTTTAACACTAAATTGCATAACTCTAGAAGTGAGCACCTTTAAAATTCGGAAATCGATTTTGAAAACCCACCCTAATGTTCATACATAGGGGATGGTATAAACTTAAAATTTAAAAATTTTCTGTAGAAGCAAAACAATTTTAAATTTAATAATTAGTCCCAATACATATTATGAAACATTTGCTGCGAAACATTTGAGTTTGTTGATGGAAGAGGAAAGGCGAATGGAAAAGTGTAATTTGTTTCATGTACAAGCAGTTTTTGTAAGTTTGTTATTGAAAGAAAGAGAGGCGGTATAGAAAATTACTCAATGCTGTAAAAAAAATTTATTCTATGCACACGAATACCGTTTCAAAAGCCAATTGAAGAAAGCTTTTGCAGCAAATGTTTCATAATATGGATGAGGACTAAAGAAATATAAAAAGAATTTTTAAACCTGAAGTTTAAAAAGTTAGCCCTAATTTATATATGTAGTGCGATTTTTATCAATAAAATTCTTTTTTGCGTGTAAGAGAGATAGTAACTAAATGGGTTACAGCCTTGCATGTGCTCTTCCGATTCATTTTGTCCCTCATTCGTTTTTTTTTTTGACATACAAATTATTTTTCTACGGACGCATGTTCCTATCAGCGTTACCGTTAAATAAACCATGGGTATTTACTAGTGTTGTCAATTATTCGGATTTTTAATCGTTTAAATAAAATTTCATAATCTTATTCAAACAGCCATGTAATTTTAAACCTTTATTCGAATAAGCAAAGAATACAAAACTTCATTAAAATAATCACCCTTATTCCATTTAGCGTCATCAATACGAAACGATATCGTTTTGTGTCGATTGTTGCAAATCGGTATGCCCATTGTCAATATCAAGTTTTATCGATAAGCGTCGATATACTTTTGGTATGCCGTACGCAACGTCAACGTTGGCATCGATATAAATTGACTCTGATTTTGTCGTCAGTCTAATTGGTGTCGAAATAGTTTTTTTTTTCTTTTGATTTTTTTAATAATAATAATGTTAAATTAAAAAAAATGGAAAAATTGCAACAAAGCTACGGGAAAATTGCAAAAATTTGCTAAATTTCCAAAAATTTTAAATATTCAAAAAAAACCAAAAATTTATTTAAAGCTCCTAAAACTATAAGGAATAGCAAAAATTCCATGAAAATGGCTCAATTAGGAGAAATTCGCTAATTTTAGCCATGTTCGCCTAGCCATTTTTATGGAATTTTTGCCATTCTTATATTTTTGGGGAATTTACATCAATTTTATGGCTGGTTTGAAATATTAAAAAATTTCGCGAATTTTCGCTTATTTTTGCAAATGTTTGCAATTTTCGTGTAACTTTTTGTTGCTCTTTTTGGCAATCGTTGTACCGAACGAAGTCTGTATTTTACTGGCCACTTTTAACATTGTCGACTTATACGGGGCGAAAAGGGCAATTAATGCCTTATGGCTTTAGCAATGGTGATTTTTTTAAAAAATAAAGCTACCTTCTTTGGGAGCACAACATTAACAAGAAATGACCATTAAATTACATATTTTTAATAAAAACTTATTAGATGTGCTTTAAAAAAAGATAAACAATCGACATCGTTACATTGCTGTTATAGATACAAGTTATGTATTGCATTGATAACGACATCGATACAAATTGATATTGATATTAAATTGATGACGAAGACGACGACGATGACGACGTTAAATGGAATAAGGGTGAATGTTAGAACAAATTAAACAAACTATGTATTACATAACGTCATTATTGGTTTGACCTACCGACCATTTAAAAAAAAAATTTGCTTAGGTTTGAGGTATGTATCCAAACTGAATCCAAACCTGTTTCTCGAAATTTTTTTTATCGTTTCTGAGATAATTATTTTTGTTCCATAGCAACTTTATTTGTAAGTGTTTTGTTAGGAATGGTTGACATTTCGAAACATATGTAGTTTCTGTTGTTTTTGGATTGTTGTAGTATCAACACCATCTGTAGTTGAATACGCCTTGGTTCGGTAGAGACTTTGTTTATCGCAGCTAAGGCGAAATCTTCAACAAGGACTTGCACCAAGTTTTCTTTTGCAAGTAGGAAGCAGGGCAGCTATATACATTAGGGTGGGTCACTGATGTATGAGAAAAAATAAAAGTTCTCGAATCATATTCTAATAGCAAAATTTTTTTGTATTACGTTAAAACAAATAAAAATTGCAAAAAAAAGTTCAAAAAAGTGTCATCTTGACCCCGCGCATGAGCTCCTAAGAATTAAGAATATTTGAAAAAAGTCCATGTTTTAAATTTTAATATTTTATTTACTATCAATTATTATTAATTAAAACTAAAAATATTTTGAAATAAACTTAAAAAAAATAAAAATTTGGTTCTTATACAACATAAAACAATAAAATCCTTTTTGGTCACAAAATCTTGTGTACTGTCAAATCAGGGCATCTCTCGTCTTGATTCAAGTTTCGTCTATATTAAACCATCGCTTGACTTTTTTAGCGCAAAGAGTCATGAATGATTCTGACACTATTTTCACGAACCTAAAAGTGGTTAAAATACAGTAATATGCTTTTCTGCAATACAATGCTATTGTTGCTATATTAAAAATTTAACAAAATTGAAGGTCAAAGCGCGGGCTCTTACACTAAAAATAAATTAATAATATTTTACAGGGATCTAATTCAGACAAAAATACAACATATTTACGGTATTAGAAGTCGATTAGAGAAAAAATATTTTTTTGACCCAGCCTAATATATGTACATTATTTAACCTCCTCAAACTAAGAAAATATACTCAACATATCTCTGTAATAGAAAAAATCCTTTAAATTTTAAAAATATAATTTATTTTTATTATACATATGTACATACATATCGTTACCTTAATATAAAAAGGCCCCAAATCAACACTTTTTACAGGAGAAGGAAAAAACTCAATAAAAGCTGAAATAATATAGCTACACAAACATTGTCAAAAAACATCTTTATTAATATTAAACGAGGAATTCAGATTGATGAGTCAGTGTTTTTTTCTTTCGAAAAATTGTGTGTATGAGTTAGGGCTTTTTTTCTTTAGAAAAATTGTGTGTATGAGTTAGGGCTTTTTGTGTTCTGCTTATAACTTCTTTATTTTTAATCTAATTTGCTTGAAATTTTAATAGAATGTGTATTAGCAACCATTCTACAAGAATCAATAAAAAAACGGATTTCCAAAAATAATGAGTTGGGGCCTTTTTATATTAAGGTAACGATATGTATGTATGTACATATTTTTGTACTATGTGGCATCAGGTGTAATCTGGGACATCAGGGATTCGGTTCATATACTTACATATCTGTACACACATAGTGAAGTTATGACAATAATTAATTATTTTAATTTTTTCTATTTTTTATGTATTTATTCATTTTCCAATTTTCTTCTAGATTCCACAGCACATTTTCGCTCACATTTTGCCCTAAAATATCGCCTCGATGCACATGGACCTAAATTCTATGTCAGTAGACACACACTATTGTCAAATCGTCAATATTTACTGGCGGCGACGGTAGCTGCCCAACATGATTATCACACTCTACATCAAAATAAACCACATGCGACGTCGATGTCTCCATACAGTTATAATGCCAGCCGTTATTTTCGCTTGGGACAAGGTCTCTATGAACAGCCTTCATCTAAAATCGAAGCCACTGTACAAAATATGAAAAATAAACAAAAAGAAAAAGTAGAGGAGATAATAAAGGAAGCCGCCGCAGGAACAACAAGTGACAACAAATTGGTGGATGCCACACAGAAACAGGTGGCCATTAAGAAATCCCTAAAAACCCGAATTTGGGAAGAAATTGTGCATTATTATCATGGTTTTCGCCTACTGTTTATTGACATAAACATTTCCCGTAAGTTGCTGTGGCGCGTGCTGAATGGCAAAACATTGAACAGAAGAGAAAATAAACTATTAGTGCGCACTACTTCGGATCTTTTCCGTTTGATACCCTTCTCGGTATTTATTATAGTTCCTTTTATGGAGCTTGCATTGCCGTTGTTTATAAAACTTTTCCCAGGCATGCTGCCATCCACATTCCAAACTAGTCAGGATAGGGAGGATAAACTAAAACAAGCTTTACAAATGCGCCTGGAAATGGCAAAGTTCTTGCAAAAAACCTTAGATGAAATGACGGTGCAGCACAAGGAACACAAGAGTGAGGAGGCCAAACAGTTTGAACTATTCTTTGAAAAGATTAGGGATCCCAATGAGCAGGTTTCCAATGAAGATATTATAAAGTTTGCCAAACGTTTTGAGGATGAAATTACTTTGGATTCATTAAGCGGAGAGCAATTATCTGCTTTGTGCAGATTATTAGAGTTGAATACAATGGGTACATCGAATTTTTTAAGATTTCAATTGCGTATGAAGTTGCGCTTTTTGGCAGCTGATGATCGTGTTATAGAGCGTGAGGGTGTCAATTCATTGGATTTGTGGGAATTGCAGCAGGCTTGCAAGTCTCGTGGTATGCGGGCCTACGGTCTGACCAAGGAACGCATGCAAACTCAATTGCAGGAATGGATAGATTTGTCCCTAAACGAAAAAGTACCTCAAACTTTACTTTTATTGTCGAGAGCAATGTCGATTTCGGATGATAGCATGACCACAGATAAACTTAAGGAAACACTTAGAGTTTTACCCGACTCACTGGCCAATCAAACTAAGGCCGCCATTGGTGAACGTGAAGGCAAAATCGATAACAAAGTTAAACTGGAAATTATCAAAGAGGAAATTCGTAAAATTCAAGAAGAACGAGAAGAGGAGAGACAAGAAGCTAGGGCACAGGCTCAAAAGGAAGATATGCTGGATAAGGCTAAACTTGTTGAGGATCTTAGTGCAGAACTAATAGATCGTGCAAAGGATGTTACCGATCAAGTACCTCCGTTAGAAAGAATTAAACCCATAGTATCTACTGTACTTAGTGAAATCGAGACAGCCAAGGAGGCTGAAACCGCCAAAGCAAAGGAGGCAGAAGAAAAATCAATTTCATCTAAGGATGTAGAACTGTTATCTGAAGCCTTAAAAAGTCTATCCAATGATAGGAAAATGGTCGTTGAAAAGGAAACTATTAAAGATCTCAAAACCGAATTGGAAGAATACAAAGAAGATGTTGAAGAATTGCGTGAAGTGCGTCAGGTTGTCCAGGAGCCCGTCCATGAAAGTCGTGCCGCCAAAATGCTATTTAAAAAGGTTAATAGCATGATTGGTCAATTGGATAAGGTTCTAACAGATTTAGAGGAAAAACAACAAAAAGTCAAGACCCAAGGACTTGTGGGCGTGGAACTGATCAAAGAGCAAGATAAATCAAAGAAACGTCAAGAAGATATTGTGCAAATCGATGAACTGGTGCAAATTATTAAGCAGGTACATTGATACATATATAAAAAAAAACAAACTATTACTCTATTTTTCTTCTTCAGTTGAAACAAACCTCAGACGAGTCGAGACTTAAACAAATTGAAAATGTGTTAAGCAAACTGGATGCTGACAAAGATGGTGCCATATCGGTGGATGAAGTGCTTAAGGTAGTATTTGTTCTTTTTTTAGAATTATTTTTACTAATTAAAGATTATTTCTCTTTCAAAAAGGTTGTCGAGGCCATTGGTCGTGAAAATGTTAAATTGAATGAAAAACAATTAGAGGAATTAATTACTTTACTAGACAAAGAACAAATCATTGAAGCTGAGGAGAAAATTGAAAAGGCTATAGCCAAAAGTATAAAAGAAGCTGAAGAAGCTCAAAAAGTAGCGGAAAAAATACAAACAGATGAATTGAGTGGAAACAAAACTACAGCACAAAACTTTACAGATGATCTTAAAGATTGTGCTAAAGTTATTAAGGAAAATGCTTTAAATCTAGATGAGATTGATAAGAAAAATGTGCTAAAAACAGAGGTATGTAATATTTTAAAATAAAAGTATTTGTTTTTTTGATACTTACTAACATGAATTGTTTTTTATTTTTATTAAGGCTTCTGCTAATAACAAACAAGAAAGTGTTTTATTGGAAGCAGCTAAAAAACAAAAGGATAAAATTTTACCTAAAACTGATATTATGCCACCAACACCACCCTCTACGTTACCACCCTCTACCAAAACGAGTCAAGTCAATGCTAAAGATAAAATGATATGATTTAGCAAAGTCTTCTCTGGCAATGTTAATGTTAAGAGTAAAACAAAAAAATGAAACCTTCTTATTAGGAAATATGACAATTAATAACAAAGTCCCCACAAAAGAAGAAAGACAAAATTTGCCAGCTAAATTATAAACTACACAAACTTAACTACAATGTAATGAAATCGTTTTATCGACTATGAAGTAAATTTTTGAGTTTGTTAGTGTTTTCTGGTCTGAATTATAACAGCATATAAAAGAAGGTTTATTTGAATTTAATGTTTCTTCTTAAAAATCCGCGTGTAATTTCTGCAGTTTTTTTGAACTGTTTTTTTTTTTGTTTAATATCTTTGAATATTGTCATGTCAAGTTATTTATAAACTTTCTCCTAATATTTTTTATAGTAAAAAAATCTAATTGTACCTTAAATCCAAAATTATATAAATACATTTAAAAGAAAAAAAAAACAATAAAAAATATATTAATTTCAAATTTCTTTGATTTAAGTTAATTTTTTAAAGAACGTTTTTTTTAATAAACCAATTGTTTTTAAATACCTTTGCTGACCTTATATTTGTAGCAAAACAACATGAATTGATTCTGTTTTTTTATTTATTTAAAAAATCTAACGCTATGGTCACACTTAACAAATATTAGACGCCCCGTACATAAACACTATTTTTATTAAATATTTGTTTGATAATTCATAACGTTTACTAGAGCAAACAGCTTTTAACAATTATTAATTACATTTTACGACCTTTTTTAATTATAAACGAAATTAAGTAAATTACCAAAAATGGTTAAAAGAATGTTAAAGGTTGATAAATTTGCGTCAGGTTTTTTCTGATTTTTTCGTTAAATATTTGTTTAGTGTGGACATACCTTAAAAAATAAAGTTTGTTTCTTTAATTGAATTTAACGCTAAGAACTAATGCATGTTAAAAATTTGCACAAAAATAAAAGAAGATGTTTGTACAAACAAGATTATGTGAAGTAATTGTTGAAGAAAGATATTTTTGTAATAAAAGAAAAACACTAAACAAAAAGCAAGTAAAAAGAATTACATATTTTTAATTTAACACATACATATATTTAAAACTTAATATTAAATCTTAAAGAACTACTATTGTTTAAAAATAATAATGTATAAATAATAAAATATTATGAAAATAAAAGTATATTTGGCAAAGAACTTTTGTGGTAAATAGTTAAAGAATAATACAAATTGTTTTATTTAGTCTTCATTCATTATTTTTAATGAACTATGAGTTAAAGTAAATGATTGCCTAACCTTTTGTTACAGGTGGTCGACAGTTAAAATGAACCATTTGAAATTTTTACAGAACAAGTTGGCATAAAGTAACCGATTAATATCAATTTAAGGCAAGAGTTACCACCGTTTATGTTTTTGCTTTTCGGGCTCATTGAGAATATGTGGTATTAATTATGTGAAAGATCTCCGAATAATAAAGAGTACAATTTAAAAGTCATTATCAGGTGTGTGACGACCATTGAAAGATTTAAAACAATCATTTTAAAATGAGTGATACATTTCGAACCATTTTTAAATCTATTTCTGTATTCTAGTCTTAATTTTAGTTCTAAAATATAGCTCGATTAAGACATCAATATCATCAATATAAAATTATAAAGAATAAAGGCAGGAAATTATAGGGAAATGTGTTAGAAATCAATTTTAAAGACATTGAAATCAAAATTTTCGGGTTTAAATTGTTTCGTTTTAAAAACAAATTTCATAATTGATTTACAAAACCTTATAAATTAAAAATTAAAAAATAGCCATAAACCTGGTTATCAATTTATAAATTATTAAAAAAAATAAAAAAGAAACAATTTGAATGTCAAAGCAAAAAAAATTTAAAAAGTTTTGTTAATGAAAATCTTGATTACTAACTAAGTTCACCAATTACATTTGAATATGAATGTACATATGTATGTATGTTCTGCAAATTGAAATGAAGTGGATTAAAAACCGAACAAATTTGGAAAACGAGCCTGTATATCTGTGGCATTTTGACAAAACGTCCTTAGTCAAATTTAAAAAGATGAAAAAAATGTTGTTAGAATTTTCATTCAAATAACATTTTTGTTTACATTTTTAAAATTTTGTATTATAAACTAAGGCGAATTCATAAAGGTGACATTTTCGAATCATCTGTTTAATGTTTGTTTCCTTGTTTGTATACTGAATGTCAAGCGTTGTTTACATTTTATGAAAAAAAATTGTTAAAATTTAAAACTCAATAAAAAAATAAATTCTTGAAAAAACCTATTTAAATGTTATAGAACAAAAAAGTGAACATAAAATTTAAACACAAGGATTTTAAAAGGCGAAAGGAATAAGTGGAGCCACAATAAATTTGCAATACAGGAAAAAAATTTAACTTCTAAAGCAATTGCGTATATTTTATAAACAAATAATTTTGACAATCACTCTTACTTTTTACAATAACAAAATACATAGTATGTATTTAAAAAAAGAGATAGCTAGCATAGCTCTATCTCATGATGCGGTCACATTTATGAATTCGCCTTGTTATAAACGAAATTTTTCTGTAATTTTGGTTTATTTTATTTTTTGATAAAAATGATTTTGTCACCGAGTTTTTTTTTAAAACTTTTTTGCTATCTAAACTCGACTTAAGATGTTTTGTCAAAATGCCACAGATATATATTTTTATATATGTATGTACTTCATACTTTGAGTACCAATTTACAAGAACAGCTCTTAAAAACAGGAAACACTACAGTAGTTTTGTCAATTATTGAAATCAAAATCTCGTTCGATTTCAATTCCACTTCATTTCGATTTGTAGAACATGCCCGATTAGTTTTCATGTCAAAAAAAAAAAAACAAATTACTATATGAAAATCCATATTTAAATATGAATTGATATTTAAATACAGCTGGTGAAGTTGGCCCTTAATTATAAATTTGTTTAATCCAATTTTATATTGTTTGAATAATTATGAATTTGATTAATTCCATGGTAGAATAAATACAAGGTATACCTGGTACTTATTATACTATGGATTAATTCAAATGTTTCGATAATTTAAAAAATGTAAAGTAGAATTTATGACAAATCGATAAGTAATATTTTTTTTTTTACTAAATTTAAATACATACTTAATAATCATCACAAATAATTTAGCGGTGACGTATTAGGTCTAGAATAAAATTGTTCCATTTCCTCAAACACTAATGCTGAAACCTTTGCTTCAATTCGATTAATGATATGCGGTGGCATATTCGAATCTTTAAGCTTCTTCGCCAAACATGCGAAAAGAAGAGCAGTGGAATCCTGTTCGTCCTTTTGTTTGACCTTATAAGTTTCGGAAATGCCTGATGCAGGCAAATCCAGAGAGTCCTGCAACTTTTTTTTCTGAAAACAAACGTTTTAAAACAATTGCGATAATTAGCAAGGTAAACACATAATTCATACCTTTCTTTCCCGAGAACTAGTTGAAAACGGAGAAGCAGGTGACATGTTGTAGCTATCCGCAGAATCAATATCAATGAATTCAGTTAAATTCTCTTCGTCATTGTATATATTTTCAACAGCGCTAAAAAGAAAAAGAATTTTTAACAATTTTGAACGTTAATGTTCGCATGGAATTTAACATGGAAAATATTATGGCAAAAGTGCAGATTACGGGGCGTACGAAAAAAAAATTAAGCCCCCATCTGAAATTAAAAACAAAAAAAAACCAAAATTAAAATTTAAGGGGGCTGAGGCCCGTGGGCCGCCCTGGATCCAAAAAACCGCCCGCCCACTTAGTGGCATGTGTGTGTACTCAAATTAAAGGTAATTGTACAAGAAAAACGAAAATAATAAAATTTAGGGCGGGCTGGACATTTATGGCCCTCTGGGTCAAAAACAAGTGCCCGCATCCACTCACATCTATGTGTAGGTACTCAAATTAAAGGTAGTTTGCTCACGATTGTAAATATTTTGTTTTATTTTGTATTTTTTTATGTTTTACGCTCGATATTTTTAACAAAAAATTTTTAAATTTTTTTTGTAACTAATAGCCTATTTCCGATGTGCTAATTAATTCTTATCTGCGTAGGCGGCCTTCGGCCGGGCGCAAGGATTCTCTCCTCTATGGTATAACAAAAACCGGCTTCGCTAACTAAAGCTTATCTGCATAGACGGCCTTCGGCCGGGCGCAGGGATTTTTCTGCTCTATGGTATAACAAACACCGTCTTCGCTAACTAAAGCTTTTCTGCACCTAAAAGATACTTAAATTAACCTAGAGAGGAAAATAATATGCGATTACAAAAACAAAATACATAGGTATTTGCAATCGTGAGCAAATTACCTTTAATTTGAGTACCCACACATATCACTAAGTGGGCGGGCCACGGACCTCAGCCCCCTTAAATTTTAATTAAGGTTTTGTTCTTTTTTATTCTGAATCGGGTGGCATATTTTTTTTTGTATGCCTCGTAAAGTGCACTTCAGCCAATATTATTAACACCGAGTGCTTTCAAACACAATCTCAATGCGAACGCTAACGTTCGAAGCTGTTGGAGTTAGATTTATATTTCTACCGCACTGAGTTTTATATTTCTATCGAACTAGCAGATAATATTTTTTACCGCCTGGAACTTGTTACGTTGTCCAAAAAAGACAAGGCTTCAAAATATTTCCATTTCTTTTTCGGTGTTTCAGTACTATTCCCAGAAGCAACCTTCCGCATTTTTTTACATCTTTTGTAGGAATCACGTAGGCCCTTCCAACGTTTCTTGCATTCTGCTTCTGTAAAAGAACCTACATTCAATATTATGTTAAAATACAATTAAAAAAAGTAATAATGAAAACTAGCTTACCATCCAATTTTACATTTGCAGCAACCTCCTTCCATGCATTTTCCTTCTTTTTTAAATTTTTGTAATCTGCCAGTGCTAGATCGTATAAAATTGAACGTTTACGTACCTCTTCAATTAAAATTTCGTCTAAATCCATTTTAATTCTGAAATATTGAAATAACATTAATAAAAACATAAACACAATAAAATACTAGCAAAATACAATAAACTAGGGAAGGGCAATAAATATCGATATATCTAAAAAGCGATATTAAAAAAATCGATTTATATCACCGATACTTAAAATACCCATATATCGATATTTATTTACGACTTTTGAATTCGATAATTTTAAAACTACAAAATATGATACAAATTTCGGCTGTTTTTCAACTGTTTACAATACTCACGCCTGTCACAGAAATCAATTCCGATCGAAAGTGAAAGTGATTTCGTAAAAAAACAATAAGAAAGTTACAACGGAATTATATGTAATATGTGTGTGCATATGTAATTATGTATGTACACCAAAGTCCAGATTTGCCTCGAACCAATTTGCTTTGTTTTGATTTGCTTCGCTTTTTTAAATGTGGTTCAATCGAGAATCGTAGCTCAGATGTAACGCCATAAAATGTTACGAGGTTCTAAGAAATCTTTAACAATTCAGCAAACCTTTGACGATTTTGTTCACAAATCGGTAAGACCACTTGAGTGGGGTACACACTTTTGAACTTGAGTGAAAGGCAATAATTTCATCAGCTAGCAGTCAAACAAAAAAAAAATTTGTGGTTGACTGACGAAAATTTGCGGCTACACATCAAACAAGCTAAAATTTTATCAAAGCAGTGTAAATAATAAAAATTAGTTTTTTTTGTTTTAATTTTTTTATATCTTTGTAAAAATTTAAAACACTTGTTAAAATAAGAAAAAACGTTAATTATTTTGTTGCCAAATATACTAAATATTTCCATTTTGGACGCAATCAATAAAAAATCACTGCATTAACACATAAGAAAGTGATTCGATTTGCGTCGTATTTTCCCGTTCTCTATTACCGACGCAAGTGAATATATGTTTATTTAGTTTCGATATATTTATATTTAAATGTCGATATTTATATCATTATTCTTAAAAAATATCAATATGATATATATCGATATATTTCTTAAATTTGTCCATCCCTACAATAAACAAAAACATAAAAAAAGTGCGCCAAGATAGCGTCGATAGTTGATTTAAAAATGGGGATTTAATGCTTTTGGGAATTAAAATGAAAATTGGAGATTTACTTTTGGGAATAAAAATTTGGTATTTTAAAAATAGGAAAGAGAATGAAAAATTGTAATTTAAATCAGATAACAACGAAATGCTATAAACAATAATAAAATAAAATAAATATTGAAATAATCAATAGGAATATATGTATTAATAATAAAAAAATTATTTTATCATAAAAACAAACAAATTTCAAACATTGTAACAGATAAAAGCTTATATATATTCGGGATTTAAATACAGCGTTAAGAAAAAAACCGTATATAGTGCGGGGGTCGACGTACTATAGCGGCGAATTAGTTTTCAAAAAAAAACGTTTTCATCCAAATGAGTGAAATCTGGAATTTATTTTTTTTTTGCTTCAAAAAGTTACGTCAAGAATAAAACTCTATAGATTATGGAAAAGCTTGCCGTTAAAAAAAATCGGCGGACCAGTTTTAAAGAAATCTTTTTACGGGTTTTAAAGGCAACGTCAATGAAAAACTCCATAGATTATGAATGTATACGTGCTATCTATCGATCTACATACATATATAAAAAAATTAAAAATGTTTGTCTGTTCGTTTGTTGGCTTATATACTCCTAAACTACTGAACCGATTTGCCTGAATTTTTTACAATAGCATCACGTTAGGGGCAGGGGAATCATAGGACGCCAATATTAAGTATTGCATATGTTAAGAGCCGCTACAACCATTTTCTTGAATTGCTTAAAGTAGCATCTGCTGAACCCCGAAATTGAAATGAGATAGCAGCAGGGGAAGTGGTACCCCCATAGGAAGCTAATATTAGTAATGTTATAGTGAGAATGTTCAAACTTGGTAGGAAGGACTCTTATAGTAAACTTCACATTTAAAAATAAAAATTAAGGGGAAAGGAGCAGCTGAACAATAACTGAAGAACTATCATTGCTAGAGTCTTCAGACGTCGTTAAAGCCACTAGTATAGAAAAATATAAATTTTTAAATAGTAATCGGTGCGGTAGACGAAGGAAGAGCAGTACCCTCATAGAACGAAGCTATTAAATTCCGAATATCTGAAGACAAATGTCTTCAAGTATAATAGGATCAACTCTTATGGTAAACTACACCTTTCAAAACAAAAATTTAGGGGGTATGGTGCAGGAGGAGCAATAAATAATATATAAATGAAAAAGCGTATGTAATTTTGATCCCTATAGACATCTACAGAAAGCAATACAAAATATAGGCTGGGATGTAAAAATTTATTGTGATTTTAATAATTATTTAATTGACAAAATAGTTACATAAAAGGGACTAAGGGTCCGATAAATATTTAAGCACTTAAAATTCATCTTTTAAAAACATTTTAAATAAACTCTTACATTAAAACATTCCAATAGTTCTTAACAACATCTATTGCTGTTGCTGAAGCCAACCAATACGCCAAGATGTAGCCTCCGGAAAATTGTATTTAACCACAGGCGAATGTTTGTATCTCTGCACTAAATATTCTTTCCTCTGGCCACTCTGTAAGAGTTGACGTTCAGCTTCTGTTGCCGATTTCATGGGACTGCGAAATTGGCCAACAAATTTCTGTTCATCGGGTGAAAGAGTATACGAAAATTCTGAAGATTGATATTGGTCACGTTTTGAACGAGGCCGTTGACCTGTAGTTGTAAAGGAATTGAAAGGTGACTTCCAGTTTGGTGACGAGTTCGAACGTGCTGATTGTATTGTTCTATATGTTTTTGAACCACTAGAGTTTGAAGAATTCTTCGTATTGCTCAAAAACTGCAAGGTATTGGATTTTTTTTTGTTGTAAATTTTAGTTTTAGAGGACTGCATACTATCTTTTCCTGTTGATTTTGTGTTTTCAGCCTTATCGGAAATTTGATTTTGAACTAGCTTTTTGCTTTGTGAATTTTCATCCTTATTTTTAACTGGCATAATCAAACTATTTTCAAAATTTTGTTGATATGGCTCTAAGCTACTTGGTTGTCCTAGCAACTTTTCATTGCTTGTTTGCCGTACTTCCTTGGTGGGTTCATTTTTGTTAACTGACTCTTTAACTATTTTAATGTTAAAACATTTCTCTAGAATTTTCTCATTTCTTTCTCTTAAATATCTTTGAAATTTGGTTTCCTTGTGGCCAATTGGATTTGTTTGGAATTTGTAACAATCAAAATTTGAAAACATGGCGTTCAAATAAAATAAAAATTTTGTTAAAAGCTTTTAAAATCGAAATATTAAAATAAAAAGAAAAACTATAATATAGTATAATAAAATATAATTTTACAATCGGTCGTGACAATTTCTTTAAAGCAACTAAATATTATCGAAACTTGATTGGGTTTTAACCTAAACGTCAAGTTTTTTTCTGCATTTTATTTGACATTTCTCAATTTCAGACTAACTCAATTTGAACCATGGAAAGATACACCGAAACGCGTTAAAGTTATTCAGGCTTATTATGAAAATGGGCGTTCAAATTAAAATGAATGTCGTGCGCTTCGTCAGTGATGAGGCACATTTTCACCTCAGTGGATTCGATAAGCAGAATTGCCGCATTTGGGCGAATTATAATCCAAGAGTGATTGTCGAAAAACCAATGTACCCACAAAGAGCGACTGCTTGGTGCGGCTTATGGGCTGGCGGCATAATCGGGCCGTATTTTTTCCAGTTACTGTGAATGGTGTTCGCTATCGTGAGATGATAACGAACTTTTTATTGCCTGTATTGGAAGATATGGATGTGGACGATATGTGGTTTCAACAGGACGGTGCCACTTGCCACACAGCTAACAAATTTAATGGCCGTGTTTTTTTTTATATTAAATTCTCTAAGCAATTTAATAAAAACTTACTAAAAAACTATTTTAAAAATACTGAAAAAACACTTGCAATATAACTGTACAATCTTATCGCCAATGTGTATGTCAAAATCAGAAGAGAAGTGCAATATACTGTGAATTTTTTTTCCCTTTATTTATTCCCCGAGGGAACATAGGGCTTCAACAAGATATTTCCAACTTAATCAATTGTTCGCAATTATTTTTGCCTCATCCCATGATTTATTGATGCCCGCAAGTTCCCTCCTTACAGACCTACGCCAGGTATTTTTGGGTCGACCTCTTTGTCTACTTCCATGTGGATTCCATTCAAGTTCCATCCTGGTTACATTATGTACTGGCTTTCTTAAGGTGTTTCCTATCCATTTCCACTTTCTGCGTTTTATCTGTATGTGTATAGGCTCTTCTTTGGCTAAGCTCCAGAGGTTTTCGTTTGTTATTGTGTTGGGCCAGTATATGCCACATTTATGCAACTACATTGCCAACTTATGGCAATTCTATTATGAATAAGTCTTATTTTATAATATCAGTAAAACCTTTAGCATACCCTTAGGCTTATCAATAAAAGATATAAAGACCCAACTATACGACATCCTCTTATTTGCCTGATTTATCAGTTTCTTTTTCATTTTCGTGGCGGAAACAAGTAAAATTAAGTGGTCGAACTATTTTTAATAATAATTTTAATAAAAATGTAATAAATGTGTTAAATAATAAGTGTTTTGATAAAATATAATAAAAAAAGTCAATGTAGGTACGGACAAGTCAAAGTAAATATACCGCAAGTGAATAAAAAAAAGATTGGGAAATTCGCGGCAGCCGTTGAAGAAAATATTTTATGACGTCATAGTCTTGTAAAATTTATAAAAAAATGCAGTAATGGCTGAATAAAAGTGTAATTATCGAAATAAGTTATTAAAAAAAGAGTTCCGTTAATAAAATACAAGTGTTTTTAAAGCGGCAGCAAATTGTAACCGGCAGCCCGCCGGCCAGTTCTTTTGTTGTATGTTTTTTTCATGTTTGTGTGTTTTTGTTTCTGCTAAAAAGCCAAATAGGTATAAAAGGAAAAAGCATTTAAAAATTGTTTTTGTGTTTATAGGTAAAAAAGTAAAAAATGTTTTGTCAAGTCTGTGTTAAAAATGTAGAAAATTATAAAAGGTAAAATCATAGTATAATAAGTACCAGATATGTTCATTAGGGAGAGTTGTCATTATTTACCCATGTAAAGTCAAATTAATTTATTTGATTTTTGACTCTTGTTTTAAAATTTTTTGTTTGACGTTATATGGGTTTTGAAATTGGTAACAAAATTTCTAATGGCTATACCTTGTACTTATTCTACCATGGGTAAAATTAAATAAAAAAAGGCCATGCCAAGTAAAAATAAATGTAAAATTAAAGTTAAAAAGTTTAAAAAATATAAATATACAGCCCAATTATGAATACAAATTCCCCGGGAGTTTTTTCCCTTTTCCCATTTTTACAATTGAATTTGCATTGAAAAAATGAGAGAGGGAACAAAACTCCCGGGGAATTTTTATTTATAATTGGGCTGATAATCTGAAATGCTAATTTAAAAGTATGTATGCAGTTAATTTAAAATAAAATGGAAACAGTGCGCAACAAATTACATGGAAATATTTACAGAATACTGGAGAAATAAGAAAGGTAATGTGTATACATATCAATTTATACCAATTTAACTACAAACATACATATTATTAAAAATAATCACAATTAAAAAACAAATATGTTATACTCAGTAGAATAGTTGCCAGATAAAATTGATTAGAAATCGTAAAATTTTGAGGGAAAATAAAATGTATTGACCAAAGATCAGGGATGATAAAGTTAGTACAATTGTACTTTTTTCAGTAATATTAGCTTTGCAAAATTACTGAAGTACTCCAATGACATGTTTAGTAAGATTTCTAAATTTTAATCGCGTTACCGGTTTGAAATGCTTTGAAAATCAGTTGCATTAAAACTAGAGTTGGGCAAATTCGTTCCTTTTGTGGAATCGTTCCGACCGATCCGAAAGATCAAAGGAACTAGGTCGTTCCTTTCGTTCATCGTTCCGGTTTTTTACTTTGAACAATAAATGAACGAGGAACGAGAAAACTACTCTGTCGTTCATAAAAACGTCAATTATCAAATATTTGTTATTGTTTGTTTATATGTTGTTGCGTAACAACTACCTACGTAAGAATTACATATGTATGTACTTTTTAAAATGTTTGTAAACATCAATAACAAATAATAATAAAAATATATTGGTTTGGATCATATTAGCAATTTATTTAATTAAAAATTTTTTATATGTCACGACAAAAATACACAAAAGCCGGCAACATTGATCAATTCTTAAATGTTGTTGGTTACATCATTTTTGCAATTATGGGTCGATATTATAAAAACAATGCAAAGAAGTCACCTTTATGTAAATACTGTATCGAATTTAATTCGGACAAAAGATTTACTATAGACTAATAATTCTTATTTGCTATAGTTTAAGTCAACAAAAAACTTATATAGAAATTTGTCAAAAAACTACATAAATCGAACTTTGATCTCATTGAAAATAACCATTTTATGTTCCTTACAATCAGGTTTGTTCAGATACTCGCACAATTATCAAATCGCAAGTGTTGCAAATCGCAAAACATGTCCTAAATCTTTCGCGTTTTGCTTGCGATTTTGTACTTTGTTAATATTATTCTCAGCATTACTAAAGGCCGCGATTCACTATCCTACACAATCGTACGATTCATTCACACGAAAATCTGATGGAATTCTATCCGACACAAAATTTTTTTCAAAATCCTACTTTATGAGCACACACGATTTTTTGACAAATCGTACGACTAAATAGGATAGTGTATCGCGGGCTTAACATGTATTTTTAGAATATTATTTTAATCAGCTGTTTATTGAAATCGCCATTGATGTTATTTTTAGGTTCCGTTTTTTATAGAATTAAGAAACAATATTAAAGTATACATATCGTCATCTAAAAGACCTAATAACCTATCTGCAAAAATTTCAAAATTGATTTTTTTATGGATTTTTATTTCTTATATCATAACGCATATGTGTGCAAAATTTTGAACATGTAATATTACAAATGACAAAGTTTTTCTACCTAGAGGACCGTTACGCACTAAAAAAGAGAAAAATAAATCATCAAAAATCACGATAAGAGTTTTATTTTGTTGCATAGTGTAATTTAAACAAACATTAAATACTTATTTTTGCTTAAACCAGTTAAAAAAACTACTACTTTAATTATTTAATGTATATAATATTCATGTGTAAAGAAATTTTTATTTATGCATACTAATTAGTACTGCAGATAGGTTATTTGGTTTCAGATTTTTACAATTCCAAAAAACCTAAGTGTCATAACATAAGCTGTGATTATAAAAACAAAATTTTCTCACCCGATATATATTACTGGTTTCATTTTAATCAAAATGTGTAATTTTCGTTTCAATATCGTTAATAGTTCCAATTTTATAACGTTTTTTCCCTCTCCTGTAAACTTTTGAAAACTGCAGATAGGTTATTTCGTCTTTTAGGTGACGATATACATTATTTTATTAAATAATTCGGAAAATAGAAAAGTTATTCTCGCTCTTATTACCAAGTTTGTATTGTATGGCATGTTTAAACTTTTTATTCTTTCGTTTGCGAATTATCGACATACCCCAATCCATGTTATTTATGTTGAATATGCAATACAGTTCTAGTTTTGCCAACTTATGGCAATTCTATTACACAGTACAACATTTTCCAGGTGATTGATTCGGGACTCAATTCTGAAAGTAGACCCAAAAAGAAGAACTTCTGCATCATTAGTTTGGTCATGGTACCTCAATAAATAATTTAAAAATTAATTTGAAGTTAGTACGTATCGTATAATGGAATTTGTCACGTTTTAGGCTCTTTTGTTTGTCATAAGTTTTTTAAATTTTTTTCAGCTTATTCGGACTAGTGGTTCTCAAGTAATGACAAACAAGAGCATAAAACGGACAGGTTAGCCCTACATGTTTCGATTGCATCCACTTAATCTCTTCAGAGGGGTTTGCCGTTTAGCACTCGCAGCCATCGACGACTGCTGGCAGTCGATAGACAATCTTTAAACCAAATTGTATTTAACCTTTGGCAGATCGAAATTTGCTTTGAATGATTATCTTTTTTAACTGATTTTACATGTTCTTCCTTACTTCTGTTTTTCGTACTTTTTGTCAAGAATTCTTCTTAAAGTCCAAAGTAGATTTTTTTACTTTAATTTTATTTTTATCTAATTTTAAATTAAATTTTATGTGGAACTCGATTTGACATGTTTATAGAAATATGCAAATTAAACATGGAAATTGTTACATTTTTTGCAGATTTTGCGAATCATTCAGAAACAAATTTTGTTTTAAAAATAAAACGTTAAAAATAATAAGCAGCTTCGTTCCAGAAAATGTTATTTCCGGGAAAACGAACAGTACAATACCATTGTTATACACCGTTAGTTACCGCACAGTTGCAAAGACCAAAAATTTCAGTCGTTCTTAAAAAATATTGTATAAACTTATTTGAAAGGAAATATCAAATATGCTTCTCTTTTTACAATCAGATTTTTAGTTCAGATATACATATATAGATAGATATAGCCCTTTAAAGTTGACACATTTCCAGTGTTAAGAAACAGACAATTTTTAGATAATTTGGTCCGCTTTCAAATACAATATCTCGAAAACTAGGTAACGGATCGTCATTCTATTGATAGATCTATTTATTAAGAAAAGCATATACAAATATTGTAGTGTTTACTTTGTGTTTGTCCAGGTAAATCGTTATATACCAACTATCCGTTTTCTCCATATTTCTCAACTTTGATGGAAAATAAAAAAAAAACTATAAATTTTGCAACAAAATAATTTTTTTTCATTTTATTTTCATAAATGGTGGATTTTTTTTTTATAACAAAAAGTACCATTTGGTGGGAAAAGTACTCTTTAAGTTAAAATTCAGTACCAATTAAAAATTTTAATTTTGCAACACTGGGCTAAGAATACGTGTGAAATCTCTCAGCACAATTGTGCTATGGAGCGCCCACCATTGTTGTAAATGGATGGGGCGCTTGACGCTTATGTATACATAACAGAAATATTATTTACATGTGCATCTCAAATATAAATACTGCTTGCTATAAAATATTTAGATCAATAAATTCCATTAAATATTTTTTGTTCATTTTATTTTCATAAATTATTGTTTTATTTTTGTTAGCAAAAAGTACCATACTCTTTTAGTTGAAGTTTAGTATCATTTCAAAATTTCAATTTTGCAACACTGGTGCTCATAATTAAAAAAAAATTACATTATCGGGTGTGTTCTAGAATCCGAATCCACTCGAAAGTGGATTACTTTAGCATTATTGGTGTTCTGCATTTCACATCCACATGTTTTTATTCGTTTTCAATTTGAGTAGATATGGGTTGGTGAAAGTAAACCAAATCGACTTTTATTTTAATATGTTATAACATTTTTAACAAAAAAATTTATTTTGCTTTTAGCTTAAAATCTTCTTAATCCATTTTAATCAAAAATATATCGTTATCAAAAAACGCAAAAGGCCCTTACTTACCCTAAATTTAAAGTTGATTTTTTCATTGATTTTGTTATATAAATAAATGTTAATAAATTTCCATGATTTGTAAACGTTATTCTGGTGTCAGTCTTTACATAAGGGCTGCCAGATTTGATGATTTATCGTCATTTTGTCGATTTTTTGTTCCGAACTTAGCATAGTGCCGAATTGCTGATTTTTTTTGCTAAAAAGTGAAGATTTTTTTCAGTCTCCAAAGTCTGAATAAAACATTACATTTTCTGGCAATTTCGTTTTTAAATCTTGTTCGCCAGCCTTACCTTAGCAAATAATCGAATGAACCTTTTACGAATCTCTGTATAAATCATATTTTCAACAATTATACGGTGAGGATTTCACGAGTTGTAAGATAATATTTATCTACATGAGTCTCATACGATTTTTGACATAAAAGTCTCGTTTGATTATCTTTATCCACGTCTTAAACGATTCCCACATCGATTGAAAAGGCGTCTTTCGCTATGCTATGGAACAATCTCACTCGTGTATGAAGTAGTTAAATATGTTTTTTTTTTGATAAAAATCAAACAAAAATTGTGTACAAAAAACCAAATTTTCAGTTGTCCGATTTCAGGAAACTGACGATTTCCTCACAAATTTATCTGGCAGCTGTGCTTTACATAGTGATTTGCAAAGTTCTGTGATCATATGTCAGCTTGTTTTATAGTTATCGCTATCAAATGTTCTATATGGCTAAAAAACACCCTTGCATCCGTATATTTCTTTGCGTATTCCACTGAATAGCCTGGCGGTATCTTCCTCTTCTTTCCGTAAAGTGTGTCTTTTTGACTTTTTTTTCTCTCTCGTTACACTATCCTTGGCCAGAAAATGCGTAAGGTTATTCGTAGGCATTTATCGGCAAAAACACTCAATGCCTGTGTGTCACGTGGTGCCATGCTTCATGTTTCACAGCCATATAAGTCTGTGTTCACACTATGAAAGTTTTCTTTCAGAAAGGCTAAGTTTATTGGTGAGAGAGGAAGAGAACATGCTGTTATTCTCTCCCCTCTTACCAATAAACTCACACTTTCAGAAAGAAAACTTTCATAGTGTGAACCTAGACTAACAAAGTGGATTCTACACTAGAATTAAAAATTCTTTGTTTGCTCTGTTGATTCTATTGGATATGTTAGCCGATGCCCCGACTAATTTATCGATGAGGCCAATATGGCCGACATGGGTCAAAATACCTTTATTTTGAATACTATTTGTAATAATAATAAAAAAAAATCGCTCTCTAACAGTTTCGTTGAAAAAAAAAACATTCTTTCTATCTTTACACAAATTCTTGTTCATAAATTTATTGTTGCTTTCCATTAACCTAAATTTATGATTGTTTTGCGATATGTTGATAATAACGATTATTATCACCCAATATCATCAATACCAGTGAAAGATAAAAAACTTTATGGTGAAATTCTGATTTCTTACATATGCTCATAAAAAAGACAACAGGGATCTCTTAGATACAAATGTATTTACATAATAAAAATGGCAGTATCAGCATTTTCATACACAGTTGAACATTTCTATAGTGAACTTCTATAAAGGAAGCTCGCTCTATTATGAATTGATTTTAAAAACACTACTTTTTAGTTAAAATTTCAGTGTTATTCTATCTCCTTACAATGATTTTCCAAACAGTGAATTTTTTCTTACAATGAAAAAATATTTCAAAACCAAATTTTAGTCTCTTGCATTTTTGTCTCCATAAAATGAATTATTTAAAAAGAAATTTCTGTTATGAAATTTTCAAAGATAAAATAAGAATAAAATAAGACAGTCTTTGTGATAATAATTTTCACAGCAGTAGCCTGTGTTAAGTGACCGAAAATGTCTCACCGAAATATCATTTCTCTTAAAAAACTATATTTATTTAATAAAGTTAAAGAATTAGTAATGAAAACAAAATATAGCAAAGCAATTTTCTTCCCATTAAGTATTTAAAAAACAAATGCAGTAGTTCTAAAACTGTAGAAAAAGCAACGATTAGTACAAACAAGACTTCAAACCTGCCTTTTTTAAAAATTTTGATGATGCAATGCTTTAATAAATAACCGCTGAAGAGTGAATTTCAAACTAAAATAACTGATTTTTTTATAAAAGGTGGTCCAAACATAATGCACGATGTTAATTGTGGGCCATACCTTAACGCCATGTTTTTGCCCGACTTAATTTGTAATTTCTTTGTTTCAGTGTTTGACAAATTCAACTATGGAGAGGTACATAATTGAGAAACGAGTTAAGATTGTTGAAGCCTTTTACGAAAATGGGCATTTAAATCAAAATGGATTTAGTGCACTTTGTGCTTTTTTTTTGGTCAGCACAATCGGGAGAATTGTTCGCAAATTTAAGCAAGCAGGGTCTGTAGGAAATGCGAACACACCTCTTCATGCTCGCCCAGGGCTGGCGGGGTCAACGGGCCGGGCCGTACTTCTTCCAAAATGAGGTTGGTAAAGCAGTTACCGTGAATGATGTTCGCTATCGCAAGATGATTACGTACTTCTTGTGGCCAGAAATTGAGGATATGCACCTGGACGATATGTTGATCCAACAGGATGGTGTTAATTGGCCGTCACGATCATGTAATTTTACACCAATGCACTTCTTTCCTCGGGGATATTTAAAAGAAAAAGTGTACGTCAATAAGCCAAGAAAAATTCAAGAGCCAAAGGATGAGAAAATTCGGCACATTAACGACATTGACCCTCAATTATTTCTCAGAGTCTTTGAAAATATAGGCCATCGGATAGAGTTATGTGTTTCACTCATAATTCTCATAGATCCTTCTATAATAATTAAAAATATTAAGATATTTCCCTGAAATTTTTTTTTTTATTTACAATTAACATCGTGCGTTTTAGTTGGACCACCCTTTATAAAAGCGAAAAAATATATAATTTATTTATAATGAAGTTATTTTATGGTTCCATGCAGCTTCATTATAGGGATATTCGACTGTATTACCATGTTTACATTGGGAAATTTTTTTTTGTTAGGAAAAATTACAATAAGCATTTCGGTAATAAAATTGTTTATTTGTTTTTCTTACGGAGAAAAAGAATAATAGAAAAATTTCCAAAGAATTTATTTTTACATAATGTAAACTAAGAGTAAATATAAAAATTATTGTATTTTCCATATTTAAGTTTGATGTGTCTTTTGTTGTTGTAGCAATTGCCACTAACATTAAGAGTTATGGGAAAGTAAGAGTCATGGGTAAATTGGGATGTTAAAAGCAGGAAAATCAAAACAAACAAAAAATTGTAATGCGAATATGTATGTACATATATACAAAAAGAGGAATAAAGGCATCTTATAAGGGTGTTCCTAAAGACATAAGAAAGATTTTTTTATATAAACATTTAAATAAATTTGGATACCTAAATATTCTTTTAAATTTTTTCTATATTCTTGAAAATATATAAAATTTTTAGTTTTCATTTTCATTTTGTTTTTGTTTTAATTCTTATTGAATTAAAAAGGAACTCCCTTATTTGAAGAGAAACCAATGCTTAGATTATGTGTCCTAGATGTTTGTTGTTATTGTTATTATTTTTTTGGTATAAATATTGTATGATTTTATTAGTTTTTGCTTTTATTTCATGAAATTGATATGATTTGAATTTGAACATTTGATTTCAACATATTGATAACATAAAAAAGTATAAAATATACATATATAGAGAAGAAAACTTATAAGAAAAAATATAGTCAATTTAAGGAAACTCAACAATTTTCAAATATGTATAGGTTTAGATAAAAATACTTTAGAATTGAATAATCAGATACCAGCTATTTAAACAACTCAGAAAAAGGGGTGGGCATCCAAGCCCGATAAATAATAAAATAGTAGAATCAAGATTTTTATTCAAATTAAATTAATGGCTAGGGAAACCAGAAATATGCTCTCAAAAACGAGTTTTATGCCCATTAAATATGTAGTAAAAACCTGAAAATATGCCACAAAAAATTCAAAAATTTTTAATTTGAAAACAAAATATTCCACAATTTTATAACAGTTCCATTTAATAAAATCAATTCTTAAATTATAAGCGGTAAAGCCTATACACCAATACTATGGTCAGACGAATTTTCGAGATTTTACCCTATTTGGAAACGATGGGCAGTTATGAGCTCACAAAAACAAAGTTATTATCTAAATTTTAACACCCATATGAGATTTTTTGTCTTAAAGGGATTTTAGGGACGGTCGCTAAATTGTTTATAAATATAAACAATTAAAATGAAGTTAAAGCTATTTATGGATGGGAGCTTTGGGCAAATGTGAACTGATTCGAAAAGAATTTAATTTGCAGTAAAATATTTATGGGGCGAATTTAATCTAAATGCGAACATAATAAGATGCTTTATGGACACAAAGATTCTAATTTGGAAAGAAGTTTTTATGGCGAATATGTAAAATTATAGAACGATTCTTACCACTTAGATAGACTTCGTCCTTAGTACAATTAAAATGTATTTACCAAATTTGATCAAATTATCCAGAAGATTGCAACTTGTACTTCGCGCACCTAATTAACATGGAAAGGCAACCAGCCAGACGGACGGATCGTTAGATCACTTTAAAAAGTGATTCTAAATCGATCGGTATAATAATAGATTGGTCCAGATTTCTATTTATGACACACATCGCCAATAACTTTTATAATTGATTCTTTCTTAATGTTTCCTTAAATATAAAATTAAAAAGTTTAAAATAACATTTATCTTTAATGACAACCTGCTTTGTCTTAGACTGCTTTTTCCATTTTTTCATGAATTTTTAAAAAACAAAAATTTCTCAATTTTGATAAAAACTGCGCATGTTAGAAAAAAGTTTTACTTTTCTTAAAGAAATTTTATTGCGGAATTTCGGTTTTTTAGTTCTTTCAATAAGCTCGAAAGCCAGAGCTTACCTAAAAAAAAGCTGGCACCACTGGATTCAGCGTACCTGAATAAGGTTAAAACGCCAGGTGCCCCGATTGTCTGTTTTTTCAACTAGCACAGTGTTATTAGTGCCACACCCATTTCTCCAAGCGCGCCCACTTTTCTTCGAATGTCTTGTAGTGGTATTGAAGCTATTTGTACAAAACTTTGTAAATTTTGCTGTTAAACACACTTTTTAATGGGTTTTGTGCATTGACAACCCAATACCAAATTTTTCTGCTACCGTTCTTTAGATATTCACAAATTTATTTCATGTCATGCCCCTTTTTCCAAGTCCCCCCATATTTCGTCGGATGTATATAACATATAACATTTTTTTACAGGGGGTGCCATGCCTAATTATCCAATCCAGCGCATATTTTTTTGGAATAGCTGTGTGTTAGCAACCTAGTTATGTATGCGTTATAACGGTAAAAACAACTCATTCTGAAAATATTATTAAAAGGAATATTCAAAATGGATGGTAGGGGTAAGGGAACAAGCCGATTTTTATCAGGATATCGTTTTTATATTGCCAGAATATACTTCTCTTATCCCACCCATTTTTTTTTTGAGAGGTTGTGTATTGATAACCAAGATGCTTGTGCCTAATTTTGAAACTTTTCCCTTCTTCAGATATCAGAAATGAAAAAAAAAAATAAAAAACAACAACAAGGTACTTATGGGTAAAATAAGAGGCAGCCATGGTTTTGGGGTCCATATTGAAAAATGTTTTTTCTCTGGGTGAACTTACGGGTTGAAACAATTTTAAGAAATAAGCTTTTTATAGGGCTTTGTGCTATAAAAATTAATGCCGTCGCTTATATTTTCATAAAATTAGCTTTTGTGATATTTTGTCCAGTTTAAAAAGATTTTAAGCGAGATATGATGATTCTTTTCTAAGAAATTTATTTGTTGTAACAGCCCTTATCATTTCAAATGAAACACAAGGTAGCTTGATAAGACTATTTTCACTGGTTGCTTAGGCCAGATCGTCAGGAAACTTAATCCAAAGATGTAAGAAAAACTAAAGATATTTAACAAATAAAACTGTTAAGCGAATAACAACAGTTTACTTGTAACAATATCAAAAAATTACTTAATCATGTTTCGTTTTTGGGGCCCTATGCTCCTTATAGGATCTTCGGGAACAATTAATGATTTCAGACCCTGATTCGGATTAACGAGATATTCGGATTACTGGATGTGCTGTTATTATGAATGATTATTCACTATATCCGAAAATAAAACACAGGCCAGGATTTCCAAGCAAATTTATTTTATTTTTATTAATCAAGAATGAAAAAATTAAGTTTCGTATGCTACGTTAGCAACTGCTGATAACGTACCTTGTGTCAAAATGGTGTGTTGGTTCTGGGGAATCTTTACTAAATTCTATAATTTTCGCTTTAAATTATAAAGTTTTAATTTTTGTTAAGTTATTATATTTCAAAGCATACAATTTAAAATTAAATATTTGTTTCAATATTTGACCCAACGTTAAAATATGTGTCAGTGTTGTAAACGTTTTCTGAATAAGACCACCTTGTATGAATTCGTATCAAACGTATTTTCAAACAAAATTTCTATACAAATTTTTCTGAAAATATATTTCAAGACCAATTTAGTTTTTAATAAATCCGGCAGTAAAGCTTTTTTTAAATGTTATGTTTTTTTTAACATACATTATTTGTGATGTAGGGTTGCTTCTCTTGCAGTGCACATGCTCCCACGAAATATTGTCAGATTTAATAATCCAGCTAAGAATTTCCTCTTCAAAAATTCCCACGTCATTATTGCGGTAAAATTAGTTGCAAATTTTCAAAGTTTGCACAGAAAATCGCTTATTAAAATTATAAAAAAGCAGAAAAATAAAATAAATAAAAATTCGGTTTAGCGAACTTGCAATCAATGCGAACTATAGAGTATGTAGAACGTCATAAATTAAATTCGAATTACTGGATAATTCGGATTACACACCTTCGGATTAGCGAGCTGGCACTGTATATATATATATGTTTCGTTTTCAATCATATTTGTCTATTTTAATCTTTTCGTTAAATTTTCTTATCTTAAGTTAACAACATTTTAATTTAATAGTTTTTGCTGTTTAAACTCATTTATTAAAAAAAAAAAAAAAATAAAAACAAAAATCATCTGTCTACTACCAAGACCTGCAGCAGCCAGCACATAATACTCCAGACTCTTAGTCAATTAGCCTGAGTCTTGGTAGCAAAAAAAAAACCAGATTTGCAAATAAGTCAGCAAACTCAAAATTGATTTAAAATTTAATTTCTTGCAGAAAATTAATAATATAAAACAAAGTGTCTGTTGGTAATTTAATATGTTGCAAACAAATAAAAAACAGAATTCATTTTAAAGAAGTTTAGGAAAATTTTAGATACCCTTCAACCTATTTGATATATTTGGTACACCAATCGATTCTAAATCCAGTGAAATATAAACGCACGATGTTGTATTTCTTTGTTTCAGTGTTTGACAAATTCAACCATGGTGAGGTACACAATTGAGCAGGGCGTTAAGATTGTTGAAGCCTCGTAGACCTCGTGATTTTTTTGGTCAGCATAATCGACCAAATGTATCCACAATCGAGAGAATTTCAACAAACCGGGACTTTTGAAAATTGTTGAAAAGCCGATGCATCCACAAAGAGTGACTGTTTGGTGCGGTCTTCTTCAAAAAGGAGTTCGGCTAAGCAGTTACCGTGGAACAATAACGGACTTCTTGCGGACCTTAACGATATGTCGTTCCAATAGCCAACGAAACAATGGGTCTTTTACGAGAGAAATTCAATGGCCGTATTATCTCACGTAGTAGCGATGTTAATTGGCCGCCACGATCATGTGATTTGACACTGTTGAAGTTCATTTTTTGGGGATATTTAAGAAAAAGTAAACGTCAATAAGCCTAGAACAATTCAAGAGCTAAAGGATGAGATAATTCGGCACATCAACGACATTTAACCTCAATGATGTCTCAGAATAATGTATTGCATTCATGAGCTTTAATTGCTTCGAAACTTAATTTTTTGTTGGGAACTTCCTTATAAATTATGGTATTGACACTCATATTTGTAAATTGTCGGTCGATTTTGATAGAATGTTTTATTTATTAAGCGACAAAAGGCAAATTTTACAATTATTATTATTTTTTTTTAGCAAGGCAAATGTAACGCTCAATACCGAAAAATTTCAAAACTTCGGAAAACATAATTTTATTTTAGGATCAAATGAATGAGATGAAAACTCTAATATCTTTTATATTTTTCATATATTTTTCATAAACAAATTAGTAAAGTTAAAAAAAGAATACAAAATGTATACTTGAAATGGGAGTCACCCATATGCATTTAATAGCAGTTTTTGATAGACAGACTTTTGGTTACATTAGAGATAGATCTGTTAAATAGAACTTGCTATTAAAAAAATTTTAAGCGACATTAATATTTTTCCAAAATTAATAATAATTTGTTTGTCGCGTTAACTCCCAATTTTTATTCTTGACAAAAACACGGACATTTATTTTTGGTGGTTAAGCAAGTTTCTACGCTCAGTTCACTGGTTGGTTAGGCCAGATCATCAAGAAACATTCTCCCAAAAAATTTTAGAAAAGCCAAAGATATTAGCAAATTAATGAGAATTGCAAACACTCAAAAAGTCTTATTTGCAACGATATCAATGCTTAAACGAAACACCAACAATAAACAGTGAGTGTATCTTTTTTACATTCCCCACTACAATTGGTTGGAATTCTCTCAACATTAATTCTGTGGCATTTTGACAAAGCATTTTAAGTCGAGATAAGAAAGCAAAACAGTTTTTATAAAAAGCTCGGTGAAAAATTTTGTTTATAATACAAAATGTTAAAAACGTAAACATAAATGTATTTTGAATGAAAATTCGTAGGATTAACAACATTTTTTCCAATTTCTTATATTTGAATTAAGATTAAGAATTAAGAAAATCTAAGTAAAGCAAGTTGCCAGTTCAGTTTTTGTAAGCCATGCTCTTTCCAGTTCATTATCAAAGTAATTTTTGGGAATACAAAATTTTAAATGAATAAGATTTTGTTTGTCGTGCCTTATTCCCAAGTTTTATTCTTGATAAAAACACTGAAATTTATTGTTGGAGGATAAACTAGTTTTAATGAAAAGTCCCATGTCCCCATATAGGACCAATGAAAAATGGAACGATGACGCCTTCACCATGAGAGCCTGACGTAATTTCGGGGATGTAAAAGTCCAGGATATTATTAACTCTAGCGTAAGGCCCCTTATAGCGAAAATTATGTAACCAACCACATTTTTCATTTTGGTTTTTTGATGAAAATTGATGATCATTTGCATCATCTCTTAAAATCTCATATGTCTGGGAAATTCCGTTACTAAATAAGAGCAATAGCAATTTCAAGCGAAAACATAGACTTGAAGCAAAGATATTTAAAAAAAACCTTCTCCTGTAAAATTTTATTTTTGTTGGTTACATAATTTTTGCTATAAGGGCTCGATATGGTTGACTAGACCATTTATATTTTCATATTGTTTTATAATTTATTTATAATTAAATAACTTGAGAAATTGTAATACATTTTATTTGCCAGGCATATAAGAATGTTATTTGATGTTGAGTTAGCAGTTAAGGGTAAAAGTAACCGAACACTCTAGGCATTTTTTAAGGAAATCCTTTAAGATATCTTGCATATAGAAAAATAAACACACTTAACAAATTCCAAACTTATTTTTAATTTGTATAAAAAAAAACCCGGTGCACTTCGCTTCCTTCATTAAAATTAATGAAGTAATTTATTTTAAACGGGCGCCAAATTATAGAAGTCGATATCAAATGAATGAAAATTTCGATCGATATCGGATGCCGTAATTTTGCCCCAGATATCGTATATTTAAAACAAACAAAAAAATGTATTGTGTTTATGCTGAAGCTGTCATGGCTTCTTCTTCAAGCCAGTCCACTTCTTGACAGATGTTTTGTTTTTATAACCAAACTATTTAATCCAAATTTGGGCACTTTTAGTTGTAACCGCTCTTACAAAATTTATATTGTCTTTGTATGGGTAGTGCCATGCCCACTTTCACAGATGTTGGTTATTAATATGACAGCTATTTGTACATTTCAATACTTTTACTGTTACCGTTCTCCAGACATACTGAAATCTATATTGTCCTTATATGAAAGGGGCCACGCCCACTCCTTTAATCGAGCCCAGTTGTTTTGTATTGATACACTTACTATTGATTCTAAGGCCCGTTTTCACAACTTACCGATAGCTAAAAGTCCAATTTAACCGGCCTTATAAAAAGTGTTCCTTTATTAAAACTTTACTTTAACCTAAAGTGAGCGCTAAAGTAGATTAAGCTTTATCCTACATGGTAGGTTAAAGTAAAGTTGTAATAATGAAACACTTTTTTACGGCCGATAAAATCCTTTAGCTATCGGTAAGTTGTGAAAACGAGCATTAGTTTGGGATTTTTAACTGTAACCGTTTAAAAACAAACTGTAATTTATATTGTCTTTGTGTGGGAGATACAACGCCCTCCTGAATATTTATAGTTTTAAAATATGTCCTTTTCTTCAATATACATATGAGGATTTCATGTCAAGTGACCCAATTTTTAAATCGATGTCTTCCGATTTGGATGAAATTTGCAATTTTAAAAAATAAAAATTATTTTTTCCAAAGATTGATCAAATAGCTATCTAAGCTACTTGGGACAAATATTTCTAACACCAATAGGTAATAAATTACATGGATGAGAAAAAACACCTCTATGGCCAAAATGGTGCAAATTTCATCCAAATCGGAAGACATCGATTTAAAAATTGGGTCACTTGACATTAAATCCCATATATATGAAGAATATTTTTCTTATAAACTGAAGGAAAAGTCCTATAACTGCCTAGGGGATAAAATGTATGACCGGCCTCCATTAGTTTTTTTCCCTTAACATTTTCTCAAAACATACTTGTCCCTTATCACCATCCATAAGGGGGAGGGCTTCCATACAAATATTTTGTTTTGGTAAAATTCTTGAATTTGGCCCCTGCAGCGCCTTGGATGACGATAGACGGGTCAAATGTATTACCAAACCTACATTATTTTTCTTCCCCATCATTTGTTTCTCACAAACCTATCCGCTATCTCCATTCCTTAAGGAGGCTCCCATACAAAATTTCAGTTACCTCGCCTGTGGGCCATAACCGGCTTTCAAATTTATACTTTGAAGAAAAAGACCCATAACTGGCTAGGAGTCGCCCCTTAGGGGATGAAATGTATGACTGACCTCAATTAGTCTTTCGTTCTCAACATTTTCTCAAAACATATTGCTATCTATTTTCATCCCTAAGGGGAGGAAGGGTTCACATACAAATATGGCATTTTATGAAATTCTTAAATTTAATTAACATTTTTCATCTTTTGTGAATCAAATCAAAAGTTACAAACAGATTTTAATCATTTATGACTTGTTTTGTTTGCAACTTTCTAAACGTGTAGAAGAACTTAGAGGCATAGCTGAATTTTTCAATCTTTTATGAATTTTAAAGAAACAAATATGTATTTCGAAATTTATCTTAAAAATTATTTTTTTTCCAAAAACATACTAGAAAAGAGTCTAATCTTTTTTAAAGGTAATTTTATTGCGAAATTTCGGTTTTTGAGTTAAGCGAATATTTGTTGTGCAACCTTCGCCATTTTCGAAATAACGGTATACCTCGAAAACAAAAGCGGTTAGCACCACTGGATTCAGCGTACGCGAGTTAGTTAAAGACGCCAGTTGCCCCGCTTGTCACAGAAAAAGTGTCAAATTCTAGTACTGACAGTCCTCTCACAGAAATCAATTCCGATCGAAAGTGATTTCGTTTTATGTGAAGCACGATACGAAATCGCTTCCAGTTTCGATCGGAATTGATTTCTGTAAAAGGCCTAAGTGTAATTGTTTTCTTTAATCTGGCAATATACTTTTCTTGCCCACTGTTGTCTAAGAGTCATGCAAATATATGTATTTGATTTAGTGTTTATTTTCATTAGACCATCATCAATACATCAATATTGCTTTAATAATGTTCATAACATTATTTAATTCTAATTATTGTTATCGAAATGTAGCTTTATTTGTACACAAGTTTCTTAAATTGCTGTCATTATGTAATTCATCAAATTGACTGTATCCCCTGATCCTTTGCCTCAAACAAAATACAATTTATGTAATTGTCTAGCAATTATTTTAAGCAAAAAGAGTTCAAAGACGACTAATAGAATTTTATAAATTGGTTGACGTTTTCGACAACATATTTTGATTGAAAGCATTAGAGTTCATATTAACAAGAATCCTTAAGGAAAAAACCTTTTGAAAAAATAAAAGGCAATTTTAAAATTATTTGAAATTTTGTTAAGGTTTAAACGTTATAATAGTATGCAAATTATGGTGCTTATTATGACCGAAATTCGATTTTTGAAAAAAATTTGAAAAAAGAAATTTAAAAAAAAGAAAAACGAAAAAGGATACAAAAAATGGTATGCTAAACAACTCCGCAATAGAAACAATTCGTTGTACACTAAAATGAAAAAAATTTAAAATGCTCGAGCACAAGCCCACTGAAACATCGAACAAATCAGAAGAAATAGAAAAAAATCAATTACTTGTGATTTGTGCGCGCACAGCCCCATTAACAAGAAACAAGACGTCGAGCTCGCACAAATCACTAGTGTGTGGTCTGCTTAAGTAAATCCCAAACATTTTAAAATTGACAAAAGTTTTATTTTTACCTTTCCGAACTCTCCGAACCCTTTCAAACTAACACCGGAGTAAGGCTGGGCGATGGATTTTAAACCGAATTATAAATAATAGTATTGAAACAAATTTTTAGGAACGCATTGCTGGTGTCGACAGACATAATATGGAGTTCGAATACACAGCTGTGAGCGTTTGCAGATGATAAGGACTTGATTGGAAGATCGGCTAACTCTATGAATTTCAGGATTTCAGAGATTAAAAAAAAGCAGCAAACGAAGCTTAATGAAAACAAAACTAAGATAATGCTAGATGGAAACCCTAACTGGAAATCAAGGTTCGAACCACGAATTGAGAATTTCAAGTATTAAGGTTCTAATGTCAACTGCGCAGCTGATATTAAGGAGAGAATAAAAGCTGCAACCAGAGTATTTTGTGCACTTATAACATATTTTAAGTCTAGAGGCATTTCAGTACATATTTAGATCAATTTGTACAAAACGGTGATCAAACAAGCAGACGCAACCTCTCTCTCCCAGGTCGTGGGACCTGAAAAAATAACAAAAAATTTGTACAGGATAGAAACGTATGATTGACTTAAGGCAGCACTAAGTGAATAATTAATAAGATCACAAAGAGTACGATTTTGTTTTTAATTTCCTAAGCTAATCCCGCGAGCTTTTCCCTTGTCTGCAAGAAAGAAACTAGAGACTCTGGCGAGAATCGAACCCGAAAATCCGGCCCTGATAGTCTAAACCACTACCAGCTAGCCTACCGGAGCACTCAAACACGTGTATATGGATAGAAACTCCACAATCTGCCATGGCAAACCACACAGAAACAATTTTGCGGCAGTAAAAGTATTGATCAAAAATAAATTCAGTTTTAATTAAAAATTTAATCAAGTGAGTTAAGCTTTTAATCAGGCACCAGTAAACAAATTAATGATATCAATTTAACGTTTAATTCACTTGATTAGACGTTTAATTCACTTGATTAAATTTATAATTAAAACTGATTTTATTTTTGATTAATGATTTTACTGGTGTAAAATTTTTTTCTGTGCAAAAGTCGAAAGAGCTGTTGGACAACCACATTCTCGTTGTATAGAAAGTGTCAATGCTGATTTGAAAAGGCTAAATGAACAAGACTGGAAAAATGTTGGTAGAGATAGAAACTTAGGAAAAAGGATTATTTGGAAGGCCGAGGCAGAACTTTAGCTGTAGCGCCAAAGATGTATTTATGTACATATTAAATGTGTGCACAAGACGCTAAACAGTGCACAGTACTGCACTTGTTTTAGTGGTAATTGCAATTATTTTGTTGGTGTTACATGCGGTGTGACAAATCTAATATCGTGCTATAAGTGGTAAAGTGGTGGAAGGTATAAAAGCAATTTCGCTCACCTTTTATTCCCAACTTTTCACACAAAATGGTGTTTGATTTACAAAATTTTGTGTTGCTATAAAAAAATAGCCGTGGATGTTTGCAAAAGGCTTTGATATGTAACATCTTTTTTTAAAAGCAATTTTAATTAACTTTTGATTTAGACGTAATGCTTTTGTAAAACACAAAACTCCTTAACTTTGTTATAGTCTTTTACGGCCTCAATTTTGTTAACACTGCCACGGTTACTTATTATTACAAGTCTTTTATTAACATAAACCTTTGATAATTAGCTAAACGTACGTCCAAAAAATTGTTTGAGGAAATTTGAGCAGAAAAAAGTTTGGACAGCTGTTAACAACAGATGTGTTTTGAAAAAACCCCCGTTACAAACAAATTTCATAAATTATGACAGCTGTCATTTGCGGTGTTATACATAAACTTAAAGAAATTAACTTAAAGAAGTAGTAGGGGTTTAAAAAAGAATTTTTCAATTAAATCTGGATTTAAACGCGATTTAGTACACATATAAGATCTATGTTGAATTATGAACTCACATTCTGAAAATCTGCCACGATAAATTGATATTTAAATAAATTAGTGAAATTGGCCATCACTGTTCAAAACGAATTAAGTCTTCAACTTCAGACAAAAATACTAAATCCTCGGCAGTAACTTTAAATTTTCTCTCATTTCGTTTGCTCTTATTTTTCTCTGCTTACAAAATTTATGAAATTTAATGAAATTGTGGTTGCATTTAGGGCTGTCAGACTTGGGGATTTATCCCCAAAGTTGGGAATTTCATGTAAGCAAAAAGGACAAAGAAAGTCATTTGGGGATTAAAAAAATTAGGGGATTTTTTTGGGATTTTTCACTTGTTTAATATAATTTCCCTTCTTTTATTATTTACGCTTATTTTTCTTTTTTTCGTATATAAAATATGAAAAAAGTAACAAAACTTTTATCTTACTCTTATACAGTTTAAAGGGTCCTAATTAAGATTACCATTTTTGTTAAGTGTGCAGAAGGTACTTTATAAACTTATGTTATTTTCTTTACTGAGTTCTTAAAAAAAAAGAATTTAAACATAGAATCTAACACCGTGGACAACACATAAAATTTTGATTTTTAAAGACAATTTTCAAGCAAATATGTATGTCCTCCCCAAAAATAAGTAAATATGGAAGACAATATAATAAAGATTGGAAAAAAGAATACTAGACTATTTATTAGTAGTTATGATGCATCGAAGTATTAAATAAATGACGGATATATTAATTTTTATTGTTGATTATAAGGATAGCTTAAGCCGATTGAACAAGCTCCAAAGTCTTATAAATTGGCTCATTCGTCTTCTATAACAGCATATTATTCTGCTTGTAATTCCTCACTGGAATCACATTAAAAGGATTTAAAAAAAACATGCCGAAACCAGCCGCTGCAAACAAAATAAAATAATTTTTTGACTAAAAATTTTTATTTGGGGATTTTTGTTAATTTCTTATTAAAATTTTTCTTACTTTTTTTTTAAAAAATTTAAAATTTGGTCAGAAAAAAAACAAAAATAAAAAAATATTAACTTAATTTTTTAATTTGGGGATTTTTGGGGATATTTTTTAATTATTTAGGGACAAGGAAAAAAGGACCTGGCAGCCCTGGTAGCATTGTTGAGAGAATGAGTGTCTTTTAGGGTGTTAAACTAATCGGGTTTTATTATTATTAAACGATTAATCGATATTTGACATGTTTAACTTATTCGATTTAACGAATAAAATTTTAAAATTAATCGAATAATTCTTAATCAAGAAATTTTACAGTGCCCGGGTAAGCAGTCATGGGACGATATATTGGCTGAGACCTCTGGCGGCATACTGCTTGAGATAAGTTCTGTGATGATCTGGTAGTCCTGTTATTAAACTTTAAGGGTGAAGGTCTGTGAAACTGAAAGCGGTTGAGAAGTCGAAATACCCTGCTTGTAGATAGATGGATGTGTGTTCGTATGTTGGTAAACGATTGAGTGCGTTGCTACAAAAAACACCACAGGCATTTACGCAATCGAACTGAATAAGCCGATTCTTAGTGTTTTCAATCAAATTTGACTTTCAGTCAAGAAAAGTTAATTTTCAAATTTCATTAAAATAATTTTTAAACAGCGTTCTTCTCGGCTTTGTGCACATAGTGTACATGGCGACCAGCTAATCAAAAGGACGAAAATTGTGAATTATATTCAGAAAGTAGATCTCGACCTAGATTACCGGTGCGTCTAAAACAATTTTTTTTATGCGTTGAAGATAAGGCATAACTACTTATATACTCATATTTAACATTTCAAATTTCGATTTAATACATATTCACTACAACGGAAGGTCACATTAATAACGACAACAAGAAACGTTAAATTAATTGCTTTAAAATTTTGGCAGACAAAAAAACTGTATGATTTTCAAAGCATTTAATTGAGATTTGAAAATGTACGTGGTTGGCAAATGGTGGCCGCAGGATACATGTTTGATACAGGTTGTTAAGGTGAAAGTAGAATCAGGTTAATATTGTGTTGAAGTTAAGTGACAGTTATGAGAACGAGATTTTTTTTGTTTTTTGGAGTACATATGTAAAATTTTATAAATATTAAAAAGAAAGAGTGGAACAATATTAGGCACGCCGAACATAATTTTGTTAAAAAAATCAAAAATTTTTGGAATTTTAAAACAGAACTTAGGCTTATTTTTTGGAAAGTTTAATAGATCATCTATTTTTATATGTGCGAGTTTTAAATTGGAATGTGTAAAATTTGTCAATCCGTATGTAATACCAAGAAATATCAATCTAAGACTAAAGCAATATATATGTATATATTCTGGGTCCTCGAGTAGTTTCAAGCGGATTTAGCTATGGCCGTCTATTGCAGACACGCTCGCATTTAAAGGAATCATCACACACTTGATTGTTATCAAACTATTAATAGTTCTTTTGAGCTGTTTAGGGACAGCAAAATTGGACTAGTAGAAAAATAGTTAGTTATGCACCTAAATGTGGACGAACCAACTTATTAACATTATTTACAGACAAATTTCCCTTAACGAACACCTTCTTTAAGCAAATGCGCTCCTTTCAACTGACATTGTTGACTGGTCCCGGCGGAGTTCCATAAGGAAAGCAATAGAATAGAACACACATAAAGTCCACTTCCGAAAACTTGTATTTCTTAGTAAAGGGCAGGTACCTAAGATTTGGCACACAGAACTAATGGGTGTTTTCTTAAACTGCTTGAGAACTTTCGGTATCGATAGCTATAGTTTGACAGTTGAGAATGTCAAACTGTGTGGACATTTCTGTTCAGTAAGGTTTCGCAAGTCATCATGAACCGTTAACCGAAGGAGCAACGCTTGTAAATTGTGGAAATTAACTTTGAACAAAATCTGTTCGCGAAGTTTATAGAGCATTTCGTCTATTTTACGAAGTTCATTTCATGTTCAATGGCTACGTCAATAAGCAAAATTTCCGTATTTGGACCGAAAACAATCCTCAAGTCGTTAAAGAATCTCCTTTACAATCATTAAAATTGAGTGTTTGGTGCAGCTTGCACGTTTTTTCGAAATGAGCAATGGAGAGCGCTATCGAGCTGTGCTGACTGATTTTTTTCCGATAGAAAAACCTTTCTATAGAAAAAAAAAACTTTTTTGTTTCCAAAAATTAATCAGCTTTACATCATTGATATTTGGTTTCAACAACACGGCCCAACTTGCCCTACACCGCGCTTAAAAATGGATTTTTTGCAAAATTTATTTGGTAACAACTTTATTTGCAGAAGTGGTCCTGATCACTAGACCACTAGTTCGTGCGATTTTACTTCTTTGGAATAAATAACCATAAAGGACCAAAAAAAAAAGTCCCGTGTCTCCCAGTTTTGCCGAAAGTCATGCACTTTTTTTTTTATGGGCCCTTAAATATTTAGGTCTCGGTGTCGGTGTCATTTTTGCAAACAAGTTATCATTTTCTAAGGCTCATATCTTGCAAACCGTTTGGAATTTTGATTGACTTTCTGAGACAAAGTTGTAGCTCTTGCCATAAGAAACATATAAAATCAAAAAACTTCATCTTCAAGAAGGGTATTATTTTTTTGTCCTTTTTGGTTATTTATTGTCCGTATATGGTTTTTTTTTTCGTGTTACTGTTTATGGGGCTATGTATGTTAAGTGATTGGCTTGTTCCGATTAACCAGTAACTCCTGAAGGATAAGAAGCCAATATTCAAGCCACCATTCAAGCCATGCGGCCGGATTTAATGCGGCGGACATAATAATTAATGTCATGAAATTATCTACCAGATTAAAATAAAAAAATTTCGTTCCAACAATATTTCAGTCTTGTTAAAAAAATTTCTAGTTCTCATGCAGCTAAAAAAAAACAACCTGTATTAGCTGTTCGAAGCTTTACTACGCACACTAGATTGTACATTCCTGAAAAAATTTCCCTTTAAACAAAATTGCTTCAAAAAAATATTTCCCCCTTAAAATAAAACCCAGTTACAAGAGAATTACAGTTGTTCACATATTTGGAAATTAAAATGAGCGAGACTTTAATTTAGAATGTGTGTAAATAAAATTAAATACTTATAAACATGTGTATGTACATGTTAACATATATAAATATGTATACATATGTATAAAAAGGTAAGCATGTATGTTTGGGTGTGTGAAATTTTTGAAAAACCTTAAAATTAATTTTTAACAAGCTCATACACTTGTTTTTCGTACTTCTTTACAGTCATTCGTTTGCTAAATTGACAGCTAACTGTAAAAGGAAACGGGAAGGAGAGAATGCTAATTTATGTTAGTCCAGTAGTTCTGATATTCTGGTTGGTTTCCGCCATTCAAGCTAGCAGGTAGTGAAAATTTTAGCTCCGAGAAGAGATTTGATCTACCCCAACGAAAAGTAGTCCAAATGTGTCATATCCCACAAACGAGGAGGCCAATTCACAGGTTCATTTATTGAGGAAATTCAGTCACCAAACTTTCGACTTAAAAATATGATGGTTTTACGCGCTGCATGGCATGATGCGCCATATTGTTGGAACCATTTGCCTGTAGTTTTCGGTATTGCTGGCACCAGTTTCGGCACTTAAATACAAATGTGCCGATGACGCTGACACCAAGCAGTGATTTTTTCGGAATGTAATGGATTCTCAAGAGTGTTATGAGGATTGTGCTTTCTTAAAAAATAACAATTCTGCTTGTTTACATACCCTTTAAGTCAGAAATGAACCTCATCGCTGAATATTATTTGACGACAAAAATCTGGTTCAACTTCCAGTTCATTCTCAGCCAATTCACTGAAAACATAAAGCAATTGATGATCCGCTGGCTATGATAGTTACACCAGTTGAATCTTATATGGATGTAGGTCAGGATCTTGCTTCAATATTTTCCAAGTAGTGAACAGACAGAGACCGAGTTGTCTGAAAATCGCCCGGAATAAGCGACTAGATATTAATACATCATCATGACAACACTCGACCACATGTTGCAAGACAAGTTTAAAACTAGTAAGAAAATAGTGGCTGGGAAGTCCCAACCTTGCTATGTCTGAAGACAATTTGTTATTAACGATACTGAAATGTTACTGGAATACGCTTAACTTCAGATATCAGAAATTGTGCTGGTTCTCATTTGGCTCTAAAAAATGAGCAGTTTTTTTTGGCGTGGCGTTCATGTTTTGCTAGAAAGATGGAAAAAGATCAGAGCTAACGAAACGAATACATTAAATTAATGTTTATTGTACTACTGTTACACAATTAATGCTTAAACACCAATAAAAATAATAAAACATTGGAACCCTCAGAGCTGTCGGGTTTTTTGTTCGCCATTATTTTTCGTGTCTGTAAATTTGCTAATAATATCGTTTTTGTTACTATCTTTTAGTTCTTTCCTTTCTGCTCTTTGTGTTTTGATTTTTATTGCTAATGCTGTTGTTAGCTGCTGTTTTTTTTTCATAAAATTTTAATCATTGTCGTCGTCGTTTTTGCCGCTGTTACATAGAATTTGCGTTTAGGTCCTTTTTTCCTCTTCTTAACATTCATTTTCCATTCAGTCAAATTACGATTTGGTACAAGTGCTTCAGCGTGTTTGTGTATATGCATGAGAGAGTGAGTTAGTTTTGTGAGCTGGGGGGAAAAAATGAAGTTTATAGCTGAGTGCCCTTTACATGGCATAATGGAAATCCTGTTCATGGAAACTGTATAAAAATAGTTGGGGTTTTGTGTTGAGTGTGATTTTTTTTTATGAAACTGTCGTATCTTTCGTATTATTATTGTTGGTGTTGGTAAGGAAAGCGCGATTTTAACATGCACACGCAATATTTTTCGATTTGAGTTGTTGTAAAAGTGTTTTTTTTTTGTAATTGTAGTTGTGTGTATTCGTTTATTTTGTTTTTGGAAACGACTTGTAAAATTGTTGGTCTGTGTGTTTTTTTTTTTTTTTTTTTTGAAAAGTGAAAGTGCGTGTAATGGATTCCAATATACATCCATACATATACTTTTTTAACCAAGATTTAATTGAAATCAGAAAAGTGTATCATTTAATTTGAATTTGCTGTAGGGATACATTTTTTTTGTGGTTAAGATTTTAATAAAAGTAAAATTATTTTTTATTTGGTCGTTTTTTGTTTTAATTTAATAGTAAAAAATACACGCACAACAAAAAATACTGGCAAAAATTTTTTTGAAATATTGATTTTTAAGGAAAATTTTCAATAAAAGTTTTTAAAAATTTTTTTGGAATTATCAAAACGAATGCAGAAACCCGTAAATAATAATAAAGAAAAAATCAAGATTTTTAAAAACACTCAGAAAAAAGTTGCGTAAAAAATAAACTATAATAAAAACTACTACAACAATAAATAAAATTTCAATTTTATATTGGAAAACAAATTAGTGTAGCCTTTAGTTTAATAGTATATAGCGTAGTCCTTAGAGTAATCTATAGGGTGGTGTAAAGGCGAGTCTATAGTGAAATCTTTGTTTTTTTTATGGACGTAATGATATAAATATCAATAGTGGCCCTACGATAACTCAAACAACTCCACCTCGGAACTACGTTAGCATTTCATCAGCACGGGGGGTTTATTTTTTTTGTACAAGTCCTACATCCTCCTTCCTTTCACAAAGGTAGGAGGTTAGGAGTATCCCTACAGCGCATCTTCATTGAGGAGTTTATGCAACGTTCACAGCATATCCATCCATAGAATGCCACAGCTGTCAGCCCAGGATGCGTCAAAATACGAAACAGTGTCCAGGAATACCATAATTAAGACGGTACTGGGATTGATCCTAATGCCATTTGGCGGGAGTAATATCGGTGGTGTGTCAATACCATATCAATTTTTCCAGAAATTCCATAATTGGAATCGTGCTCGGCTTGATTCTAATGCATTTCAGCGGAGATTACCTGGGTAATGACCTTGTCCAATCTATTTTCCAGTGAAACCATAATTAAGACCTTACTGGGCTCGATCTCAATGCCATTTGGCGGGCAATGACTAGGGAAACCACGGAGGAGTCATGCTATCCACCCCCGTGGTTTGATACATATTTAAGGACTTTCCCAAGCACAAGCACCATTTGTAGTACGCTCTCCATACCTGCCACAACTTAGATCCTCGTGGCGTTACTCCACCGCTATCCTCGCCTGAGGATACCCGTAGAATAAAATTAAAGCAGTATAGTTTATTTGATCAAAGTGGAAAACGAGTGTTCTCCCACATTTTTAATTTTTTGTTGAACGTAATGATACCTTCACTTATACCACTCCCAAACCATTTCAGCATTTAATCAGGACGGTAAGTTTTAATTCTATACATTTGGACCCCCCTTACTTTTCTAAGCGAAAAGGTTTCGAACTACCAAGCATCTATCTGTCATTATTTATTTAATTTACGTATCGCCCACAGATCGCAGCATATAATGCTGAATAACATTTAAATAAAACGTGCTTCGCATTTCCTCATTTTTCTCGTTAAAGCTACCATGGTCAGTCATCATCTGGCTAATACAGTAACTCATGCTCCCTGCTGTCTCTGTATCCAAATTTTTATGTTCGGATTGGGTTTAGGTCCATCTCCCAGTCTGTTCACGATCCCATAATTGCAATTCGTTCGCTAGCAACTCTTCTTGCTTCTAAGACTTGTCTCTTCCGCGCTATTGGGTTGTTACCATCCCACAGTATATTTTCCTAATCCGAGTGTATATTTTCTCTCTTTTCCATATTAATAATGTTATCGGTAATATTCCTGCAAGCACTAATTTAGGGTTGGCAGATATGGTGCGATACGCAGATATGATGCGAAGAGCACTCTACGGTTTTTGTAACTCGCCTACGTTGTATTTGCGTTCAAGGCTATAGAGAAAACTGTACCGCGTAAGGAAGCTGGAAATATAGTACACTATTTACTAATTTTCTTATATAAGTTTTGCATGTCTTTATAACACGCTCTCCCGCGTGGCTATTTTTATTCTTCACAAACATCCATTTTAAAGTTGCATTAAAAATTGCTCTGCAGCAAATTATTCCATTTTTCAAAACCACAAGGTATTTTGTAAATTAACCAACCAAAGCGTACTGTTTAATGTAAACCACAATTAAAAATACTTGGTAGACCATTCAATAAAAATGCTTGAGTTTAATAAATTGAAGAACTTTCGCCTCGCCCACCAGGGAATTAAATACAGACACCCCTTGGCGTTGTAGTTGATTGCAAAAATATTTACTTAAATTTATACCATCCAAAAATTTACTTTAAAAACACGATTCAGTTGTTTAGCACTCTATTTTATTTAGTTCAATAGCTCAAATTTAAAAAAATCACTACGAGCGAAAAATGAGAATAAAAAAATTCTATAAACAGAAACTACTGATTGTGTGTGAATAAAAAAATTTTATGACGGTCTTATAGTAACGAAAATATAAAAATACTTGCACACATAGTTATAAATACCCTGCAGGCAAAGTACCTAGTATTTATTTTAATACATCGTCGGCTTAATATGCAGCCCAGCTAAATCCACTTTCTAGGTAAATTGAGATTTTGATGACGTGTGATAGAGAAAGATTCACATCGTCGACCAGCATGTAGTTGTTTGAGTCATGGTTTTTATTTCAAGCTTCAAATATGAAATATAAAAAGAAAAGGAGTTAGCAGGTTTGCATATTAAGCCGATGAAATACAATTTACTGTTTACTTCAGACTAGTTGCACATCTCTTTTTTATGTATATTGTTATAGGAGCCCAACTAGTTCATTTGTATAAAGTTATATACTAGTTAAAAACTAGTTTTTTTATTTATGGTATTATTATAAAAACTGAAAATTAATTTAAATTTTTACTATTCGCTCAATATGTTTAAAGGTCTGAAATTATTTTGGAATAGAACTTAACACTTACCCACCAAAACTAGTGAGAATATTTTATTATCTCCTGCTACACATGTTCCCCTACATGTTTGTGGGGATTATCTCTCGCGAGAAATCCTTTCTGTCTTTCAGGAAGATTGCCTTTTCCATTGAAAAGTTACTTTCGGAGATAACGTAGTGGTTGTGATGCACTTCTAAAAGTTGCGGAAAAGGATATTCCGAAAATCCACACTAAAGGGTTGTTTTTCACCACTTGTCTCTAAACTAGATGTTGGGACATTCTAGGGCCACGCTGGCATGGGTACCTGGGCACAGTGGGGAGCCAAACTTAAGACGGCCTGGCTAAACAGGAATAACATGTTCGTCGACTTACTGATCGGTATTTTAATAGCTCGCTGTAAGAGGTGACAAGTTGAGAATACCAGCTCGCCGGCCAGGAAGGTTTCTATGGACTGTCTGTGACGCGGGGAAAACGCACGTGGTACTTTGCGTCGGTTGGGACCAGACTAGGACGGTAATATCGGTCATTACAGATCACTGGCTGATAGGGAGCCATGCGAGGAGGTTTTGGGTTATAATGAATAATGTATAAGTTATCATGATTATGAGGAGGAGGAAATGGTATTTCACTTTCGCTGCCAATGCCCTGATCTCGGGGCTGTTGTTTGGACGCTGTCTCTAGCGTGGGACTGAGGTCGACACCTCTGTTTGGCAGGGAGTCGAGGTAGTTCGAGGCTGCAGTGTAGTCTGGGGAATAATCTGGTTGATAACACAAGGGAATAAAATTGATTTGAACCGTTTCCAAGTTATTCCAATATATGTAGTGAAACGGACTTAATTATGGACATAACAGTATATCTTGAAACGTCGAGCTGATAGAGAAGTATGGAGATTTGATTTGAAATCAGTGACCTCATATTAGTAAAAGCTTGCAATAAAGTTCCAGGCTGCAAAATGACTGTTCCCCAGTGTAATAACTGACTCTGGTGACTGGGTGTAATATAGGAACCGCTATAAGGATCCAAGGGAGCCGTCCGTGTTAGTCGCCCACTGAACCTATCCTAACATAACTGAAATATTTTTAAAAAATATAAATTGGGAATTTTTCTTTTTATAATATATTTTTTATTTTTAAAACATTAAACAACTGTCTCCATCCTACAAAAGTTTTCACTTTTTGTTTCACATTTTACATTGTAAACTTTCAAAAAAAAAAAAAAAAAGATTGCATAAAACCCCAATTTTCAACTCTATAAAACAAACATTTATTTATGTTTTTTCTGGTAGTGTTCTTATTGTTTCTACAACAAACGCCGTCCTGTATAAAGCTGTGTAGAAGATATTTCGTCATCTTTCTAATTATTGTACTCTTTTGACTCGTACAAAATAAGTACTTTTGCAACTAGTCTCGTAACAACTAGTAATATGTTGTCCCAAATCCCAACTAGTTAAACATTTAGCTGCACGTTAGTAGGAGTTTAAATATGTGTGTGTTTGTAGAAAAATGTATGTAGGTGTTTAAAACATGAAAATCTAAAACCCAACACACATGAACACAATTGATAAAAAACTCATTTTAAACCCAAAAACATGATATTAAAAAAATGCAAACAAAACTGGAATGGAATTTTTAACAAAATGTACAGTCCGTATAGGAAATATGTAATCATTATTTTTAATAGGGTACACCCCTGTAGACAGTCACTTGTTTGCTTCTAAGAGATCTTTGTATTTTTAAATACATATACACAGCGTTAAAAGGGCGTCAACATCGGTAAAAACTTTATATTTTCATTTTTTACAATAAATTTATTACCATCGAACATTTCTCAAAATTAATGTCGAAAATGCAATTGATTCCCATTAAACTGTAATTACAGGCACCAAAAGTTAAGATGATTCTTAAGAAAACGGGCTTACTGTAGTTTATTTATCGCTGATGTTGACTCAGTTTTGACGCTGTGCGTTATCATACTATATCGAGCCCTAACCGCGAAAATAGTGTAAGCGACATAAATTTATGACATAAATGACTTTATTGGCAACACTTGCATCATCTCCTAAAATGTCATGGTCAAATAAGGTACCGTTACGATTTTATAGCAAGAACAATTTTATTGTAAGCGACAAATTTCAAACAAAATTTATATGAAATAAAATAAAAAAGCTCTCTCGTGTAAAATTTGATTTTTGGCGCTTACACTATTTTCGCGGTTAGGGCTCGATATGATTTGTTTAATTCCAACTTTTAGCATAGATGTAACTCAAAAAAAAAAAAAAAATACCATTTTAAACAGATTGGTGACATTTTTTACTTCCCCTGCCAAAACATTTAATATTCGCAGGATCTCTTATTATTTTGTTATCCCTTTTTGCCCCCTCTAAATACATACTTTAAATTTTATTTTGTTTGCTTTTCAAGTCATTTTCTATGCTGTGCTAGTGGTTGTACATGATTTTACGTGAGTAAATGAAGATAAAAAGGGGGGAAAAAACTATGAAACTGATTGCAACATGAAGGTGTATAATACACAACATGTTGCAACAATATCAAAATCTAAAGCAATTGTATAAAAAAAAAATGTTATAAATTTTGTTAAATGAGAGTAATATAATATTTACACAAATTGTGGCAAATACACACTTCTAACTAAACAACATGTATACCTACATGTTATTTTAACAAAAAAAAAAAAAAAATGTAAAAATTGACATAGATATTCTTGTCTATAATCTAATCTATAGTCAGGACCTTAGTGTTGTCTATATTTATTGTCTAGTTTCTAGTCCTGTCTACAGTCTTGATAATAGATACAAGTTCTAGTTCTAACACTTTATATGAAAAAGACCTATCACTTTTACATGGGATTGCCATTGGAGGGGGTCAACTACTAGTTAAATGATTGTTTCTTCTTTCACTGGTATCGAGTTCTTTTTTTTTTACTTGCTATATTTTCACAAATCCCAGTACCAGTCTAAAAAGGAACAATTTATTACACTGGTAGCATAAAACCTAAAATAATTTTAATGAAAAATAGGTTCAAATTCAGTTTTAATTTCCTTGAAAATTTTACATACAAAATTTGTCAAGTAATGTTTGTTTTTTTGGAACAAAAAAATTTTGTTTTATGAATTTCTCTTAAAAGCAATAAAGTTGACATATTAACCTTATTTTGTTGAGCCCTTTGAATACAAACTTCGAAGCTTTTGGCAGCACCTTTGTGTTTTTTTGTCACTCCAAATGTTTTTCATGATCGAAAGAATATGCGTAATTGATCATTGCAGCATAATCAAATAAAAATGCTGCATAAACCAAACCTAAAATAGCAGTACTTTTTGCAACTCACTTTGTTTTTAGTTTTGTTATGCTTTTTTAAAATTAAATTATGAATCTTATATGTTCGCTAAATTGAGCGCAAAAAATATTTTTTGTTCGCTATATAAGGTACTCAATAGAGCAAACTTGTGTGTTCGTTAAATGTGATGTTCGCAGAACCGAAGGTTCGTTAAAGAGGAAAACTACATATTTTTCAATATGCTCACCGCGAACAAAACTATTTTAACGAACAATTTTTAAAGATATTATAGTTACTTTAACTAAATTATTGTTAAAGGCTACCATATTATGATTAAATCAGTTCTTAATTAAAAATCCTCAACCATAGTATGGTTGCCTTTCGCCATATTATGGTGCATGATAACAATATTATCTTTACCACAAATGATAGTATGGTTATGCATCAACCATAAAATGTTTCTTTAAAAAAAAATTTACTACAGTCTATTTTTATAATTATTAAGTTTTAAATTTTGTTATTTTTGAGTTATTTTTGAGTTAATCGAAGATATAAAATTTTCCATGTTTTTCACAATACTTTTTTCAAGTTTTTTTTTAATCTTTTTTTTTTTTTTTTTATTTATTTATTTATTTATTTATTTCCAATTCTATACACAAGACTTAAAGCCTCTTATTGCAGTATAGAACATTGTTTTAGCAGAAACATTTATAATTATAATTTGTAACTGATAAAATTTAAAACAAAAGAAAAAATTTAAAAGAGAGAAAAAAAAAAAAATTATTAAATTAATAAATTAAATTGAAAATTAACAAAATAATAATATTTAAAATTCAAAAAAAAATGAAAAAAATTAACGTGCAAAAAAATTTAAAATGCTTTTTTTAAAGCTCAGTGCGTTACTAGTTATTTGTATATTATGCGGGAGTAGATTCCAAAGACGGATTGCATTAAGGAAAAATTGCCAATCGGAAGTTAAACTTTGGTGTCTAAACACTAAAATTCTTTTACCTCTATTAGACCTAGATATGGTTAAGCGGTTATACAGATGTTGTGGTTGTTGAGTAAACACGATTTTGTGCATAAATATCAGTACTCTTGTTTTGAGAAGGTCATCAAACTGAACACCATATAACTTTACCGTAAAAGGAGAAACTGAATTAAACCTTTTCACGCCATATACGTATCGTACAATGCTTTTAAAGACTGAGTTTAATTTTCTTGTACTTGCCGCATCACATTTGGCAAATAATTCGCATCCATACATCAGAATTGGCAATAAATAGGTTTTGGCAAGAAGTATTCTTATTTTGACAGGTGTACAATACTGCGTTTGCCAGAGAGTTCTAAGCATGGAATATGTACGGCCACATGCATAATTAATATGGTTGCCCCATGTCAGGTTCTTATTAAAAATAATACCCAAATTTTTTGCTGTATTTACCCTTTCAATACGTTCATCACCAAGAAAAATATCAGGTATATGATCGGTTATAGTAGATCGTTCTGCATTCAAAATGATTTTTGCTTCGAACACTTCTTAGTTTATTGCCACAATCAAAATTTTCTTAATTTATTGTAAAGTACGCTACAAAAAATAAACATTTTTCAAATATCTCTACACTCATACACATTCTGTATATTTTGATCTGCAAAGATATTTTATCTATTAAAGTTCATTTGAAATTAAGTGAATGCGTTTGTGTGCATTTTATTTTATCAACTGCAGTAAATAAATAAATTTGCTGTGGGTTTCCTTTCAAATCTCAATTCAGTTTACGAGAATGTTTGTTAAGTTTTCATTATCAAAAGTTAAACTAATAAATAAATGAGTGTTTGTAGTTATTAAGTAAAGTCAAATAGAAACAATATTGAAATTGATTGAATACTTCTTGAACTTAGTAACAACTTCCAATGTGTAGCTTTAATTTCAATTAAAAGTTTCTCCTTTCAATTGCGAATGCATAAAGAGACGTGCGATGAAATTATTTGAAATACAAAGACATTTAATTTTAAATAAGATATTAATTAATTGAATATTAATCTTCAACAAATGCAATGTCAAAATATTTAATAACAATTTAAAAACACACCATTTTGATTTTGTCAGTAAAATACAGATAAATATGTATAGAGTTAATATTTCAAACGTATTTTTTTCAATTAAGCCCTAAAATACGCAACAATATTTTATAAAACTATAGCAACAGCATTTTTTAACCATTTTTTAATACTATTAGAGCTTTGTTTGTTTGATTACTGATTGGTTATCGATAAATTTGGTTTACTTTAACTATTACTATTGTGAACACACGCTCTTATTCACGCACACTTTTGCACGGACATGAATAAATAAACTCAATTTACAGCAGCTTAAATTAAAAATACTGTAACGTTATACATTTTTTGTTTTCAAAAAAAAAAAAAAAAATATATGTTACGATTTCCTAAAATTTTTATTAGATTTATTTTTCTAGCAATGTTTTTTTTTAACAAAAAAAAAAAAAAAAAAAAAGAGGACATAGAATGAAGTATACAGCAGACTATATAATAAATAAATAATATTCTGTGGAAGGGACTCTTATCGAGACCATACATACTAGACTAGCTAAAGACAAAGCTAAAGACAAGGATACAGACAAACCTATAGACAAGAATATAGACAAGACTATACCGAAGACTTAAGACAAGAATCTAGACAAGACTATAGACATACCTATAGACAAGACTTAATACGAGACTTCTAAGAGGACTTTAGACAAGACCATAAACGAGACAATAAACAAGACTAGAGACAATACTATAGACTAGAGACAAGACTAAAGACAAGACTATAGACAAGAGTATAGACAAGACATGAGACAAGGCTATAGATAAGTTTATAAGCAAGTATAGAGACACGACTAAAGACATGACAACAGACAAGACTAGAGACAAGAATATAAGACTATGGATAACACTAGAGACAATACTAAGACAAGAATAGAGAAAACTTTAGACAATACTATAGACCAAACTAGAGACAAGACTATAGACAAGACTAAGGACAAGACTACTGACGGGACTTTAGACAAGACAACAGACATGATTATAGACAAGATTAAAGACAAGACTATAGAAAAGACTTTAGACAAGACTCTAGACAACACTACAAGACGGCGGTGCGCCAAATGACCCCAGGAAATATGGTACCAAAAGAAAAGTGACAAACGGCCCCAAAATTTTACATGAGAAACAGCAACACGCAATTTTGGGGCAATTTTTTGGTTTTTTGGGGTTATTTTTCTTCATGTTTTCGCATTTTAAGTCCAATGAAAAATTACCCCAATATTAAGGAATGAAAAATGGCCCAAATAAAATCACAAGTTTTACTTCGGCGCTATTTTTCATTTACTAATAAAAGATGTAAATTTTAAGAAATGAAAAATCAACCCAAACATTTTACACAAATAATATAAAATTTCATGTAAAAGTTTCTAGGGAGAGTATAAAAACGGGAATTCTTATACCAAAGTGGAGAAAATCCTTGCCGGTTATACAGAGATGCTTTAGTTAGCGAAGGCGGTGTTTGTTATAACGTAGAGGAAAACATCCTTGCGCCTGGCCGAAGATTCAGTTAGCAAAGCCAGTGTTGGTTATACCATAGAGGAAAAAATCCTTGGGCATGGCTGAAAGCCCAACATTGCTATCAATCGTAATTTTTAAAACCAAAACTGTATAATTATTCGCATTTTGAAATCCGAATTCTAAATTTGGGAGTTTTAGTTTCGGGCATTCGAACTCAACCCAAAATGTTTAATATAAATTTATTTGTGCTCTTTTTTGGGGTTAAAATTCATTGGTGGCTATTCCAAAATACGCGTCGAAAAGTGAACATTTACATGAAAACAAAAACTAAAAAAAACCAAATTGACAAAAAATGTTCTTTGTTTATGATACAAAATTTACAGTTTTTAAAAGAGAAAGAAACGCATATAACTCTCGCGTTAATTTTATTTTAGAAGTGTATAGTTAACAAAAAAATTTTTCGTAAATTTTGTTTCTGTTTTCATGTAAATGTTCACTTTTTCGACGCGTATTTTGGAATAGCCACCATAATAAATTTTGAGATGATTTTTCACCGTGAAGAATTACCCCAAATTTAGGGTCATATTTCATTTTATTTTTAGGGTTATTTTTAATATTTTTGGGGTAATTTTTTATCCAAAAAATGGGGTCACATTGCATTATGAAAAATAGCCCCGGATTTGAGGAAAATTTTCATTTATTGTTTGTGGCCATTTTTCGCAGCGCCGACAATACTATAGACTAGACTGTAGACAAGAATACAGACAAGACTAGAGACAATACCATAGACAAGACTTCTAAGAGGACTTTGCACAAGACTATAGACAAGACTAGAGCCAAGGCTAAAGATAAGACTGGTATCTCTCCATATTGATCCACTTTAGGGGGTAAAAGGTTACCAACGGGTTAATTCGGTAACTTTATATCTCCAGAACTAAAAGAGATACACTAAAAATGTAATACTTAACGTTGTTAAGTAGAAAAGTAAGCGGACAGGTGTCTGGTATTTTTTTGAAATTCGGCCCTCTTATGCAGTAAACGGTCTAAACCTGTATTTTGGAAATTTTTTGTTACCCCATCTATTTTTAAAACCAACAAACAAAGAAATTAAGTTTTTATCACATTTGAAACTAATCTTAAAAGTACAAATACGAATTCGATACTTTTTCGAAATCTCTTAACTATTTTTGATCCTTTTTTTTACAAAACATTTTTTCATTCATTGACATTGATTTTTGGACTCCCACTACAATATTGAAATTCTTGATACTTTAATGGTGAGAAAAAAGTACCAAAAAGGGGGGAAATACGGAAAATTAAATTTATTTCTTTAGCTTTTTGCTTTACAACTGGTACTTTCTTTAATTATAGATAATATTTTACATAAAAACTTGAAATTTAACATGAAATGTCCTGAGTGGATAGGAACCTGCGAGTGAATTTTTTTTGGTACTTTTTGGTTTTTAACTGGTTTTTTTTAATTTCCGTTAGTTTTGGACCTAAAATTAAAAGTGCAAGGTCCTGAGGAAATAAAACGTGGAAGGTCCTCAGAGAATGAGAATCTGTAAAAGGGATCTTTTTGGTAATTTTTTGTTTTTTATCTGGTACTTTCTTCAATTTCTGTTAATATTGCACCTGTTAACATAAAATCATAAAATTATCTTGCCAGTAATCTTGTCTATGGTATTGGCAATGGCGGCACGAAAAAACCCTCCAAAAATAATAATTAAATAACCCCCAAAGTGTGGGGCCTTATTTCAAACGCCCAAACAGAAATGAAATTATACCCTAATTTTTGCGAGAATAAAAACTTGACTTAAGACATTATTAAAAACAAGACTTAAGTCTAGACAAGATTTACGATAGCGTTAATTTATTTAGTAACAAATTGTTTAAGTTTACAAAAGCTTAGGCTGAATTAAAGGCTCTTTTGTAGGGTGTCAAACATCAAATGCAATGAATGATTTTCCTTTAATAAAAATAATTTTTGTGAGCACTTCTCATTTTGTCCTTTTGCTATTTTCCAAACGAGAACATTTGGAGAATATCAATAAAAAAAAATCCATAAAAACTGCAACATTCTATCAACAACAGCAGAAAATTTGCGACAGCCAATTTTTTTTAAATAATGTATGAAAAGTTAAATTGAGACCAGGAAACAATAGCAAATACAATTGGGCTTAAATGTGTACGAGAATTTTCCGTGTTTATTGTTTAATTTGTTTAAAATAACCCAGCAAACATTGCTAAAATTTATATTAAGAAAAATAGCTTGAAATGTTTAAATTTATGATTTTTTTGTAGGATAAATAAAGAAAATTTGAACTGCGCTAGAACATTTGGTGGTGAAATTTATTTTGCAAGCCTTAAGAAAATATTCCTTACGGTTTAATCTTTTTTTTGAATTTTACCTTTTTTATTCAACCAATTTAAGACTTTTTTGCTTTTTACAAATTTCATTTGTTGGTTTAAATACTTTTCTTTAATACTCTGTTTACATTTTTATTGGACCACAGGGTAAACTTTTGTTGAAGTGGCTCCTTTTTTTAATTGTTCAATAATAGCCAATCACACATACATGCATGCATACATGTGTATATAGCACATAAACGAAAGGACAGATCTACTCATGCAATGAAAAGAATAGAAATGCATACAAACAAAAATAACAATAATAATAATGGCAACAATCAATAATAAATACAACAATAAATAGAGATGGAGAAATAATAACAATAATAGGTTTATATATTTACTACGTGTCTAATTCTAATGAAAATTTTGTTGAAAACAAATAATAAAAGGATACTAACACACATACAGGCGGATACATTTCCACATGCAATTGGAGCCTGTAAATGTAAAATAATAATAAAAACAGAGCGAAAGCGAATAAATACTGTAACAATTTTTAACAATCGATTCTAAACAATAGAACATGTTTGTGGAAAATATTTGTAAAATTGGCAAAAACTGAAAAAGTAACATTATAAAGCAATTTCTTGAAGAGAATTTTTAGGCAATTTAATATTAAATTTGAAATAAATTTTGTTGTTTTTGTTTAAGCTTTGATATTGTTACAAGTAAAGCTGTTGCTTATAATTCTTATTCGCTTAACAGTTTAACTTGTTTAATATCTTTAGATTTTCTAAAATCTTTATGGATGAAGTTTCCTGACGATCTGGCCTAAGCAACCAGTGAAATGCGCATAGAAATATCTTATCCCTTCAACGAAAAATGTCAGTGATTTTATCAAGAATAAAAATTGAGAATTAAGCACGATAAACAAAATCTTTAAAACTAAAAATTTTTGTATTTCCACTAAATTACTTTGTTAATATAAAATTTAAGACTCAAAAGTCTCCAAACCTGATTATACTGTAGACCAAAATAAAGAGTGCACTAAAGAGTAGTAGACTTTATTCTTAGCTGAACTTTAAATTTAACTATAAACGATTATATATTAGAATATATCGTCGCTTTAGTTTAAAAAAGGACCTTGCCTACATTTATTAATCTTTGTTTGCATGAATGTCAAAATCGCATGACCAAAAAGTACATTTTAAATGTCGGTTTTTCTGGGTTTAAAGTGGGTATTATAAAATCAATTAATTTTTGACTGCAAAATTTCAAAAGCTAAATTATTTTTATGCTTGATCTTTACTAGGGAAATATACTCAACTAGAAGGTGTAAGAAAAGGGAAAATCTACAGGGTGGCGCATAAATAACGCTATGATTTTCTTAATGAATAGCTTTTAATACCCACACCACAAGAGTGGAGAGGGTGTTATGCGTTTGTCCTAATGCTTGTAACACCTTAAAATATTGGTCCATAGACGTTTAAGTATACCGATGGACTAAGAATAATTTTTTGAATGGATCTAACGATGTCCATCCGTCCTTTCAGCAGGCTGGCTCTCCATGTACAGCTTGTGTACAAAGTATAGGTCACAATTTTTGAGACAATCTAATGAAATTTGGCACATCGGTTCTAATTGGCACAAAAGCCAAGCCTATTGAAAATGGTAAGAATTGGTCTATAATTTCACATATCCCTCCTACAAACTTCTTTCCAGAATTGGGCCTTTGTGCCAAAAACCATCTTATTAGGTATCTAGATTAAATTTGGTCCAAACTTATTCTATTGCCACCCTAATCATCTTACCAAATTTAATGGACTCAGTCCATATTTAACCATAGCTCCCATACAAAAACTTCTCTCGAAAATAGCGTTTATTTTCGTATTAGTTATTTATAGTTTAAAATTGACTACGATAACATTTACAATAGCTACTATGTTATGACAAAATGTTGTGCTGGCAGGTCCAAAATTAACCATGGATTCCACATAAGCCCCAATCCTAAAATAACTTGAAGGCACAATAATCTCATAAAGATGAGGATATCTATATAAAATTCGGCGCAAAGGGCTTTTACATGATTCTAAACCTCATAACATTATTTTGTTCTGGCACTTTTATGATTATGTTTTGAAGGTAATGTCTTTCAAATGGTACCCATTGTTTGCCTAGACCGAACTTGCTCTTTTTAGGGAATTTCCTATAACTTTTCTTAGAATTTGAGGTACCAGTGTCCCCACTTCTTCTCGGATATTCTTACTTACCTTACTCTTTAGGTAACCCCAAAGAAGACAACTAAGAAAGTAAAGTCGGTTAAGCCCTTCCATATGATACCCAACACAACACTATATAAGAACCTGTTTTTGCAAGTGTAGCTTATTTGAGCCCATAAGCAATCTTCGGCCTTAAAAAAGACCACTGCCGAAAGTTTTACTGTAAATACTGTTGTGTAAGCTATCATATCATGGGGATTGACCGACTATTCTTTTTTACTTGGTCTGATTTAACTTTTTATATTTTGAATATTATGTTTTTTTAATTCAAGAAATACCCTTTTAAAACTTAAAATAAAAAAAGCTCATAAGTGCCAATAAGAATGTCTATTGACTGGTAACATTTTTTTCTTTAGTCTTTTATTAAAAATATTCCATAATTTTAATTATGATTTAAGTTATTTTATTTTTACAGTTTTCAAATGAATTTTTATTTTTCACAAGTAAACGATGTAAATATTTTAATCCTTATTTCTTCGTATACAACAAGTATTCTTTCAACTCTTTCGAACACATAAGCACATTCCCCCTTTAAACTATTTATAGAATATGAATTTTTCAAATAACTTTTCATACAAACACAAAAGATGTAATGGAAATTTCTTGATATTCTTTAATTAGGCTTGAGTTCATCAAATTTAGTTTTAATTAAATTATTTTCTTGGCTGAGAAAAATTATCAATAAATTTTAATAAAATTTCCAAGTTGTAAAAAAATTCCTTAGTCAGTGCTTTCAATAGTTGCGGATTTCCATTTGAACGGATCGTTGCATTGCATAAAATAGTTTCTATTTCCTTAAGGGAGACTCGTAAATTTCGTAAACGATAAACGTTAAGGTAATTTAGGTAAGAGAAATAAGGGCTACTGCGAAATCATAATAATACAGGCCTGTTCTGCAAATCACTTTTACTCACGTGATTTCAAATCACATGTGCCTACTTAAATCATACGAGTGATATTTTAGTGTCCCGTTTTTGTGTGTTTCGGTGTGATCTTCAATTGCCGAAAGCACACCGAGAAACACTAAAACGATAGTAGTAAGGTGGCAGGGTACGGAAAATCGAATGGGCAATACCACCTGTTCCTTTTTATTCGGAGTTACCTCTGGTTATTTTATTTTTTTTTGTTATATTTTTTTTTTAACCTTCGACGCATTTGCTCCCACAACATCAAAATATTTTGATGTTGGTGAAATCTTAACTGCAATCTGAAAACACGAATACACACGATGCAATTTACAATAAAATTTGCCTGATTGCGTAAATGAATTGCATAGTGTGTACCCAGCATTAGAACTTTTGACTATGTTGTTCAAAGTTTTTTCATATGGACATTGTCGCCAAATAGTCACCCAAAAAAAGTCGACAAAAGTGGTGACTTGGAGGCACTTAACCCCAGGCGTCCTTTAAGGGCAATTACAATCACGTGCTAAGTAAATGTCTATAGCACAAATCATTGCCTGGTCTACAGTTAGTGAATCAGCACAAATTCACCATTAAAATTTTCTACAGGGTGCATATTTTAACATCTTGGTTATGTGTGAGATACATTAAAAATAGTTAAAAAAAAAGATATTCAAAAATTAAAGGGTTTAATTAAAAACAAGACAATTCTTAAGGGTTATAAAGGCTGTCCCAACATTAACGCAAGATTTGAATTCGTCGGAAATTGTGCAATAAATTTTTGGGAACCCAAAAAAGCCCTTAAAAATAAATTTTAAGTCTTGCCGTAATTTTGGGACACCCTTTGCTTTGGTCAGAACCTATTACGATTATTTTTAAAAAATTTGAGTGGTAAATCAAAACCTCTATATAAGCCATACTATAAAAAATCATATTTATACCCTACACAACAGGAAAAAAGGGTATATACAGGGTGGCACATAAGTAGCGTTAATAAGATTCGATTAATGAATATTGCCTGTATTCATAAAAATATTTTAAATTTAATAAAGATTTACAAAACGAATTGTGTACGAAAATTTTCCTTAATAAAAGTTTGTTAAATTTAATAATCGTTTGTGAATGCGGGGGTTAATGTTTTGTTTAAGTTTTTCTTTGCAGAACTTTAGAAATTTGTGATGGAAAGCCTCAGGGCAGAACAAAGAACCAAACTTGCACAATTTTATTTTGATAGTCAGCTTTCGATTATTCAGACACAAAGATCACATAGTCTGGAAAAGGTTGCTACTGAAATTATGCCAAATCGGTCCACAACTGATTGAGTTATAAGCAAAAAACCAAGCCTGCCTCTAATTAATGGTGTGTATAACAAAATCACTTCTATGCTAAATTTTTGTGTGTTTGGTACATCTTGTGGAGTAACATGTGTCAGAGCCAAAGGGAATTCAATAGTCGGGATTGCCAATAAAATTGCGTTTTCCTATTTTGTTTTTGTGCCATTTCATTGCAATGTTACAAAGCATTTTGCTATTTTATTGTGACCTAAAACAAACAGAATCAGAAATTTATAGCATTAAAAACTCTAAATATGAAAAATAGTTAAAACTTATTGGTGACATATTTGGAAACTGTTGCATGTGTTGTTTAATTCACTTAATAAAAAGTAAAAAAAAAATTCAAAATCATAAAGTTTTAATTAAAAACTGAGCTCAGCAAAATATCTTTTAAAAATTCTTAGTAATAGAAGATGCAGGGAACGCAATTAAAATTATTTATTTGTTACTTTAATTTTAATCAACTACTTAGTTAAGGAATCAGATACCTGCAAATCTTTACTAAATATAAAGCAAATTTCTCTATAACTTCTACAATTTCAAAACATTTTTAAATTTTTACAAACATAAAAAGCGATTTAAGCCATTTTGAATTTAAGATTGAGATTTGTTAAGCAAAATTTTCTAAAAGACAAAATAAAGGATATGTGTAGATCTCTGCTAAAAGTTAATAAAAATAAATAGGATTTTGTTCCATTTATTAACGAAATAATAAAGCATTCATTCTGCAAATTTCTTAGCATTTGTTTAAATTTTACTAATACAAATTTGCTAAGCGACAAAATAAAGGATATGTGTCCTTCTTTGGTATAAGGTAACAAAAACCAGTGAAACTTTGCTTGTTTATTACCAACATAATTATGCATTAATTCTGAAAATTTCGCAGCATATGCTTACATTTTACTGACACAATTTTTTCCTAAAATTTGCAAAAAAGGAATAAAAGCTTTGAAATGTATTTAATTTGTCTAACAAATTTGACTGTATTTGCTTAACACATATAAAACCTCCGCATATTTCCTTTTTTGTCTAAATTTGTAAAATTATTGAATTTTTTCGGATTTAAGAAACTGCAAAATAAAAAAGATTTTAATAAAAATATTTCTCGAAAATTTTTAAACCTTTTCAAAAATTTTACTATATAGTTTTTGTTAATCTTCTCAAAATGTTTAAAATTGTATATCTTTTTTACTATAATTACCTTTGAAATCGTTTCAATTTAAATTACGATTTTCTTATCAACATTTTCCAACAGTCAAAATAAAGGATATGTGTACATCTTTGGCATAAGCTAACAAAAACCAATGAAACGTTGCCTATTTATTAACAACATAATTATGCATTACTTTTGAAAACTTCGTAGCATTTTTTTTAGTAAACATTTTAATGACACAAATTTTTCGAAAAATTTTCAAAAATAAAATAAAAGCCCTAAAGTTATTAAAAGGAATAATCTGTTTAATTTTTTTTCCAAATTTGATTATATTTGCTTCATAAATGTAGAAATTTCTAGTAAATCCTTTTTCGCATGTATCCGGTGTATTTCTCTAATATTTTTAAACATTTTAATATATTATTTTCGAAAAAATTTATCGAAATGTTTAAAATTGTGTATCCTTTTTTACAAAAAATTCCCGTTATATCGTTTTTACTTAAATTAAGATTTTTTTAACAAAATTTTTTAACAGCCAAAATAAAGGACATGTGTAGAACTTTGGTATCAGTTCACAGAAATCAATAATATTTTCTCTATTTATTAACGACATAATAATGCATTCATTCTAAAATTTTCGTAGCATTTGTATACATTTTACTAACACATTTTTTTCTTAAAATTTGCAAAAATTAAATAAAAGTTATGAAAATAGTAGAATGAATGTAGAATTATATGTTTGATTTTTCCACCAAATTTAACTACATTTGTTTCACAACTTAAAAAGCCTCGCATATATCCTTTTTTGTCTAAGTTTGTAAAACGATAAGATTTCATCTAATTTAAAAAAACTTTCCAAAATTTTGGATCATTTTTAAAACTTTACTATATTTGTTTCGTAAATCTTATCAAAATGTTTAAAATTGTATATCTTTTTTACTATAAATAACTTTAAAGTCGTTTTGACTTAAATTAAGATTTATTTAAAAAAAAATTTCAAACAGACAAAATAAAGGATATGGAAATCTTTGTTATTCGTTAACAAAAAACAATGAAACTTTGTGTTTTTATTAACAACAATATTATGCATTAATTCCGAAAACTTCGTAGCATTTGTTTACACTTTACTAACACAATTTTTTCCTAAAATTTGCAAAAATAGAATAAAAGCTATAAAATAATTAAAATGAATGTAGAATGGTATGTTGGATTTTTCTATCAAATTTGCATATAATTGCTTCAACAAAATAAAAGCTCCGCATATATCCTTTTTGTCTTAATTTGTTCATAAGCCTCCAAATACAGCCGTTAGTAAAAAATAAAAATGATTTAATAAAAATATTTCTCTTAAACTTCAAAAAATATTAAACATTATTTAAAATATTACTATATTATTTTTGTAAATCTTTTAAAAATGTTCAAAATTGCATATCATTTTTTTTACTTAAAATAGCTTAAAATTCGTTTTAACTTAAATTGAGATTTTTTTATCAAAATTTTCTAACAGACAAAATAAAGGATATGTGTACATCTTTGGTTTAAGTTAAAAAAAACCAATGAAAGTTTGCCTATTTATTAACAATATACCTTTTTTAGAACTAATAAGTTCGTAGCATTTCCTTAGATTTACTAACACAATTCTTTCCTAAAATTTGCCATTATAGTATAAAAGCTTTGAAAATATAAAAATGATTGTAGAATTATATGTTTAATATTTCTACTAAATATTACTATATTTGCTTAACAAATATGAAAGCTCGGCATGTATCCTTTTTATCTTAATTTGTAAAATGAAAGAGTTTTATCTAATTAAAGAAACTGATTGATATTCATTAACATCAAAATAGAGTCGTTAATGGAAAATCTTTTAAAATAATATATCGTTTTAATTTAAAATACATACTTTTACAGTCGTTTTAGCTAACATTAAAATTTTCTTATCAAAATTTTTCAACATTCAAAATAAAGGATATGTGTACATCTTTTGTATAAGCTAACAATTACCAATGAAACTTTGTTTATTTATTAACAACATAATTATGCATTAGTTCTGAAAACTTCGTAACAGTTGCTTACATTTTGCTGACACAATTTTTTATTGTAAAATTTTCAAAAATAAAATTAAAACTTTGAAATCATCAAAATGAATGTAGAACTATGTGTTTAATTTGTCTACGAAATTTGACTATATTTGCTTCACAAATATAAAACCCTCGCATATATCCTTTTTTGTCTAAATTTGTAAAATGATAGAATTTTATCGGATTTTAGAAACTGCTATTATTAAACATCAAAATAGATCTCGTAGGGGAAAATATAAATGATTTTTATGCCAATATTTCTCTAAGTTTCCGAAAATTTTAAAAATTTTTTAAAAAATTTTTCTATATTATCTTTGTAAATCTTCTTTTAATGTTTAAAATTGTATATCTTTTTACGATAAAGACCTTAAAACTCGTTTTAATTTTAATTAAGATATCTTTATCAAAATTTTCTAACAGACAAAATAAAGGACATGTGTACATATTTGGCATAAGTTAACAAAAAACCAGTGAAACTTTGTCTATTTATTTATAACCTAATAATTCATTAATTCTAAAAACTTCGTAGCATTTGTTTACATTTTACTTACACAATTTTTTACAAAAATTTGCAAAAATAAAATAAAAGCTATGAAATTATTAAAATGAATGTAGAATGGTATGCTTAATTTTTCCAAAAAATTTTGATATATTTGCTTCACAAATGTAAAAGCTGCGCATATATCCTTTTTTTATTTTTATTTGTAAAATGATAGAAATTTATCTATATAAGAAACTTTGCAAGTCCTAATTGTCTTAATAGTTTTTTTTACTAGTATTGCAACACGTGAGTGAGCAAACATATGTAGGTCTGTTTGCATATTTCGGACGTTTTTCGTCCATCAATCGTGTTCGCTAAAAATTTTTTGTGAACATATTACCCGATTTGCAGCAGCTTTAATTATCGATTGTACCCTTTTGGTCCCATCCAATACAGATTATTATCTTATTATTATGCATATTGGGCTTTGACTTTTATTAAGCTGGGTGGGCGGGCTTCACATGCGTGTTCCTATATTTCGGGTGATTGTAATAGATTTTTTATAAACTATGAGTTTCTTTCAATTTTTCTTTATAAATAGAAAATATTTCCTTATTTTTTTTTTTATACAAAATATGAAAATTTAGTTTAAATTTTCTATAGAATTGAGAATTTGTTTGCAAAATTTTCTTTAGAATAGTTTTAGTTAAACTGTTATCCTTTTTTATAACTATTAAAAATTTTGTGACATAAAGTTTCTTAATATTATTAATTTGTTATAATTTCTTATTACTTCCAGCCATAAAACTCTTGTATTAAGGTTTTCTATTAATTACTAAAGTGACAATTTTTCTTTAGATTTTTCTTTAGAGTATTTAAAACAAATTGCAATGTCATTTTATATAATTTTTTTTCCTTCTTTCATACAAAATTTATTGCAAGTTTCCATTTTTTTGCTTTCTAATTTCTTTTTATACAACTTAAATCCTTTATGTTGTAATCTAATAATTATTACAAGTTTTTTCTTTCCAGAAAAAGAATAAAAAGTTAAAAAAAAAATAGAAAATGTAGGGGAAAAAATGTTATAAGAACTTAAGAAATAAAGAAATTCTCTTGATACACACACGCACTCACTGTATTAAGTAGGAATAACTTGGCAAATCTCTTATCAGCAAAGGTGCTTGGTTACTCAACGAATACAACAAGCAAATAAGTAAGAACAACAACATCAACAATACTGATAATACGCAATTTTCTCGTAAATAATGCTTAAGGCCCTTTTACACTATAACACTTAGTTTTAACACATGTCAAAAACTTCAATAAAGTCTAATAAGATATAAAGAAATTTAGCGTTCGCACAATGGGTTGCAACATAGGTAAACTAAGAATTAATTCAGGGAATCCCATTATAATTAATGCTTATATATTTTTGGAATAACTTTACTTAAAGTGTTGTCCAACCATAATGCACGATGTCAATTTGACATTTCTTTGTTTCATTGTTTGAAAAATTCAACCATGGAGTGGTACACAATTGAGCAGCGCGTTAGGATTAATTGAAGCCTTTATCGAAAATAGGCGTTCAAATCGAAATGCATTTCTTGCACGTCATCTTCAACGACGAGGCACAATTTTACCTCAGTAGATTCGTTAACCAGTAGAATTTCCGCATTTGGGCAACAGAGAATCTACAAGTGATAGTTGAATAGCCGATGCTTCCACAAAGATTGACTGTTTGGTGCGGCTTATGGGCTGGCGGCCTCATCGGGCCGTATTTTTTCGAAAATAAGGTCGGCCACGCAGTTACCGTTAATGTCGTTCGCTATCGCAAGGCTTCTTGTGGCCAGCAATTGAGGATATGGACATGGATGAAACAATGGCTCTTTTGTGCAAGAAATTCAATGGCCGTGTTATCTAACGTCGTGGCGATGTTAATTGGCCGCCACGATCATGTGATTTGACACCGTTGGACTTCTTTCTTTGAGGATAGTTTAAAGAAAAAGTTTACCTGAATAAACCAAGAACAATTAAAGAGCTAAAGAACCAGAAAATTTGGCATATTAACGACACTGAACCTCAATTATGTCTCAGAGTAATTGACAATATGGACTATCGGATATGGCCAATATTTTGTTTCACACATAATTGTCATAGATCCTTCTATCAAAATAAAAAATATCAAGATAATTCTCTGAATGCTTTTGTTGTGGACGAATCAGGGAATGGGGTCTGAGCCGGACTTATGGGGTCTACGGGAACAGGCTGCAGGGTATCGGCTGCAGAACAGCAGGTGGAGATGGATTGGTCGTAGATTCTTAGTCGAATTGAGAGATGTATCGGGCTGTAAGCTCAAGAATCTAGCAGGTTGCGCAATGCTATGACCTGGCTGCATTACCGGAGACTGGGTATATTTAGGGCAGTTTTTTGTTTACTAGAGTTGTTTTTCTTTGACAATCCACCATTTTTGTATCTAAGTGAGGGTGTAAAGTTCACTTCATACCAGCTTTTCAAGCTATCTATCTACCTATCGCAGCTGTTTATATTCTTTAAAGGTTTTTCAATTTGTTGTAGCACAAAATTTAACGAAACAAATTTTCTATTTGATTTTTTGACCAAAACAGACCAAAACAAATGGATTGTGTGAGATCAAAAACTTTTAGACCTGTAGAATAGTGTGAAAGGGGCTTAAACAGCAGAAACTAGACAAACACCAAAGCTGTGAAGAAAGTAATAGTAAAAAAGCTTCAACAGTAGACTTAATACAAACAGCAACAACAATAACAACAAACATTTGTATTACAACATCGTTGTTTGTTACGATTGCGGTTGTTTTTATTTTTTCCTGTTTCTGTTTTTTTCTGTGAGTGTGTGTGAGTAAGTGCATAAGTATAAAATACTCTTTTACAAACGTAAGTGGTAAATGAGAGAATTATGAGTTTACCATTCCGTATGTAACATCAAGAAATATGGTGAAAAGCCATAAGAGCCCAATACGCAAGCAATTTTTTATTTTTGTAAATTTTACAAAGAATTTGCTGTCTTACTATGGATACTAACTTTTTTCTATACGTCTACAACCGTAACGAATAATAATTCTGTCATAAAATTTCGCACATTAAAAATTTTATGTGTGGGTTAACCCACTTCCAAAAATTTATACTTTAAATATGGTGGAGAGTATTATGGATTCGTTACAGCCGATTTAAGTATTTAAACTGGTTTTTGTTTTTAATTTCCCGAGAGTTTACTATTGCATGGTTTGTATGTTTGTCAACGTATGGGTGAGTACGTTTTTTTTATGAGCCCAGCAAACACAAAGTCAAACCTTTGGTATATAATAACTTTATCATGTAATATCGAGCAAAATAATCAAACCTTTGTCAATGGTTTGATTTTAACAATTGAATTCAAATTGACCATGATTTGTATATGAGCTTGTGATTGTTCTTACGTTTTATTGCCAAGTTTAACATAAACTTAGCAACACCAAAGCGATATAAATATAAATTTTTTAACATGGCGATTAAAGTTAAGTCTCTTTTACAATTAAAGACAAAATTACATGCAGTTTGCATGTAAAAAAATATAAATTAATTTGTGAGTAAAACTTTTACTACTATGAGTAAAAATGCTAATAATAAAAGGATAAACGGAAAAGCGAACACTGAAACAAAAACGCTTCGTTGCTGGAATAAAACCATTTCGTTGGCCCTTATTCATTAATAAAATGAAAATGTTCATAACTTTTTTTTTTTTCATTATTTATTTATTGAATGTTCATATATTAAATATGATCTAACAATAATTAATCAAATCTTATTCTAATGATTTATTTTCATAACTGATACCAAACTGTTCATTGCAGTAATGCAATGTTCCTTAAAACTATAAAACTTCCGAAACGGAAATTTTCTTACATTTCATTGCATTAATAATGATACGAAACGCGTAACATTCGGGCTACGTAAAACTTTTATGTATAATTTTATGTAAAAATTAGATATAATGGAAAAAAATTCATTGCAGCAATGCAAAAAATTGTTATATTTACGAAAATTTTTCTCTGAGTGAAAAAATAACAAGTTTGTTTTATTATCGAGGTGCTACGCAGAGCCGATACAATCCTGAAAGTAAAGAGAAGAATGTTGTCTTTTCTAAAACAATCGGAGGACGGAGAGAACTCTATTTTCTCTTTCAGCAGCAGCGATGATGCCGGTTGTGTAAGTGACAGTACTATATTCTAGTAAACAATTGGGGGATTCACAAGGTGGTCGTAAAGTTGTAAAGTCATATGTCTTAAAATAATTACAAGAAATATATATGACTGCTGTTGGCAACCGCTTATAATTTAGATTTTTACTGTACAGTTATGACGAATCAATGAACACAGCATTACAAATTGAATTTTATTTGAAACACAACAGTATTGTTTTTAAACAATTGAAAAAAAAAATTTAGTACGTTATGACGATATGACTTAATAGCACACCTTGTGAATACCCCAAATGTATTTTAATAAAGAACAAGTCAGAGTGCTATATTCGGCTGTGCCGAATCTTTAATACCCTCCACCGACTGTTCGAATATATCAGGAGGGATATGTATATGATGTCTATTTATTTTTAATTTATCTTTATAAAAACAGGCATCAGCATTAAAATTGGTTGGTTTGAGGTTTAGATCTATATTAAATTATTTAGCAATTTAAACTAGCTTGTGTAACAGTTTCAATTAAAATTTTGTTATGATAGCATTATTTTTTACGGTTTTAGGCGTACTAAACTGTTTTCCGGGAGTAGTGTTTATATGGGGCCTAGGGTAAATTATGGACGGATCTTCACGAAATTTTACAGCGTGATTTCCAATCGAATAAAACAAATTTTTTCAAAATCTTATCTCATTCCGTGCCTTGTTCCACCATTTATGTTATTTTTTGTAACAAAATTATCATTTTTTTTAGGTGGTAGCTCTGGTCCTACTGCACCGATTTTGCTGAATTTCAATCCCAAACTGCTTAGGATAACTACAAGCAATTTGGCATCCAGTTTGTTCATTTCTTTTAAGTTGTTCGAAAGTGAGCGTGTTTTCAACAGACGGACAGACATGCGGACAGGGCTAAATCGACTTAGAATCACTCAAGGACCCAGAATATATATACTTTATGGGGTCTGAGATGAATAATAAAAAAGTTTCACACGGAATGACAAACTTAATATACCCTCTTCACAACTACTTGTGGTGGAGGGTATAAAAATTTAAAAGAAATATGAATTTGTAAAACAAAATTTGTTTTTAATTTATGTTCCACATTATATTTCAATTTCCCTTTGGGGGGGAAAAAAATTGAGAATAACGTTTGAAAGCAAGTGCAAAATAAATGTATTTTTCAATTTGAAAAAAATTTTCCCTGTTTGTTGTAAATGCTTTATTTTTTAAACTTTTTTGAAATCGTTATCATTTGAGAAAGGGTTTCGTTTTAAATAATTTTCATCATGAAATTAAACCTCCTTGTTTGTTGGGATGTACCGTCCTTTACTTGCATGTTTCTAAACATGTCTAAAAAGATGGCATTTATATGTGTGAGTGTGCATGTGCGTTTATATTGCGTTGTTGTGGTATTGTGGGAATTAAGTGTGAATTAAGTTCAAATGGACAGTTTTATTTTAGTTTTCTAAACCACTGTTGACTGGCTGGTTGGCTGGCTGACTGACTGGCATGTCCTGCTGCTGTTCACATGGTACTTTATTTACAACATTTTTTCCCCATTTGTTTGTTTTTTTTTTACTTTTCTTGTATCTGAGTAACGAGTTTAAAAGTTTCTAAAAGAGATTATTTTCCTTTTTCTTATACATATTTACAATATAAATAAATAGTTTTTGTTATTTGGTTAGATTTTTACCTTAAGTGTCCTATTGACAATATGATAAATTATATTTTTATCTTATTTTTTTTTTTTTTTTTGTAAATGAAGAAATGTATGTATTTTATAAAAATATCCTTTTATTTTGAAAAATCAAATACGCAATACAGTTGGGATTTAGTTAAAGGAAACATGTTGTGGATGCTTCTTTTTTTCCATATAAATTCTTATCGGCTTTAGCTGTAGTGATAGACAAATTAAATGTCGATCATGACCATTTTATTTTAAATTAATTTTGTGAATTAAGAAGAAATTTAAATAGAAATGTTTAAAAAATGTTCAAATAATAGAATAATTAAGAAAAGTAGGAGTTTTACCAAAACTTTAAAACCCAAAATCTCTAGAAGAGAATATTTAAAAATCTGCTTCAGGTTTTTTAAATTTATTTTGGTCTTAAGGTGGAGCGTGAGAGTAGAAATGAAAAAAGTTAATGAATAAATTTCGAACATCTCCGGAATGTTGCATCTACCTAAATTATATAACAACAAACAATTTTTTTTTTAATTTTTCCGACAGATCTTTAAGCCAGCTACCAGGCTTGGAAGAATAATTTTATGAATTTTATTTAAATTTGCCAATAAATAAATAAAATAAATAAATAAATAAAATAAATTAATATCAAGGCGAATTCAATACCACAAGCAATTTGTTTTTGTTAAATCATTGTGCAATATCAAAGACAAATGACATAAGGCGAAAAAATATTTACAAAAATATCAAGTTAAACCAAGGCGAATTCATTAATTAATACTTAAAATAATTAATTTATAAAAAAAATGCTTCAAATACGCAAAATTTTGTGAAAATGTTTGCAGCAAGGCTTTGAGTATTTAAGTCTTGTAATAACTTAGCCAAAGCCCTCATTAAATTGGATGATTAGCAAAGAGCCCATTATGTTTTAGCAGAGTCATTCAAATGCAGTTACACGAACTCAAAAAATTGAGAAAATTTTATTGTGATGTCGGTAGACACAATACATTTGATCGTAGTTGTAAACTCATTATTTGGGGTTAGAAGTCTTATGCATTAACATTAAAGCCATAGCCGAGGTTAAAACGGTTGCTAAAGGTCAATCACTACATCGTTTACTTAAGAACTCTACGACTCTTTTCAGTCATCAGTGTGTTAAACAAGGCTCCGAGCACAAGGCATCTTTAATAGTTCCTAATCGCTTAAAGAAGGCCGAATAATTATTAAAAGCTTTTAGATCCTTTACCGCCAAGAAAATGATGTAGATTGCAACATCAACCATTTGTTCTTATTGACATTATTGGCAGTTAGTTTTTTTTTTAATTTATTAAAAAGTTTTTCACTTTTGTTAATTTATTTTTTTATAATATTTTTTTCAATGCTTAGTAATCTGCAGTAAAATGAGTTGTCATTTATCTGACATTTGATCCCTCTGTACGTTTGTTTATGGCAAAGCAATTTCACGTGTTCTCCAGCAATATAATCAGCATTTATTGCGCCATTGTTCTGCCGTCGTTTTTGCTTGTGCTAAGCAAAAAAAAAATTGACACGTTGAAACCCAGCTTATGGTCTGGGTAAGAAAAAAAATTTAATACAGACTTTGTTGTACTCGGCCAGTAACTTGTGCAACTAACTTGCCGAGTCTGAAAGGGTTATAACTCATGTCAAAAATTATTACGTTACGTAAAAAATGTCATAAGATTGCATTCGGCGAAAATGCAACTGCAATTTTTGTTGTTTGCAAACGAGCCTTGCACTGGGGGCTTCTTCTGGCAGTAGTGATCGAATATTTTTTCGATTCGAAAGCAATTTTATTAATAACTCTTTCAGTCGATACTGAAGGAATCAAAATTATTTTTTCAGTTTTGGGTAAAGGATTTATTTAAGTTTTTACAACACTGAAAAAATAATTTCGATGCGCTTAGCATCGACTAAAAGAATTCGAAATAAAATTGCTTTCGAATCGAAAAAGTATTCGATCGCTAACTTTTCTAAATTAAAGTAACGATAAGCGACAGTTAGAAAGCGACCAAAGGCGCTAAATCGGCAACTCTTCTGCAAACCGTCCCATTATTTTTTTTCATTTTCAATTTTATTTATTTTATAATAATTTTACCTATCCTGCCTAAAAAAGGCTATCAAAGACTCGGAACGGCGGGAAATAGCCTTATTTGAAATTAGTTTTGCATAAAAACACTTTTTTATGTTCTTTTAATTATTATTCATTTTACATATTTATTAAATTATATTTTTATTTTTAAAATCATTGACACACATTCTCTTAGACAATCTTTCAGATGTTTTTGTCATGAATTAACTGCTTGGCAGCTCCTTTTTTTTCTTATAACTATAAATCTTCTCTCTATTTGAAACTAATCGTCATTATCATCTTCTAAGGCGGCCAACATTAACGACAACTCATTGTTATCCATAGTTTTTGAACTATAAGTTTTATTTAAATCAATCTCTACCAAAAGATTATCCTCCTCATCATCATCTTCTTCCTGGTCCTGGGAGAAACTTAAACTTTTCAGTGCCGTTTTCTTGAGGCATTGTGTTTTCAGGCTGCCTTTGCATTTGGGCGAATTGATGTAGTTGGGTGAACAGGGACTGCCAACAAGAGAACTTAAACCATATTTGGCTGATGAAGGAGATTGCAAGAGTGTAGAGTTCAGTTGTGTGGTATTCATTTTCTCTAACATCTCCACGAATTCGCCATCTTCCTCGTAGTTGATTGTTTTGAAGTCCATTTTTTTTTATTAGATTTACGGAAATTGCGTGGAAATTGAAACACCTTTGCTGTTTGAAATGTGAATTTAAACTGATGAAAGACACCAAATTTGTGCTTGTATTTATTTGAATTTTGCCACAGAATATGACCTGATTTTAAGCAGGTAGTTTTATGACTTTTGCTCATAAGCATTTAGGGAGTTTTATGGAGATTTTACCTTGTCTTTGACCTTTTCTTATTTGAAAATTTACCTAAATTGGCCGTTGCTGTGTGACATAAAGAGGGTTTTCCGTTATTTTATGGCAGAGTTTACGAATTTTAAACTCAATTTGGTGTAAAAATAGCAATTCGTTGAAATTGAACAAACAGCTGCACATTTAAAGCAAGCGAAGAAATTTTCTTATTAATTTTAGTTTGTATTTTTAAATCCTTTAAATAATAATGGCTATAAACTCTTATTTTCAAATTCTTGGAATTTGTAATGAAGTAATTTTATAGCTGCTTATAAACATAACAAATTTAAGAAAATAATTGCTTTAATATTCGTGCAAAAATTTAAAATGGCATTTCAGACGTTTTTTGGAAGACAATTGTCTATTACAAATTTACCCAAAGTAGGTATACATTTATTTTCCTAACAGTATATTGATTCAATGTGAAAGGAACTGCTAGTTATTTCAAAGACAAGAACGATTCAAGTGAAAGCTTTTTGCATCGATCGAAACAAAAAAATATTTATTGTCGGTGTTCTAAGGAATATTAAAGAGGTTCTTTTCTTTAACATTCCAACAAAATGCCTCTGTCGACAAGTGATAACACATGTGACTGATTTTGGCATTTGTGATCCCATATTATTTTAAAGTGGGGCGCATGTCGCGCGGATAATTTTAAGTGGGGCACACATCTGCTGTTTGTCGTTAAAAGTACAACCAAGCGATAGCGGTCGACATCGTGGGCTACGCTGTTAATGCTAAACTGGCGAACAAAGGTTGTTTTAAGGCCTAACCATAATATGCATAGCCTTGCTTAACATACTGTCAAAAATTTGCAAAAAGACTCTTAAATGTATTTAACAAAAACCAAAAAAAAAACATTTGATTTCGTACGGAATGTGCGATAAGATTCGCACATTGCTTAAGCAAAAAGTTTCCTTAAGTTCAATATGATTTGCCTCATATAATTAACATGTATTCGCACTTTTACTTAAGCCAACTTAAGCACATTGTGGTTGGGCCTTTAGCATCTTTTTATCAAGAATAAAAATTGGGAATTAAAAACATACATTTTTAGTTGGTTTCAAAGTTGAAAAAAAGTAATGAAAAATTCAACTAAAATTTTTAAAGTAAAAAAAATGACGAAAATAATTTCGGGTCATTCTGCTGCTCTTTGTTAATTGAGATTTCATCATCTGTTACGAAGGAAAGGAAAAGTGTAACAGTGAGCGAGAAAAGAAACAAAACGGCAAGAGGATAGTTACAAAAATATTTCAATTAAAAATGTGTCCCAAAGTCAGCCGCCTCCTGCTCCTCTCCTCGTCATTTTGTTTACTGCTGCCTGGGTCGTTGCTTGTGGCTTGGTAAAGGCCTTATGACGCTACATTTTTAATACATTGTTCAAGTTTTGGTGAACAGTGCAAATATAAAGTAATAGAACAATATACCAAGTGCGAAGGGTTCAGCTGTATTAAGATAAATGGCAAACTGTTAAACATTTTACTAAAGTTATCTATAAAAAATGAAGTTATGCCAAAAAAAAAAAATGTAAAATTGTTCAACTTAAAATTGACATTTCAAGCTTGAAATATTAAAAGTTTTGCTGAATTAGCGCAGCGGTTTATGGGCAAATTCAGCGATTTACCGCCTTTTTGTTTTTAGGTTTCTCATAAACAAAAAGTTGGCAACATTTAATAAAATTAACAGAACAGGGATGGCTAAGTTGTTTCAATTGTACTTTTTTGTTGATACTTTTTAAACTAAAATTTATAATACCTTTTTGTGGTGTTTTTTAAGAACATAAATAAAATTAATTTCAACTTTCAGTACAATTAGGGTAAAAAAGTACAATTTTTAAAGGTTGTTAGTACAATTTTAAAATTTCTCAACGCCATCCCTGAAACAAAACCATAACAAGAGAGAAAAAAAACTAAAAAACTTTGTTTACATTTTTATAGTTTGCTCTTTCTAGCATTTACTGTTTCTTTCTAACAATTCTATATCAATTAATGAATAAAAAATGTAGTGTCATAAGGGCTTAATAAAGCAAAAAGAGACAACTTTTTGGCTTGATTCAGCAAAATTATTTGATTAAAATTTATATGTATTTCTATTATAATTTCATTCACGTAGTTTCTAGGTGGAACAAAGTGCCTTTAAAATTTATATGAATTTCAGTAAACTTTTTTGTTTAATTCAGCAAAATAATTTGCTTGAACATTTTTTACCACAGTTATTTTTCAATAAACGAAATGCAAAATAAATTTTTTGATAATGCAAAGTTGCTTAAAGGACCGATTTCAAATTCTCCAAATTTTTTGTTTGAATTGGAAAAATAATTTTTGCTGTGTATCTGGTACCATTACAGTTCGTAGACCTGGGAGCACGGTTACAAGCTGACTTTTTGTGAGTACCCTTTTGGGGCTCATGTGGTGGTTGCAGCTTTGAGCCAAAGTAGCGAGAAGGGGATCTGAGCATTTAAGCTTAAAGGACTGATTTTTGAGCATTTGTGGGGAAATTTGAGACTGCTGGAGGATTTCCCTAGCTGCTGTTGCTATTCAACAGATGAGCTTTGCTTCCAAGCCGCAGGTAACTAACAACTTCAGCTTCTAAACAAGGGCGAGTTTGTAGTTCTGTATATTTATGTACGCAAATTGCTACCTGTTTGTATACTGGTTGCTCCCACATACAACGGTGGTCGGTGTACGCCTTGTTTGCCATCCAGTGGTTTTACCTAATTTCATGCCTACACGGTAGGTGCTTATGTTAATCTTTTCTATTACTCTTAAGGATATACATATTTGTGTTAAATTTTATTTTTATAACTCATTCCTTGCGGACGCTTTAGTGATGTTACAAACATACAAACATCTTGGAATGGCACAAGGATTTTGGTTTTTTTCTTTAAAGAAAATTATAAATTGAGTTAATTAGCTTTTTTTTTTTTAGCAAATTTGATTTCTAGTACTCTTTAGCTCTTATACAATAGATTTCTATCGTTTAGTGTCGTTTCTACTTAACAAAATAATATATTATTTTTTGCACATAATTTGAAAGGATGTTCAGTTCATTAACTTGTTTTAATTATTAATTTTATCTCGCTATTATTTTTTTTTAGTTATTTTCTTTTCCAAATACCAGTGATAAAAATTAATGTTTTCAGTACTTTTGAGTTGGCGTTGGTATGATTTTAACTTGCCAGGACTAAAAAAAAAATATGTAGTCGTTTTGTTTGTAATTAAAATGCATTGAAATTTAATTTTCATTTTTTTTCGCTACGAATGATTGCATTTGTATTCATATTTTTTTGTTATCGTAGTAGCTCTTTTATAATTCATTGGAATTTATATGACGTCTAAAAAAAAGTGGTGAATTATAACAGTTTTAAATTAACTCAATTAGACAATTTTCACACTTAATATAATAAATTTCAGTTTATTTATTTAATTGAAAAGTTAAATTTTTTTTTAATAATGATTTTTAGTTGTTAAAAAATAATAATTACTGCAGCCAATGACGCGTGATTGTGAAAGAAAGTAGAAGAGTAGTGTCATGTATTTTTAAGGATTCGCGTAAAGAATAATTTTAGTTATTAGTATTGTGGTTATTTTGTTGAACTGTTCCATGGTTTTTAATCCAAATTTCGATATTTCAATTAGGCTTAAGTTCATCAAATTTAATTTTCATTAAATTATTTTTTTATGAAAAAAGGAATTTTACAACATGAAAATTAATTAGAATTGTTATTGATAATCATTCATTCTTGACTGACCTGAGATTCGAACCCAGGCGGCTGGTTACCATGACATGTTTCGATCGCTACCACTCGATCTCCTCAGATGGATTTGCCGTCTTACACTCGCAGCCATCGACGACTGCTGACGTCAATAGTCAATCATCAATCCTTAAACCAAATTGTATTTAACCTTTGGTAGATCGAAATTTGCTTTGAATGATTATCTATTTTTAATTGATTTAACATGTTCTTCCTTTCTTCTGTTGGTTCGTACCTTTTGTCAAGAAGTTTTCTTGAAGTCCAAAGTACATTTCTTATTTTAATTTCATGTTGTAAAATTTCTTTTTTCATAAAAATAATTTAATGAAAATTAAATTTGATGAACTTAAGATTAAGATGGCTTGCTATTTTTTTAAATTTAAAGTTCTGATTTAATTCACATTATTATATATTTTTCCATCTAAAAGTGTGTTTTTTATTTATAAATTTAATTAAGCCTAAAAGTATGTTTTGGTCTGAAGTGCATTTGTATTTTAAATAGTTATTTTATTTATTACTTTAAATAAACAATTCCTGCATATTTAAAAAAATATCAAACACGTTTTCCCTTTTGAACTACTAAAAGGCTTGACAATGACATAAAATTCAGAAAAGGTAGTCAAAATATTAGAAGTTAAAAATATTAACACAAATTGCGTGGAATAAACTGTTATTTGTAATCGTCTACATTTTTATATTTTGAGATAATTCCCTTTCCAGGCAAAACTGCTGGATGGATTTTAAGTCATTTAACCCTGAATTTAGTTCTTAAATCTAGTTATATAACTTATTTTTAACTAAAAGCGATTGAAAACTCAAGCCCTGTTCTATTGAGTCTTTCGGAAGTCTGTTTTCATCAAACGATTATAAATAAATCGACTTGGAATTACTTAAGGACTATATATATGGGCATTTTCGTCAAAAGGTCCACCGTGACCGAAAATTTAAAAGTTATTAAAAGCTGATTATTTTACGATATTGTTATAGAGAAATATTTAGATTTTACTAATTTTATTAATTTACCCATAAATTTGTTCACTTAGATGAACAATCAGACTGCAAAGTTGTGCAAACGTAATTTCTTATTTGTGAGAATATTTTATTGTATATTTTTTTTAATATTATCTTCCTTAAAAGAGGTGATATTTGATAAAAATTATTCCAAAAAAATTTCACGTTCGAAATGTCACGTATCGACCCAGATTTTGGTTAAAAAAAAAAGTACATAAGATTTTGGAATCAAACCAAAGACATTTTAATGTTACATTGCTACGTAAAATTCTGAAAGTAGTTTGACTAAAAAATTGTTCCAGGTTTTGCTGAATTACGGCTTTTTATACATGGCCACAAAAACTGCTTCTATTTTTTTCACGTTCGAACCGGTACTTCTTTTGCCAATATCTTTGACCTAGAATCGCGCCATCCATAAACTTTAGCATAGATAACAATGCCCTCTTAGTGCTTTAATTTAAGGGGTAAAAGAACGGAAAAATATTTGTTGCTTAAAATGTTATTGCATTTTCGATCCGTACGACTGTCACGTTCAACACTTTGGAATTACCCATATACCTTTATATATTTTATAAAAAAAATGGTTGGTGCACCCATACACACCATCACACGCATTTTGAGGAAAATACAAACCTCTCATGATAAGTTGTTATCGTTTGTTTTACATTTTCAAACGAAAATTAGATCAGGGAAGCATTTTCATCTTAATACGTAAGACTTGTGAGATAGTGTAAAGCACCCTTAAGCAACATCTCAAAGCAAAGTTATTCATCATGAAGTATTCGCGCCTAAATGTATGATTCGTTAATTTACTTACGCAAATAGTTTACAAAAAACCCAAAATGGGACAATTGTTTTAAAAGCTTGTCATGTTGAAAAGTGGTAAAACAATTTTTTTGTAAATTTAACCCCATTGTGACTTTAAACATAAATTATTCATTGCTTTAGTGACATGTTTGTATTTATTAACATTTTGCTTGTCTAATTTAATTAATTTCTTTTTTTTTAACAAATTTAATTTCTATATCCATTGACGACTGTTTATCTTAAAAAAAAAACAATATTAAATTAAATTATTTTATGCTTTTCTTTTTTATGAATTGGAAAACCATAAATAGAGATACAAATACCTTTAATTTAAATCTTTTTTTTCCACCACCAGACTTTTCAATTATTTGAGTTAATATTATTTTTTGATTTTTTCTCGGGCTTGAATACATAATTAAATTTAAAAAAATTTACAAAAATGTACAAAAACGTTAAAATGAGTTTATTTAAAAAAAAGTCTTTAAGGTGGGTTCTGATCAATTAATGTGAAAAACAAAACTCAGGGGGGTAATTCTGGCAGTCGTGATTAAATATTTTTTCAATTCAAAAGAATTAGCACCCAGTTCTCCACAGAAATACTTTTTTTTTTTTTTGTAAACTATATATTTTAATCTTGAATTTTATCATTTTACAAGGGATGAAACAGTGAAGACGATTGCACATTAAAAGTCAATTTACCTTGAAGCCATACAAGAGTCTTTTTGAAACAAGGCCTTAACCCTAGAATCCATAACCGGCAACCGATGTGTCCACTTACAACTTTAAACGTTTGTAGCTGCAAAATAAATGCTAATCGATTCAAAATCCAGATTCTTTTTATGTCATTTAATTGACTTTTTATAAAATTCGGGCAAGTAATAGTTTTTATATGAACAAAATTTGAGATTTTAAATTATTAAATTGTGTACACAAGGGAACAAATTTGGACTTTTACTGAGAAAACTGAATGTTCTCAAAAGTTGCGCACCGATTACAATGAAACAACCCTTATTTCATTCAAAGTTATGTTAAGCTAAATGTTTTTAGACCAAAACTGTGATTTTTGTCGCGTTTTTATTTTTAATGAATTTTTTTAAGAACAAAAAAATAGTACGAAATAATAAAAAAGTTAGCAAAAAATTTTACAAAAACAAAACATATACACAATACACATTTCTTTATAAATGTAAAAAAAGAAACATTATAGAACATTTAAATATAATGTTTGTCTACAGTATCACTACAATTGTTCTGTTTTTTTAACGTTATGGTTTCTACTTTAAAAACTTAATGTACATGTATAACTGAAAATATAAACTAAATGAGAAGCTAGAGTTCTCAATTTTACTTTTTAAACATAAAAATAATGTTTTTTCGTCTTGTTCTGTTATTTTTTTTTCCACACACAACAAGCAAATCGTTTTTTAACTTTAAGTGTGGTGTTGTCTGCAACAAACTTTGATAAGTTAAATGAGATTAAAACGCTCACTTTGTAATTTTACTCTCAGAGTTACACTACCAACGAAAAGTTTAATCTTTTTTTTTTTTTTTTTTACTTGGCTTAAGAATTTTGTACTTATTTTAAGAAATTCCGGTAATGATTTTCGAAAGTTATCCCATTTAGGATTGTTTTAAGTACGTTTTAGTGTTAATCATACTTGAATTTTTGAGTACGGCTTGTACTTAAAGCAAGTATAAGAAACTTAATTTATACCTAGTGTTTTTCTTTCTTTGAACGAGTACAAATTAAGATTTAAACGAACAAAAAATTTTTACTCAATTAAATTTAATGACAATTTTTTTAAACAACTGTTTCCATTTATTTTTCTTTAAGTTAAGGCCAAACAAATTAATTAAAATCAAAAGTCTAACAAATTTTTGTTTTTATTTTTTAAAAATGTATTGTAATAATTTAATTTTTTATTTATTAATTGTAATAAACCATATTGATTTAATTATTTTTCCTTTATTTACTTCACTTAACCCGTCTGTTATCAATTAATAATTGATTGACAATTATATAATATTATTATTAAATATTTTCAGTCATATTTATTAAATTAAGTTTATTTTAAATATTTTTAATTATAGTTTTGTTTTTTTTTTTTACAAAAATTGAATAAACCCGGAAGAGTGCTAAATTCACCTATGCCGAATCTTATATACCCTTCACCATGGTTGGGAACGAACTGAAGTTTATATATACGTATATCTAATTAATTGTATCTATCGCTTAATTGTATATAATTATTTGCACATGTTTGCGTGCTATTAAATATTTAAGAGAAAAACTTAATTATAAAAAAATGAGTAATTTTTGGGATTTCAGTATTTTGGTTATAATTCAGCAATTTTTTAACATGTTGAAGAACAAATTTACCATTTACTTGGTCTCAGGAATATCTATGGTTTCCGATAATTGGTATTTTTCAAAAAATATTGTATATATTGGTCATGACTTTTTTATAACTGTATTTTTCCGAGTTTTTCAGGAAATATTTTCTACTAAAGATATCTAATCTTTTGATATGTAGGGCTATGATAGCCCTAAAATATCATCATATCTGGGGGCTTCGGAAAAACTATTTCAACAGACAGACGGACAACCGGATTTGAACTTCCCTTCTCATAAGGATCCAGAACATATATACTTTAACGGGTTCTAGATCAATATTGTAGAAATTACAAACGGAATGACAAAGTTATATATACCCTTTTACCGTCGGTGAAGGGTATAAAAATTACAATAATATTGCAATATTTTCTTGTTAAGTTGTGGTTGACCAATCAAAATTAAATTCTTGTCAAATAAAAAACAAACAAGTAGGAGTGCTATGTTCGGCTGTGTCGAATCTTTGATACCCTCCATCGATAGCAATAACAGCAAGATTTCTAGTCATATATAACGAATTTGCCCAAAATCTTATATCAATCCGTGCATTATACCATGTTTATGCTAGTTTTTGTAACAAAATGATACATTTTTTAGGGCGGTAGTCCCACGTTTTGACTTATAACTCTTATCCTACTTAACCGATTTTGCCAGATTTCAATCCCGAATTGCTTAGGAGAACTAGAAGCATTTTGGCACCAACATTGTTCTTTATTTTTGAGTCGTTCGAAAGTGATCGTGATTTCAACAGACGGACAGACACACTGATAGACAGACAGACGGACATGGCTAAATCGATTTAGAATAACTCAGGGACCTAGAATATGTATAATTTATGAGGTCTGTAATGAATAAAAAAATAGATTTCACACGGAATAGCAAACTTAGTATAACCTCATTCAATAGTAGTGGTGGTGGAGGGCATAAAAAAACTTTTCAGCAAATAATAAACGCAGTAATATTCTTTCCACATCTACGTTATAATAATTAAATTGTTAACCACATTACAGTAATGTAAGTTATTAGAAAAGTTTTAAATTCTATAAGAAATTGATTAGTATTTAATTAAGTTTTAATACAACTTAAATAACTTGATTATAACTGTGTACATTAATCTACACTGAAAAAAAAATATGTAAGAGGATGTTTTTTTTTTAGCTGTAGGAGAACTTAAAATTAGAATTCAAGACAGGAATATTGTTGGAATGAATTTTTTATATCAAAGTTATTTTTTTAAATACAAAATTTATTATTAATAAGGTTTCTGTATTTCCAAAAATAACTTGGATACAAAAATTCATTTCAACTTTTTTTCTGTCTTGTATTCTAATTTTAAGTTAATTGATACATACACTGAAATTTATTGTTGAGGAAAAGCTACCTTCTAGAAATTTTTTTATTATAATCTAATGGCATTTATTTTTCAAATATGAATTCGGAAATATTATCCGCGGCTCAAGTTACTTGTTCCGTTCGATCAGTTCAATTTCTGACTACTTTTCCCATAAATTTGGCCGTATGGCGTCAATGGTTGCTTGAAAATTGAATATTCCAGCTCTTCAAGAAACAATAACAGTACAAAAAAGGTAGGTACCAACAGTTTGGTTGTCTTGTGTAGAAACAACAACAACACAGCAAGAAGAAAAACTAACATTATTTTAAAATAAAAGCGAAAATTCCCGAATCCTTTTTTTAAAATTATTTAGTTACTTACATAAAATTTTCAAAGTAGTACACAGCACACAAACACTCAGGATAAATTAGGTTTTTTATATTTAAGGCGCAACTATAATATGCTTAAGTTGGCTTTAGCAATTGTGTGAATACATGTAATTCATATATGTCGAATCATATTGAACTTAAGAATATTTTTTAGTTAATTTTATGAAGCTGGCATTTGCTTAAGCAAAGCGCAAACCAAATCGCAATTTTCGCTTGGAATAAAATATTTGTTATACCCACACCACAACAGTCGACAGAGTATTATGTATTTGTGCTGATGTGTATAACAGCTTAAAATATGGGTCATGGACCCACCTTAAAGTATATCGATCGACTCTGAAACGATGTCCGCCCGGCTGGCTGGCTGGCAGGCTGGCTATCCATGTAACCTTGTGCGCAAAGAACAGGTCGCAATTTTGGAGATAATTTGGTAAAATTTGGCTTATAGGTTCTTATTGAAACAAGGACCAAGGCTATTGAAAATGGGCCGACTCATAAGACCACGAGAGGAGATAGAGGCAATTTCTGCCTCTCCGTAACTATCAAATCGATTTTAATGAAATTTAGACAAGCTCACTACCAGCTAGCCAACCGTGGCAGTGTAGCTTTTGAATAAAAAACCATGTTTTTTGCCATTACTATATTAAGAGCGTAAATATGAGATTAAATTGTCAACAACAACAATAAAAACGTTGATTTTTTTTTGCTAGCATGAGTACATATTAAAGAAAAATAAAAACATACATATTTATGGATTGAAAGTTTTTGTTTCATTACTACAATGACATTTTTCATTGTCATAATGAAATTTTAATTTGTGAAGGCATGCTTTTTCGAAATATGTTTATACTTTTAATTATTGAGACTAAAGAGCTATTTGACTATTATAACTATGAAATTCCGTTTAGATAATTAAAATTTTCATTTAACCAATGAACATTTTTTTATGAAAATGATTCATTTTTTTTTCATTGTTAAAGGTACCGTTACAATTTTATACCAAAAACAATTTTAACTTAAGCGCCAAACCTTCATACAAAATTTTTATAAAATATAATAAAAACAATGTTCTCCTTTAATAATGTGTTTTTGTCGATTAAATACTAAAATAAATTTGGTACTTTTCGAAATTTAAACTTTAATTGGGATGAAAAGCATACCTATTTTTGATTCTTATTTTACCGACAAACTTTTCTCCAGTTTTATTACTTCTTTTGGGAAGAAAAAGATATCTATGGCATTTTGACAAAACATCTTAAGTCAAATTTATTATTCATACAAAATTTTCATTCAAAAAAATTTTTTGTTTACGTTTTAAACATTTTGTATTATAAACGAAATTTTTTTTTAATTTTGGTTTATATTATCTAATAACTATATAAAAACTTTTGTGCCGTGTATGTGCTCCTAAAACACAAGAACCGCTGGACCGATTGACACCAATCTTTGACAATAAATTATTTTAGTCAGGAGTCAGGTTTCTCTTAAGTTCAATCTCAAAAGCTGACGCTGTTGTTGTGATATTAAAATCTTTTTTAATTAATGGTACGATTCACAAATTCACAAAATATATTTATTAAACAAAAATAAGGTTCCTGGTAAAATGTTGCCCCGGTAGATAGCGCTGGTGTCAAGTTATTAACAAACTTCTCCAGCATTTCATTTTTTATTTTTATTTGGAAAATTTCGAGCAGCGACGGGTTATTTAATAATTATTAGAATTGTGTTTATTTTGTTGAACTATTTATGGTTTTAAAATTATTTTTATAATATTGTAAGACGGCAAATCCATCTGAGGAGATCGAGTGGATGCGATCTCCTCAGAACCCAGCCGCCTGGGTTCGAATCCCAGGTCAGTCAAGAATGAATGATTATCAATAACAATTTTAATTAATTTTCATGTTGTAAAATTCCTTTCTTCATAAAAATAATTTAATGAAAATTAAATTTGATGAACTTAAGCCTGATAAAAATATTAAATATCTAAAAATTATATTTTTTTTACCGAGCTTTTTTTTTAACTTTTTTTGCTATCTTATCTCGACTTAAAAATGAGGAAATACGAGAAATTAAATTTCTTTCTTTTACTTTTTTGTTTTAAATGTGGCACTTTTTGAATTTTCTCTTCAAACTATTGAACTAAGAAACATAAAATTATAGGTGCAGGGTGAGTGAGTGAGTGAGAACCTATTAGAATGAAAATGGTACTTTTCTGTTAAAACCTAGTGACTTTCATTCGGGCATATAAATATATATCCACGAATGAAAGGTAGACGCTAACGAAGTACCGGGTGAAATGCTAGTTAAGGCTACTTTACACTATCAAGTCTACTCTACAATACAAGTGCTACATATTTTAAGGAAAATACAACACTGTCATGATAAGATGGTTTTTTTTTTTTTAATTTTCAAACAACAATTAGATCAGGGAATCAGTTTCGTCAAAATAAACAAGACTTTTGTGATTGTGTAAAATACCCTTTAATAATAATTCATTTGCATAAAATTTTATAATATTTGAATTTCAGCAATTTTTTTTCTCTATTTGATTTTTTGTAAGAGAAATTTTAAGTCAGCATCAACAGCTTTTTTTATCATTGTTTACATAAAGAGAAGGCAAATTGTAATGGAAATGAAATGAAAATTAATTAAAATGTTAAATGTTATTTCTTCCTTCCGACAATGTTATACAAAATATACGATAAAAGGGAAGGGGGAAAAATTATTAAAATCATATTAAAAACAAATATTGTCATGTAATGAACATGTAAAATTAAAAGGTTTACACATTTTACGTTTGTCACGCAGTTTAATCTTTGTCCATTTTCATCAGGATGATATGGTTAAAAATCTTCTGCTTCTTGGAAAGCATTAAAGTCACGTTTTTTGATTTGTTAATTTAAAAAGAGAAAGTACAACTGTTTTTAAAAGACTTTGTCGTATGTAAAGATAATTACATTTGATTCTCTTCTTCTTAAGTCCTCTAGCTCTCTGTGGAGGGTGGGGAATCGAAAAAACTTCGTCATTTATTTTAATCCTTTGCAATATTTTTCACTTTGTTGAAAGAATATCCAAGTTCCTGTATATACATATTTTTCCAAGGGCAAGAACCACCAGCCAGGTTGGGAGGGATAATGAGAATGGTGCCAATAACGGTAACAGGTACTATTAGAACCACCCTTTCTAGGAAAAAGTAAGCTGCAAACGGTGCGGTAAGACTAAGTGCCACTAGAGCATGGAGGGATTACAACATCGGACATGCTGGAATCCTGTATGATATAAATTGGTAAATGGACTTGATTATGTCACACCTAGTGATGGGACAAGGGTAAATACCCAAATGGTAAATTGGGTATTTAAATGTAAATACCCAGGTATTTACCCAAGCACCTGGGTATTGATCCAAAATGTGGGTATAAATCAGAATAAAGAAAAATTTAAATAAATTAAAAGAATTTAATTTTTTATTATGAATTAGATTTTTTAATAACAAATGAAATCATTTTTCAATTTAATCCTAATCGCTGTCGCTGCCCGTATCCGATAAAAACTCATATCGATTAGAGTGTGTGATTCCTGTTGAAGTTGAAGGGATATCGTCTTGAGTACCTTCTAGTGAAGAATCTGCTGAAGGTGGTAAACTATTTTAAAAAACCGAGTTCCAGTTGCACGATATATATGTTATTTTTCCTGCTTTTTGTGTTGTTAAACGGTTCCTTTTTTTTGAGTGAATGAAGCTGTGGGTGTGGGTGTTTCCAAATAGTTGCATTTTTCGGTCTTCCCATCATTTAAAATATAATTATCAACAGGCGCACTTTATTTCATTTTCTAATCGCTGGGAACAAATATTTAAGAATGAATAATCCAAATTCTTTTTATGCACCTGAGGCTCAAGGTTGCGTTTCGAAATTTTAATCTTTTTTGTTGCTTCAGCATTGTTGTTGTCATCGCTCCCACTCATTACATTGAATTGCCATAAGCACGCTGATTAGCGGTTCTTATTAAGAATTGTTGTTGTGTTTGATGCAGTCAAAACTGCCTTATCTGAGCAAAACGCATTAAGAAATGTAAATACAAAATACACTTAAACAAAATAAGTTCAAAATAAATTCGAAAATGCGTAAAATACGTAACAACGAGTATTTGTTATTCAAATGAGTATTTACCCGAACTTAGATAAATTCCCGGGTATGAAAATGGGTATATATGGGTAAATACCCAGCGTAGCGTAAATAACCAGGTCTAAACCCATCTCTAGTCACACCTGACCCAATCTTTGATCCTGTATTCACAGGATCCGTTTTATCATTGTTCCAACCGGATGGCTGGTTGCAAATGTTAACACCCAGTTAACAAAGGTCCCTTGGTAACACAACGTTAAATTTTTACTGGACGAAAGTGAGCTGGTGATTGATAGCCCCCTGCCAATAGAACCTTACATTATCTGTATATCTTTTTCTATTGTGTTCCTTCGCGTGCGGTTTGCTTTTCCTCGTGCTCTGTTGGCTTGCGGGTTACACTGGAGGGCTTGTCTACAGTTTTCAGTTGGGAGTTTACGTAAAATGTGCTCAATCCATTTCCACATCCTCCTTTTAATTTAAAGTTGTATTGGTGTTAGTTTAGGTTTCATCCATAGTTTTGCGTTTGATATTGTGTTCGGCCACCAGATCTTCGAGATTTTTCTGAGACGATTGTCGACAAAATTTGAAGCTTACTTACGAGTGCTTCCGCCATTAACCAACCGCATTTACATTAGAGTTGAATAGCTGTATGTTTGGAAGAATTGATAAATGGGATAATCTCCTGTTTTTCTAAGACAAAGAAGAGGTACCTTGTTCTTTAGATATCTTGGTTAGAATGTTGATTAATCTTTAAGAAAAAAATTTATTTAAAAAACTAATTTTATTAACTACTTATCACATTATTTTATTTGTTAATTTATGATTTTTTTTTAATTTGACAAGTGACTTAAATGTGCCAATATTTGCTGAAATACTTAATGTAAATATTTAAAAGAATTTAAATTAATATGAAATTATTTTATCACAATTTCATATACATATTCATAAAATTACCTGCATAAAATTTCATTTTTTACAGCGGGTGAATCTTAAGTAAATATTTAAAAGGTTTGTTCTTTTTTTACTTGACTGTGTAACTGCATCTTTAAGGATTGCACAGTGGGACTAAAAGAAAACAAATATAAAACTCGATATTGCATATTATAAGTCAGAAGGAGAATATAAATAAAATTTCATGTAAGATAGAGAAGAAGAAGACGAGAGATCGCCGATACTTCAGAGAACTATAAACAAGACATAGAAGAGAATATAGACAAGCATATAGACGAAAAAATAATGGATATTATTGAAAAAGGCTTAATGCAATAATATAGAAGAGAATATAAACGAGAGTATAGAAGACAATATCAGGGCTGCCAGACTTGGGTATTTCATGCGAGACAAAGAAAGTCACTTGGGGATTTTTTTGGGGTTTGAAAAACAATTTCCGAAATTTTTTGGGGATTTTACACATTTTTAATATATTTCCCTTTTTTAATATTAACTCTTATTTCTCTTTGTTTCGTATATACAAAATCAAAAAAAAAAGAACCAAACTTTTTTCTTACTCTTATCAACAACTAATACGTTGTAAAGGGTCCTGATTAAGACTATAATTTTTGTTGAGCGCGTAAAAGGTGCCTAATAAACTTATGTAATCATTCTTGAGTGAGTGTTTAAAAAAGAAGAATTAAAAACAAGTAAGAGTGCTATATTCGGCTGGGCCGAATCTTATATACCCTTCACCATGGTGCAATAAAAACAAAAAATTATGTGAACACCATTCTTAAGATATAAATAATTATATTTTGTGCCACGCCCACTTATCCAAACCGTCCACATTATGTCTGATGTTGTGTTTTAACAACCAATTTTTTGGGAAATATGTTCTACTAAAAATTGGCGATGTTTTGATACATAAGTCGTTTCCATAGGTCATATGGCAGCCCTAAAATGTAGGATTGTATAAAAATTTTGATGTTTTTTAGCCCATTTTTGGAGTATTTTGCTAATAAATTGCCCATTATCTAACCGATTTGATTGTTTTATATACCGGCGTGTTAAGGAATAATTTATATATATTTATATACACTTGTATATATTTTAACAATTTTAATTATAAAAAATAAAAGTGAGTAATTTTTGGGAATTCAGTATTTTGGTAATAACTCAGCAATTTTTTAACCGAATTGACAGAATTATATACCGACGTGTTTAAAAAGAAATTTACCATTTAGCTGAGTTATAAAGCTTGGACTCGGGGAGATATATGGGAGGTACCACGCCCACTTCTCCAATCCCGCCCACATTTTGTAGGATGGTGTGCATTGGCTACCTAAATGTGTGTTCCTAATTTGGAAACTTTGGCTTTTGCCGTTCCCCAGATATACAGCAAAAAGTAATAAAATTACAACAACCACAAGGGATTTTTGGAAAATATTAGAGGTAGTCGTGGTTTTTTGCTCATAACTCAGCCATTTTTTAACCGATTTGACAGATTTATTTACCGACGTGCTTAAGAAGGAATTTACCATTTACTTGAGCTATAAAGCTTGGACTCGGGGAGATCTATGGTTCCCGAAAGTGGGTATTTAAAAAAAAAAAAATTAATTTTGGTCATAACTTTTTTGTATCTGAACCGATTTTTCTGAATTTTTTATAAAATATGTTCTACTAAAAATTTTCGATATTTTTGTATATAAGTCATATCCATAGGACATATGGCAGCCCTAAAATTTAGGTTTTTATACAATTTTTAATTTTTTTTTGTACGGGAGGTACCACGCCCACTTCTACAATCCCGCCCACATTTTGTAGGATGGTGTGCATTGGTTACCTACATGTGTTTTCCTAATTTGGAAACTTTGGCTTTTGCCGTTCCCCAGATATACAGCAAAAAGTAATAAAATTACAACAACCACAAGGGATTTTTGGAAAATATTAGAGGTAGTCGTTGTTTTTTGCTCATATCTCAGCCATTTGTGGATCGATCTTGCTGAATTTCAATAGCAACCGATGGTAGACTATATGTGACATAAATGTAAAACAACCTAGCCGCTATCATGTCTGGAGTCTCCGGAAAACACATATCAAACGTAAGACGGACAGACGGACGGATATCTTTAAATCAACTTCTCTCCTCATAAGGACCCAGAATATATATACTTTATAGGGTCTAAAATCAATATTGTAGAAATTACAAACGGAATGACAAACTTATATATACCCTTTTCCACCTGAGGTGAAGTGTATAAAAAGAATCTAAAACCATTGACAACACATACAATTTTTGATTTTTTAGAGACAATTTTCAAGCAAATATCGAGCCCTAATAGCAAAAATGATGTAACCAACAAAAATAAAATTTTACAGGAGAAGGTTTTTTTTAAATATTTTTGCTTCAAGTCTAGGGTTTCGTTTGAAATTGCTTTTACTCTTATTTCGTAACGGTACTTCCCAGAGATGATGCAATCGATTTTAATCAAAAAACAAAAATCTAAAATGTTGTTGGTTACATCATTTTTGCTATTAGGGCTCGATATTTCTTCCCTAAAAATAAGTAAATATGAAAGACAATATAATAAAGTTTGGAAAGAAGAATGCATCGAAATATTAAATAAATGAGGGATATTTGTATGTATTTTGATTGTTGATTAAAAGAACGGCTAAAACCGATTGAACAGGCTCCAAATTCTTATAAATTGGCTCATTCGTCTTTAAAAACAGCCTATTTTTCTGGGTGTAATTCCTCACTAAAATTGCATATAAATAATTATAAAAATGCCGAAACCAGTCGCTTCAAAAAAATTAAATAATTTTTTTACTAAACATTTTTATTTGAGAGATCTTAGAGGATTTCTAATTGTAATTTTTTTCTTATTATTTTTACAAACAATTTTAAATTTGGTCAGAAAAAAACAAAAAAAAAAAAAAAATAAATAACTTTTTAAAGTTTTGTTTTTTAAATTGGGGATTTATTTTTTGGGGACTAGGAAAAAATTATATCTGGCAGCACTGGACAATATAGACAATATGATAGACGTAACTACGGAGAAGACTACAGATGGGACTACAGAAGGAAAACCATACAGACAAAACAAGGATATAAATGAGTTGGTTGGTTGGTTATCGTGTTTGTTTGAAAGGATTCTCTTTTGACTGTACGCGAGACTACTTTCAAAACTTTAGACGAGACAAAAGAGAAAAATATAGAGGCTATAGATGAGACTTAGACTAGACCATTGACATTTTGGATAGACATAATGACGATACTATAAAATAGACTATTTAAATTGTAGAAGAATATTTTGCAAATTTGTACATGTCCTTTTTTCTGATTTTAAATTATTTCTCATTATTTAATATTATAAAGCAAAAAAGTAAGTATGTTTGTATGCCTGTTACAGGTAATCTCCGGAACTGTCGGTACGATTTTAGAAATTTTTTCAACAAAATGAAGAATGGAACCTTCTAACGGACATAAGCTATATAAGGTTCCACTAAATTGCTTAGGATGTGGCGCTAAGCCTCCGACACTCAAAAAATATTATTTTTCTTTTTAGAAAAGAACAAACCTCACTCATATTTCAAAATCTAAAAGAGATAGAAACAAATGTAATGCTTATTGTGATTCTTAAGTAAAATAATCGGTCAAGGTGTCTTGTGCGTTTTTGAAATTCGGCCAATTATGGAGTAAACGGGATAATATACGAATTTGGTACTTTTTCGAAATTCTAAGGTTTAGTGGGTGACAATTGTTTTCAAAACATTTTTCTCAATTATGGACTCTCACTAAATATTGAAATTTTTGATATATTAAGGGGAGAAAAAAGTACCAAAAAAAGGATATATGTATGTGAAATTAAATTTCTTTCTTTAGCTTTTTGGTTCTACAACTAGAATTTTTTTTTTATAACCGTTAGTATAAGACTTAGATAAAATTCAACATGAAATTTCCTGAGAGATAAGACTCTATGAGGGAACTTTTTGGTACTTTTTTGTTCTTTAACTGGTACTTTTGGAATTTCCTTTAGTATCGGACCTTGAAGCATAAAATTAAACGTTCAAGCTCCTGAGTGAATGCGAATCTGTAAGATGGGTTTTTTGGTACTTTTTTAATCTTTTCCTGGTACTTTTGGAATTTCCTTTAGTATCGGACGTAGAAACATAAAATTAAACATGCAATATCCTAAGTGGATGAGAATCTGTAAAAGGGGCTTCTTGGTACTTTTTTGTCCTTTAACTGTTACTTTTTGAATTACCGTTAGTATCAAAACTAGAAACGTAAAATGAAACATGCAATGTCCTGAGTAAATGAAAATCTGTAAGAAGGGTTCTTGGTACTTTTTTGTCCTTAAACTGTTACTTTTCCAATTTCCATTAGTATCGGACCTAGAAACGTAAAATGAAACATGCAAGGTCCTAAGTGAATTAGAATCTGTAAGATGGGCTTCTTGGTACTTTTTTGCTCTTTATCTGGTACTTTTTGAATTTCCGTTATTATTGGACCTTGAAACATCCAATTTTCGTTTGCTTACTGGTACTAACTTAGAATTTAGTTCAGGAGCGCTAAACTTCATTTATTCCGAAAATATTAATTATCGTTTTAGTAGATCTCTTCTAAAGCAATAATTTTCGTACGCAAAAGGGAAACAACGCTGGTTTAACGTGAGTACACTGTTCCCCCTCCATTCCACCTCCAGTATTTTTTTTTCATTCGGCCGTCCTCTGACCGAATACGAGAGTGACTTTTGCGATTGGCACGCCTTATCAGCTTAATAGCTGAACCGATTTTGATAAAATTGGAAATATTTTAGGATTTTTATATTTTTAAAACTAGTACCATGACGGGGGTCATAGGGAGAATTACTGCCTTTTTAAAAATATCTAACCAATTTTGATGAAATTTAAATTAATATATCAGCGTAAATAAAACACACCGGGCTTATATGCTTTCCAAAGCTATTAATATAAAGGGAGTGGGGGGCGAATTCTGCCTTTCTGAAACTATCTTACCGATTTCAAAGAAATTTAGGATATGCTTAGACCGATCTAAAAACAATAAAGCACACAGACTTTACACATTTTTAAAAGTTACTCAAAAATTAATTCTTGGCGGGCAACGCCACGGACACGGCTAGTTTGATATAACATTTTAAAAAAAAGTCTCTGTTTGCTTAAAACTTTTAGCGTTACTTAATTATTGAATATGAAATTTTTGAAAAGTTCTTTTATTTTATTGAACATTTTTATGAAATTTCTGTATTTAATAAGAAGATTTTCAAAAACATCTTCATTTTATTAAATATTTCTCTGTTTTGTAAACAATTGGCGAATTTAAGAATATTATAAAAATTTAAATTTCCGCTGTAAGAAAAATAATTATTTTTTTTTACTGTATTTTGACAAAAAGGCTCCATTGTGCGTAGCTGTAGCTGTATCTGTATCTTTTCATCTCTCATTTATGTTATTTTTTTATACTTACATTCAACATGTAATTATTTGCCATCTCAATCAGAGAAAAGAAATTTATTTTTAATTAAAATTATAATTAAGTCATAAATGAAGGGACATAAAGACAGAAATAAGACATACACATTCATATGGCAAGTAATAAATTTGTGACACTTTTTGTCATATGGGAGTCATCTTTATAATTTAAATCATCATCATCAACATTATTTACATCATTATTAAAGTTAAACAAATTTCGTTTTATAAAACTTAAGTGTAGAAATACGATGACATTTATTAAAGATGGCAGATATTTTGCTCACATTAATATCAACGATTATAAATGACAATCATCACCATCGTCATCTCCTCAAAGCAGCAGCAACAGTTTTTACTTTATCGTAGCATTTGTAAAAAAACAAAAAATATACCATGAGTTAAGAAGGAAATACAGTTTCATATTCTCGCACTAAAAATGTTTTGGCCATGAGGTGATAGAGCAGAAATAAATGGACATTACAGGATAAGATTAATGGCATTTACGAAAGATTTTTCTTTTCTCAAAAATACTTACCCCTTTTTTATGAAACGCATTTTCTATGAATATTGGTTTAATAAACCTGTTTTATTTTTTATGCCGTTAGCTTTAACCTCAAATATTAAAACAATCAAGTAAATATTTTTCTTTAATAAAATTCTGTTTTATAATGAATTTTCGTAAGTCCTTTTTAATTTTATACAATGTGTTTTTTCATAATTACAAAAATTGCACTTATGAGTTTTTTTTTTATAAAGTATTTTATTGTTTCAAACATTTATTGCACTTAAGCTGTGTGTCATTTTCCACATTCTGGATATTAACAAAATACTGATACTTTGCACAATAAAGTTACTCCTGTACTGAGAAGAGAGAGAAAGTTGGTCTTTGAGAGTATTTTTTAAATCTGTTTATACAAACAGTTGAAAAAATAATTTCTTGAAAACTACTGAATTAAGTCTATAGACTAGTGTTAAGTTAACCATATATATAAGTACCCTGCCTGCACAGAAAAAAAATGAAAAACCAACTTCAATTTACGTATTTGTTTGGAAATTGTACTATTAATTAAATTCCGTACTGATTCTCCGCCTACAAACAAGTTGATCATATTAATTAACATATTTGTAAGTTTGAGCTTTTCTTGCTTTTCAGTATCAATCAATAGGTTTAATTGAAATAATACCACCAGCAAGAGAGGCTATATTTAACGTAAACACATATCAAAATATTTTTTTCAATCAACACAGTTAATTGAAAAAATTAAAAAATTGTTTGCAACTTTAAAACATTTTCATGTTTTCATATTTGCAAATACACACACAACAATTATAATTTTTATTTTCAATTAATGAAAATTAATTGAAACAATTAAAAAAATTGTTTGAAAAAGCATAATTGAAATAATTGAAAAAATGTTGGTAAACATTTTTTCCGTGTGAGACTGAACGAACTAGTACAAATATAACCTGTACTAGTTCTCAACTGTAAACTTTTCTATACAATCTTAATGCTCAAATTATCATTAATAGTTCTTGTAAAATCACTAGCACTATTGCTTCTAGACGTGTACTATTCTACGCTTGGACCACATTGGGTGCTTAAGGACCAGTTTGCTACTAGTTCTTGTATATAGACAAAATAAGCATTTTGCATTTTTTTTATAATAAAATAGACACAAATAAATGATTTGAAATCAATATTAAGAATTGTATCAATTGATATTAAAAACAAATACAAATTATTTTTATATAAAAACTATAACCCTATTAGGACTAGTATATCTTGTTCTAGTAATTGGACAATTGGAATTTCAGGTTATTTAGTGAAGTCTTTAGTTTTATCAATAGTTAAATCTTAAGTTTAATCTACAGTTCATTCTTTAGCTTTGTCAGAAGTTACATTTCAAGTTTTATGTTATGCTATCCGTAATCGACCTATTAAATTTTTTTTATGGTAAGTTTTCAGTCTTCTTTTTTTATAGTGGAGATGGAAACGATGGAACCGATGAGCAAGAGAATAAAGCCAATAAAAGAGGTTTCGTTTTTTAGAATAAGCTTAATTAATAAGAAATATCAGCAATATATGCCAAAATATGCATTCAAAGCAAAATATGTAAAAATACGCACTAACAAATAACAAATGTGCATCTGCACACAAATTTGGGCCTAGCTTATTTGTCTGCTTTTATGTTTTTCTTACTAACTTAGGGATCTGTTCCATCGTTATATTTCGTTTACATGCACAGAAAAAATTTTTCCAAAAAACAATTCAATTAAATAATTAATTGGTGTACATTAATTATTCAATTAATTTTTTGTTAGCTGCAATTAATTTTTTTAATCAAAATCCATAAAATTAAATGTTTGTGTATATGTGGTGTATTTTTTGTTTATACAATTAATTTTTTAACTGACTAAATTTGTGTCCCATGACTCGAAAATACAAATCCGTTAATTGATATGATCAATTCCTTTGCAAGGGCAAAATTAGTTAAATATTTAATTGCCAGAACGAATTGTTTAATTGAAGTCGATTTTCTGTTTTTTCTGTGTGTGCAATATTTTCTTTTACCAGATTCCAGACCGTTTCGGTTACCATAATTTTTTGGTGACGAACTACTCCGTAACTGAAGTTCTCTTTTTCGAGTCTTGGGCAAATAAACATGGCGTATTTCACATTTATATCACCTTCAGTGGCAAGTTTGATGTCTTATTATATTCCTGATTTCATTTATTGTAAATTTTGCAGTTAGCGATGCATTAATTTCTATATATCTTTTATACTTTCCGCGTTTGAAGAGGATGTGTCGTTTTTTTTTCTTAGTGGTTAGAGCAAATCAAACACTTTAAACGCGTTTCGAAATGGATTTTTGTAAGATATGCCACTATTGAAGTAAATGAGCGATCTGGCGCTGTACACGCGTAAAGACAGGGATGCAGTTTCTACGGAAAAAAAAGATATTAAATAATTTCTAAACGTACATCTCAATGTGGCCTCTTCTAAAGAAGAATCGGGATCTGACTTGATCTACTGTTTCGTCTATAATCTCTAAAAAAGTCTGTCTACAGTTTCGTGTAAAGTCTAGTCTATAATCTCGACTTATAGTCTCGTCTATTCTTTCGTCTAAAGTCTTGGCTTTAGTTTCGTCTATAGTCTCTTCTATAGTCTGACGTTTTACCTTGATTGTCATCTAGTCATACTATCGTTTTTTTATGCCCAAAACATAAGTGCAGAGGCTATTTTGCATTTACGCTGATGTGTGTAATACCATACAATATCGTGTCACATCCACCTTTAGGTATACCGATCGATTCAGTATCACTTTCTAAATCGATCTACCCATGTCCGGCAGTCCAGCTGATTGTCCACGTAAACCTTGCGTTCAGAGTCCTATGCCTATAGTTTCATCTATTGTTGCTCTATATTCTTGTCTATAGTCTCGTCTTAAATTTCGTCTATAATCTTGTCTTTAGTGCCCTTTATAGTCGTTTAGGCCCATTATTACAACTTGCCATTGGTAAAGGGAGGATTTTGTCAGACGTATAACAAGTTAAATATTTATTATTTGAACTTAACTGTAACCTACCCGTTAGGATAAACTAGACTTTAAAATATTGCTCACTTTAGTTAAAAGCAATGTTGTAATAGTGAACAACTTTTTATACGTGGGACAAAGTCCAGCCTTTTACCATCATCAAGTTGTAAAAATGGCCCTAAACGATACTTTAAAGGACACTAAAGGCAAAACTATATAGGAGACTTTAGACGAGACTATAGATCAACTATAGATGAAACTGCAGACGAGACAATAAAACTGCACAACTGGCGTCCCTTTAGACAAGGGCCCCAGGCTTGATGAGATTATAATATTGTTACGAAATTAGATTTATCTAAAGGATTATTTATAGTTTTTGTTAGAAGTTATCTTGTAAGTTATAATTTATGTCGTAATAATGGCCTTTAAAGTGTCGCCATTAGGCTTGCCTGTACTCTTGAGTATAGTGTCGTCCATAGCATGTGTATTGTCCCCTCAATAGTGTTGTCTAAAGTCTCTCCTAATGCCTTGTCTAAAGCGCCGTCTGTAGTCACATCTATATTCTCTGCTTTTGTCTAGTCTAAAGCCTCGTCTCAAGGCATGTATCCATTCATATCTCTAGTCTTATCTAAAGTCTTTTATATTGTTCCGCCTATACTTGAATCTTGAGAGTCGTCTCTTGTCTTGTTTATAGTCTTGTGTATGCTCTTTTCTCTAGTGTGGTCTACAGTTTTGTCTTAAACCTTGTCTTTAGTTTTCAATTTAATCTTGTCTCTAGTCTTTTCTATAGTCTCTTCTATTGTTTCGCCTATATTTTCATCTTAAGTCTCGTCCTAAGTCCCGTTTTAAGTCTCGTTTCTAGTCTTGTCTATAGCCTTATCTCAATTCCTCTTTAAAGTTTTGTCTCAAGTCTTGTCCATAGTTTTGTCTCTAATTCTATATTTAGTCTCGTCTAAATGTCTGGCATATTATATTTTTTCTAAGTGTACGATATTTTTTTCTGCACTACCAGTCAAATTTACTTAAAATATAAACATAAGTGTTTTTATGCAAATCCTTAAGTAACTGCCTGTCTCTTGTCCTGTTATTTTTTCACCCCAGTTGGTTAAAATTCAATCGTGTTGTTTTTGTTGCTGTGTCTCTGTTAAGCGGGTAGTTAAGTTGAGGTCAACAGTTTATATGTGTATGTGTCATAATAAATAATTTACAAAATGCTTTAATAAGTTAAAAGAAGGGAAGCATAAACACACTTCCTCGTAACACTTTAATATTGCACAAGCTTAAACATTTATTTAATATACATAAACACGTCGTTGTTGGCTTTTTTTATTCCAGCATTTTTTTAATGAATAATGTTGGTCCTATGACTTTTACGAAATAAATTGGAATAAAAGAGGAATGAAAAGCTGTTGTGTTCGCTTAAAGAGCTGTGGGAATAATAAAAAAAAAATTTTAAAAAAATTATGGAAAATACTTTCAGTGGAAACTATAAGGCGAATAATGAACACACTTTGGTAAACATTTCATTGACGAAATGTTTTGAAAATTTAAAAATAGATTATTTATTGCATCTATCTCCAAAAGAAACATCTGAGCTTTGCCTTTTCGAAATAAGAGGTTGTTCGCTATTGGGGCTTATTGCTTTTGAACGAGGCTAAGTTTCAAACAACACAATAAACTGAATTTCCCATCGTGCCCCCTTTTGTAGAGGGCATAAAAAATGTGCTTGAATTTTTTGTCACACAACGAATTTGTTTCTTGTATGCCACCATTTGTTGCAGTATAAAGTCGAACAGGTTATTTTGTTTATATTTGGCGAAGGTACCAACCAACCAACCAGTCAAAGGACAGGTGGCAGCTTTAGTTGTAGTAGCTGTGACTATATTTAGCATAAAATTGCTTTATGGTCGTCCATAACAAAATATATATTCTTTATTTTTTAAAGTCCTTGTTGGCGGATGTTTGTAGATTTTATTATATTTTGTTACTGGTTTTTTGTGTGTGCAATGTCCGTAAATTGTTGTGGGACTGTTGGAGTGCCATAATTAATGTACTTGTTAACGCCCTCTTCAATTGAATAAATCATGTGCCAAAAAAAGTGAAATATAAGGAAAAACACTTGATTAAACGACAACATATTTTTGATGATTTATAAACAAAAAAGGGTTCAAAATAAAAGATTACAAATTTTGCAATTAAACTTAAATACAGGGTGTCCCAAAAGAATGAAATAGGCTTAAATTGTCTTTAATTGTTTTTCAAAGTCAATTAATTTTTTTTATGATTCTTCATTAATGAAGCGGACAGGTGTCTGGTACTTTTTTGAAATTCGGCCCTATTTGGGAGTAAACGGGTAAAATCTGAAATTTAGTACTTTTTTGCCCCACCATCTATCTTTTGAGCCAATAAACACAGAAACATAGTTAATACGACATTCGAAACTTATCAAAAACACGTTTACGAATTTGGTACTTTTTCGAAAATTTAACATTTAAGGGGTGAAAATCGTAACTATTTTTGGTACTTTGTTTTACAAAACATTTTCCTCCATTCATTGACATATTCGTACTAAATAATGGGCTGCCACAACTTTAATGGGGGAAAAATTCGTACCCAAAAAAGGTAATACGGGAAATTTGATATTTTTCTTTAGCTTTTTGGTTCTATTAAAGTTAAATGCTAGAAAAAGTAGCGGGTTAAATGCTAGAATTTTAACAAGTTTAAACCTAGAAAAATAAACTTTGGCATAAAAATATGCCCACGAAGAAAAAGGAGACGCTAGCGAAGCAGCGGGTATTAAATTTAAAAGAATAAGGACTGAAAATAATGACTTCATGTTAACTAATGATAATGACAACATGTTAAAATACCTTTTAAAAAATACTGAAACCAATATTTTCGGTTTCGAATCGCTTCGTTTTTAAAATCTATTTCAATCACATACCTGATACCTGATGGCTTATGGGCACATAGACTCTATTCAAGAAAAGAGTTTTAACGGGGCCATGTGCAATTATGTGCCAATTATCATAATCTAATAATTTTATGACAATGGAAATGTGTGAACCAGATTTCATAAAATTATTTTTAATATTTCGACTTGCACTAAATTGCGCACAAGTTTATATAGACAAACCACCAGCTAGCCAGACAATTGGACGGACGGACATTGTTAGATCAACCCAGAAAGTGATTCTGAGTATACCTAAAGGTGGAAATAGGACCAATATTTTATAGTTTTAAACAGATCAACACAAAGGCATAATATTTATACCCACAACAAAGTTGCGAAGAGGAACAGCTGTGTTGTGGGTATAATTGAGTAGGCCAGTTGCAAAACTCATTCGTTACAAGATTAAAAATATGAGATGGCAAATGTTTCACACGGTTCTTTTGGCGCTTTATGAGAAGAAATATTCTGATTGCAACAACGCACGTTTTTGAAAAAACATGGAAGAGGGCATGCATCGAAACAATTTGTATAATTCTTCTCATAAAGCGCCTTAAGAACCGTGAGAATCAGTTGCCATCTCGTATTTTTAATTTTTTAACGAACGTGTTTTGCAACTCACCCACTCAATTATTACACTGAAAAGAAAAATCAATCCATCCGTACACACATCAATCCGAAGCGGTATTAATTTTATGGTGAGTACGGATTTTCTTGAATCAAGTACAGACACATTGATTCAAGTACGGCTTTTCAATCACGTAATACTTAACTTATCCATATTCAATACCGAATTCATACTTAAAATAATCCGAAAATGAGATTTATTTAAGTAAAACTAAGATTAAACCAATCACGAAATGCGCTTGATTCATTTGTAATAAAGTTGCTTCAATCCCGAATTCGTACTTGAAATAAATCAAAAGTGAAATTAGAAGGAACATTTTATTATGATTGATTAACTTACCCGTTCTACACCTTAGAGAATTTAAATTATAGAACACCAGCATCATTACCGTTATGGTTTTTACTTTAAAAACTTAATGTTCATATTTAACTGAAAATATAAGCTAAATGAGAAGCAAGAGTTCTTAATTTTTCTTTTTAAACATGAAAATAATATGTTTTCGTGTCGTCTGTTGTTTTTGTTGTTTCTACACGCAACAAGCAAATCGTTTTTAACTACTTGTATGGTGTTGTTGTAGTGTCTGCAACAAACTTTGATAAGTTAAATGAGATTAAAACGCTCGCTTTGTAATTTTACTCTCAGAGTGGCACTACTTGGCTAAACAATTTTGCACTTATTTTAATAAATTCTGTGATTGATTTTCGAAAGTAATCCCATGCATTTAGGATTGTTTTATGTACGCTTTGGTGTAGTTCGTACATAAATACTTGAGTACGACTCGTACTTAAAGAACGTATAAAAAAACTTAATTTCTCCCGAGTATTTTTTTCTTTCAGTGTATATAGTAAAATAAGGATGTTATAGACCATAAATTTATTGGGCTACCCTGTAGCTATACAAATTTTTACAACTGTTGCAGTTATTGAAAATCATCTGAATATAAATCAAACGCCCTATTAAAAAAACTTCTGGCGAATGTTTAGCACAAAATATTAATACATTTTTTTCTTACATGCCTTTTCGTTTATTTTAACCCTGGTAAAACCTTTTTTATTAAAGCAATAAAGAAAATATTAGAAATCAGGCTATTTTTTCTTGGAAAATTTGAAGTCAGACAATAGTTTCCTTATTGCTTAAATGATAAAGGTCCTACCAAAGCGGGAAAGCTTGGCCGGTAAAACGGCTGAGATAAAACTTTCGAAAAACTTTTTTATTAACAGTTTTTACTGACCTGACAACGTGTGACAATGAACATTAGGGCATAATTTGGGTATTTTTCGGCTAATTCTCGCATAAAAAGACAAAATACAGCCCAATTATGATTAAAAACTCCCCAGGAGTTTTCTCTCTTTTCTCATTTTTCCTATGTTAGTTCAATTATAAAAATGGGAAAAGGGAAAAAAACTCCCGGGAAATTTTTATTCATAATTGGGCTGATTATAAATTTCCCTTGGGTATGTGTTAATACATCTTGGTGATATATAACCACTAAGTGTTTCATCCTCCAGGGAAGCCGATAGAGCCGATACCCGTTATTCGGCAGAAATAAAATTACAAGTCTTTTTTTTCTTCGAGGATGATCCCGGTGAGATTCTTATATGGCAACACGGTAGCCAGTATTCCAAAAGTCTTTAGTTCTGAACTAGTTATTGGCCAGGCTTTTTCGAAATTCACGTGGTTGCTTTGGTTCATATCTAAAATCAAGGAAAGTGAGATCTTGAAAATACAACTCTAAGGACTGATTTTCTACTTACTGTGGGGATGTTAATACGGATATAATAACGGATCCCAATAAAAAATGGAGCTTCCAAAAAAGCAGGCTTGTAACAGAGAAACATAAACGTTCCGCTTACCATTGCGCTGACGGAAGACGTGAATTTTATATGGCGAGTTCCCACTTTGAAGCAATACATTGATGATACATAAAGCGTATTATTCAGCGAATATAAAAATTGTTGTATGTAACGATCGGCCTTACACACTGAATGTTTTGATACAGTTATTTTTTATTATTCTCCTTTACAAACCTGCTTCGTAGTATGGGAATGCCGTAGCATTTGAAGTGTTATTTTTTTTTATAAAAGTTATTGAGAGTTCTTTCACTTACTTTACTGCATTTCTGTCTGTCTGTCTGCGAATAATTATTCGTGCTAAAAATTAAATCGTATATTATTCGGTTAATCGAATAATTTTAACTTTGTGTAGTTTAGAAGTTTAAAAATAAGACCAAAAGTTATATTTTTTTAACAAAAAAATGTTACTCAACAATTTAACAAAATCTACTTAATGTACACTGAAAGAAAAATGCTTCATATATTTAATGAATCATTTTCATAAAAAAATTTTCATTGGCTAAATGAAAATTTTCATTGTCTAAATGAAATTTAATAGTTATAATGAAGTATTTTCGCTAAAATCGCTTCATGGGATTTCGTAATTACGTTAAAAATTTTCATTGGATATATGAAAACTTAAGTTTGTCCAAGTAAACAAAAAATTTCAAGTGGGAACATAAAAAAACAATATAAAACCATAACTTTATTCATAAATTAATACAAAATTACAGTTTCCTTAAAAAATGTTAAATTGTTGATTAAAAAATGTAAGATTTAATAATTTCATACATCTAATGTAATATGCCATTAAATTTATGAAATCAAAAATTTTTTTATAAAAGCAACATATTTTAATAATTGAAAAAAAAAAATTATTTTTAACATTCAATAATAGTCTCAATCTCAATAATTAAGAGTATAAAAATATTTCGAAAAAGCATGCCATCATAAATTTAAATTTTCATTATTTTTTCATGGGTTTAATTTAAAAATTCATTGGTATTGCGAAGAAAATTCTTTCAGTGTAATAAAAGAGGAAAACTTTTGAAATAAAAAACAGCATCAAAATTTAAGCTAATCTTCTTAAAAAAAGCTTTGAAAAATAGTATACAGCTTCAATGTTGTTTATGTTGCAAACGATTTCTTTCTATTGTTTTGATGAAACTTGATTTAGAAAAGATTCTTTCACTTATTGTTGACGTTGGAGAGATTGAAATGCAAGTAAAGCGTTATAAAGCATATCCTATTTCCCAGTTATTTTTCTTGTTCTTGACTTTTTAACAATTTTAATACTTTACATAGTCTTGATTTGGTCTGGGGGTCGATTCTGGTTCTGTGAAACTGTGAAATGAAAACTTTTTTCACATTTTCATAGAGTTTCTGATTCTCGTTTAGTGAAAAAATGATAAATAAATTCGAATGTTTTCATATGAGAAGAACAAATGGAATGAAACAAATTGTTTTCACATTTTCACAGTAATGTGATTCTTGTTCTGTGTAACAGTGCAAAGAAGTGTCACAAACTTTTCATTTATGTCATATTTTTACACATTCATTTCAACGGTGAAAAATAATTTTAATTTAATTATTTAGAGAAAAATATGGACATTGCCAACGATAAATAATAATTTAGAGAAATAGAAATAATAATTTTCTAAAAAGATGCATATTTACAGATTTTTAATATATTATATTCATATAAAATGACAATTTTTGATGAAATAAAAAACATTACTGACGAAAAACGTTAATAACGTTTTCTTACATTGTACCATTCCGAATTTATTTCTATAATTCCATCAAAACTAATAATCCTAACATTTTTTAAATTAATTATATTTTTCGTGTATTTGTATAATTTTACACTTGATTAAATGACAAAGTAGATATGCAATTACCATCGGCGGTGAAGAATTTAGGTTTAGCGACGGATTAAAGTAAATTTAAAGCCGCCTGCAAAATGTTTATGTTTTATATTTAATAACATATTACTAAATAAATCTTTATTTGGCCTTTTATTTGTTTATGATTTCACAATTTTTTGGGCTTATGGTCGTTTTCTAAAGCTTTTGTTTAACTTGCAATGAATGTATGTTTGGGTGGAACCTTGCAACTCGATTTGAAGCAGATATGTTCAATTGACTGAGCTGAAATTATGTACACACGTTCAGTTTTAATGACAATGCATTGTAAACCATGGTGGAATAAGTAGGTGTCATCGTTACGGCAACAAATACAACATTACAACAAAATTGGAAATTACATCACCGTTTACGTCAAAAAATACTTTTAACAAAAATCAAAGCGTGCCGCTGAACGTGATGAAATAAATAAATTTTTAGCCAATTTTTATATTATTATAGTCAATATCTTATTTATTTTAATTAAAAATTATCAAAAACTTTATTAAAATACAATAATCTCAGCACAAAACGTGGACTTATTGTAAACATAAACAAAACTTTGACATAAACCTAGACAAACAATGCAGGAGCAAAAAATCGTCATCTGGCGTAGTGCTGCCACCTGTTTATTTCATTATGTTGTAAACTATGAAACGTCATTCTAAATGAAACATAGCAGCACAGCCAAAATGGCGGTCTAGCTATTTTTAATGCGATCCTATAATATAGGTATCAAATGAAAAGGCTTGCTAAGAATAACTCGAAAGCTTAAACGAAAGAAATTAAGGCCCAGGCCCACTATGTCGACAACAACATTTCTTTTGTATATTTGTTTTGAAAACAACAAGAAATTTTAGGTTTTTATTATAGTTTTCAATATAAATGCGAAAGAAATGTTCTTGTAGACATCATGGGCCTGGCAGTAACTTTTACTTAAAAATTTTACTAGCAACTAATAGAGGCATTACCTTATTTATAATTCATTGTCCAAATTTGGAATTTTTGTTGCAGAGATTCATGATTTTATTGGTGAAATGAGTTCCGCTCCCAAATTTTCTCACCACAAATATTGCAGGTGTGGACCGGCACTATGATATAAAATCTTGCCATTTGTCATTACACAATTTACACGATGTAAAAACTTGTCGCGAAATTTGCTTGTGTAAAAAACAAGTAAATTAAATAACTTGATGTGATTGATTTGAATTATTAAAAAATAAATTAAAAGTAAAAAACCTTTTTCAAAAACAAGCTTTTATTTTAATACCCTAAAAAGAAACTTTCACTTAAGTCAATAATAATTTTTTCGTAGATGTCAGTTTTATGCCAAAATTATTTACTGCAATAAATATTTTGGGGTAATCGCGCGGGCAAGATGTTTACCCAAAAAACTCATTTGTAAACTCATTAATTGATCGATTTTACAATTTTATGACTGCTCTTGTTTTTTGAATAAAAATTTGTTTCCGTTAAAAAATTGCTGTTGTTTTTATATATTTATTAACACATTTTATGTAAAATTTTTTCCTTTCCTATTTCTTGCGCGCACTTGGGCAGAACATTGAGGCCAACCTCTTTAAGATGCAATATCGTTCATGAAAAAAACCCAAATGCAACAAATTCGGAATTTTTCGTTTACTTCTTATTTATTTTAAGTTAAAAATATTTACCATGTACATATGTATAAAAGTAAAATACAACAAAAACTCTTTTACTGAAAAAATTTATATTGTATAAAACAAGAGGAGCCAAACAATTGTATTTTTTTCTCTCTTCAAAAAAACTCTTTTAGCAAAAATAAATGCTTGCAGCTCAAGCATTAAATAAACTCGTTTGCGGCTTAGCGCCGTTTCAAAATCCTTAGCTTCGATATCTGCATTTGACTTTTACATTTTATTAATATAGTTACAAAAGTTTCACAGCTACAATGGAATGAAACACTTTTTCATTAAAAGAACGGGAATCGCCTTTTGTGTAAATGTGAAGTGCTAATGTGAAAAGTGCTCATGAAAACGAAAATGAAAAGTTTTTTTTCATTTCACAGTTTCACAGAACCAGAATCGACCCCCTGGTCTCAAAAAAATCATCTCTTTCATCTCAATCATTGTGCTAAAAGTCTGTACTTAACATTCTTAGAAATAAATTATTCCCAAAATCTTGGGTTTCAGTCAGTACTTTTTCGAAAATTTTAAAAAATTATTACTCGAAGGAAATGTTCATAAGTTAAGAGACAATAAAGGGTATTTGAAATGTACCGGCTTGTTTTTTTTATATAAAAGAAAAGAACCAATATTGGGAAAAAACAAATTTTCGACTAATCGATCAATCGGTATAAATTATTCGAATTATTCGTTAAACGAAAATAAGCAATTTTAAATTATTCGAACTGGTAATTGCACAAAATTAATCGATTAATCGAACAACAGTTAATCGTTTGAATACCCTACACCAGACCCTATCCATCATTCACTCGAAGTTGTCACCTATACAGGGGCTTTGGTAGACGCATTCACCCCTTTTTCATTCACAATACTTTGCTCATACAACATCGTCTTTTGATAGCTGTCGGCTGTAGCTCGTAAAGTGCCCAATTTCTTTAAATGTTGCTAGAAAACGTTGCATTTTTTTTAACTGACCTGGGCCCCTTTTGTCTTTCGTGTCAAAATCAGCACTTCTGAATCGTTAAAACCATATCTGTCGCACATTGAAATTAATGGAACATATTAAGGATAAGCTTTTTTGGATAATCGATGTGCTGCACTTTTTCTCAAAGTTTTTAAAAGCAAAAGAAAAATAAAAACTTCGTTGTTTACACCAATTCGTTTTTTGACTTAGTGAAAATAAATCACAGATGCAAACTACCCCCACCCCTAATGCCATTTAAGCTAATAAAGACACAAACCATGTGCACATTCTTAACGCCATCTAATGTGAAACCCTTGCTTTTATATTAAAATCTAATATGATAAATTATCATTAAAAAATAACCACATGCCATTTAAGGGTTAATTCATTTTACTATCATTTAAACTTTTTATCGCTTATGCTACAGTAATAAATAATTATTTATTACTAATGCGATTAGTTAAGTACATTTTATTTCGCTTTTATCGCATTTTTAATCGTATTGATTTAACTCCTCTTTGGTTTTGTTGACTGACTGAAATGGGTGCATAAAATTCCATTAAGTATAATTATGATCCACATATTTAATAACCACTTCAAGTTAAAATACAATTTTTTTTCAGGATTCTGCCAGGATAATATTATTGAAAATGTAAATGAATAAAATAGACAAATACACATACAAAAATGTTATTATTTAATTGATGATAATGATGATGATGATGTTGATGCTACCAGTGCTGTCACTGCAACTGAAAATAATGAGTTGGAAGCTGTTGCTAATGAGGATGACGGTGATGATGATGATGTCGATACTGATGAGCTGTGACGATACTTTGATGTGATTTTGTTAAAATGATGAGGATGTTTATGGCTCTTGGCTAATTAAGATGATTCTGGATTACAGGAAATTTAATTACAATGTATATTCATGTAAATGGCAAGGGGAAGATGGGAAAAGTATCAATATTTTATTGGCTTATAAAGTCTTAAAATTTATTCATTAATTTAATTTCTACCGAAAGAAAAAGCTTTTTTTTCTGCAGATTGTTGTAAAGAATATTTTCGAAATTTTTAGGTAAAACAAATTAAATCTGTTGAAGAAAATCATAATTTTTTTTAACAAACCGATAATGATTGCATCGAATTATATTCACTTTCAATTTAAGGAATTTGTTAATAAACAAAATTGCGGATATGAGAAACGGAAAATCCTCAATTAATTCATCGACGGCAAATAAATCGTTTTAGGTGCACAGTTTTGTGTGAAATTCGAAGGCGTTATTGAACCACATCTCTTTGAGTGTAGAGTCGTTAAAACAGTTAGAATCCATGCTGTTTAACCCTAGAATGCATAACCGAGTACAAGTGTGATTAGTTCGGGCACATTTTGCTTGGGCTTTAAGACTCAATAATAAAAACTTTCGTAATATTATTAACCCCAAGTATAGTGCTATAAGTGTGTGTGTATAAAAGAAAAATTCCGACAGAGAAATATAATAAACACATAAATAAAAAAAAACACTTTAAATGTCATTAATAGTGCAGCATTTGGTTTTGTCATATTTTTAAAATTATTGTGGCTTTTCTATGATAAAAAAAAACTGAAATATACGCATCATTTAATAAAAAGTAAAATAAATGAGGAGTTCCATAACAAAAAAAAAAAAATTACAATTCCACTCTTAAAGTTTATATTTTGATCAAATTCCATTTTACATACTAAAATACATACACTGATACAAAAAAGTCTGCATACCAGCCACTTATTTACCTTAATCCTGGTTATCATCAGTTTCTAGTTAAACAAAACTTAATTTGACTTTATTTAAATAAATTCTTACGAATCGAAAGAGCATTCGATCACGACTCCCGGAAATCGCTTTAAGTGCCAGATATTCCTTTTAAAATTTTTAACCAAAGATTGGAAAATTGTTAAAAAAATTTGTAAAACCTTTTCCAAAAGAAATGGAAATTAATTAGAATTGTGGTTATTTTGTTGAACTATTTAATGTTTTTTAATCCAAATTTTAAATTTTTAATCAGGCTTAAGTTCATCAAATTTAATTTTCATTAAATTATTTTTATGAAGAAAGGAATTTTATAACATGAAAATTAATTAAAATTGTTATTGATAATCATTCATTCTTGACTGACCTGAGATTCGAACCCAGGCGGCTGGTTACCATGACATGTTTCGATCGCAACCACTCGATCTCCTCAGATGGATTTGCCGTCTTACACTCGCAGCCATCGACGACTGCTGACGTCAATAGTCTAATATAAATCCTTAAACCAAATTGTATTTTTAACTTTTTGGTAGACCGAAATTTGCTTCTTTGAATGATTATCCATTTTTTAATTGATTTTACATGTTTTTCCTAACTTCTGTTTTTTCCGTACTTATGTCAAGAATTCTTCTTGAAGTCCAAAGTACATTTTTTTGTTTTTTCATTTTGTCTTTCTTTTTCTTGTTGACCTTTTTCAGCACAACTTGAAGGACAAATGCACACATAGAGCTCGTGCCTTAGCTTTAACAATAATTAGAATTGTGGTTATTTTGTTGAACTATTTATGGTTTTTAATCCAAATTTTTAATTTTTAATCAGGCTTAAGTTCATCAAATTTAATTTTCATTAAATTATTTTTATTAAATTTTACGGCAAATCCATCTGAGGAGATCGAGTGGTTGCGATCGAAACATGTCATGGTAACCAGCCGCCTGGGTTCGAATCTCAGGTCAGTCAAGAATGAATGATTATCAATAACAATTTTAATTAATTTTCATGTTGTAAAATTCCTTTCTTCATAAAAATAATTTAATGAAAATTAAATTTGATGAACTTAAGCCTGATTAAAAATTAAAAATTTGGATTGAAAAGGAAATTATTTAAAAAATTTGCAACAAAAAATTTTCTACAGAATATTAAATTTTGTACCAAATTTTCTTTAGCAAAAAATTTTTTTCTAGAATATAAACTTTGTTACAAAATTTCCAATAGAATAGATAATTTTTTATAAAATTCCTTTAAAATAGGAAATTTTTTCCTATAAAATAGGAAATTTTTAAAAAAAATTCCTATTAAATTTTGTCATAGAATTTCTTATTAAATTGTTATTTTTTTTAGCAAAACTTTCTTCTTTCGTCGTTTCACGTTTTGTGCAGGGTTTAAAATTTTTTACTTTATTCGGAAGAAAAAAAAGGATGGAATGAATCGTCATTAAAACTCTGATTGCACTATTAAACAGAAAACTAGGGAATGGTGAGAGAAGGTGGGAGAGAGAGAAAGAGCAGAGGCACTCACATGTATCTGAGTTCTTAAAATAAAAGTAATTTCATAAAATTTCCTGTTTATTATAAATTCACATTTAACAGTTTGTAATTGTCTGTGTGTAAATGAAATTGTGTAAAACTAAAAAACATTTCTCTGTCGAGTAAGAGCGTAAGGGTGTATAGGTGTTTGTGTTATTGTTAGTAAGTAATAGGCGGTAAAACAAAAACAAAATAAAAAAATAAAATAAAACATGTGTTACAACAAGAAGCTTATGCAGTTCTATTTATGAATGTGTGTCAATTAGAGTTTGCAAGACCTCAATCGAAAATACAAAATTTACTAAAATTGCTATCACAACATTATCTTTATTAAATGTCGTGTGAAGTAAATGCGTTTCCAGAAAAATAAAAAGTTGACGGTCTTTTACAAAATATAAGACCATAAAAGTCGGGTTAAAAGTAATATCTTAAAATTTAAATGGAAATTATAGTAAAATTTCTATAAAACGAATTTAAAGGGAATCGAAAAATATTTTGTTACAACTATAATCAGTGATACCTTTCACTGAGTATATTTTTGCTGCTTTGTATTAGCATTTATGGTGTTTTTTTTAATGCATTACAAAAGTGCATTATTTTAATCATGCTACACTATGGTTAAACATGTATGCATGTACATAAGTGCATTCTTTTAATCATGCTACACTATGGTTAAACATGAACCAATTTGGTAAGATAATTTAAATCGCAATTAAATAATCTTAATACAAATATTAAAAGATGGCTTATGTGTACAAATACATTATTTTGGAAAGAAGTTTGCGTGTTGACCATGTTTAATTATATATCGATTCTAACCTTCAATCAACATATTATCAAATTGTCTCTAAAACTGCCACCTGTGGTTTGTGGACAGCCAGCCACCTAGTCAGCCGGACGGATGGACGGACATTGTTAAATCAATTAAAAAAATTATTCTTTGTTGATAAGTATTCTATGATCAATATATTTTTTAATGAGTTCTGTGGGCATTTAAATATCGATATTTTGTTATTTTAAATATTTCTTAAGCACAAAATACAAAATTTCGCAAAACCAGCTCCGTTAGATGGAAACCCTACTGTAAATGCTTGGTCGAGTGGCATGAGTAAATTTATAATAATTTCTATGCAACTGCTGATAAAACTATACGATTATTTGTTTGGTTGTATTATTTTATTTTATATTCTATTAAATAAGGAAAAATGCAAAAGGAAATTATAAATTCATGCAGAAAAATTACATGCTGAGAACATACGGTGTAGATTTTGTGTTTCATTATTTTATTTTTTTCTTTTCGTTTTTTGTTCACAGTTTTTAATTTAGCATTTATTCATTTATTTTATTCATTTTTCATATTTTTTTTTGTTATTATTTTACTGTGTGTGAGTAAATATGTATGTATAATAAATTAATGAAATTATTTTTATTTGAGGCAGGCTGGCAGTCAGTCAGACTGGCTGTAGTTATTTATCGGTTGTTGCTTGCATATCATTTGATCAAGGTTGACAGAATATATATATATATATATATATATATATATATAACAACAGAAAATGAAATATAAAAGCAACATTATAATTTTTAGGAAAAGAGTTTTAGAAAAAAGATTTTTGTGTTGTATAAAGGATTTTAAGATAAATTGCAGTACACCTGATAAGCAGTTGGGCCATAGAAAGACCTACACAGAAAGAAAAACTCTCGAGATAAATTAAGTTGTTTTACATTTTTTTTTTAATTTTAGTTCGCTTGTCTGCAGGAAGGAAAGCAGAGTCTCTGGCGGGAAACGAACCCGCAACCCTGGAGCTGATAGACAAGCTCACTACCAGTTACCCTACCGGAGCACTCACTTTAAGTACGAGTCCTACTCAAAAATTCAAGTACAAATAACACTAAAACGTACTTAAAACAATCCTAAATGGGATTACTTTCGAAAATCAATCCCGGAATTTATTAAAATAAGTACAAATTCTTAAGCCAAGTAAAAAAATATTAAAAATTTTCGTCGGTAGTCCCACTCTGAGAGTAAAATTTCAAAGTGAGCGTTTTAATCTCATTTAATTTATCAAAGTTTGTTCCAGACGCTACAACAACACCACACAAAAAGTTAAAAAACGATTTGCTTGTTGTGTATAGAAATAACAAAAACAACAGATCAAGACGACAACACATTATTTTCATGTTTAAAAAGTAAAATTGAGAAATCCTGCTTCTCATTTAGTTTATATTTTCAGTTTTATATGAACATTAAGTTTTTAAATCAAAAACCATATCGGGAATGATGCTGGTGATTTAAAATTGAAATTCTGTAAGGCGTTTAACGGGTATGTAAACCAATCATAATAAAATTATCCTTCTAATTTCACTTTTTGGTTTATTTCAAGTACGATTTCAGGATTGAATCAACTCTATAATACTTGAAACAAGCGCATTTTAAGATTAATTTAATCTTAGTTTTACTTAAATCTATCTCATTTTCGAATTAGTTTAAGTCCGAATTGGGAATGGAATATGGATAAGTTGAGTATTTCGCGATTGATAATCCGTACTTGAATTAATCTTTCTATACTTGATTCAAGAAAATTCATGCTCACCGTACTATTGATACCATTTCGAATTGATTTGATTCATACAAATTTTGGATTATTTCAAGGGTATATAAAATTTTTGGGTTAATGCAAATGTCGGACTGGCTATCGAAGATCGACTATCGAATGTTAATTTGGTATAATGAGTTGGCAGCACTGTCAAAAATTTCGTTGTGCATCGAATTTTACAACGAAAACAAATTTGATTTCGACGGTGCAAATAAATGTAAAAATCTTGTTGAAAATGTAACTATTTGATAATTTTTTTGTGTTCGTATACCAAATACCATATTCTTTATCAGTTTTGTTCATTTTATGCAAGTCCAACGTCGTAAACAGCAATTGGAAACGCTCATATTCCTTATGGAACAAAATTCTTTTTTGGCCAAATGATTTGCAGCAAAGTTCAGCATGTAAAAAAGTGGGAGGAAACCCCACTGAAGCTAAATTATTTGAAAACAAACATAATTTCACCGTGGTCACGTTTAACTTTAATTGTTTTTTTTTTTAAATTGTAAACAAACATTTTTTGTTTTAAGTGACAGCTGATCGAAAATGTACTACTGTGAATTAACAAAATCACAATGGTAAATTTATCGAATGCGCGCCAAAATACCAAATGAAAATTCGTTCGATCAGCTAATTCGACAGCTGTCGAAAATCGAATTTAGTTCATAATAGGCACCAATAAATATCTAGGATTCAAGCAAAAGTTGGGTTCATGCAAATGTTAGTAAAAGTTGGGTTATGTAAACCCCTACGGGTCATGCAAACGTCGCAAACTGGTTCAAAACTGACTTTCTCAGTATTTTGTTATAAATAGTTATGAATTTCTTAGTCAATTTTCAAAATTGAAAAGGTCAAAACTTTTTGTTTTTTTTAAGATTTTTCGACAGAATAAGTTTTGTGTATTAGTTTATCTTCTTAAATATTAGCGGCGTAAAGCATTAAACTCGGCGATTGTAGAACTGTTTAATTTTTTATATTTTAAAAAAATAAAAATTTTCCCGAAACCCTTTACTTAATATGAGTAAAAAATATATGTAAACCCCTTATAGTCCAGACTCTTTCCTACATTTCTAAGCCCAATTGCACACTAACCAGGTCTGACCTTGCGAACTACAGCAATTTCTGTGACTCAAGGTAAGATATTTGGTTCAAAAAATAAATCCTGTAAGGAAACGTTACTGATATTTAAAGAATTTTCGAGGATTAAAATAGCTTTGGCCAAAACATTTCTAGCACGGCAGGTTATCAATTAATTTAAAAAAGGTAAAAAATTTCTTTTATTGCCAGTTTTTTTTTTGACGCGTTGGACTAAACAAATGTTTGACTAAATAAATATCTACGATGAAGGGATAAATTTAGACTATATAGAATCTATAAAGTATATATCCAATAGGATATTTCATCCAAATCGGAAGACATCGATTTCAAAATTGGGTCACTTGACTTGAAATCGCCCTTTTAAATATATAAAACGTATATAAAATGTTTGGTAATTTGTTGGTTATTATTTTAATTATTTTCTAAAATATTAATTTTAGCAAAAAACTTTCTTTGAGGCTAATGTTGTTGACTAGAATGACTAAAATATTGCCATTTATCATATTCTTGTAAAATGCCTTTTTTAAAAGATATTCCTATGCAAATAAATTACATTTGAATAAATGGGCTTGAAGGAAAACTTTGAGGGGCAGAAGCCCCCCTAAAATAAAACTTAGAGCTATGAAATTTTTTATTGTAATTTTTTTAAATAAAACTGAACCGATTTGAAGGGGGTAGAATATGAGAAATAAAAAAAATAACGTCCACGCTTTTATAGATACTTGCAAAACAAACAAATTTTGTATTAATTTTTATAAGACGTTTATTATTTTATTAATTTTATTGCAAACATTTCTTTTTTTGCAATAAATCTTATGTAATTCTTCATTTTATATTTCCCCACAGAACATGCAATTATTGACATTTACTTATCCATTCTATTATACTTCATGAATTCGAAATAAATTGAACTCCAAATAAGATTCTACAAGTTGTGGCACAAACATAACGATGTTACATTGTTGGCGAAGACAATTCTCTGAAAATTGGTAACTCAATGTGACCAAATTAACGACTATCAATATAAGTTAGGAACAAACATAGACACACAAACACACACAACCAGGGCTCATTTCTAACAACCCAGCAAACACGAAATCCAACATTTAATATGAAATTATTTCATCATTTGACATCAAACACGAAATCAAACATTTAATATGAAATTATTTCATCATTTGACATCAAACACGATTTTCCAACACTTTTAAAACGTTTGATTTAAACATTTAAATTCAAACATTGAACATTCAATGTTTTATCAATTTGATATTAAATTGTTATCAAATGTTATTCTAAAATCAATAATAAACTTGGCAGCACTAAATGAAAATATTAAAAAAATGGAGATAAAAGTTAAATGCTTTTTCAAATAAAGAAAATTTACATGTTTCGTGCGGTGAATTCGCCTAGGAAAACCTTAATTTCTTGTGAAAAACATAAATTATTTGTGAGATAAAAAAAAAACAATTACAAAGTGTAAGAATGCAAATAAAAATAAAACGGGAAAGTGAGATAATGCAAGTTCGTTGTACGATCGCGGTGCTACGTCATGACAATCTTCAAAATTAAAAGGAGCCAAGTATTCGTCCTTCCAAGTATTTGAGGACGAAAAGAACACTATTTTAAGCTTTTAGCTATGGTTATATACATAATGAATTTAAATTAATAAAAAACTAATTTAAATGATTTTGTTATTCGTGCTTAATTCCCAATTTTTATTATTTGATAAAAACACTGAAATTTATTGTTGATGGGATAAGCGAAAATTATTTTGATAATTAATAAAAAACATTTTTCATTTATGTGCCGCATTGTAGAGTTTTTTTTTAAGAGTATCATAGCTTTGAGTTGCCATCACTGCTTTATTTGAGCACCCAATGATTTGAAATTTCATTATGAATCGAATTACACCAGAGCAACGCGCGAAAATTGTTAAAATTTCTAATCAAAATAATTGTTCTATTCGTCAAACTCATTCGTGCACTTCTTCCATTTTATGGCGTTCATAATCGTACTTCAGAGCGGCTAATTCGAAAAACAATATATCGTTTTCAGACTGAATTTAATGTTACTGATAATGTGTATCCCGTGAGATGCCGAACAGTTCGCATTGAAGTACAAGAAAGCCTTGAAGATGATCCTTATCAATTAATTCGTCGCTGTTCGCAGCAACTGGGGTTGTGTCCTTTCACTTTATGGAAGATTTTACGAAAGGATCTTGGCTTAAAAGCTTTTAAGATTCAACTTGTGCAGGAATTAAAGCCAAACGACCATCGTACGCGCCGCCAATTCGGCGAATGGGCTGAAGCAAAAATTAATATTGATTGAACTTTTGATGAAAAAATAATTTCACGTAATGGCCCATTTAATTGGCCACCAAGATCGTGTGATTTAACCCCATTTAATTAATTTTTTTTTGAGGTTATGTTAAGTCACTTGTCTACGCCGATAAACCACAAACAATTAAATACCTGGAAATCAATATTCGAAGAGTTATCGGCGAAATAAGGCCGCAAATGCTGCGAAAAGTTGTTTAAAATTGGTTTTCCAGATTGCGCCCTCTATGCGCCATCTATGGCGGTCACATGGCAGAAATCATATTAAAACATTAATTTCATAACATTTTCTTTCTAATAAAGTCCGTTTCTTTGATGTTTAAAATATATTTCCTTGTTTTATTATGATTTAAACTTGTTGTACTCTATTAAAAAAACACCCTTTATTAAAGTCCACATTTGAAAAACATTTGAGAACAAGGGTTGAAACCAAGTTGAAAATTAATGCATTTCTCAATTTGAAATTTATTTCCCATTTTTGTTGAGAATGCTATGATTTTCAAATCATTATCAAACGTTAGAGAAAAGGTTTGATATCAAATCATTTTCAATTTGAAATCAAATCTCCATGTTTGCTGGTTATAAATAATTACAATTTAGCAACACAAAACAAGTGTAAATTTGTTCATGTTTCATTTCATTTGCCGAAACTAAATTGTAGCAAAGTGTTCGTGAGAGAATGGCAGTGTGCTTTTAACTACACCACTCGTATTAAACTTATCTTAGTGTTACATACATGAGTATTGTGTATGGCTCTGCGTATATCGGTGTGTATTTTCATGAGTATGAGTATTTAAGTCATTATTATGACCAAATTGAGTTTGACATCTAAATTGAAGTGGAAATTAAGTTTCGGTTTATTAGTCAGTTTTGTGAGGTGACAGGATATAATTTAAATTATAGCCTTAAGATATTTAATGAAATACGACTATTATTTAACAGTAAGACCTTTGAGTAGCAAGGACGTGTTGAAAGTTTTCAATTACAAATTAATTAATAAAATAAGCCAAAAGTTTACAAAATAATTTGAAAAAAATAATAGACAAAAATAAAAAAAATTTTAAGAATTTTTCAACTGATTCCATTTTATTAAATTGATTTTATTTAAATTTTTACTACAACAATTTTCTTTAAGTTTTTTTCTATTTAAAATTTTTGCAATTTTCTTTATCCTGCCATATTTTCTATAATTAATGACTTTTAGTTTTCACATCCAGCAGACACCTTAACAAATATTGTTAAATTAGTTACAAGTGCTGGGGAAAACACCAAGAGAAACTGTAAACTTATGAAAAATTACCGCCACTAATAAAAAAGAAATATTTTGCAATAAGAATATTAAAAAAAATGTATCCTTAAGAAAACGCTTTTCTATGAAAAAAAAAATATTGCATTTTTTAAAATGACAAATAATATTAGAAGGACTACAGGTAATCATCATAAATTATAGTCAATAAAGTTTGTAGAAAAAAACAAACAGTAAATACAAATATGCTGTGAAACTTATGATAGTTAGAGAAAGAAAAGAGAGACAGCAGTAATTATAATTCGATAACAGAAGCACAACCGCGTATAACGTTGTAAAAGCCACTTTTTACAAAATCAGTTTTTTGCAATTTATCGTTAACATTTCTCTCTTACATTGTTTTAACTTTATATAATCCAAACTTATGCACCCGAACCTCTTCAAAATGCAATGAAAAAGAGTCAGCCAATGAAAGAACGCTGTAAGTTACTAATAAAATTTAACAATGTAAAGGTTTTGCAAATTGGAATAACGTTTTAATACCCGCTTGTGTAGTGGAAAAACGTTTTGAATGAAATCGCGATTGTGGATATGAAAAAAAATCAAATTTGTTAATATTTTGCATACAAGTTTTTATTATCATAAATTTTGATAATCTACAAAAAAAATTAAAAATAAGTAAATCTGCCTTTTAAAAACGGTTTTTTGCTCTCCTGAAAAATAATTATTTTACAACTCACAACGTTATTCGCGACTGTGCTTCAATTACCGAATGTTAAGCACTTAGAATATTAAAGTTTGCTTAAATTAACCAGGGTTTTTTGATATAAAGTTATCCTCGAAATGACTTTCGTCTTAAGGTAAAATTTGCCTATGAAAAACCCTGTGATTCAAGTCCAGTTTAAAATATATAAAGGCTTTTGACTATATAAAGGACTACAATTGGAGTTATCTTGGAACCATATGAAGCTAAATTTCGATAATCGTTATATATTTACATACGTATATCACGTTGTGCGTATAAGTAATATTTAATTTTATTTTGAGTTCAATATTACGTATACGTTATAAAAAAATAAAAATTGTAGCATATTTTACGGATGCCATATAAAAAAACACGCCATGTATGATTTTTTATTATAAAGTCCAGTTAAGTATAAAGTTTACATGACAATTGGCACTTAACGATGCGCAGTGAAATTTATTGGAAAAAAATTAGTTAATTTGTGGCTTCTGCAAAAGTTAAGTTCGATTGTAATAAACTTTCAGGTAGCAATTGAGAACTAGTTTACACTTCAAACTTTTCTTATTTGTCTTCTATAATATGCAAACATTTCCTTGAAAACTACTTCGGACTTAAACTATCTGATCTCTTCTTAAGCTCGGGAAGTCTCAGCTAATTTCATTAATTACTAACTTGATTATTTTCTTTTTTAAATAAACTCTATTATTAAGGCGTTTGGTAAAATTAAAGATCTTATATTTGTTAATGAGCCGAATTCTGAGGACCAATATCGCCCTTAAATTAAGATAAACTTCTTACATTAGCCACCCATTCAACTGAATAAAACAACACTCAACAATTGAAACTGTATCTTTTAAAATCAACAGATCACAACAAATTGACTGGTTGGATGAAAAACCTGGTTTAAGGTGATGAACTCGACCTTTGTGTTACGAAATTTTACCAACTTCTTTATCAAAGTGTTTCCTATTCAGTTCCTTAAGAATGTCTAAGTTATTACCGTGGTTCGCCTTGGAATACACAATATCTTACAAGACTTAAATATGAGAAAAATAAAATGGATAAAAAATTGTAAATAAACAGTTGAACAACACTGTCCTGGGTGAAAACTATGGAAGAAATAAAATTTTCGTAACTGTGCTAAAAAAAAAATCTACGTGACGATAATTTTGATTTACGCTCCTCATGGACATTGCAGTGGAGCGACTCGGGGCGAAGCAGTCCCTTATTCGACCCAGACAATAAAACCACATATTTTGATCTTCCACGAAAAACCTAATTTTATTTAATCTGTTTAAGCACATCAACTGCCAGATCTTTGGATTCCCTAACCAAGTGGGGACTTGCCAATGACGCCAGCTGTACATGCGTCAATTCTTCACATACAATTGACCACATAATTCCTTATTGCCCAGGAAACACTGAAGAAATCAAGAACGTTACAGTCATATCCTGGCTAAATTCTTAAAACTTATAGACAGTTTTTAAAAAACTGCAGTCGAAACCAAATACTGTCGAACAAAAAACGAAAATTAAGAAGTGACAGAAATGGCAGTTTTTCGACTTCTCTCTGTACTTTAGATCCATACGCTAAATAAATAAAAATAATAAAATAAAAAAAACGAAGAATTCGCATAATAAAAATACTGCCGCTTTACAGTTGAATGCATATAAAAAACATGGTTGTGGTAAACACAACTTTTTGTTTTTTGCTTTTGCCTTCACTACGACTGTTTTCATTTAATGAATCAGAAGTAAAGGCAACAGTTTTTTTTGTCCAATGACAAATGAAGATGTCGAAGTTGCAGCACAATCTTATGACTTTTACTATCTCAACTGCAGCTTTTTAAACGCTGCCTACGATTAGAGATATATTTTGACTATATTTATCTTTGTTGCCAATACACAATCCCTTTAAACATATGGGCGGGATTGGAGAAGTGGGTGTGCCACTTTCCGTACAAAGACATTACAGATTTTGATATATCTTGGGATCGGCAAGAGCCGAAGTTACTAAATTCAGTGCAAGCACCTTGTTTATCAATGCACAACATACTATAAAATGTGGGTGGGATTAGAGAAGTGGGCGTAGCACAAAATCGTTTTTTTTTTATTTCTTAAAAAGGGTATTAAATAACTTTCAGGGCTCTTTTTCTCAAAACTACAAGTTACAAATCTACATGTAAAATACATTAAAAAAAGCAACAAATTAACAATTTTTGTTTTTGTTTCAAATATATTTTACTTGTTGCGCGTTCGATTCCCGCCAGAGACTCTCGTCTGTTTCACTACAACGGGCTGAAGGTCTACGTTACTATTGCTCGGTTAATTAAGTTAGAATGTAATTTGTAATTGTATTTGTCACTCTTATTAAATAAATTAATATTTTACTTGTAGTTTTGTAACTTGTAACTTGTAGTTTTGAGAAATCGCACAATGGTGTAGGGTATATAAGATTCGAAAAAACCGAATGTAGAATTCTTTCTTCTTTTTTTTTAGACTACTATTGGACTACAAAATTAAAGCTAAATTTTAACTTTATATTATCCTTTGGTTGATGTTTAAGTTTAACCATGCAAAGAACTAAAATTAAAGATCAACCTAAAATATATGAAGCCTTACGATTCAAGTTTATTTGAAACCATTCAAAGGCGATATATTTTTTAGTTTATAACTTTTATGCATTTTTGACCACTAATGTGATTATTTCGAATGAATATCGTAAATATTTTGCGAAAAATCCCTTTTTATGGTTTTTTTCTTATTATTTGTTTCATTTTATAAAGGGAAGATTTATTTAAAACGGAAAATTTATTGTCATTGTTGTCAAGTGCTGCAATTAATGTTACTTTTATTAATTCCAACATTTAAATTTTTTTTTTGTGTGAAAAACTAATTTTCAATAATTTCGCATGAATTTCGTTAGGTTGTAATTGACGTTTGTATTGATGTTTGCATTTCATATCCGTTTCCTATCTGCAAAATTACACAATATGTATTTTATTTATTGTTTAAATTTTAAATGTTTTTTTTTTTGTTTTAATTAATTAACAACACACGTACGCCATGTGTGCAAAGTAGCTGGAATTGCTTTTGAAAAATGTCAGACAATTTATATTTTAAATATTCGAGGCAGAAAGTGTTGCCAACGGCCTGTTTAACAATTTCGTATGTTAACGGTCGCATAGCAACGGTCTATAAAAAATATTTTCCACATAAAATCGATTCAAATTATATGGCTTATGGGAAGCTAAACAACTCTATCTTAAAGCACATCTGGTGCTACGGTATTCAGTTATGGGACACTGCATTTACCTCGAATAGTGAACAAAGCCAAAGGAATCGAAATAAACTGCTTTGCCGCTCCCTGGTATGTTAAAAACTCAAATATTCAAAAGGATCTCAATATGCCATGAGTAAAAATTATGATTACGAAATGTTCAATAAAATATTTAAAATATAAAATAGGAAATCCACTTAGCAAACCCACTCCCTTAAGGAGAAGAGATATTGAAGGTCTTATCCGATTACTCGTTTATTTACAACTATTGGACTACAACATTAAAGATAACTTTAAACTGTATGTAGTCCTTGAGTCCGTGATGTGAACACTCCGACACTGGCAAGGCATGAAAAAAATTATTAGAAAAAGATTTGATTAATTATTGTTAGTTCGTATTTAATAAATGAAGATTCAATAAACACAGAAAAAAATTACGACAAATCAATTGTCATATTGAATACCAAATTCGTCAATACAATTAACTTTTTAATTAAAAAAGGCACCAACAACCAAATTTGTAAATACAAACAATTATTTTGTTAATAACAATTGTTTAAACCTAACAAATATTTTTAACAATGAGTATGTGATATTAATTAAAATATTTGTTAACCATTAAATATAAATTTTTGTTACGAAATTGTCACATTAACAAAATATTTGGTTGCTTACTAAATTGAAATAAAAGATGCAGTTAAAAATGGATTTTATTAGTTTTTATTGGTAAAATTTATTTAGCATCACATCAAAAACAGCATTTAACATTATTTAAGCAAACCATATATGGACCTAGATGCCCCATAAGGTTCTGACATCAACACAACATGGAATCTTGGCATCTTTAACAGTTTTATTTGTAAAACTAGAAAATATAAAAGATGCATTAACATTTCTTTATAAATCGTATAATAATAACTTTACTTACCGTATAAATTGACTTAATTCCAAAACACTTATCGCATCGTTAATTCTTTAAAAGATTTTTAATTGAAAGTAAAGATTTTTTATTTCAGTTTTGAATTTTTTGACACTAAAAATTTTTTCTATGATATACATACATTTTAATTTTCTACAAATAAAACAAATTGTTAATATGACAATTTACAAACATGTTAATTAAAAAAATTGTTAAAATTTTTACAAAAATTTAACAAATTTTCTTTAATTACTTAATAGCTTTTGTTATTTTTTTCTGTGAAGGAATTTAAAAAAAAAAATTATAAAATTTTTTACAATATTTTTTTTAATTAAAATATCAAAATTTTGGATTAAAAACCATAAATAGTTCAAATAAATAACCAATATAATAAATTTTTTTACAAACGTTAACGTTCAAAATTGTTGGACAGGCATTAAATTTTGCGGTATAAAAAAAACTTTCGATGAATTTTAAATTTGACTAAACGTTATTTGGGTTTTAAATATGCCAACGGCTTAAACATAAATCGGGCTACATAAAGGTCTGTGATTAAAGCAAACGTTTGGCTTTTTAAAGGCCACCTCCCCAGTTTTGAAGCACAATAAAAGCCGATACCAAGCCGGATAGCGCGCAGAAATGTTGTTCCAGGCAGGAGAAGAAGTGTGAACATCAACACGTATGGCTCTAAGTCAGAAGAAGGATATGGCTTCAGGGCAGCTCAACATCAATTTATCGCCAAAACTTGCGGATTACTGTAGCATGTTCTAGGCGGAGATATTTGCTATCCACTAAGCTGAAGACTGGCTTAGACTATCTGCTTTGTCGACGCAGCTGTGAATGTTCACAGCCGTGCCGCTGTTATGATCTTGGAATCCCTGTCGCTGAGAACGAAAACACCTCTTGACTGCCGCTTATCTCCAAACCAGATGATTTAGCAGTTTCATATCAGGATCATATGGGTGCCAAGGCACGGGGATATACGTGGGAACATTAGGTCAGATGAGATAGCTAGGCTTGGCACTACCTTATAGTTTTCATTGGATCTTGAAGGCGTTGGGCTGCTCATCTTTAAACTATATTGATTTTGCTAATGATAGATGGGCTTCGAACGCTGGGAGCTAGACTGCGAATTATTGCTTCGCATGGATGACGATGGCCATAAAGGACGTATAAGTTTTTGTTTCTGTTGTCACGGGGCACTGTCTTGACTGTAGCTATGCACAACATCTAGGAGCCGGACACTCTGATTACAAACGAAGAGAAGCACAATGGATCATTGGTTTTAAGCAGGGCTGTGGAGTCGGAGTCGGAGTTGCAGAGTCGGAGTTGATGTTTTTGTGCCGGAGTCGGAGTCAGAGTCGTAGTACCCACAAAAACTCGCGACTCCGACTCCAAAGTTTTTGTACATAAAAAATTTAAAAAAAATTTCTAAAATATAAATTATCTTCTTAAAACACATTTAAAATTTAAATAAATGGTTTATGAATACTGCTCTTATGTGCTGTTTCCAAATGACAGGCGATGGACTGAGTGCTTTTCACATACAGGGGTGTGCTGGAAATCGCAAACGTAAAACGCAAGAATTTTAAAAGTCGTTTTACATATGACAAATATTTAACATATATTTTCCTATTAAACAGGATTTTAAGCCAAAAATTATAAGAATTAGGTTTAAAGTTTATTAAAAACAACTTCCAAATTCTTGCGTTTTGCGTTTGCGATTTCCAGCAAACCTCTGATAAATTTTGCTTCATTTGGAAACAGCACATTAATTTTTGCGTACGGTAATTGCTTCTCAAAAACTCTTATTTTTAGAAGGCCGTACGGTAATGAAAAAATAAAAGTTAACATCACTGAGTCTCATATACATTTAGCATCAAGATTATAGTAGGAGTCGGAGTAGGAGTCGGAGTCGCACTTAAACAATTTCAGCATTTGGAGTCGGATTCGGAGTTAGTTCTTTTTTCGGACGACTCCACAGCCCTATTTTTAAGTCTAGTCAGATGGATAATGCCTGACATTTATAACTTACTTAACCTAACCATATTCTAAGAACTGGCAACTCTGTAATGAAGCAACAACTATCTTGAGTTTGCCAGTTTGAAATTATTAGCCAATAGAAATGCAGTTCGCGTAACATCAGTTATGAACATGTGCAAAAGTTTAAAATTTGGTTTTCTGGATCGCGTAATCTTTATTTCTATCATTCTTTATATTAAGAACCTTTTCCTGTCATAAATGTAAGCGCGTATCTTTTTCAACTTCTAAGATTCTCTTTCTTTTTATATGTATCGTAACCACGGTTGTCAAGTTTGACGATTTATGGTCATTTTGAGGATTTTTGGGTCCCAAAGTAGCTATGGACGTTTTTTTATTTTAAATTTGTCGATTGTTTTTAATGACAAATTTTGTACTCATTAACAAAAGTTTGTGATATACTTTCACATTTTTATTAACAGCTTTTTGGATACTTTCACTTATTCATTCGGCAGTATCTTTTATGTCTACACAGAGGGGAAAAAATTTGGCATAAAAATACCAAAATTTAAACCATCCGTAGACTAAAGTGAGCCAACATCGATTGTGTTCAATTTGATAACGGATGGTGTCAATATTTTTTTAACTATCTCGTCGTCATATTTCACCATTTGTATCTCATTCTAACAACAAACTGGTATTAGATTACTAATATAATGGTGCCATTCCGACAGAACGTCAGCACTCCGTTTGTTTATTGACAACATTCAGCTAAATGACAACAACACGAATAATTAGTCCAGTAAAGAATAAACTATTGTGAACCCAACTAAAAAGAAACATAATGTAAGTTATGTGTGTTTTATATTTTCCTCTTATGGTATTAAATTTTAAAAATGTACACTTTTATAAATTAGCATTACAAAAGGCCATTGTCTATCTGACAACAATTTGTTGTCAATTTGAATACGATAGTTTCCGGCAATATATCCATTTTATTTACCTTTCTTTTTAAAGCACCGAAACAATATTTTCGACCTGTTTAATAAGTGTTCGTTATCAGGATCAAAAAAACTGTCAAGCAAAAAATGAAAATTTGTGTTTAACTTTTCGCTTTTTGAACTGATTTGACAGCAGCTGTTTGTGTACATTAAATGAATCAGAAGTAAAAGAAACATCTTCATTTGGAAGAAATGGCAGTTGTTCCACTTTGACTGCAGTTTTTTTAAACGCTGTTCATTATAACTCAGCTGCAGTCCATGTGACACCAAATTTTCTTACTTTTATAGGAAAGCCAATACATTTAAAAAGTTTTTGGTTGTACAGGGTGGCCCAAATAAGACCTAGTGATGTAAAAAACGTATAACTCTTGGAATAAAGTTTTTTTTTAAATAATTTATTTTCATATGTTAAATACATTTTTAAATACATCAGACAAATGACCACCATTTTGCTTAGCGCATTTTTTTGCATTACACGGCGTAATGTTTCTGGTTGCAGGCGCCGTATTTCGTCTCGAATATTTTGCTTAAATTGTCCAAGTGTCTGTGGTTTGTTAACATACACTTTGTCTCTTAAATAACCCCATAAAAAAAAATCGGGCGCAGTTAAATCTGGTGAACGAGGAGGCCAAGGAAAATCTGAATTTTTTGAAATTATCCATTCACCAAAAATTTCACGCAGCATGTCCATAGTTTGCCTAGCAGTATGCGCAGTGGCTCCATCTTGTTGAAACCATAATTTAGGATGTTGCTCCACCATTGGCAGCAAAAATTTGTCGATTATTGTTCTGTAAGAAGCCCCGGAGACCGTTTCTGGCGCTTCATCCTCATTCTCAAAAAAATATGGGTCGATGATTTTTGTGGCCATAACACCGCACCAAACAGTGCATCTAATTGGGTGTGACTGATGCTGATGTACTGCCCTTGGAGTTTCGGTGCCCCACAACCTACAGTTTTGTTTATTCATATAACCATTTAAATGGAAATGCGCTTCATCCGTCATCAAAGGATTATTTAAAAAATCATTTTGTGTGGCTAATTGTGTAAATCGAATAGCGTATTGTAGTCGTTGTTGGGGGACTTGCGGTAGAATCAGTTGCGCAATTTGAACTTTGTATGGATACATCTTAAGATCCAACCTTAAAATTCTCTGTAATGTTGTTCTGGGTATACCTAATTGGCCGGAACGGCGACGAGTTGAGACAGATGGATCATTTGCATCACTCTGCTGCTCAGCTTCCACGTTGCCTTCTGTACGAATATTTCGATGAGCACCTCTTCCTGGACGGTCGGCAACTGAACCCAGTTCCTCAAAACGGCAAACTAAACTTGTAATCATGGAAGATTTGGGCGCTGATCTTACGTTAAAAAACGGCGATAATTTCGCTGCGTCAGAACAATTAATCGTTGAGAAGAATAATAAAAATAGATAATTTTAATGCGTTGTTGTCGACTGTACGTATTAATTTTAAATTTCCAAGAGTTCAGTTAAAATCTGCAAGAAGAAAAATTAAATTATGTTAAAAAATTAAAAATTATTTGTGTTTCACATCAGCAGATCTTATCTGGGCCACCCTGTACTACTCTTTTGGATAGTTTGCAGCCTTCCCATATGCACCAAAGTCTCTCTTGACAAACAGCAAGAATAAACTTATACCATAAATATTTTTTTAAATTGACGGCAAGACAATATGACGATGTTGGAAATTTTTTCTCAAAATTTGGCGATTTTTTTAAAAATTTTATCTGGCAACTATGATCGTAACGTTTTCTAGTCTGTCTGTCTTTTCTATAAATAAACGGAATGTAGCACTACATAAAAGTGTATTTGAGCATGGTGCTCTTGTTCTTTGTTTTTTTTTTAATCTCAATACTATTTTAAACGTTTTTTTACTCTTTTACTTATGTGAATTTCAAGTGTCATAACCTGCAGGCAGTTTTGTATTTATTATTATTTTGTTGTTGCGTTGTTGTTTTTATTTATTGAAGTATTTCAATTAAAATTAAGTACTTAAGTGTATATAAAATGGTTTTGGCTTCATTAAGTGTAAAGTGGCTTATAGCAGGAAAAAAAACAAGTTATTTTTTTTTAATTTGTAAATGTTTTATTTTTTGTCTTAAATTGTTATAATTCTTTACAGAAAAAATATATATACCTGTGGTATTTTGACAAAACATCTTAAGTCAAATTTAAAAAGTTGATAAAAATGTTGTTAATCATACGAATTTTCATCAAAAAAAAAAAAAACACTTTTGTTTACGGTTTAAAAATTTTGTATTTATTTTATTTATTTTATTATTTAATAAAAATGTTTTTTGTACCGAGTTATTTTTTTAACTTGTTTGCTTTCTTATCTCGACTTAAGATGTTTTGTCAAAATGCCACACATAAATATAAACAGAAAGTTGTGGAACGAAAGAGATAATTTCCAGGGGTTTTAATAAAAGTTTTTAAATTAAATATTTGTATATAAAGTTGGGTTTTAAGTTAAAAGTAAATAAAGTATTTATTTTTAAGTTCATTAGTTGTAAATACTAATAAACTTTTATGTGTTTAAATAACATTTAAAATTGTTTGCTTAATTTTAACTTTAAAAACTTTGTTTTTTTCGTAAATCTAAAAAGAAAGTTTGTTGCTGGCTTTGATTTTACAAATAAAACGAAAATTGCTAAGAATTTTCCCTCTAGCGTATGATTGATATTGATTCAGTTTGTACGCCCTACATACGGTTTTAACAGTTACATATTTCTGCAATTTTTCATTTCCTTAGTGTAGTTTATTAAAGATTCATTTTGTGCCGATTAAAACTTTCTAACATGTTTTTCTTTTATTCTATAATCTCTTCTTTTTTACTCTCAACTTAACAAATAAAAACACTTATATCTCTTGTAAAATGTGTTTCAAAAGGAGCTTAAAAAATAATCAATTTACCGCAGTTTTTGCAAAGAAAAAAAAAAATAATTCATAAAAATCACAAAAATCCATTTATATCACTTCCTGAACACTCCAGGTATAGACCAGATGATTGTTTGTATTTAAATAGTAAATTTTTTAAATATAAGAGAAGTATTAAACAATGTTTCCCAGCAAAGAGCAAAGGGAATAGAAAAACAGCTAAAAGCAACAAAAAAAAAAACCCCAAAATAACGAATAAATTTGTGGTTTAATTTTAAACTTTGAAATATGTATGTATGTAAACAATGTGGTTGCCTAGTTCTTACAATTTTTACTTACAAAATGAGTGTAAAATGTAAACAAATTTAAGCTTTAGTATCGATTTTATATATAATTGGATAAAACCAGTTAATTTATATAGAAATTTTAATTTTTTTACTCGATGTAAAATATGTAAACATTGTTACTCGTTGTTTTTTATATAGTTTACGTTTAATAAAGTAAGTAAATTTATTGATTATTAGGACTTTATTTTTTTGTTTATATTTGTGATTAATATTGATATTTTTAATTGTTTACATTTTGTAAAATATGTAAACAATGTACAATTTGTTTTTATATATTGTCTACGTAGAATAAAGTGTGCAAAATGTTTTAAATTTGGTAAATTTAGCAAGAATTTTAAATAGTTTACGCTTTGTAAAATATGTAAATATTGCTTGCCTTTGTTTTTAATAAAGTTTACGTTTAGAAAATAAATTAAAAATATGGAAAGTTGGGAATTTATCCGTTTTTTTTTATTTTTTTTGTGATTTTTATACATAATTTTTATTGTTTACATTTTGTAAAGAATGTATACAATGTATGATTTGTTTATAATATATTGTCTACGTAGAATAAAATGTGTAAAAAGTTTAACATTTTGTAGTTATAAAGTTTTTAAGTTTACCTTATGGTAAACATTGTTTGTCTTTTACGTAAAACGCAAGAATTTTAAAAGACGTTTTTTATAAGATTTCTGCAATAAAAGATTATTCTGACAAATATTATACAAATATTTCTCTGTTAAACATAATTTTATAACAAAAATTAGATTAAAAGTGTATGAAAAACAACTTCCAAATTCTGGCGTCAACGTTTACGATTTCCAGTTTACATTAAATAAAGCAAGTAAAATTATTGCATGCTATAATTTTGTTTTTTTTTATTTATTTGTGATTTTAATTGATATATTTATTTGTTTACATTTTGTTAAACATGTAAACAATGTATGCCATGTTTTTTTTTAAATATTGTATAAGTGGTTTTAAATTGGAACTTTAGTGCAAATTTAAATTTTATAACATAATGTAAACAATGTATTTCCTTGTGTTTTACATTGTTGACGTTTTTAAAAACAGGTAAAATTAAAAAACAAACTTGTGTTTAAATAATAATTTGATGCATTTAGCTTTACTTTTTAAATTTAAAACAAGTTTTAAACTGTTTACAATTAGTAAAATCTGTAAACATTGTAAATGTTGTTTTCTAAATTGTTTACTTAGAATAAGCGTGTAAAATGTTTAAACTAAAATATTCATTCACTACTTAACTGATTAAAATTTGTAACTTTACAGAAAACTTTCAATTTGCTGCATTTTGTAACATATGTAAATAATGTATTTTAATGTTTTTGACATGATTTACTCATAATAAAGTGTGTAATCATCTTAAATTTTTGCCTTCAACCGAGATTTTATACTTTTTTAATATGAATTTGTAACTTTAAGTAATATTATTAATTGTTTACATTTTGTAAAATTTTAAAACATTTTATTATCTCATATTTTACATTATATACTTAAACAATCTGTGTAAAATTCATTTAAATGTCAACATTGATATAAGCCTTACATTGTTTTAATATACAGTTTTAAGTAGCAATTGCTTACTCTGTGTAAAATATGTAAATTTATGTAAAATTTATTATATTTTAAACTTTAGTGATGATTTTATAAAAAACTAGTTTTGTTCTGTAATTTTATAGCAGATTTTTAATTGTTTACATTGTGAAAAATATATAAACACTGTGTAAAATTGCTTCATACATGTAAAAATTATAAAATTTTGAATTTTGGTAAAATAATATCAATAATATAGTTTTGGTTAGTTTTAATTTTGTAAAATAAATTTTTATTGTTTACATTATGTATGTATATTATGTAAACAATATATTTTGTTAAAATTTTTTTTATTCTAATTTTTAGTTTTGATAAAAAAATATCAATGATATATTTTCGATATGTAAATTTTTATGCTTTTTGCATACAAATTTTATTATTTAATTTATTAAATTATTAATTTTGGTAATAAAATATCAATGACATAATTTAACTTATAGTTTTTAAGTAAATTTTCAACTGTTTACATTATGTCTTAAATACCTTGTGTATTTGTTTGCTTTTAACATACAAGTTTTGTTGTAAATTTTATAAAATTTTAAATTTTTACAATAAAATATCAATGATATAATTTAAGCTTGTAATTTTTTAGTAAATTTTTAATTGTTTACATTATGTTTTTTATGTTCACAAAGAATTTTATTGCTTTTAACACGAAAATTTTGTTGTAGAATTTATAAAATTTTAAATTTTTACAATTTTTTAAAGTATTTTTTTTAATTGTATTCATTATGTAAACAATGTTCTTAATAGCACTTTACATGCAATTTTTTTTTAAATTATAAAATTTTTAATTTTGATATAAAATATCCATGAAATTTTTTTTAGTATGCAATTTTTAAGTAAATTTTCAATTGTTTACAGTTTGTATATTATGTAAACAATGCTTTTTACATGCAAATTTTGTTGTAAAATTTATAAAATTTTTATTTTTGATAATTAAATATCAAGAATGTTTTGATATATTTTTAGTAAAATTTTAATTATTTACATTATGTAAACAACGTTATTTTTCTTAGATTTATAAGAGATTAGTTTGATGTATAAATTTAAAAAAATATTTTTTAAAAAATATTAAAAAAAACAATATTTACATTTTTCTCCTTAAAAAATAATTCTATGTTCATTTCATCTAAATAAACTTCATGCTGTTGTTTGTTTCATTTGCTTTAGTTTTTTTACAAAACAATTGTTTAAGTGTTGTTCTGTCAGTGTCTCATTGGTTTTGATTTGTCTAAGTGTGTAATTGTGTTTATCTCTCTTAGTGCTAAAATAATTGGATGATTTTGTTTCAAAGTTTTTTTCCTTCTATTATTTACAGAACACAAAGCTAAAGGACACATCAAAACAAAAATACTTAAAAGTAAAAAAGGAAGTAAAGGCATCTGTAAAAATTACAATACAAGTAGTTTTTGTTTTTCAAGTAGTTTTTTTTTTAAGTATGCATGATAAATCAAAACCAAAATGAGCTCACATCACATTCTGGAAATCTTAAAATGGGGTAAAAAGGATATGAATAAAATACAAATACACAATTACACATTTCTGCACAATCACATACAAATGCAGTCAAGTAAAAAAATTTTGGATTGAATGCGAGAAAAAGATAAAAAATAAAATAAAAATAATGCTTTAAAAGCAAATTCAAGTCAAATGAGTAAATGCTTAATACGGGAACATGTTCATATATACATTAGGATGTCCCTTACAAGTTAAAACAAATTGAAAAATTTTTTTTTTTTTAATTTTTGAATCATGAAGGTGTATTGCAGCTTATTGTATTTTTTAGCCAAAGATACCAAATGCGTCCCACTGACGCACGTTAGTAAGATTGTCTTAGAACGATCTAAAAAATTTTTTCGGGAAATTTTAGGCTATTACAAAAGTACTTAGAGGGTATGAGGAAAAAAAGTTTAAAACGAAAATAAGGGATACCCTAAATTACATATACATGCATACATATATGTTTACCCTTTCCTGTATATGGGTTTATCTATCAGTGTATAGCTAAGTCAATCTTAGTGTGTGCGTGTAAACTTAAGCCCCAAATAAAAGAAGTTTACCGTCCAATTTGTTCAAGTCTTTGCTTTATCTATTAATTGTTTACTTAATATAGAATTAGTTAAATTGCTAAAATTTTTAAATAATTTTTTTAGTTTGTATTTTTTTTACGTTTTTCGACAGTTTTTCTACTCGTTACATATTGTAAAATATGTGAATAACGGATTTTATATTGTTTACATAAAGTAAGATATTTTAAACCATTTAAAATTTGTATTTTAACAAAATTAGTTTATTCAATATTTTTTGTTTGAACATAATTGTAAATTTGACATTGTTAACATATTGTTAATTACGTCAAACATATATTTAAATTCTGAAATATATAAAATTTTATACAAATTTCCACATAAATAAAAGTTTTTGAAAAAGCTGCTATTAAAGCACATACTTGGCACTGTATACAATGTGTTAAAAATGTAAACAATGTCGTTTTTACTAAAATATTTTATTTTTTTCTATTTTTATACACGATTTTAGGAAAATTAACGCTTTCGAAACATTTTTTTTTTAAATTTAAAAAAAATTTTAATTGTTTACACATGGTAAAACTTTTAAAATTTTTTAAAAAAAAATATGTTTTTAAAATAATTTTTTTAGATTTAATTTCAAAATTAAAAAAAGAAAAAATTATATGTTTTTAATATCTTACATTTTGTAAATATTATGTAAAAAGCGTAAAACGACATATAAACTGATATAAAAACAAAAATTTCATAAATAATTTTTTTTAAAACATATAATTAAAATTATTTACATTTTATAAATATATAATATAAACAAATATAATCTGGGAATTTATTTATCATGTTGAATAACATTTATTATACAAATTTTCATATTATTCGAAGTGTATTCAAAGTCAAATTACAATCCTTAAAAGCTTTAATACTGTAATAGTCTTATTCCTTCAATATTTTCCAGCTTTTGTGGATTTTAATTTGCCTTAGAATACACATTCGAATGATATGAAAATTTATTTAATATAAAAATCCATAATACGTTTTTTATTTTATGTCATAAATGTAAAAAGTTATACAAGTTTGTATTTTAACGGAAATTTCTTTACCAATTTTGATCGAAAAATATATTATTTACATATGTTTATAAAACATTGGATTTTGATTGAAATTTCTATATTTTTCCGCCGAAAAAGTATACATAATAATAAGATTTAAACAACATTTTAACTGTTTTCCTTCTTTTTTTTTTGAATTTCACGAACATTTTACATTGTTTACGCAATGTAAAATTTATAAAATTCATAAGCATATTATTATGAAAAGGGTTTTATGATTTTTTTTATTTATAAAGTAGAACATTGAGAAAGAAATATAAACTTTACGTGATGTAAAATTCTAGGAATAATCCGTCCTTCAGGCCGAACAATCCTGCAAGTGGTGAAAAATCATCCCTTGACTTTGGGATTTAACCACCACGCGACAACTTTGCAATAGCAACCTTTTCGTGCCGAAAAGCCGGGGCACCAGGTACTACCAAACACCAAGAGGTGAAATATCCTTTAGATGATTCCTGTTTACCCCCGGAGAATGTCAATAATGTCAATTTAATATTTTTATTGGAACAACACTTAATTCGAAATTTTCTTTTCAGTTCATTGTTCAGATCTGCCGGGCTCTATCGATGAATATTGTTTTCCTTTTTTGTTCTACGAGAGAAACTAATGATTATGTTTGGTACGTTTTTGTTTTATTCGTATTCACCCGTATTAATTTATTTCTCGTTGTCTCAATAACAAAACATCTGTTTGCTAACATGTGTATTTTACAGTATACAAACCTACCCACACTTCATTGTACATAAACACTTATACACAAATATAAGAGCAAATAGGTAAATGAGCAGATGATTTCATGAATGATTTTACGTTTGAAGAATTCATGATACAAAAAAAAGGTAATTTTTATGAAGCTGCTACAGGCATATTCCAGGTCTTTTAGGTTTGTTAAAATTTTAACAATATTTAAGAATTTAAAGGAGAAACTTTTAAACAACTAAAAAAATACAATTGGCAATGCTTTAGGTCTTCGCTAAATCAGAAATGGATGGTAAATCAGTGTAAAGTAAGATGAAAAATTAAAGGGAAGTCGGTATCATGATTTCTATCTACGTTGAAAATAATATGAAGTATATCTAAAATTCGTTACTGCCAATAAACACTCTTCATAATTGTTTTGCTTGCTATTTATTTAGCAATTCATGATTTGGTCAGTAATACAAAAATGCTTTTATAGTTGAAGTAGTTGAATATAAAATGAATGCTCTTCATTTAGTTCAAAATCAAATCAATTGGAAAAAAAAACTAAAACATCCGCTTATGCCACACACATTCATTGAACATGGCAAATTGTGTATCTGTATACAAAAATGTTTGTGATTTTCGTTTAATGGATTTCTGATAGAATTTGTTTTTTATTCGTTGAGTAAATGGAAAATGGTAAAATATAGAATTTTATTCTAAATACACTGATTAAGATAGATTAAATGGAAACAAATCAATTTATAACATTAAAAACGTATGCATATTTATTATTAAAAATTAATTTATGTGATATTGAAACTCTTATACGTTATTTGCGATCTCTAATTATTTTGCTTCCAAAACTTGGATTGTATGTGGGATATTCTGAAAATGTAATTAAATCATTGGTTTGTGAGCATTTTTCCTTATTTAAAATTAGTATAAAAGTAAAGTTAAACTGTAATACTAAGACTTAAAACAAGTGTTTCTGTTTAAGGAAACATATTTGTTAAAAAAATTAATATAAACTATTATGAATCATTATATTAATTATATTATATAAATAATATTGTAAAACTATGAACAAATCATTGGTTAATAAGTATTTTTCTATAATTGTGCAATAGTATAAAAGTGTAGATAAACTATTATAATACGTTTATACTCTTAAAAATACGGGATTTATTTTTCTATAATAATTTACTTTAAAAAAACGTCTCCCTTATCCTGTTTGGAATTTGCCTATTTACTCTACTATTTGATTTCCAAACTGTCTTTTATTTTAATCTTATGTCAAAACTCTTATATGCCTTTTATTTTTTCTTAAAGATGATAAGCAGTTGAAATTGCGGTATATTTAAAATATAAACAAACATTGGCTAACGTGTATTTTATTTGATTTTAAAACAATATAACAGTTTGGTTAAACTAGTATAAGTCTTTTAAATAAAATAACTTAAATGTGAGTGCTCTTTTTATGTATAATTTTATTTAAATATAAATCTGTTTAACTTTAAAAAATATGTAAACAACTTTTATACGTTATTAACAAACCCTTACGCGGGTTCCTATAGATTATACTAATACGTGTTTTTATAGTGCAGTAAACATATAAACGGCATTTAAAATATTCTTGGATATAAAGCAGTATAACATATATGCTAAATTATTACAAAACTGTATTACTAGCTTTTTCAGAAATATGTAAGTATCTTAAAATCGATGCCAGTGCTAGTTATTTATCTGCAAGTTTTGCTTATTTTTGACTGAGCTTAATAATTTAAGAGTTTTTTTTTTATAAAAAATATTAAATTTTTCAAAAATAAATAAATCATATAGGTATGATATTAATGACTTTTTCACAATTTCGAACAGAAAATTTCTTTTAAACACCATCAATTTTAAAAATAATTTTAATATACAACTCTAAACGAATATATACGTTTAAAATTATAGAAATTTGTTCATATTTTTTTTTGGCTTAGAAACTGTTATACATACATGACTTTGAAGTTCTTATACATGTATTATCAGATTGCAATTAATGATTTTTTGAGTGTAACGGCAAAAATTCGTTATAAGCTATAATTTAATTGAGTATTATTTTTTTGTTAATATCTTAAACGTATAAGAGTTTTTGTAAACTCTTATACACATTTTTTAATGTATTTTTTTTTAATTATAAATAACTTTTTGTTGAAAAAAGTTTAGTTCTAAAATTACACAAACACTTTTAACTCTTATATGTGACACATAAATATTTATATATTTACCTTCTAATATATAAAAAAATTTACAAAATTTACTTATGGTATATCAAACAAATTTTAATGTAAAATTTATCGTTATGGTTTTATAATTCTGAGAATTTGACGAGTTTTAACATAAAAACTCTTATACTACCTAAAAATGTTTTTATTTTCTTATTTAAACCAGCCTAACTCTTTTAAAAACTGTTAAAGAAAATCTTAAATTGGCTTTGAATATTTTTTCTAACACAAGTAGTTCTGTCAAACATCAAAATTAAAAAAACATTCTTATGTTTTCGAGAACTATCAGAGTTTATACAAACTGTTTTACTAACATCATGGAGTGTTTGTTTAAAATTTCTTAATATAATTAAATATTCGTAGAATAAAATAATAAATTTAGTTTTAAAACTTGGTTTCAAAATCGTTATTTCTTACAAACTCGTATACTTACTTATTAAAAAAATTAATTAGAATACACATTCGAATAATATGAAAATTTATAAAAAATTTTTACATTAAAAGTCTTATACATAAATTAAAATTTTTTAATCAATTAAGTCTTTTTATCGAACATTTGCAAATCATTTAAATCTTTATTATGTACACATAAACTTTCGCATTGCATATAAGAAAGTACAACAGTTTGGTTAAAACCTTTATACTATTACAAAAGCGCGTTTTTTAAAGTAAAGTAAAATATTTAAGTAATATCATTCTATTTGTGAGTTGGTTTTTAAGTGTTATGCAGGACTTTACTTAAAAGTCCAATATGTATAAGAGTTTTTATTTTGTATAAAATGTCCATTCTGTACACAATAAAAGTACATATAATTTTCTTTTGATTGCAAATATTACCTGCATTAGCATTAAGTATGCAGATTTAAATGTTTGACACTCTAAAGTAAGCCTTGTCGAATATCCTTTTGCTTTTATCAATTGTTGCCAAGTGCCTGTAAGTTGTTTACCTCTTGACTATAGTTAAATTTTCGTTTTTGCTGCCGATCCTTTAGGTTTGGTTAAACATAAGTAATTGGCCAGACGCATCAAGTCAGTCAACAAATCAAAATCTTATTCAGGAAATCTTAAATGTATTATCAGTGAGAGAATATTAAACACAAGTAACCAAAGATATCAATTGTTGTTTATAAGAGTGTGTGTGTGTGTGTGTGTTTGTCAAATTTTTTTATAAATATGTGCATATTTTGTGTTCGTTCGCAGTTGACAATTAATTAAAAATGACTACAATATTTTAGTATTTTAGCATTGTAGGAAATAAGGGAAATTTGTTTAGTGTTGTTTTACTCAGAATAATTTTTTTAGTTATTTTTCATTAAGTATTACATTAAAATTTCTGTTACGGTATTAATAAAAGTTGTGTTATATCAAGCAAAAGATCAACAATTTCCTATCTACCAAGTCGATATATCATTTATTATAGGAAATTTGCCAAAATTTCATTAGTTGTAGGAACTATTGAAAAACTATTATATAAATTATAGAAAAAATTAGAGGAAATTTACTTTTTATAAGAAATTTTGTCACGGCGACTGGAGCATTTTATATTGTTTTTATAAAATTTTATGAATATTGATAAAAGATTAAAATTTGTCGATTTCGGATATAAAAAGCCCTGTAAATTGGATTATTCGTTACGTTAACGATTAACAAAAATTTTGTTAATTCAGCAGTGAATAAATAGTATATATAAAAACTAAAATTCTATTTTACTCCATAAAATGTAAAATATAATCCAATTTAATTTTATATATTTCTTATTTTCATTTAATTTCCTTCTTCTGTTGCCATTTAACACTTCCATTATTTTGCTAATGAGTGCTGACGTTTTAAAATGTTCATACAAAATATTTATTACCAAAAACAATAAAACAGAAAACATTAAGAGACAAAATGCTAAATACTAAAATATATTTGTGTATACATTTAATTTTAGTGTGTTTTAGCTATTCTGAGAGGACATACAAGTAAATAGTTACACAAACTATAAATAAGTATTTTTAGCTACATACATGAGATTGTCATTATTTCTATGTTGCAAGGATGCTTAACACACATTAAATGCTAGCTATTGTCTTGCACACACACACACACACACACACACACAAACACATTAGACACAAATGTTTTAAGTGAAAACAACATATTTGTGTTCACATTTATCAATTAAAAAATTTATCTACAAAAAATTTATTTTCTAGAAAAAAGTATACAAAAAGTGAAACTCATAAACTTTTCCTATAAACATTTTAAGGCAGCATAATTTCAGAAAATTTGTTTTTATCAATTCGTGAAATTTCGCATAAATTGAAAAATTTTGCCAAATTTTCCTATAAAAACTGAAACATCGAAAGCTTCCTATAAAAAGTGAAATTAAAAAAAAAACCTATAAAATAATTAAAAATTACCAATTTTTTCTTTTTATAATAAAATTTTACAAAATTTCAATTAATTAAATATCGAAATTTCACACATCTTTCTTCTATATATATAAAACAGGATGTGTGTATGTATGTATGTAACGTATGGGCTCCAAAACGGGTGGGCCGATTTTGATGAAATTTTCAGGGAATCTTCAGAATATTCAGGCGGGTGACACTGTCTGATTTTTGATTTTCGTTCTGCGGGCGGAGGGGCGTGGCAAAATCCAATATGTATATAAAAATGGTGTAAAAAATGTATAGTAATTCATCAAATGATAACGGCTGGGCCGATTTCTGTAAATTTTTTTGTCAGTTGTTCGTATTTTCGAGGAAAAGGTTTTTACGGCAGAAAATTTTGGAAAAATCCCTTCGGAAAAGTTGGAAAATTGGAAAAAGCGAAAATGGAGTTTTTTTTCATGTAATTTTGTATGAAATTATTCCTTAATGGCTTGCCAAATTAAACAACAGAAAGTTCTTAGTGTAAATCATGGAAAATTGCAGAAAATGCGAGATTCGGAAAATCTCTCCGCAAAAGTTGGAAAATTGGAAAAATTGGAAATTGATTTTTTTGTATGAAATTTTGTGTTAAATTATTTCTTAATGGCTTTCCAAATGAAAAAATGGAAATTTCTCAGCCAAAATCCGATAGATGGCGTTATACGTTGACTTAGACTTTGCGCAATTTGACAGGTTTCATTTTGGCTAGTTTTTTTATAAATAGCAAAATTGGGATATTTCCTATAAGTAGTTAAATTTCCAAAAAATTTCCTATAAATGGTGGAATCTCGAAAAATTTCCTATAAAAAGTGGAATTTCATAAAATTTCTTTAATTCGTGAAATAACTAAAAACATTCTAGAAAAAGTGAAATATCGCAAAACTTCCTATAAACATTAAAATATTTGCAAAATTTTCTATAAATAGTGATGTATCTCATAATTTCCCATAAATAGTAGGATATTGCAAAGTGTCCTATAAGTAGTGAAATATCGCTATATATTCCAGAAATAGTTAAATTTAGTAAAGTTTCGTAAAATATCGTGTAAATTCGGTGAAATTTCGCCGAATTTCTCTTAAAAAAGTAAAATTTTACGATATTTCCATAACTAGAGAAATTTTGCAAAAGTTCCCCTAAATTGTGAAATATCGTAAAATTTCCTATAGTGAAATTTTGCAAAATTCCCTACAACTAGTGAAATACCAAAAAAGTGATTTTCGTAAAATTTCCTCGAAATCGTAAAATATCGCAAAATTTTCTATGAGAACTGATATGTCCTATAGATAAAAATGTTTTTTCAAAATTTTTTTCAATAGTAAAAGTTCGGCAAATTTTTTATAATAGTGAAATTTCTCAAAATTCCCCTTTAAATAGGGAAATTTTATAAAATATCCTTTCAAAAGATATTTTCGTAAAAATTTGCTTGAATAGTGAAATTTTCTATAAATAATAATATTTCGCCAAATTTTTTTTAAAGTAGTTAAAGTTCGCCAAATTTTTAATAATAGTGAAATTTCTGAAAATTTCCTTTAAATAGTGAAATTTTTTACAATATCTTCTAAATCAGTGTTTGAAAATAAACAGTTTATTATTTAGGGTTCGGCTCACACACCCAATAATGATATATATTTTTAAGTGATTATGTAGACAAACACAACGTTCGTAACTATTTTCAAGAAAGAGCCGAACATTATATAAGGTTCTGTTTTTCGTCAAAAAAAAAAAAAAAAAAAAAAAAACAAAACAATTGTAGTGATACTGTAGACAAACATTATATTTTAATGTTCTATAATGTTTCTTTTTTTTACATTGATAAAGAAATAAACAACCAAAAAATTTTAGCAATGAACAGCTTGTGTGTGTATTGTGAATATGTTTTGTTTGTGTAAAATTATTTTCCTGGCTTTTTGTTTTTGTAAAAAATTTTTTGTTTCTTTTTTTTACCAGCCAAAAAACGATGAAGATTTATGAGCCAGACCGGAAACAATGAAGTTTGTGTGTGAAAAAAACCCGAACGGAATTAAATGTTCTCATCTTTTGTTGAGTTTGATAAAAACAGTATTATTTTTGTGTTCGAAAGATGACAAATAGGAAACCTTTATTTTTTTAATGATTTTCTACACAAACACTATTAGCGTTTGTGTTTTCCACAAATATACCGAACCGAACATAAAGGATCGATATTTAGTGTTTATTTTCGAAAACTGCTTTAAATAATGATTTTCGTACAATTCCTCGAAATAGTCAACAATTGCAAAATTTCATTTATAGGAAAATAGTAATATTTCGCCAAATTTTTAATAAATAGCGAAACTTTGTAAATTATCCTATAATTATTGAAATTTCGTAAACTTTCGTATAAATAGTAAAATTACTCACCAAAAGTGAAAAATATCCAATAAAAAAATAAAACTTCTTAAAATTTCCTATTAAAAGTGAAATATCCTATAAAAATTTATGTCTTGCAAAATTGTCCTATTTATTGCTTTAACAATAAAATTTTGCGAAAGTTTTTAATAAATAGTGACAGTTTGCAAAATTTTTCTAAAAAGTGAAAATTTCGCCAAATGTCCACTAAAAAGTTAAATTTCGCCAAATTTCCGCTTAAAAGATAAATTTCGCCAAATTTACTATAATCTTTTTCTATTTGATTGGACTTTAAAGAATTGATTTTCTTAAGGTAATGGAGCCACTATTTAAAAGAAATTTTGCAGAAATTTGGTTTTATATGAAATTTTGGAAATTTCCTTTTTATAGGAAAATTGGAGAAATTTCAAAGATTTTGAAGAAAATATCCTAAACACTAAAGTTTTGGAATTATCTTGTGAAATGGTAAAATAAATTTACAAAAAAGTGAAATTTTGCAATTGTTAAAGCAGTTGAATTCTTTATTAGTTAATTAACTTACGCAACAATTCTTAAAATAGCACAAATTCTTAAATATTTAATTACGAAATATTTTAAAATTTTATATATTCTTTTGAAATTTATATATTTCTAACATTTTGAATCCCTTAAGTAATAACTCACTTTGTTTGCACTGAAAGCTGCTTTTAAGTTTCTTCTGTTTTCATCATATTGAAAATCCTTTAAAAAACCGTTTGTTATAAAATTACTTTTAAGGTCTCTTAAGGGTTAAAACCCATCTGGGACTGCTCAATGTGAAGCATTTACAACCAAAAATGCACATGAACATGTTTGTTTATGTTTATAGTACAGGAAGGAAATAAAATACATACATTTTTAATGAACCCTAGAAGGATGGTGGATACAAACGATGTTTTTTTTTGTTATTTATTTTATTTATTTCATTTTTTTTTTGTAAAAAAACTGATCTTTACAGAAGATGTATATGTAAACAAAAATATATTGATAATTTAAACTTATAATGTATTAAAAGTCAAACGACAAGTAGGGAGTGTAATAAATACTTAAGTTTTTATTAATATTAATTTATTTAATAACCATAATCTATGTAAATATTTATAAATAGTTTGTACACATCTTTTGTTGTTTTTTTAGTCATTGTTTTAATTGCTTTGTATACATTTTTGTTTATTTTAATTAAATTTTTAAAAAATGCTGCCTATAATTCTATTTTTGCGAAAGCTGTAAAAAAGGATATATTGCAAACATTGGTAATTTAGCTTTAAATCAAATAAATTGTTAGAATTAAGCTGATTGCCCTCTAGGACATTCACACTCCTAGTTGCTAAGAAAATAAACAGTTTTTAAAGATTTTTTATACTTTTGAAAATAAAAATTTTGAAATTAGTTTTTTATTCGATATTTTTTTCAATAGAAATTGTATTTATTAAGAGCAAATTTTGTTAAATTTCTTTTAAAAAATTAAGATTTTATTAAAAAAGGATATACAGGAAACTTCTGAAAGTTTGATTTAAATCTAAAAAATATTTTGTAATCAGACCAGTTGCTGTATAAGACATTCACTTGCTTAGTTTCAAAGTAAATTAAAGGGTTTTATGGATGTAATGATCGTTTACACGTGCAAATGTCAGGGGTTTGTTATTTTTAAAAAGTCATAGATAGTGATTTTGTTAAAATTTAATTTTTTTTTAATATTTTGCTTAAATTTGTGTTAGAAATAATTTTTTTTTTGAAATTTAAAAAAAGGATATATGGGGAACTTTGCTGATTCCGCGTTAAATGACATAATTTTTTAGAATTAAGTTGATTGCACTGCAAGACATTCCCACTCCTAGTTTCTTAGCAAATACAAAGTTTTGAAGGATTGTATGAACTTTTAAAAATAATAATTTTGAAATTAGTTTTTTTATTTGATATTTTTTAATAGTTTTCTAGAAATTGTATTTATTAAGAGCAAATTTTGTTAAATTTCTGTTAAAAAATTAAGATTTTATTAAAAAAGGATATACAGGAAACTTCTGAAAGTTTGATTTAAATCTAAAAAATGTTTTATAATCAGACCAGTTGCTGTATAAGACATTCACTTGCTTAGTTTCAAAGTAAATTAAAGGGTTTTATGGATGTAATGATCGTTTACACGTGCAAATGTCAGGGGTTTGTTATTTTTAAAAAGTCATAGATAGTGATTTTGTTAAAATTTAATTTTTTTTTAATATTTTGCTTAAATTTGTGTTAGAAATAATTTTTTTTTTTGAAATTTAAAAAAAGGATATATGGGGAACTTTGCTGATTCCGCGTTAAATGACATAATTTTTTAGAATTAAGTTGATTGCACTGCAAGACATTCCCACTCCTGGTTTCTTAGCAAATACAAAGTTTTGAAGGATTGTATGAACTTTTGAAAATAATAATTTTGAAATTAGTTTTTTTATTTGATAATTTTTAATAGTTTTCTAGAAATTTTATTTATTTATAGCAAATTTAGTTAAATTTCTGTTAACAAATTAAGAATTTATAAATAAAGGATATACAGGAAACTTTTGAAAGTTTGATTTAAACCTAAAAATATTTAAAAATAAGTCTGTCTACTCGCTTAGTTCAAAAGCAAATAAAATGTTTTTATGGCTTAAATGATAATTAACACATGCAAATTTCAAGATAATGTATTTCTTAAATTGTTATAGATGATGATTTTGTTTAAATTTTATTTATTGTTAAAATTTGAGTTGAGAATTTTTGGAAATTCAAAAAAAGGATATGTGGGGAACTTGACTGATTACACGTTAAATAATATAATTTTTAAGAATTAAGTTCATTGCCCTTTAATACATTCATACTCCCAGTTGCTTAGCACTAACAAGTTTTTTAGGATTGTTTGAACTTTTCAAAAGGAAAATTTTTTATTTTTTTTGAATGGTTGTCAAGAAATTGTATTAATTTTAAGCAAATTTTGTTTAATTTCTTTAGATTTAAAAGTTAATAAAAAAATTTTTCGTTGAAATTTAGAAAAAAGGATATATGGGGAACTTTGGTGATTTCGCTTTAAATGATATAATTTTTTTAGAATTAAATTGATTACCCTATAAGACATTCATGCTCCTAGTTGCTAAGCCAATAAAACGTTTTTAAAGATTGTATAAACTTTTAAAAACGAAAATTTTGAAATTTTTTAAAAGTTTTGAAGTTTTCTGGAAATTGCATTTATTTAAAACCAATTTTGCTAAATTTTTGTTAATAATTCAAAATAAAATAAAAAGGATATATGAAGCATAACGACAGATGCTGGACACGATTGTTAGTTTCTCAGTTTTAAAGTTTTTTATGGATTCTTTAATTGATTAAACATACAAATTTTAGGATTTTGTTTAATTTAAATAGGAGTAAATGATTGTGTTAAAATTTTATTCATTAAAAAATTGTTTCGGTTAAATTTTGTATTTGTTGAAAACACTAAAAAAAAGGATATATAAGTTTAAGTCAAATAAATTTGTAGAATTAAGTTGATTGCCCTTTGAGACATTCATACACTTCATTGCACAGCAAATCAAAAGTTTTTTAAGATTTTATGAACTTTAAAAAATTTTTATTTCTCAATTTCTTTTGTAAGATGAATTTAAATGGTTTTTTTTATGTTAAATTTTATGAACTTGTAAAAATTTAAGATACATGTTTAAATTTGTTTTATTTAAAGAAAATTTCATTAGACTTATGTTAATAATTTTTTAAATTTATTAAAATGTATTCAAGGTTTTGCTTTAAAGCTAAAAATATTTCTTTGTTAAGTCATTTGCAGTAAAAAACATTCAGATTGTAAGTAACCGAAATGGTTTTTATGAACTTTAAAAATTAAAAAGTGTTTTAATTTTAATTGGTTTTTTTATTATGTCAATTGAAGTAGAAGAACAGATTTTGAAGCATTGTTTTAAGTAGTTTGTATTTATTTTGTTGTTTAATTATAAAAAGGATTTATCGGTTATTTTTTAAACGTTGCTTTGAACGTAAAAATATTTTACTACTATCTCAGCTGCTTCATTTCTTAAGTTTCGAAGCATTTGAAAGGTTTTCATAGATTCAATGAACTTTGGAAAATTTTGTGTTTTTAAAAGATTTTCATATGTATTATTATATTTTTTTTTACCTTATTTGTAACAATCTAACATATATTGTTTACAATTTGTTAAAATTTTTTAATTTTTTCAAACATTTCAGAAAAAGGATACATGTGAAACTTAATTTATTTTGCTTTAAGTTTAATAAATTCTTAGAACTAAGTTAGTGTCTGTATAAGACATTCATTTTTCCATTTTTAATATAATTGAAAAGTTTTCGTAGATTTTGTTGAGCCACATTAAAAATGAATTAATCTGAATTTTGAATTTTAATAATAATACTTATAATAATAGTCACAATAATAATAATACTAAAACTGAATTTTATAATACTTATCCGATAATACTTGCTAGATTTTAATTACCTGTAAACTCTTTTATTTCTTAATATGTTAAACATAACTGTAATGCTGAATCGAAAATAAATACACAAAATTTAGCTTCTTTTGTACATACAAAAATAATAAATAGATACTTGCAAAGTGAACTTCAAACAAACAAGTGTTTCATTTCGGTGGTCCTATTTTGTAACGTTTTTAAAGTGCCCAAATTAGTAAATAAAGTTAAATAAATTTTAATTATCTTAAAAACTATTAAGATTAAACATTTTGGCGCCCAAGCAGGGACTTAAAAATTTTACAAATAAAAGACAATTCTTTTAAATAATTTATTTTTAAAAGTGAGCTTACCTTTGATAATTAAATTCAAAGGCTTAATAAGTTTTTATTAAAAAATAAAAACAATTGTTAAATTTGTGAAGTGTTGTGTTAAAAACTATTTTATTAAATATACCTATAACTAAATAAAACACAATCTAAACAAAAAACAATTAAACAATAAACAAAAACATTTAAAAAAAAACCACTGGTGTTCATCAACAGAAACTCCTAGATGCCTCGTCGTTGCCGCTGTATAATTTGTAGAGCAGAGAGAAACCAGGGGAGTAACTCCGAATCTGAACAAGAGGTAAAAAGTGTAAAAAATATTTGTGTTATTACCTTAAATTTGTAAATTAATCAAATTTAAAGATTTTTGTAAATTAATCAAAAATTATTCTCACGGAGCAAGTCGAACACAAACAATATTTTTTACACTTCATTGTGAAACAATTTATTTATTTAATAATAAATTTATTAAAAACCACCCTTAAAGTGAAACAATCGCGAGTGTTAATATTTAATAATAAACATACATATTTATACACACACGCACTTGTATAATTTGGTCTCTTTTATTACTGAGAGACAGAGAATAAATTTATTCTTTTTACCGTCGGCATTTTACTGTAGCAAAACATTATTTATATTTTGGAAAATTATTTATATTTTTGCACGTAAAATTAAACGAAAATATTCGCGAGTGTTAATTCTTTAATTTTATAAAATAATTAATTAATGCTAAATTTATTATCTTTGGTTTCTTTTATTTTACATTCGTTTGTCAATTTTCAAGATCACGGTTTCAATCCATACGTTCCTATACCATTTACTAGTAATATCAGCTGTACAGTGCTAAGCATTCACACTAGCATCGAAAAGTTAAATTAATACAAGTTTGAAAAAATAAATTGTTTGTTGTGTTCACACTAGCATCGAAAAATTTAATTTCGTATAATCATAAAATATTAATTGATTAGTGCGTTCACACTAGTGACAATTATTTTAAATAACTTGTTTTTAAATTTATTAATGAAAAAACATTTTCTTGGTAATAAAATTTAATTATTTGAACCAAAGACTGATTTAAGTGGAAAAACTAATTTAATATTTGAACGTAGTGATCGAATTGATAATTTTAAATAAAAAGATAAAAATATTTCTACGAATTAGAAATAAGAATCCGAATATTTTCATAAGCTGGCGAGAGAATTATTATATCAATTTACTAAGTTAATTTAAAATTGATTTTCGTTAAAAATAGAAAACCAATAAGTTATTTTGGTATTTCAGAAATTTTAATCCTTACTCATAAAGATTATAAAAATACATAATGCCTAGCAGAAAACACCAAGAATCTCCTTCCATAGCGGAAACTTTGGAGAAATTACTTGCTAAAAAGGCAAAAGTCGTACAAAATATTACGCGAATTCGTCAGTCCATTCGGGAAAAGACGATTTCCTTTAATCCAATTGAGTTGGAATGCAGATTAGACATTCTTAAAACATATATTGAACAGGCAATGAAGCTGCAGTCAGATGTGGATAATTTAGATCCCGACAATGACGATAGAGCTGAGCTTGAAGACATTTGTGTGACCACTAAATCATTGTTTTTGAGTATTTTGACTAAAAATAGAAAGTCAAGTGTGCCTGAAACTTCTTTTAGTGTACAGTCACATCATTCTAGACTCCCAAATATGAAGCTCCCTAAATTTACCGGAAAATACTCCGATTATAAAAATTTCATGAGCCTATTTGAGAACTTGGTCCACAATGATCCGACGTTGACAGACATTGAAAAATTTAATCACTTAATATCATGCTTGTCCGAAGAGGCTTTGGGTACAGTCAAAGCTTTTCAGATTTCAGAGGAAAATTATCCCAAAGCATTGGCCAGTTTAAAAAAGGTATATGACAATGAATGTCTGATATTTTTTGATAATATATCAAAACTTTTTGATCTTCCAGAGATCACTAAACCTTCGGCATCTGCTTTGAGAAGTATGATTGATACAGTTTCGGCGATATATGATTCACTTTTATCGATTGGTGATGATAAGAAAATTACAAACGCTATTTTAATACATTTAGTGATGTCGAAAGTAGATCCAGTGACTAAGACAAAGTGGGAAGAACAGCTAGATTTCGAAAGGCTGCCACTATGGTCAGACTGTGAAACCGCCTTGAACAAACGGTATCAGCATATTGCGGCTGATGAATCTTCAAGTTCAAGACCGAGGTTTAATAAAAATAAAACTGAAAATTTTACAAAGAAAAATAATAAAACATCACTAAATTGTACTAAATCTAAACAATCTACTGACAAATGTTTATTTTGTAAATCCAATCAACATATTATAATAAATTGCCCTTCTTATGCTGCTGAGCCTGTAAACCAACGATTTGATTTTATAAAATCTGTGCCAGCTTGCATAAACTGTTTAAAAAAAGGACATACAGTAGCTAGATGTACCGCAGCTAAATGTAGAATTTGTAGTGGTTCTCATAACGCATTGCTACATAGATACAGTACTAGTGCAAATTCTAATAATAACAATAATAATTCTTCAAATAACAATTTTGAACCACCGTCAACTTCTCACGCATCGGTAAATTATTCATCTTCTGATGAAAGAATTATTCTTGCTACAGCCGTCGTGAAAGTTAGAAATAGTTCTGGTGATTTTATATTAGCCAGAGCTCTTTTAGATTCCGGTTCTCAACCAAACTTGATAACTGAGGAACTTGCACAGCTACTACGATTAAAAAGAGAAGGAGGTAGATTGAATTTGAATGGTATTAGCGAAACAAATTCATTTTCGAAATCATGCGTAAATTTAACTGTCACGTCGAGGGTTAACTCTACACAATTTACTTCAAAGTTTTGGGTATTGAGTTCTATAACAAATTTACAGCCTGATCATAAAATTAATAAGACTAGCTTGAATATTCCGAGAAATATAGAATTAGCCGATCCTTGCTTTTATAAGCCTCAAAGGATTGATCTTTTAGTAGGTGCGGAAATATTTTTTGACTTAATTTGTATTGGACAAATAAGGTCTGGCCCTAGCCTGCCAATTCTTCAAAAGACTTCGCTTGGTTGGATTGTTACTGGAAAGTATAACCAATCAAAGGGCTCTAGCGGCAATAACAACGTTTTTCATTTAAGTACGTCTGTAGAAAACGAGAGCAATTTAGATTCAATTGTTAGAAAATTCTGGGAGTTAGAAGAACTTCCAAATGAATCAACAAAACTTTATTCTGAAGAACAGCAAAAATGTGAGGAAATGTTTATAAATTCAGTACGACGTTTACCGTCAGGACGATTTGAAGTCTGTTTGCCGTTCAAATCTGATACAAAAATTCTTGGGTTATCTTTCGAAACCGCTAAAAGGCGATTTCTTGCACTAGAAAGGAGGCTTTCTAGAGATTTGAATATGAAGGAAATGTATCATGATTTTATGAAAGAGTATTTCGACCTAGGTCATATGTCATATGTTGACAAAATACCGGATTTCCCTCACTATTTCATTCCACATCAATGTGTGTTGCGACCTCAGAGTACAACTACGAAACTTCGAGTAGTTTTTGATGCTTCGTGTCGAACTTCTTCACATGCATCACTTAATGATTTGTTAATGGTTGGCCCAACAGTTCAAGAAGAATTATATTCGACATTGATCCGTTTTCGATTTCACAAGTACGCAATCACTGCAGATATTGAAAAAATGTATCGTCAAGTATTAGTTGGCGAGAAAGATAGAAATTTTCAACTTATCCTTTGGAGACAGAATCCATCTGATGATTTGAAAATATTTCGGTTAAATACCGTTACTTATGGTACGGCTTCGGCGCCATTTTTAGCCATCAGATGTTTGATTCACTTAAGCGATTTATTCAAAGAGACTTTACCTATTGGTTCAAAAGTTGTTCGCAGTGATTTTTATGTTGATGATTTGATAACTGGGGCTGAAAGCTACCAAGACCTTAATATTATTCGTAACCAGGTTAATGAAATTTTAAGTTCAGCTGGTTTTAAACTTACAAAACGGGTTTCAAATCATCCCGAAATTTATAATTCACTTCAAAAGGAGAAACTATTACATAGTGACTCTGATTCGGCAAAGGCTCTAGGTATACATTGGGTACCGAAGAATGATTCATTTAAGTTTCATTTGGAAGACAATTTTCGTGATTTAAAAGCAACGAAAAGAAACATTTTGTCTGTTTCGTCTCGATTATTCGACCCTCTCGGACTTTTATGCCCAATTGTTACAAAATCCAAAATGTTGTTGCAAGAACTTTGGATACAAAAACTTGACTGGGATGAATCAATTTCTATGAGACTAAATACGTCATGGGAAAATTTCAAATCTAATTTAATGGAAATTGAGTCAATATCAATCCCAAGATTCGTTTCCACAACATCGACAGCAAAAATACAAATACATGGATTTGCTGACGCTTCGATTCGTGCTTATGGTTGCTGCATATATATACGAAGCTCCGATTCAAATAAAATTGAATCGAGACTGCTAACGGCAAAGTCGAAAGTTGCTCCACTCAAGACAAAATCTCTTCCGAGACTTGAGTTATGCGCTGCACACCTATTGGCTAAATTGTGGAGCCGAATTAAGTTAATGATGACCTTTGAAATTGAAAGTGTTAATTTCTGGACAGACTCAGAAATTACATTACATTGGATAAAAACTCATCCTTCCTCACTGGCAACATTCGTTTCGAATCGAGTTGCTGAAATTCAAGAATTGTCAGAACAGGTTTCATGGCGCCATGTGCCAACTAAACAGAATCCAGCTGACATCGTTTCAAGAGGATGTGATGTAAAAGATTTAGAAAATTCAATTTGGTTTGAGGGACCTTCGTTTTTACTAAGCGATGGTTCACATTGGCCTGTTAACGAACATTTCGAGTTAACAGAGAATCAAAAGCTTTTAGAAGCAAGAAAAACAAATGTACTTCTTGCAGTAGAGGATCCACAAAATTGCTTGTTGGACCTGATAGAAAGATTTTCGTCATACAAGAAGTTGCTAAGAGTAACTTCATTTGTACTCAGATTTATTGATATCCTGAAAAAACGTAAAATAAATAAAAATTCTACACCTACTGCAATCGAATTGAAATGGTCATTTTATCGACTTGTAGAGACAATCCAGAAATTAAATTTTTCTGAGGAAATTGCAAAAATGCAAAAATCTGAAGTCTTGCCGTCAAATATTCAAAGATTGACGCCATTTATTCATTCATTTGTTGAAGAAAATAGAAAGTTTTCACTGATAAGGGTAGGTGGAAGACTGCTTAATGCAGATTTGGAATACAATACCAAGTTCCCACTTTTAATACCGAAAAGAAATAGTTTTGTCACACTTTATTTGCGAAATCTCCATACTGAGAACTGTCATGCTGGCACAAGGGCTCTAATAGCTCTGTCACGGGAAAATATATGGCTCATAAATGCCAAAGAAGAGTGCAGCAGAATAATTCGCAAGTGTGTACATTGCTTCCGCTATAAACCAAAACTTATGTCCCAAATAATGGGAAATTTGCCCACTAATAGAGTGAGAGCTACTCGACCATTTTTAGTAGTCGGGGTAGACTTCTGTGGTCCTGTAAACGTTTCGTTGAGAATTCGTGGTAGGCCACCATTGAAAATGTATATAGCGGTTTTCGTGTGTTTCACTTCTAAGGCGGTACATTTAGAATTAGTGTCTGATCTGTCTACTGATTCGTTTCTTCTTTGTTTTAAAAGGTTCGCTGCCAGGAGAGGTCAACCACAGACGGTGTTTTGCGACAACGCCACGAACTTCGTCGGAGCCAGCCGCGTTCTGAGGGAGTTGCAGCAAGCGTTCGACAGGAGTCGACAGGCCGTCGAGTCGTACGCAGCGTCGTCCGGGGTGAAGTTCAGCTTCATACCACCTCGGGCGCCTCACTTCGGAGGACTGTGGGAAGCCGCCGTCAAACAGGCGAAGTTCCTGCTTCTGCGAGCCGTGGGCAACGCGTCACTCACGCAAGAAGAAATGGCAACAATGCTTGCAGAAGTAGAGGCGGTGCTCAACAGTCGTCCAATAGCACCGCTGTCTCCAGACCCGAACGACGGAGAAGCGTTGACACCAGCTCACTTGCTTCTCGGAGAGGGTCTGCGTTCGCTGCCGCCAGAATCCGTAGAAGACGTGAACGTCAAAGAGGTGAAGTTATGGAAGCGATGGCGAATGCTTTGCGGTCTCAAGCAGACATTCTGGCAGGCTTGGTCACGCGACTATATTCTCGGCCTTCAATCCAAAGTGAAGTGGCACCGAGACTATCCCAACCTCATAGTCGGTCAGGTGGTCCTCATCCACGAGGACAATTGCCCGCCTCAGCAGTGGCTGACCGGGAGAGTCGTCAGGGTCGTAGAAGGCGAAGACGGCAAGGTCAGAGTGGCGGAGGTCAAGACTCGCACAGGAGTGTTTAAGCGCCCAGTGCACAAATTGGCTCCACTGCCTGATAGTTGAAGACGTGCAGTCGTTCAATGGGGCCGGAATGTTGAGCCACATTAAAAATGAATTAATCTGAATTTTGAATTTTAATAATAATACTTATAATAATAGTCACAATAATAATAATACTAAAACTGAATTTTATAATACTTATCCGATAATACTTGCTAGATTTTAATTACCTGTAAACTCTTTTATTTCTTAATATGTTAAACATAACTGTAATGCTGAATCGAAAATAAATACACAAAATTTAGCTTCTTTTGTACATACAAAAATAATAAATAGATACTTGCAAAGTGAACTTCAAACAAACAAGTGTTTCATTTCGGTGGTCCTATTTTGTAACGTTTTTAAAGTGCCCAAATTAGTAAATAAAGTTAAATAAATTTTAATTATCTTAAAAACTATTAAGATTAAACAGATTTTATGAACTTATAAACTTTTTCTAGAAAATGCCATATTTTAAATTCGAAAAATTGTTGATTGAAAAATGGCTGTTCTTTTACTTTTTTACATAAATTAAAATTAAAACTATAATCTTTTGCCTGTATTGGACCGCTTAATACTTTTAAGGAAAAAAGGATATATGACAAGCTTGTGAAATTTTTCTTTAAATTGAATAAAACTTTAAATTTAAATTAATCACAATAATCCACATTCGTTTTAAAAATTTCAAAGCTTTTAAATGATTTTCATTGATTTAATGAGCATAAACATTTTTTAACATATTTTTAATCCCTTTTTTTCTGGCGCATTTTCCCACAGTAAAGTTCTAGTTTCTTAGCAAATAAATCATTCTTACTGACATTAAGATTTTCTCCCTATATATATTTATTTTAGTTTTATTTACTAATTTTTATTTCATGAAAAAGGATAAATTATAAACTAAATGTGTGGTAAATAATTTCTATTTATGGTGGTTTTACTTGATGTTTTAATTGCATTTTAATTTAATCAAGCGTTTAAGCCATTGAGTTAAGAAAATAGAAAGAGTAGGAAAAAATAAATTGCAATATGGTGGTTACGATGGTGGTTACGGAATGCAGACAAAAATCAATGATTTGAAATTAAGCTCTTAAGGTCTTTTTTTTTTTTAGCGAATTTAACGGTTTAAAGTTTTTTTTTTAAATCACTGACACTAATAAATTAAAAAAGTGTTTAATAACTAACATTATTAGGAAAATATCCTTTGAAATTCTATATCCTTAATAAATATTAATTTTATTCTTAATGGGGGCTATTAAAGACTTCGCTCAGCCGAATTTATTATTCTAGGCTGGTTTCAAAAAACATTTTTTTCTAGTGCGTTTTATTGCAAATTATTGTTGGGATTAAAAGCATTATAACAGAAGATTTCTTAATATCCTTTGTAGCTTACTTACTTATCCCAGACCTTTGTTTACATTGAAGAGGTCTTGTGCAGAGTTTTCTACATTCTGCTCGATTTTGGCCGTTGATCTAGCCGAATGGAGATCAATGTTAGCTTTTGATAACTGTTTCTTGTCATTTTCCTAAAGGATGAAAGATTTCATCGCAGTTGATCGCTATCGGACATCCATTCAAACGTGCAAGCTGGACTGCGCTTGGTGCCACCTGGAGGTTTATTATAAGAACACCAGCCCTCCTATTCCAGATGTAGGAGATAAATATGGTATTGGTTAACATGAATACCTGGCATTATGGCATAACTTCATGATGGATTTTAACCATGAGTGGGTTTGTATATGCACTTACCAAATACAGGTAGCAATTTCTAGTATATAGACCCGACACAGGAATAGACATTCACCCCTTGCTTGAGCGCCGGAGCTATCTAAGCTCCGCTGCCGTACCCATTGAATTATGGCATTATCTGTCAAATAGAAACAGCCACTAGAGATCCCTCTATGGACCGAACTTAAAACGTAAAGAAAAATATCAGTCCTGGGCTTAAGCCATAGCCACTGGCGAGGCTTCCGCAATGACAATCAAGCTGAAAGAGAGAAAGCATTTTTCTTAAGAAACAAGTAGTCAGACCAGCCTGCACCGGGGGCTACTGACTCTCGTAGGACCTTCAATTATAGTTCTTATTGATTTTAATGAAATCCAATCAAGTATTTACAGTGTATGAGATTCCGAAGAATGCCAGTACTCCTTTACCCGACGTTAAATAAATAACCAAGACAATCAAAGATTATTTGTCATCATTCAGTTCTGGAATGACCCCAAGCTGATTAGACCCAGAGAATGTAATACTAAAAGGTTAACATGATCCCTACAAAACCCCGGGGGAGGTGTAGGAAATAGTGGGCTAATCTCGGCTTCTCTGACTCTCTAATACTATTCAATAGAAAAACAATGAAATCAAAATGGCTTGAACAGTAAATTATCGACCTGGCGACGAAACAGGACTATCGATTATGGAACTTAGAACGAAAAAATATAACCGGAAAAGAAGAAAAGCTCGTAGATGAATAAAGAAAACTAACAATCAATACCTTGCCATTACAGAAACAAAGAAAAAATGGACAGGAGTGTGAAATATATACTTCCTTACAAAACTGAATTAAGGGATTAAACTATACAGTCTTTTTTCTTAAGCTTTTAATGTAAGAAATTCCTTGATTACACAAAATCTTAGTTTAAATAATTTTTTTCGAAAATGAACATTTCTGGAAGTTCATTAAATCTATGAACTGTTTTTAAATAATATGAATTTGATAAAATAAGTGTCTCATAAAGTTGGTAACATCACTGTGAAATTATTTTTCTATTTAAGGCAAAGTTTTGAAACGTCGCCTGATATCCTTTTTTTTAGAAAATTGCAATTAAAAAATTTTTCATGTTAAATTTTTTTTTTTGTAATTAAAACGAAAAATAATGAATTAATCATGATAGTCTGCCTTAGTAATTTCTTTACTCTTTTCTAAGTCTTTCAGCCAATTTTACCAAGTTCAGTTATAATTAACTATCAGTTGTAACTGTTATGCATTAAACAAAGACCAAAAAGGTTAAGTGCAAGATATCTTTTAGTTATGTTTTTTTTTTTTACAAATTTTTGAAGGAAGTTTAAGCCAAAAATGTCGTTGTTTTATTTAGTCTTGTTATGCATACAATTTTTTTTAATATACATATAATAAATCATAAAATCTATGAATTATTTTAAAATTAAATGAATTTAATGAACTACATGTCCTTTAAAGTTGTTAATATAACTATAAAAGAATTTTTTTAGCTGAGTGAATATTTTGAAATTTTTCTATATATTCTTTTTATAAAATTTCTCCTTATGCATTTTTTGCTGTAATTTTTAACAAAACATTAATAAAATTTGATGTTGTAATTTTTATTGTTTTCCAAAAGCTCTATACGTTTTAACTGAAGCATTAAACAAGGATCAAGGATTCAACAAATCGTCTAGTTTTTTTTTAATTGCAAATATTTTAATGGACCTTAAACAACAAAAGCAGTCCTTAAATTTGGTCTTAGTTATACTTTGGTTATCCAAAATCTAAATATTTTTTGCCCATTATTAAAAAAATGTAAAAATTTTTAAAGGTTCATAAAATCTATGAATTATTTTTAAGCTGAATAAAATGTATAAAACGAATGTTCCATAACGTTTTTGGTATAGGACTGAAGTAGTTTTTTATTTGAAGACAATATTTGTTTACCTCTCCATACATCCTTTTTTTAAATTGAAAATTAAAACTGTCATATTATACAAATGTGTTTTCTAAGTAAAATTACAATTGTTTTTAAAAGCTTTTATACTTTAATAGTCTTATTTCATCAATATTTTCTATGAACTAGCAGAATTTTCGTTTCTATATATAAAAAAAATTGTAATTTGACTTAGAATACACATTCGAATAATATGTAAATTTATATAATAAATGTTACTCACCATGAGAAATAAGTTCATAGATTCTATTTGAAAATTAAAACTTTTACCCTTAAAGCTTCGTTCACAATCAGAGCAACAATTTCGTTTTTTCTTTTATTTTATTTCTTCCCAAAGTATTTCATATCCCAGTATGATGAATATAATGAATAGCTTCTTTCACTCATTATTTAGTAGATTTCTTCTATAACTACATCTATAACTACTTTCTTCTGGATGTATTAATGTAAAAAAATAATGACTTACTTTTGAATGCGTTCATTTTGGGACATCCCTTGTAAAATTCATTGTTTCTTTCAGTAGAATTGTAAGTAGTGCTTTTATGTTTTTCTGATTATTCAGCACATTATTTTGTAGGCGAAGTTTTTACTGGGATATTTTGCTTTTATTTTTCAAATAAAAATGTAACTAAAGTTTATTTTTTTAAAAGTTGAGTCAACAATTGTTTCTGACGTTTTTAATAATTTTATTAAGTTTTGAATGAAAATTTTAATAAAACGTTCCAAAAAATAATAATAAATACGTAATATTGTTCTAGGCAAAATTTGCAAACGGGTTCTTTACTTAAAATGTGTGTGGTCGCGAAAAAAATTGTTGCTCTATTGTGTTTTTTATATTGAAATTTTGAACAAAAAACAAAACAGTTTTATGTTGCAATTTTTGTTATTCTTTTTTAACTGTTGCATTAAACAAGGATTAAGTTTTACCTATCTCCCAGTGTTTTATGACAAATCTTTGAAGGGACTTTAAAAAACAAAAGCCTTCCTTTTATTTGGTCTGGTTTATACTTTGGCTATCTAATATCTTCATTTGACTAATTTTAAAAAACAGTTTTTAAAGTTTATTATCAAAATAATTTTCGTGGGAATACAAAATTTAATTAATATAATTTTGTTATTCGTTCTTAATTCCAAATTTTTATTTTTGATAAACCACTGAAATTTGTTTATTGTTAAAGGGATAATCTATTCCTATGCGCATTTCACTGGTTGCTTAGGCCAGATCATCAGGAAACTTCATCCATAAAGATTTTAGAAAAACTTAAGATATTAATCCAAATAAACCTGTTAAGCGTATAAGAATTATAGCAACAGTTCTAATTGTAACGATATCAAAGTGTAAACAAAATTATCAACAATAAACAGTGAGTTTATCTCTTCTTATATTCCCCACTACAATTGATTGGAATTTTAAGTTTTCAAAAGTTCCTAAAATCTATAAACAGTTTTTCAATTTAATAAAATGTAAAAAATGAATGTCCCACAATGTTTTGAATATAGAACTGAAATAGTTTTTTATTTGAGGCAATATTTTTTTACCTCCCCATATATTCTTTTTTATTAAGTTAAAAATTTAAACTTTCCCCTTATAGATTTTGTATGCTGTTATTTTGAGCACAAAATGTAAGCAAATTAATGCGTAAATTTTTTTATTCTCTTTTCACTGCTGCATAAAGTAAAGTTTTTAAACAAAGCCAATCCTTTCGAAGTGTCAACCTCACCCTCTGTCCGTTCGAGACTGGTGCCCTCTGTCCCGCTAACGAGGCTTTAACGACCGATTGGGGGAGGTGTAAAAAGTACCTAAGCATGCCTGGAGGCAAAGTTGACAGCCCCACCAAAAGGTTACGAATGTATGGTTTTAAAAAACACCCGATTACCGAAACCGCAACATAAGAAGTTTCGCCGCCCTTTGCTCCTCAAAGGAGCAAAAGAAACCAATTTTTATATAAGGATTAAGTTCAACAAATCTCCTAGTTTTATTATTGTGAATCTTATAAGTGACTTCCTTTCTTCTGGTTTTGGTTATACTTTGGTTATCGATAATCTTCATTTTACTTAAAATCAAATTTTTAATTTCTAATTAAAAAGATTTTGTTTATCGTGCTTAATTCCCAATTTTTATTCTTGATAAAAACACTGGAACACAGATCGTCAGGAAACTTCATCCAACGATTCTAGAAAAACTAAAGAAATTAAACAAAGAAAACTGTTAAGCGAATAAGAATTAAAGGCAACAACTTTACTTGTAACGATATCAAAGCTTAAAAAAACACTAACAATAAATAGTGAGTTTATCTCTTCTGACATTCCCCACTACAATTGGTTGGAATTATTTCAGCATTAATTGTAGTTGTTAGTGGGTTAAGAAAAAACAAAAACCACTTGCTTTATTATTCTCGCAAAAAACGAAGCGTGTTGCTAGTTTAGTTTTTTAGCCGTGCACTTGCCAGTTTATTATATAAGTAATTTGGTGGGAATACAAAACAATAAATTTCAGTGTTTTTTTTATCAAGAATAAAAATTTGGAATTAAGCACGATAAACAAAATTTTTAAAATTTTTTTAAAATTTTAAAATTTCGTAAAATCTATGAATTGTTTTTAAAATTTAAATAAAATTAATAAAATGAATGGCCCAAAATGTGGTTAAAATACCACTGAAATATTTCTTAAATAAAGGCAATATTTTTAAACTTCCCTATATATCCTTTTTTTATACCATTAAAAATTAAAATATTTTTTTTTAATATTATTTTGCTTTAATTTTAACAAAAAAAAATGTGTATAGTCTGCTGTTGTAATTATTAAACGATAAACGAAGATCAAGGATCACTCTCAAGAAATCTTCTAGTTTTGATTTTTATTACAAATCTTTTAAAATGATTGACACAAAAAAATTGGGTCCTTTTTTTTTGCTCTTTTATAAAAATCTTTATTTTACTAATATTTAAAAATACTTTAAAATTTTTAAAATTTCATAAAATCTTTGAATTGTTTTCAAGTTTAATTAAATTGATAAAATTAACGTCGCATAATGTTGTTTATATAACCCTGCAGAATTTTTCTTATTTCAGTTTATATTTTAAAACGTCCCCATATATCCTTTTTTATGATATTGCAAATTTAAACTTTTCCCTTCTACTTATAATTTGCTTTAATTTTTAACACCAAAAAACAAGCTATTCTGCTGTTGTTACTTTCATTCTTGCCTTTTAAATCTTAATATTTTATCTGCTGCTTAAACAAAGGCCAAGGATGTAGTTTATAAAAAAAACTTTTAGCTTATTATGAATCATTGTGGCCTTTATAATAGTAATAAATCTAATAACATTTGTTAAATACTTGTTATTACCGCATAATTACAGCACAAGTACAGCCTTTATTTTACCTTGTTTTTAACCTCGTTTTCAAGAGATAAAGGACAAATGAAGCAGGATTTAATTTGTCAACATTTATTTGTATGGTTTGCAATCTTCGTGAGCATATAACTGCTGCCAGTTGTTTAATCTGCCATTATTTACCGGATAACAGTCAAGTTATTCTGGCTGTGAAGGAGAGCGAGACAATTATTGTGTACATTTGTTTATTTAGGCCTTTATATAAATTGTCCGTCGTGTTTTTTTTACAAAATTTGGTTGACCTTTTTCTTAATTAAAAAAAAAGGAAAACATCTTGCCAAGCAATTAGTTTAAAGTTTTTAACGGATATTTAATTTGCGTAGTTTATTTATAACAGCAATTTATTATTATTATTTTTTTTCTCTTGAGGATACAACATTTTTTTTTCATCTAGAAATTAAAGTTAATGGTAAATTGTTTTATCAAGGTAAATTTAATTTAAAATTTTATTACATTTAATGAGGCGCATAATTAAGAGAAATTAAAATTAAAATTTCTTAATAAAAGAAAAAATTTGAAAATTTTAAAGATAAATTAAAAATATTTTACTTTGCCTTCAAATATAATTTAACACTTGCTGCGCATTTAAAGAAATCTTAGTCATCAATCCAAAAACTTTATTTTCTGTAGGTTTTATTGTCTTATTTTTCTTTTTTTGCTGGAAAAAAACCTGTTAGCGTTTGTTGGATAAAACCAAATTTATACATTCTTGTACTTAAATGCAAAATGCTAAAGCTCGTTTCGCTCTCATTCGCTTAGTTCGCAAGATATCAATCACACAATTAAACTGATATGTAAAGGTATGCACACAAGACACCATGGAGCTGCGTTTGAACGCATTGTGCGCGGAAGATTTAAAAGCGACAATTATAATTTTTACTTAAATCCCTTCTTCATGATTAGGAGATTAAGGTTTCTAAAAAATGTTTCCACTTATTTCTGGCTCGTGCTAATAATAGTTATTTGCTTCGCCGGTTTATCATAAAACCGTTGGGCGCCATGTTGTTTGTGGTCTTCCACGACGTCTTACCCCTTGCGGATTCCAGACTAGTGCGACTTGAGGAGGATCATCGTAGGGTTTTCACAGATAATGACCAAAGCAACCATATTTCCCTTTCTTATTTCGGCGTTGGCATTATGCTGGTGATTAGTTTTACAAAGGCCCTCATTCGATATGGTTCTGGGCCACCATATTTGAAGGATATTTCGAATTAAAAAGCTAAGCAGGTTTGCTTTCTTTTCTTCGGTAACTCGCCGTGTCTCTGAGTCGTAGACAGACTTACGCATGCATTTGAAATTCGTCATTTAGTTGCAGTGCTTGGTTTATTTGCACGCCATTCATTTCGTAGCTTGCCGTACGCGCCTTCTGTATTCGACTTAAGATATCCTGCTAAGCTCCTCCATTGGTTGGCATGACACTACCCAAATGAGTTAAGGTGCTGACGTCTGCTATGTTTTGATCATTTATGAATGTGAATGTGATATCATTCAATGATTAAATTCGCAACGATTCTGTTTTGTTAATGTTCACTTTAAAAACCAACCGTAATTAAATCCTGCTGTTAGTCGTCTTGCCTTGATTGCAAGTGCTGGGACGGCAAATTCAAGATCTTCAAGGAAAACCTGACGTATACATTTGTAGTACGTAGTCACGCACAATTATAAACAGCAGCGGTGATAAAAATGTCCCTTGCGCTGTTGTATTCCATGCATGATTAGGAAAGTTATGAACAAAAAACTAAACAAATAAGAGTTCTTTGAAGGAAAAATAAAAAAAATATCAAAATTTACAAGAAATGTCCTTTTGACATAACAAAATTGGTAAAATAAAAATAAAAAAAATGCGCATAGGGAATAGCGTATCCCATCAACAATAAATTGGTTAAATAAAAAAGCGCATAGAAATAGCTGATGCCATCAACAATAAATTTCAAGAATAAAAATTGGGATTTTAGCACGAAAAACAAAATCTTGTTAATTGAAAATTTTGTATTCTCAAAAAGTACTTTGATAATCAACTGGCAAGTGTTATAAAATCTTCACTTGAATTCCATTCCTTCATCTTCGCTTTCAACAAAGTATGAGAATAAAGCGTGGTATTGTAAGTTTTTACTTTGAGTCGTTTCCAAAGCTTATTTTTAAGCAATGCTGATTTCGAAAACACTTGTTAAGCTGAAGCACTACTGTTTAGCAGTGTTGACAAAAACAAAATGTGTATGCTATTTGTAAAAAAGGCCGAAAAGTGACACAGAATAGTTAAAAATTATATAAAAGGGTTATTTAAACAAAGGGTAGTAAAGAGTATCAAGACTGTCGAAAAAGGGCCAAATTTATATTTAAGTATCACAACGGTAACGCAGTTTGCTGCAGCAAGCTCGATATGGTTTTCGCAATCATTTAACTTTGAAAATTTGATATGTATTTAATTAAAGAATTTTAACAAAAAGAATTCGGGAATTTTTGCTGTTTCTTTTACTTCTTAAACATGAAATTTATGTATGTTTGTTGCTTCTAAACAAAAGTTTGTGTTTTTTGTCAACAAGCAAATCGTTTTTAGCCTACTTTTGTAGTGTTCTTGTTGTTTCCATAACAAACTTTTGCAAACACAGGCGTATGCATGCATACGGTTTTCGAAAGAAATCTCATTTTGGGTTTTTTTTAATTATTTTAGTTATTTTTCGTACTTACATTTTGTAAAATTTCTTAAATTTGGCACAAGTTTTTTCTTTCTGTGTGTTTAAAGTAAATTTTTATGAAATATTTTATTTAAGTTAATTTTATAAAAAAAAAAGGGTGGCGTATAAGTAACGTTTTGATTTATTTAAGGAATAACTTTTTTCTGAATTGATTTAACAGTGGCATTTATAAAAGTTTTTATAAGTGCCCTCATTTCTTTTTGGAAATTGTATTTAGAAAATTTAGCTTAAAATTTTCTATTCTTTTATAATTTTTATAAAAAAAAGTTGTTATTTTGCACAAAATTTGCTTTTTTATAAATCACTAGTCTGTATTTTGTTTTACGAATACCACTAAAAAACATCACTCCTTTAATATTCTGTCTGTATAAATTGATGCGTGAGCTGGAACTTGCACCGTACATCCTGTTAGTCTGTGTAGTATTTTGAGCTTGTGTGCTTGTGTGTGTGTGTGTGTGTGCGTCGTTGTGTGAAGGGAATACAAATATTTGTATAATAATCTAAAGAAAGTGTGACATCAAATGTCAGTTTAACTTTGAAAGATTGTCATTTTATACGTGTGTTCTTTTAACATACAACAAAAAAAAATGACTATTGCTACTTCTAGCGCTATTACTTTTGTTGTTGTAATAATAAAGTATATAAACGATAGATGTATGTGTGTGTATAAAATGGTATTATATATTTGTTTTTGTAATATATTTATTCGATTTGTAACAACTGTACACATACAATCAATACTACATTTATTTGATAGACTTAAGAATGATACTAAAAAGTGTATTTGATTGGAAATGATTTTCTGTTGGAAAATATCAGTGGGAAGAAAACTTAAGGAGTTCCTTTAATAACTTTGAATCTTATCTACGCCATTAAAACTTAATTTTATGCTTATTTTGAAAAGAACAATTCCTAATAAACTGATCTCATGTAAAAAGTCCTTCAAGTTAGATTATTTATTCAAGCATTAAAATCTTTATAATTTTTTTCCAGAAACTTGTTTAAAGTAGACCAGCGTTTTTAAATTACATTTAATATTTTTCTAAGCTTACACCACTGTGCTATTATTACTTACCAAAAGTTAACTTTTTTCCTTTTAAGCTGCTGATAAGAGCTTTTTGATATATTATTCGTCTGATGTTATAGAAAATTACCAAACACTTTTTTAAGATTTCACCAAGAACATTAATTTAAAAAATTTTTAAAAAGTGCATGTTTCCCAAATGATAAAGTGAAATATTCTTGTGTTAAGTTTTTCCCTCATGGTGTGAAAAGCTTCTAGTTGAAATGTATCAATCTATCATTTTCAAAGAGTTTTCATACATACATTTACTTTAAGCGAAAACTACTTTGAAAGTTAAACTGTTATTTTGCAAAAAGGGTTTAAATAAGGAAAATTTAAAAATATAAATATTGAGTCATTTTTGAAAGAAGAACACATCGTTAGCTTTAATGCAAAAAGGCATAACTAACAAAAATATAATTTTACAGGAGAAGCAAAACAAATATTATTAAATCATTTCATTATAATTTGTTGTAAAAAACTGAGTAAATACGTAGTTTTTCATTTATAAAATAAACACACTTGTAGTTGCGTCCTTTTGTTTTTTGTTTAAAAAAGCGTAATTTTTTATCGCAGAAGTGTTAAATTTTCTGAAGACATGTAGTTCAATGGCATTAATAATAATCAATCAAAAACAAGATTTTGAATTTTTTAAAGAAACTTTTGGATGGATTTTCTATAGTATTAAAAATATAAAACGTGTTCTGATTAAGATCATTGACATGCTTCAAAGGAAATAAGATGTGGTATAGAGATAGTGAGAGAGGAAATTTATCAAACACAGCCACTTTCTTACCAGCCACGACATCAATATAATATCAGTCCTTCTATACGCAGCAGAAGTATTGGCAATTTTAACAGTGGACGGGAAAAGGTTTAATCCATTTGAAATGTGGATATACAGACGAAGCTTAAAAATACCATGGATTCATCGAGTTCCAAACTAAGAAAAATAACTGACGAGGACGCAGCAGAAGGATGTCATATCCGTGGTAGAAGGGATACCGTCTGACTCAAAAACATTCAAGAATGTACAGGACATCGAGACAAAAGAAATATCCTACAAGTTACCAAGAATTGAGGCCAAAAAATCTGTGCAAAATACATACATTATTTATTCAAAACTAAAAAAACATTTAATTCTATGCTCGGTTACATCCGTATAACGGATATGCAAATAAAAGAAGTGGGAAGAGGTCTAATGAAAAAGTAAAGTGCAAGAAAATTTTTAAATTTGTCCTTTCCATTTCTTTCTTAATGTTAACCTCACCCATCGTCTTAAAGACTTGGTGTCCCCTTCCGCGCTTACAAGGCCCAGACGACCAAGCTTGGACAGGATAACCCTTATGTTTTGCATGGCTTAATACTTAGATACTTCTGAACGCCTGTGGCCAAATTATGGCATTCGACATCGATTGAAATTTGTTTTCAAATTTTATTGCAATTTCGATCGATATTTCAGGTGAGGTTTGCAGCCACAAAACCAGGATCGGACGCTTTTAATATAATATTAATAAGCCGAAAGTCTTATGAACAAGATTTCATGGCCCTAATCTCCCCCGAGGAGTGAAAGAAACGTAAATGAAAAAGATAAAAAATTAAGAAAAAAATGTATTATTTTAAAAAACTTTTAACAAAACAATGGATTTGATTTTAAGCAGTTTTGCAATTTTTGCACCAATTATCTATTCCATGACATTTTTGGGCAAGTTTTCTATTTTATAGAAAACTTTTTGGTTAAATCTGCTATTCTATGGAGAGCTTTGACAAATTCGCTATTTTATTGGAAATTTTGCACTGTTTTCCTTTTGCACAGACAATTATTGTTAAATATTTTTATGCCATAGAAAATTTTTGCACATACAAAACTATTCTATAGAAAACTTTTGCACAAATTTGCAACATACCATTTTGCTAATCTATGAAAAAATCTATTCTACTGAGAGATTTTCAAAAATTTGGTATTTTAAAGGAAATTTTGCACAATTTTTTTTACAGAGAATTTTGGTGCATTTTTTTATGCCATAGAAAATTTTTGCACATACTTAACTATTCTATACAAAAAGTTTGCACAAATTATGAATAAATTTGCACAAGTCTTCCATTGTATAAGCAACTTTGTACAAATTTGCTATTCTTTGGAAAAATTTTGCGCAAATTTGCTATTTTTTAGAAAGTTATGCGCAAATGTGTTGTTTTATTGGATATTTTTACGCAGATTTGCTATTCTTTTAAAAAAATTTAGGTTAATTTGCTTTTCCATAGAAAATTTTTTCCCACAAATTTGCAACTCAAAAGAAAATTGTAGCACAATTTTCGTATTATCTATTTAATATTATGTTTTTGCGCAAATTTGCTATTTTTTTTAAAGAAATTTTCACATTTATTGGTATTCAATAAACGTTTTTTGCGCATTATTGCCTTTGAAAAAATTTGATATTCAATAGAATATTTTTGCACAAATTTGCTTTTTTATAGAAATCTTTGTGATTAAGGCTGCTTTTATATCCAAGGTTTGTCACAAATTTACTATTTCATAGAGAATTTTGCACAGTTCTTGTTTTTTTTACAGACAAATGTCGAAAACATTTTTTATGCAAAAGAAAATTTTTGCACATACTTTCTTTACTCTTCTATGTATAAGGAATTTTGCACAAATTTGCACAAGTCTACCATTGTATAAGCAATTTTGAACAAATTTGTCCTTTTATGGAACATTTTTGCTCAAATTTGCTATTTTATAGGATATTTTATAGATGTTTGCGTAAATTCTAAAAAAAACTTTGCGCAAATTTGCTATTTCATAGAAAACTTATTATATTATATTTTTGCGCAAAGTTTTCTTTTTTTATAAAAATTTGCACATAATTTGGTATTCAATAAAAATTATATTCGCAATTTTGCTTTTGCATAAATTTGATATTCAATAGAAAACTTTTGCACAAATTTGCTACTTAATACAAAATTGTTGCATTAATTTCGTATTTGCTCTTTAATATAACATTTGAGCGCAAATTTGCTATTTTTTTTTGATTTTCACATATGTTGGTATATTATAAAAATTTCTTGAGCAAATTTGTTATGTTATTTAAACAATTTACACAAATTTTGTTATAGAAAACATTTGCACAAATTTGCTATTCAATAGAAAATTTTTGAACACGTTTTGTACTCTACAGTTAATTTTACACAATTTTTTTATAACATTTTTTTGCGCAAATTTTTTATTTTATATACAAACAATTTGCACAAATTTTTGGATTCAAAAAAAAAAGTTTTGCACAAATATACCATAAAATTTGTTTGGTCATTTTGCTGCCCCAGAGAAAACATTTTTACAAATTTGCTTTTTTATAGAAAAGTATTTCACAAATTTCGTATTCTGCTATATTTATCCAGACTTCGTATTTGATCTTTAAAAAATTTATAGAAAATTTTAAATTTTGCACAAATTTCCTTTTCTGTAACAAATCGAGCAAAAATTTATTATAGAAAATTTAATAAGAAATTGTGCACTAAATGCCGACTGACTTAATATTTATTATAATTGTGCTCAAATTTATGGAAAATCTATAGAAAATTGTGCGCAAATGCCTTTTTTTTTAAAAATTCTTTTCACCAATTTGCATTTAATTTAAGGATCAAAGGAAATCTTTTCTACCTTTTAAATTCCTGTGCCCATTTTTTTTGGTTTTTTTTTTTGCTGATATAAATCCGCTTCTTTTACAATTTTTTTTGTCTGCTTTCTCTTTATTTTTATTTATATAAATTTAATTAAATTTATGCTCTTATTTGTATTCATTTCTTTTTGAACTCCTTGTGATCCTTTTAGGTTCCATTTAAAAATTATAAAAAAAACACATAAAAATCCTGACACTGCTGTTGCTGCTGCTGCAAATAAAAAGGATTTCTGAAGAATAATATGAAATAATTCAATGTCGAGTGTCTGAATTGTCAAGTATTATTTTAACGAGACAAGATTTGTATTGGTGTGTAAAACTACAAGAGAGTGTTCGTTTGAATTACATTTGCATAAAGAGTCTTGGATTATTTTTAGTTTTTTTTTTTGCAAAAATTTTGTAGTGTTTTTTTTTTTTTTTTTGCTTGCGACAACACAAAAGGAAATCTACTTGAGATCAAAGGTTAAACAAGAAAGTGTGTGTACAAAAGAAGTAAAAAAGTTTGTTCGGATAGAAATCGGTATTCATTTCATTTTAACTCAGATGGGTCATTCGGATAAAAAGGTTTTTGGATTTTTTTTGGATTCTATGTGAAAATTTGCGTTTTTTTTTTCTTTTAGCTGACTACACAAATGGCTTTTTAGTTGAAAATGTTCACAAAAATATTTTTTTTTTTAAAACTTTTTGGAAAATTTTCTGTTTATAAACAATATTTTGGATAAATTTGCTAATTCAAAGGAAATTTAAGCAAAATATGGTGTTCTATAGAAAATTTGGTATAGTTTTTCTACTTAATATAAAAATTTGCGCAAATTTTTGCTGGTCTAGGAAAAAGTTTACACAAACATTGCTTCAGCTAAAATATTTGACGCAAACTTAAATTTTCCAATAACATTTACTAAAAATTTGCGCAAATTTTTGCAGTTCTAGAAAACTGTTTGCGCAAACATTACTTTTAGCTTAAACGCAAACTTCTATTAGCTAAGAAATCATTTGCACCAACTTTAATTTCTATAAGAAGTTTTCTTTTCGATGGCATTTTGGACAAATTTTGGAATTTTGGCCAAACTTGAAATTCCAAGAAGTTTTCCTAAACTTTGGTTTTTTTAAATCCAGCTTATGAATTGAAAAATTTCCGCAAACTGAACTATTCTATAGAAAATCTTGCATAAATCTGATAGTTAATAGAAGCGCGGCTTCATTCGACAAGCAGTGTGCCCTTGCGTTGTACGCACGTGTGGCCCTCGTGGCCAGGCACATAATATCAAGTCAAATTATTGTGTTTCCCTAGACAATTTAGAAAAGTAATATAGTCCAAGATCAGCTCATTAAAGGATAGCGCTCTAGCATTTCTCTCGCTTTCTATTTTGCAAATAAATTTTAGTGTCCATTTTTTTTATCTTTAGTGCCGATATTTTTCAAGTACTTTTTTTTAACTTTTTTCCATCATTTTGTCTATTTAGCTTTTTTCTACAAGTTTTTTTTTTATTTAAAAATTATCTTTCCTTCCATTTCTATGAACTGTGTCTACAGGGACGAATAAGTGTTTTTAGAGCAGAGACAAAAAAAAAATAATAATCATACGCCTTGATGTTGTAACTTTTAATGACAGTGATGGAGTTCAAGGAATTTGTTGTTATTTAGTCTGGTTTATGTAAAATATATTTCTATTGCATTCATTTTCTTTTATTTCATACATTTTTTTTTGGGTTTTTTTTTTTCAGCTTTGTCTCTGAATAAAGTGTAACCTTTATGAGAAAAGAATGGAGATTTTATTTGCAGAATTTTTTGCCTGCAGTTTTCGCAGCTGTTGTTCAAGAGAGGACCTTGAAAAAATACAAAGTTTGTAGTAAATAGTTTGAAAATAAATAAGTTTGAAAAAAATAATGTAATATTTTCAGTATTTTAAATTGTGACCAAACAGATTTTTTTTACTCCAACAGTTTTCACTTAACATTTAGCTAAGAATATGCGAATTTTTTTTAAACAATAAAAATTTGAAACAATTTTTTTCAAGAATTTCATTTAAAACCCATGTTTTTCCCCAGAGTTATAGAATGTAGTAGCATGTTTTTATTTTCTTTTAGGAAATTTCCCTTAAAACTTTTTAACTCGAATGAAAAATTTCCAAGAGATTTTGCTTCTCCTGTTTGACCCTAATCATCATTACCAGCTCTGTATATCTGTGGGGATCAAATCTCTGAAATAAAATTTATAAAATTACAATGCAAATACCTTGTCAATATGGTTGAAATAAAAAAAGATTTTTTTGAGAAAAAAAAGGTTCAAATCCCTAAAAATTTACACAATATGTGTGTGGTATGAAAACTGAGTGAGAATAAAGTCATATTCATGAACAAATTTTTGGGATACTTTTTAATATTAGGGAGAGGCTTAACGTTCAAATGCTTAAAGGCAATAGAACATCAAGAAAAAAATTTTAAATTCTATAGATATTTTGCTTAGAATTTTTAATTTTATTAAAGTATTGGGTGTATAACTAAAAAAATGCGGAATGCAAATTTGCTGGCATGTCCCTCAAATGTTTCTAGTCTTTTATAACTTATTTAGTATTTTAAAGGGCAAACATCTGCCATATGCTTGCGTTAAGGGCAAATTTGACCGCACACATTGATTGATAACCATGCCGGAGTTTTACGTTCGTACAAATGTTTTGTGTTGTTAATTTGGGTGTTTGCGGTTTTGACAAACATTTGATGCATGTTTGTAGGAATTAAAAAAAAAAAATTAATATTTGGCTACTAAATCTCGCAAACGTTAAAAGCAACAGGAAAAAAAAGAAAGAACAAAAAAGAGTGAACAAAAAAAAAAACAAATAGAAACTGGGAATTATTTCCTTCTGAAGGTTACTTTATATTATATTCAACATTTTTTATTTTTTTCGAATTTATTCTATGAGCTAAATTTCAGTTATGTATTTTATAAAATAAATACAATAAAATACAATATAATAGTCTGATAGTGTATAAAGTCATTTCTGAAAAATTGAAGGAATATGACTATTACAAAAAAGCTTTATAAAATACATAACTGAAATTTAGCTCATAGAATAAATTCGAAAAAAATAAAAAATGTCAAAAAAAAACTTTATTAAAAAAAATACAATATTCGATGACTGATGCCCTACTCTGTGCTTTTCAAAAACTTCGCGCAAAATTCATTATTCCATAGATAAAGAAATAAACCTTTAAAAAAAAAAAAAATTATATCCCCTTATCCCTGTACCTCCCTACTAACAAAAAATTCTCAGCAAAATCAGACAAGTAAATAAAGTTTTTTAGGGACACATCTCTTTATTGTGTCACTATATCAACCACAACATGCTGATTTTGTGGTAAAATCCTTAGAGATAAAAAAAATAAACAGCCAAACAAAATATGTGTCTATGTTAAAGTGACGTATATAAATGTGTGGACTAGCAAAAGTAAGTTAATTTAATATCATATCAGGATTTTTTTAAGGAATTTGAAAACCTGCTGATTTTAAGCAAAATTGTGTTAAAGCAACATTTCTACAGGTCACAAACCAGAGGCCAGATAAATAAGAAAGAAAAAATTAGAAAATCCAATTAAAATTTTAAAGAGAATCAGATTACGGGTGTAATTTTAGAAATGATTTATAACGAACTCTTGTTCTAATTTAAAAAAGGCTGGCTAAAATTAATAAAATGAGAATGAGAAATAAGAATTAATTTCCAATTAAGGTGGAAAAGAGGATAATTACACAATTAAAAATTTTATTTAAATAATAATAAAACGAATAAAAAAAAGGATTTTAATTAAAAAAAATATTTGAAAACTTTAACTTAAAGGATATTGAAAGGATTTGCTCAAAGTTTTCTTTGATTCATAAAATTTTTAATAAAAAGCTAATTTTTTTTTAATGAAATAGTAAATTTGTTCAAAATTTCTTGTAAAGGGTCTTCTAATAGTGACTTACGAACATAGATAGCGGCCATGTTGAAGCGAGGATATCTATCGAATTGGCTGTTATTCATTCAGTATGTTCTGTAAGAACGTTTAACAGCACTTCATTTTGACACCACACAACTCGTCCGGAATCGGAAACCCGAATCAGTCTTGACCCAGGGGCAATACTGAAGTGGCTAGAGCCAGCCCGTTGCGTTGAGACATTTCAGCAAGTTGCTGAGTTTCACCCGCGATATCTCCGAGAGTCCTTGTAGAAAGTAATTCCCAAATAATCCATGTCATGTTGAATTAAACGCTGGCCAATCACATAAAAGATGAAATTCTGTCTCCTCAATTCCAGGTACCCTGCAGCTGCAACAGCATTCATTAAAAGAGAGGCCAAGTCTCATTACGTGCTTACCGATCGTCCAGTGACCAGTAATCACGTATATAAGTCTCGACACGTCTCTCCGATTGAAGTCGAGAAGTCGCTCTGAGCGACCCTTCCAGTTTTTTCCATTTATCGTCAGCCATATCCAGATAGTGTCTGAAGAGTTCGCCTCTGATAGTTCCCAGGGGTGTTGTGATTGGCACACCCCTTGAAATATTAAGAGCGGCTCCAGTCTTGGCCAGCCCATCCGCCTGTTCGTTACCGTAATGGTCCCTACGCGCTGGGACCCAATTAAAGGTAATTTCAGAAAGGCTGCCCAACCCGGCTAGTTCCTCCCTACACTGGTTGAGGTGAATGGACGTTGTTTTATGGGCTTTTAGTGACATCAGAGCCGCCTGGCTATCGACGAAAATGCCAATTTCGCGCTGATGTTCCTACTGTACAGTGTTCTACATGCCTCTCCTATCACCAGTATATCAGCCTGAAATACGCTGCCCCTGCTCCATTCCCGCCTTGACGGGATCTTGAATTTGGTATCAAAGTCCGTTCGGGGTATCATATAGTCTGTTGGAGATGTGGGTTGCTTCTGCAAGATCCCTACATGACCGTACGTCCTCGCCTTCCAACATCCCGAAGCAGAGAGTATAACCGCTCTGTTGACGGATACGGCCATAAAGTGGAGTTCTATTGGAATAAGGTGTAGTATAGCATTCAGAGCCTCTGAAGGACAAGTGCGTAGAGCGCCTGTTTTTTCAACACAGGCTGATCTTTGTACTCTGCCCAGCTGGTCCACGACGTATTTCCTGCCCTTCGCGGTCCACCATACCAAAGATCCATATGTAAGAATGGCCCGTGCTATGCACGTATAGGATTAAGGCCCCACCTGGCGTCAAACATTCTACGGTAGGCATGCCATTGCATGGCGTGGCATATTAAAGATTTCTGTATATCTTGGGAACAGCCAATCTTTCCAAAATAGTAACCAGCATTTTTGTTGTCAATATACAACATCCGATTAAATGGAGAGGCGAGATTGGAGAAATGGGCGTGGCACAATTAAAATTTATTTATACCTAAAGAACGGCATATATTTAACTTTCTATTTTCATCGCTTCATGGTAAAGGGTGTATACGATTCGGAAACGCCAATTATAGGACTCATATATGTTTGATATTGAAATAGGGCGTTTTAAATATATTTTTTCTTATTTGTAAAAAAGGATATTTGCACAACTTTGGATTTTAGGAGCAGAGTTAAATGAAATTTAAGATATATATGAAATGCCTTATCGGACGTTCATTTACATAGTTTTATTCATTTATTTCCATTTACAAATTTTTCAAATGTTTTTCTTGAAACAAATTTAATTTGAAAACTAAGTTTTTTGTTAATTATTTATGCTTTTTTTTAATTTATTAATCTCTTAAATTATTAAAAGTACTTTGATCAGATGAGTTCCCCGTTAAAACTAAATGTTAAATGTTTAAATAATTAAAAGTTTTTTTCTTCTTTCTGATTACGTTAGTCCAGTGCATTTTTACATTTAAATACATTAGTGTGTGTTTAAGCTCTTATATATGTGCATGAATGTGTATTTTCCGAGCAATCTTCTTTCGTTCGGTATAATAAAACAAAATGTTTGCCCTTAGAGTGCATTTAAAATGAAACACAACAACTTGGCTCATTATAATATAAAATATTCAACACAATCTGTGTGCGTGTGTGCAACATTATTATAACTCTAATACATACATATGTTCATATATTCATCCAAATCCTTTTTTTATGCTTACACTCACACACACACACACACACACACACACATCTGTAAATCTTTAAAGAAAATTTGTATTTTCTCTGTGATTTTGTTTTACTTAAAAACGTTTTTCATTGAATGGGAAATGTTGTAACTGATACAAAAGGATTTACACAAATACAAAAGCAATAGACTCGCAACATGACAGCACAAAAATTACCATAATTATAATTGTTATTTCTATTGATTATAAGGCATAGACAAGCTTTATAATAAACTTAATTTGAGATGTATTTTATTTGTAATTTCTATCAGTTTAACAAGTTTTCTATTGTTGATTGTGTTTCTTCTTTTATTCAAGTTTTATTGAAAATCAGCAATTTTGTTTTCTACTTTAGTTAAGAAGTATTTACTTTTAAAAGGAAATTTTGGGGGGAAATGTTTCTCGAAAACCTAAAAGAAGGAAAAAGTTGTTGTAATAAATATAATAAGCTGAGTTATCAAACAACAATTGCAAAATAATCTAGCAAACAATTAAAATCGAAGGATAAAGAATACATAATAAGATGAAAAGCACTTTACATACCTGCTGAGAAAAAAAGTAAATAACTATACTTATGATGATTTAATTGAAATTTATTAGAAGTTTGAAACTTATTTATAACACAAGTTTACAGTACATTTCGTTGCGGGAAAATTTAGGGCGTCGCTGACTACTTAGGAAATACAGATTTTCAATGAATAATTAGAATTTACATACAGGACATAAATAAGCATTACGTGAGAAGGATTTGCTCTTTTCAGCAAACAAAACAAATCCAGAATTGGACAGTACAATATTTTTTTAAATGGGAAAATATTATCTCTTAATTTGCACAGTAGTTTAAGTAAAATCGTAAAAGTTTAAGAAAAACAAAAAATTGGTTGTACGAATTCATAAAAAAAAAAATATAAAACAACGAGCCAGCGTATTGTCTAGATGCATGCAGCTTAATATATTCCAAAGGAATTAAGCCCTTTTCCATTTAAATTGCTCCACTAATTTTTGATTTCATTTACAATTTAGTGACATAACTAAATCAATAGAAATTTTAATTTCCAGACAACAGTGCCACACACAAATTCAAAAGTTTTATAGTATTTCTATTGCTTCAACATTTTTAGCTGTTAAATAATTTAAATCTTTGCCAACACTTGCCTCTAGTATAACAACATTTTGGTAATCCTTAACGAACAAAGAATCATACAATATTCTACATAGATCAACAGAAGTAGCAAATATTTACATACATAAACACCAGCCGTGTTGGACTAATTTCATCGTGTGTCTTAACCACTGTGGGACAAACAAAGAGTTTGCAAATATTACCTGTGTGTAAGAGAAAACAACACGCATGCATTGATATCAATTTGAATGTATAACTCGTCAGCTGATGCTATCTAACCCCTGCACATCTGTTGACTATCTACAGCATCCACTGAGATCCGCCAGCAGGCCGAAAATAAAGCAAATTTTTTGTAAAATTTCCTATAAATAGCAAAGTTTTCGTTAAATTTTCTACAATTTGCAAATTTGTAAAAATTTTTCTATGAATAGCAAATGTTGGGAAAAGTTCCTTTAAATAACAAATTTTTGTAAAATTTCGTAAAAATAGCAAGTTTTTGCGAAATTTCCTATAAAAACAAATTTAAATAAAATGTTCTATAAATAGCAAATTTGTATAAAATTTCCTTTAAATAGCAATTTTGTGTAAAATTTCCTATAGTAAAAAATTTTGTATAAATTTTGTTATAAATAGCAAATTTTTGTAAAATTTCCTATAAATAACTAATTTGTATAAAATTTCCTATAAATACCAATTTTTCGCAAAATTTCCTAAATTTCCTATAGTTTCTTATAATTGCAAAATTTTCTATAGATAGGAAAAATTAATAAGATGTCCTTTAAAAAGCTTATTTTTACAAAATTTCCCACAAACGTACACGACATGTTTTTGTCATCTGACATGTCAAATTTCCCACTGCAAAATACATACATGTCGTATGTTACTTTTTTAACTTTGTCAGACCCAAAGTCATCTGACAAAATTTCAATTAGAGCGTGCTCTATTTTCTTCTGACAAACCATCTGACAGCACTATTGTTATTCACAAAAACAATTATTTTTCCAATTCAAACAAAAAATTTGTAGAATCAAAACATTTTTTATTATTAATACGATTTCCGTATGACGTGCTAAATTCCCAGTTTGTCATATTTGATAAATACACTGATATTTATTGTTGAGGGAAAGCTAGCTTCATTTTTTGTCTGAAATCGGTCCTATAATTCATATTCAAACAATTTATTTCAGTAAACAAAATACTGAAGAAAACACTGATTTTTTCAAACAAATAATTTAACTGAATCCAACAAAAAGTTAACTGAAATTCACATAAATTTCAAACAAATAATTTAGCTGAATCAAACAAAAAGTTTTTGCACAAGCAATGACGCGCACCCAAGCAATCACTGAAAGAGAAGATGAAGGCAGAGCAGAGCGGCGCACAGTGGAAAATTTTAGTCTTTATCGGATCAAAAATCAGTAACTTTTTTATTCTAAGAGATAGAGTTCTGAAATTTTGCACGAATAATCTTAAATGTATTTGCTATTATTCTATAAAATATGAGCCAAATTAAACCCGAACTTATTTCACAATAAAGGTAAGAATTTTATTTTTTGTATATAGAGATGACTTGAATATGTATTTGGTACAAAATAGTAACTTTAACTTGAAATACATTTTTTTATTATATTAACATTTGTAATGTTTTTAATTTATGTGATGTAACTTTAACCCACATCTAACTTAATATAATTTTATTGATTTGCACTTTTCTCATTTTTAACTGGATTTTGATTTTATAAAATTAAATTTACATGTTCTGTTAGGTATAGTGTAACTTTAAGTGTAAATTTAAGTAATACTTTAACCGTGATATTTTTGTGGTTACTTCATTAAGCTTGAAGAATGATGTGAAACCTTTTTATTAATTCTTCGTCTACTCCAGTTATATCAGCAGATCGTGAAAAATAAAAAAAATCTTCTAGCGGTATTACCATCATTGCTGTTACCACTTCCTTGCCTTGGCTTATCAATAATTCATTCCAACTCTTCACGAAAACGTTTGTGTATATTAGCTTTTTTAAGCTTCTTTATTACTGTATGATTTTCAGTTAACGCTGACAATTTTTGGAATTCACTATTATAACCAATGTGGAGAATCATTTCCATACATCTTATCCACGCGTGGAGGGTCGATAAACCATACTTGAAAGCATTTTCATCTTCTGGTCTCGCAGCTACTCAATGTGTAAATTTTTTTTTAATCTAGCAAAAAAAAATGACATAACAATGCAAAGCTACTTTAACAAAAATCATTTGTTCAACTATCTAAATAACTTAGTTTTTTAACATTATTGAATGTAACTTCTGTTTAGGCAGGAATATGCAGCTAATATTTTTATAGTATTTTACTAATAAATTAAGCTTTACAATTTTTTACATATGAGCGCAGAGCTAAGCAGAGCTCCTAATTAAAAGCCTTACCAAAGTTTTTACATACAGCCAAAACAACATTACATCATTCAGAAGCTAAAATTTCAAACGTTTTCACTAAAACCTGATCCGCTATTTATAAAATCGGAATCTATATTAAATCACCTTTCCCATAAGGTATATAACTTCTTAATTGTAATGTGAATTATATTAAAAATATGCTCTGAAATACGTTTTAGTTTTATAGTTATAAATCGTTGTCGTAAAAAGATGTGAATACGGTCTTTATTTCCGAGTATCGCTATTGACCAAACATCAAATATTTTCCTCAAATTATTAAGTTCGACATCTTAGCTTTTCGATAAAAAAAATTTTTGGTGTAATTCGAACATTTTTAAAAATGAATTATGGGCTGGTCTTACTCTACGATTTTCCACTGTGCGGCGGCTGGCTTTGAGACACATTTTTTTGTTGGAATAAATATTGATCGAAGTCTTCTCTTGTTTATACACACAATGTTTTTCTTCGTCACTCACTGTTGCTGTATCCTTTCCTTGGCTCGACTCGATATGTTTTTCGTCATCATTATATTTTTGTATTTAATGTATTTAACTGAACAATTTAAAAAAAATTGTATACGGGATTCTGTTTTTCATTATTTTTTACCAACCAAAAATTAATTTTTTTTTCTTCTAATGTTTTTGTTGTTTGGAAAGAGTGAAGCGGTTTTTTCTACCTGCTATTGTTTATGTTTTTTTTTACTACAAACCTCGTCACGCTATTTTATCATCTTTCCTATTGTTGTATATTTTTAAAGCGTCACAAAATAGACTGTATGTGTTTTTTGTTGTTGTTTTTAGGTTTTACATAAAGAAGTGTTGCTTACGATCAAAGAAAAAAAATGCAAACAACGACAACATTAAAGAGCGTTAAAGACCAATTACGACCAATTTTTGAATAGTTGTCAACATTTTTGTTGGGTAAATAAAAATCAAACAAAAATATTAATTGAATCAGTATAATAATTCGGCAATAATTTTCTCTGTGTTTTGAAAAATTTTGTTTGCTAGAAATCTATGCCGCAAGGAAACCGCCAGCGGACGTGCAATATTGGCTAATGATTCAGCCGGCAGAGGTTGTTATTTAACAATACCGATAAATGTATGTTCTTTTAACCTTTTAATAAAAATAATGTACATAAATATAAAAAATCGTTTCATTATTGTATCCAAAAGTGACATCTTCGAATTTAAAGGAAAAATTTTAAGATGGCTGAACTCTATTATGGCGCATATAAAAATGTTTTTGGCGGCAACACGTTAATTTCAAACCGAGAACTACTTCTTTTTTTTCTGCAATAACTATGCGAGAAAAAAACAGAGACAATGTCAGAAGCAAATTACATGTACGTTTGTGACCGAATATTATAAACCTTATGTCAAACAGCAATTTTGACAGACATGCACAAGTACATGTGACTTGCAAAGTTGACAAGTCAGATGTAAAAAACACGTCATGCTTCTTAAATAGGCAATGTTTGTAAAATTTTCTATTAATGGAAATTTTTTGTAATATTTTCTGTAATGAGAAAACTTCCGTAAAATTAAACTAACTTTACCAACATTTCACCCTGTTTTTGGTTCGGTGTAGAAGTTCAATATTTTGAATATTGATATCCAAAAATAACTCGCAACTTTTTGCTCCCACGTATTTTAAATTTGTTTAAAAAAGTGGATTTTTTTAATATAAAATTTATTTAAACATTTCATATATTCACCTCAACCAAGTTGAACAACCAGTACGAGTACTTCAACTTGTTGTATTAACACTATTGTCTTCTAGTTGAGTGGTTGAGAAAAAACTTTTTGTTTAACACTTAAAAAAAGTTCGTTTTTTTTATATATTTTTTTCTTTTGTTATAAATAATAGTCATATGCCAACCCTTAAGGTAATAAAATGGCTTAACGCTAGAAATTTTAACAAAAGGTTAAAAAATAAAAACTAAAATCGCACAATGGGTTTGAAAAGAGAAAAAAATTTATGCGAAGTGAGAAAAACACTACTCTTAAAGCCAATATTCTTAACTTTTCTATCGTGGAAATGTAAAATAGTGAACCGTATTGGACAGTTTGGAATATAAATAATAAAGTTTGTATACGAAAAAGCCTTTAAAAAAACGGTGTTACTTTTGAAATGGTACTAAAAAAAACTAATTATTAAAAATTTTTTTTTCAGTTTAAAAATAAGTACGATTTTTTAAAGAACTTTTTTATAATCGCTACTACCTCTAGTGGTGGACAAGGGTACACTTAGTTTGTCATTCCATCTGAAACTTTTTTATTATTCATCTTAGACTCCACAATGTAAAATTCTAGGTCTTTGAGTAATTCAAAGTCGATTAAGCCATGCCCGTCCTTCTGTCTCTATAGAATTTTGTGATGATTGATCCATAATTTACCATTAATTTTATATAAATTTCCCTACTGAAAATCAGTTTGGCACGGCTAAAATTTTTAATTTTATTAATTGAAAATTAAACTTATGAGAAAGTACTAATAGGAAAGGCAATTTTTTTTAGTACTTTTCCACGAAAAGACCTTTTTTAAAGTACTTTTTTAGGAAAGAGTCTTTTTTAAAGTACTTTTTTAGGAAAGGTTCAGTTTTAGTCACTTTTAAGGTAGAGGCTATTTTTTAAAGTACTTTTATAGGAAAGGTTCTTTTTTAAAGTACTTTTATAGGAAAGGTTCTTTTTTAAAGTACTTTTTTATTTAGGGCATAAAAGGGGTGCTTTTTTTTTGAAGAATGGACCATTTTTTAAAAATAAAAACAAAAAATTCAATGGAATGACCAAAATTTTGGCTTGACAACTCACAATTTCATGGCGTTAAATGTTTCAAAATCATTTATGGCAGATCGCCAGCGCGTTTGCGGTTTATAAACTCTGTCCTGTTGGTCCAGCTGTTAACCACTTCCTTAAGCTTATCCGGTCTTATTTCGCCAATAGTGCATCAAATTTGGGCTTCTAAATGACCAATCGTTGTTGGTTTGTCAGCATAGACGCCAGATTTGACGTCCCCTACAAATCAACCGCACGAGGCGGCCAATTCACAGGTTAATATCGTAACATAACTCGGTCACTAGACCTTTCGCTCAACAAAGTGATGGGTTCATGGAACCATTTCTTCTCCAAGTGATTGGCAATGCCACGAGGAATAAAAATTCTAAAAACATTTGCCTGTAGCGTTCGCCATTCACTGTAATTCTGGCACTGGTTTCGGGCTTAAAGACAAAAGGGCCGGTGACGCCTTAAACATGTAAACCGCACGAATCAGTGATTTTTTAGGGATGTAATGCAGTCTTAAGAGTCTCATGAGTATTATGCTCTCTCGAAAGACTACAATTGTGCTTGTTTAGATACCCGATAACCCAGAAATGGGCCTTCTTGCGGTAAATGATTTGACGCTAAAAGTCTGGTTCAACTCCCTATTTGTTCTCACGCCATTCATCGAACACACCATGTAATTGATAGTACGCTGACTTTAATTCTTGATACACTTGGATCTTATATAGATATAGGCCAAGATATTTTTCTTCAAAATTTTCCAGGTAGTTGACGAGCAGTGGCCGAGCTCAACAACTTGGCATCGGTTTGATAAATTCGAGTGCTTGTTTTGCATGAACGGTTCGAGCTCGATTTTAATAATTATTATCTAAAAGAAACAAGCACCCTTTTCATAATAAGAGGTGAAAAATATGAGCTGCTACAGCTTATCAATTATGAAAGAACAGAGGGAAGAAGTAGAACTCGTAATTTATCCACAATTCTGAGATCCAATGGACTTCACATTGCAAGATGCCATTTAATAATAAAATATACATGACATTTTATAAGAATAAATTGTAATTGTATTTAAATATTTATTAATGGATATGCAAATAAAGAAAGGGGAATATTAGTTAGTTAAAAACTGTATGTTTAATTAAATTTTTATTTTTTAACTTATTAAAAACAAGTAACAATTTTTAAGCTTTTAAGATTAAGAATTATCTTTTTAAGGATTCAAAAGTTAAATGGTTTTTTTTTAAATAAAATTTTTGTTTTATTTTTTAAGTACTTTCTTAAGAAGTCTTTTGCCAGAATGAAAGTTTTATTTATTTAACGCTCACATCGAACATTTTTCCATTAAATTTGCCTTGTCATCTTTGGAATCTTTCAAATATTTTCTTGCATATAATCGCTTGCTTATATTTTGATTTCCAATTTATTAGGATTCCACATTTCCTTACCGCACGTCATTAAACAAACAAATCACGTAAATATATTTGTTAAAATTATGATTTAAATTTACATCTTAAAAAACACAAAACTTTTCATAAAAAGCATAAAAAGTTATATAAAGAATGTGGAAAAATGAACTAAGTTTTAAAAAGACTTATAGAGTGACACACACACACTTAAATACTCCATGTGTGACTACCCCTTGCGAATGGGTAGTCATCTTGTTGTGTTGCAAGGGCTTTAATACGAGGACTTTTAGATTGCTGGGGGTAGTGACGTGATTCGCTAATGGTAGGGCCTTTTATGCCTGTTAAAACGAAGAAATTTCCGCCCCTACACACACACACACATACACACACACACACACACAAATGAAATAAGTTATATCCCAGTTGGACATGTCTTGTAGATATCCTTATCGACGCGTGTACAACCATAGAAAATCCCTGACGAAGCTTGGGCGACTATCCAAACAAATCGTTGACGACTTTTTCACACAAGTGTCGGGAAAATCGTTCAAGACATATGAGCGATATTATCGCTCATGGTCGTTGACGATATATGGGCAGCACAGTTGTTGACTATACACAGCTTATTAAGTCATTGGCGGTAATTGCCCTGGCCAGGGTCAACGGCTTACGTCTAGGGAGAGCTGGTCAGGTTAGAGCAGATTGTATGAGAGATTTGCTATTTTTACTGATGGTTCCTAGATAAGGCGCGCGGGATAAGGGGTTTACCTTGAGGATATATATTAGGGCGGGTCGATTTTTTTTTAAAAATCGTATAGCAAAAACGTAATCTAAATAAAATTCTAAGAAAATTCTCCGAAGAAACCATGGGTCTAAAACAAAATCCTAATCCGCGCCTCTCGACTTGAAAATTTGGCTGCCCGCCTTGGAAAAAAAAATTTTTTTTTGAAAAAATAGCTTTTTCCAAAAAGAAATCGAATTTTTTTTAATAAAATGGTTTAGTAAGGTTATTCTTTTGCACTTTATATTTTTTTACAATCAAAATTTTTTTTACATTGAAAAAATTTTCACCCAAGTAAAAAAATTTTCAAGTCGAGAGGCGCGGACTAGGATTTTGTTTTAGACCCATGGGTTCTTCAGAGAATTTTCATAGAATTTTATGTAGATTACGTTTTTGCTATACGATTTTTAATTTTTTTTTCATCCATACAAATCGGCCCTAATACGGCAGTATATTTTTGGCGGGGGTTCTAGGAATTTTGAAGGCCGTAGATTTGGTAAGGGGTAACATTGCAGGAACTCAAAGGACACCATATTTGTATGTGATATATGTGATGCTCTGTTTTGTGAGTTCCAAACTAGTGAAAGATTTTAGAAGAGCTCTAAGGGAAATATAAGGAGAGTATGTACTTTGTGAGTGTATGTTAGGTACGTGGTCACTGCAACATCAGCGAAAATGAAATGGACGATGAGTTCGCGAGGCTGGGCTCGAAAATAGTGGATACTGGCTGTGTGGACAAAGTCAGACCTCCAATAGGCTTTTGATTTATTAGGGAATGTGTTCTAAACTTCACATTTGGCAATGTAGGCAGCAGGATAGCAAAAAACGTTTTAACGGGCAGGATTTATTATTTTTTTTTATTTTGTTTTTATCAAAGATAATGATAATAAAAGTTTTTAATTTTCTTTAGTAGAGGTCAACGTAAGCGAGCATTGCATGCATTTTGTCCTTAATGTGGTTTGAAACGCGATAAAATGCGTGCAATGGTCAATAAGGTATCATTCAAGGCAAATTTAAGAAAATGTTTCCAAAAAAAGTCGTAAATACGATTTCAAACACGACAAAATATCAGTTTGTTACTTAAGTATTCGTCATCAAAGTTATATATTTAGGCGACAAACTCAAAAATGTCCTGCATACATTGTTGACGACATTTGCGTCTAGGACCATTTTGCCAACTGGGATATGACTAAGTTCACCTTTGTATTTGCAAACTTTTTGAGATAAAACCGTGACAGTTTATGTTGGGAGAGTTAAACTTATTTCACTAGCTGGAAATTGGGAGATAAATTTTGTTACTATTTTTTAAATATAAAAAAAATATTCCTTCACTATTTAAAAACAAAAAGGAACTAAAAATAAACCAAAACAAAAAACCAAATTTTTTTGAAACTAAAAATACTTTTTGTTTTATTATATTGCTTTAGCTATAAGTGCACATAGGAAAAATGTGGTTCAATATAGTATAGATTGCTAGGAAGGCCATCCAAAGCCAGCTCTCTTTTGGGACCGTTAGCAGTCCCTTTGTGATACCCAACGCCAATGCCCAGCTAACAGCCCAGCGACTTAATAGGTTACACTGTACGTTTAAGCCAATTTCATTTTCCTAATTCAAAAAAAAGCAACTTTAGCTCCATCCTAAAAAGATCACCTTAAGAGGCAGACACTGGTTTTCCCAGGCATCTTCCCCTTATGTCCTGTATTCGAAAGTATTCACAAAAAAAATTAACATTAAAACACTTTGCAGTCAAATTTAAACATGTTTCATCAAGTTAAACGAAGCATGGTTTGCTTATTGTGTATGCATTGAAAATTTTTGTGCTGCAGAATGTTTTTAAAAGAGTATGCTGCCTTACAACTGACTTTTTGGAGCCCATCCTTGCATCTTCCTCCTCGTCATGGCAACTTCTGCAGTAGATATTGAGTTCCAGACCCATTCTACCCATATGGGTCCTAACCGGCCAAAAACAAGCTATTACAGAGATCACTGTCCTGATGTCCACCATCCTCAATTGAATGTAAAAGTCCATCGTTTACCTTAGTGAGGCCACAGATAAGGAGCATATAATAAAATAGTGTTCGCGCTGAATAAGAAAGTTATAGTAGGCCAGTGGAAAGCCAAAGAAGTGATCGACGAATCCATACGACCAACTTGTTTGATAAGCTCATCTGCATCTTGGTTATGTCTGCAGTTTGTATACCCTGGTATCCACAATAGCTAAATAGTTTGCCATTTTATTTAAGGCCATCTGACATTCTGCTCTTAATGGCTTAATATGGTCATGAACAATTCCGTACGATTGAAAATATTATGATCTATTTGATAATAAGTAAGAAAAGATAAACTCACTGTTTATTGTTGGTGTTTTGTTTTGGCTTTGATATTGTTACGGGTAAGACTTTTAGTGTTTATAATTCTTATTCGCTTTAGGGTTTTATTTGTATAATATTTTTGGCCTTTCTAAAATCTTTGGAAAAGGTTTCCTGATGAGCTGGCCTAAGCTTTCCCTCAACAATAAATTTCAGTGTATTTATCAAATATGAAAAACTGGGAATTTAGCACGTCATACGGAAATCGTATTAATAATAAGTTTTTTTTTGTTTGCCGAAATCATATTGCAAATAAATTATTCTCTTTCACAATCACGTTATGTATGTACACAGTCGTTTACGTTTTAATTGTGGCCAGTCAGATGTTCAAAATCAAAGCATAATGTTTTGCTCATTTTATAGTTTTTTAATAGAACATAATTTAGAACTACAATGAATTATGGAAAATATATAACTTTTGTTTAATAGGCACCATCGCTTGACAATGAAGACATTGATGGCAAATCATATTGGCGGATGGATGGACGGACATGCTTTAATCGACTCAGTAACAGTGAATGGTGGTTCCAAGAGGATGGTATCAATTTCCACACAGCCAACGAAACAATGGATCTTTTGCGCGAGAAATTCAATGTCCGTGTAATCGTCGTGGTGATGCTAATTGGCCGCCATGATAATGTGATTTAACATCGCTGGATATCTTTCCTTGGGTATATTTTAAAGAAAAAGAGTTTGTCAATAAGCCAAGAACAATTCAATAGCAAATAAATGACACTGAACTTCAATTATATCTCAGAGTCATTACAAATATGGACTATCGGATAGAGGCATGCCACCGAGGCCGTGTCAAGCATTTGGTCGATATTTTGTTTAACACAGAATTGTCATAGATCCTTCTTTCATAATATAAAATCTTAAGATAGTTTCCTGAAAACTTTATGTTCTATTTACAATCAACGTCGTGCGTTTTGGTTGGATCACCCTTTACCATCCAATAGGGGTATTTTTATACCCTTCACCTCAGGTGGAAAAGGGTATATATAAGTTTGTCATTCCGTTTGTAATTTCTACAATATTGATCTTATACCCTATAAAGTATATATATTCTGGGTCCTTATGAGGAGAGAAGTTGATTTAACGATATCCGTCCGTCTGTCCGTCTGTCCGTATTACGTTTGATATGTGTTTTCCGGAGACTCCAGACATGATAGCGGCTAGGATGTTTTACATTTATGTCACATATAGTCTACCATCGGTTGCTATTGAAATTCAGCTAGATCGATCCGCAAACGGCTGAGATATGAGCAAAAAACCACGACTACCTCTAATATTTTCCAAAAATCCCTTGTGGTTGTTGTAATTTTATTACTTTTTGCTGTATATCTGGGGAACGGCAAAAGCCAAAGTTTCCAAATTAGAAACACACATTTAGGTAGCCAATGCACACCATCCTACAAAATGTGGGCGGGATTGGAGAAGTGGGGTGGTACCTATAGTCCAAAAAAAATTAAAAATTGTATAAAAACCTAAATTTTAGGGCTGCCATATGTCCTATGGATATGGCTTGTATACCAAAATATCGAAAATTTTTAGTCGAACATATTTTATAAAAAATTCAGAAAAATCGGTTCAGATACAAAAAAGTTTTGACCAAAATTAATTTTTTTTTTTAAATACCCACTTTCGGGAACCATAGATCTCCCCGAGTCCAAGCTTTATAACACAAGTAAATGGTGAATTCCTTCTTAAACACGTCGGTATATAAATCTGTCAAATCGGTTAAAAAATGGCAGAGTTATAACCAAAATACTGAATTCCCAAAAATTACTCATTTTTATTTTTTATAATTAAGTTTGTTAAAATATATACAAGTGTATATAAATGTATATAAATTATTTCTTAACACGCCGGTATATAAAACAATCAAATCGGTTAGATAATGGGCAATTTATTAGCAAAATACTCCAAAAATGGGCTAAAAAACATCAAAATTTTTATACAATCCTACATTTTAGGGCTGCCATATGACCTATGGAAACGACTTATGTATCAAAACATCGCCAATTTTTAGTAGAACATATTTCCCAAAAAATTGGTTGTTAAAACACAACATCCGACATAATGTGGGCGGTTTGGATAAGTGGGCGTGGCACAAAATATAATTATTTATATCAAGAATGGTGTTCACATAATTTTTTGTTCTTATTGCACCATGGTGAAGGGTATATAAGATTCGGCACAGCCGAATATAGCACTCTTACTTGTTTTTTTCAAAATCAAGCTATCCGTTCAGAAATTGCATAGAAATTGCGAACGAATAAAAACAGTTTCTTACTTACTGTAGCTTTTCATAAATATTAGTTTTTACGCAAATAGTTTTTTCCTTCTTTTAAGTATGAATTTTAAATCAGGTGAATTTTTTTAAAATAATTAAAACAAAAACTATAAATATTATTTCTACATACTTGATGAATCTTTGAAAACGTGAGTTTGTATAAAGTTTTCCTTTCTTTTCTTTCCCACTTTTTGCGTAGTTAATAATTTAGTTTTTCTTGAAATTTTTTTTTCTGTTGTTTTCTTCTTTTCCTCACTCAGTCAGTCAGTCAGTCATTAATTCATCATGGAAAGTACTTTAAAACCACCGGAGCGTATAAGTGTGATTTAATTATGAGAGCGCCATGAAAAAAAAAAACGTATACGTACCCCAGTACGTATGAATGATATTGGTTGTGTGTATGAAATGGGTGGCAGGGGTTGAAGGGATTTATAAGGTTTTCAAACGATCAGGATGAAGTATGTGCATATGTTCATAGGAACTTAGCAGGGGGTGTTTATGATTTGTTTAAATATTAATCAGAAATTTTGATATGAAAAAGAAAATTTCATTATGTATTTCACAAAGAAATAATTACATATAAATAGGAAGATTTTATTATTCAAACAAAGAAATAATATGCGGTGATGTGTTTTTTTTGCTGTTGTTGCCGTAAAGCTTACTGTAATAAATGAAGCATAAAGTTTTAATTATAATTTTTTGTTTTTGTTAAATTCAATTAAAAGAATTTCATACTTAAAGTTGTTTTAAGGAATTTGTCAATATTTTTTTTTTTTAATCAAGGTGAATTTTGAACAGAGTGAATTATTGGAATTATAAAATAAAGACAAAGAATGTTTCAAAGATATTCTATTTCTTTAATTAAATTAAGTAAAAATTTTATATTGGTAAATCTTTAATACCCTCCATGATGAATTAAAAATTTTTTGGATGGGATTTAATAACAAAAACCTTTTGTTCTATATGATCATTTGTATGATTATTTTAACAAGGTTATAATTCAATTTGTTGTTATAAGAACGCTTAAATCATCTTATGTTTTAAAAGAACATTAACAAAGGTTGTGTTTTCAAGCACGACAGAACTTGTTATTGTAAAAATAACCCAAAATTTGTACCCCCATATTCATAAAAAATTTTTTATAATTATGAATGGCTTATTGAACAAGTTTTCTTAGTCCTTTTATAAACATGAAATGTTTTTTATTAACTTGGGGGTAAATTTTAATCAAATACTTTTTTAATTTTATTTAAAAATGAGCAATAAATGACATTATTAATGTTCCCGTCGTTCATATAAGGAGCATAGAGCCCCAACAAAAACTGTCCATCTTTATCTGTCCAGCTAGTTTGCATATTTGACGCAATTTGTCTCCCCATGTATGAGCCCGCCGACCTCTTATACAGCTGCCTTAGGGATTCCACTCGATCGCTGTTCTGGCAATATCTGTGACCGGTTTTCGTATGGTGTGACCAATCCTGTATTTTAATAGTTTTGGATGATTAGACTGTTGCTTGCTATGTATTGTGGCCAAAAGACTCGTAGGATTCTATACAGAAAAAAATTTTCATCAGTTAACGCATTAATCAAAAATAAAATCAGTTTTAATTAAAAATTTAATCAAGTGAATTAAACGTTTAATTAATTGAATTAAACGTTTAATCACGTGAATTAAACGTTTAATTGATATTATTAATTTGTTTACTGGTGCATATTAATATTGTCAATTAAACGTTTAATACACTTGATTAAAAGTTTAATTCACTTGATTAAACGTTTATTTCAGTTGATTCAATTTTTAATTAAAACTGATTTTATTTTTGATTAATGCTTTTACTAGTGCAACATTTTGTTCTGTGTATCAAGGCATTTGTATATTAAAACTTGCATATCACGTGGGGCAGTACGCCACGTTTCGCAATTGTATAATAATGTTGATCGGACATTGGAGTTGAAGATTTTTTTATTTAACACGGCGAGAGAGAGTTGAATATGGAACTCATATTAAGTTGGTCATAGGCTTGAGTGGCCTTTTTTATTCGATTGGAAATATCTGCAGCCGAATCGCTTGATGTTGTGATGACAAATTAACCTCCTCCATTGTAAAGATGTTTAAGTTTTCCGTGTTCATTCGCATCGCTTTACTTTTGCCAATATTAGTCTTAAGACCAGCGTTCTTGGCCATCTCCGCAAGACTTTGCCGTTGCATGCTCATATCGGAGTATCGGTGAAGGAAAAGGAGATTCTCATCCGCATATTCAAGATCATTTAACCGATTTAGAACTCTCCAACTAATACCAATGACAATATTTAACACAATGTTAAACAAAAGTGGGAACATCACGAAACCTGGGCGTACTCCTGTACCAACATTAATCTTTCTGCTCAGTGCGCCTTCGTGCTAAATGCTACAACTTGTACTTACAAACGTGTTTTAATGAGTTGGATTATTTTTTTTGTGGGACATCTTTACATTGGAATTGTGACATTGTGATTGAGAGTATCAAATAATTCTTCGAAGTAAATGAATATTAGATTTAGAGGAGACCGCAATTCGACCGACTTTTCCACTATAATTCTGAGTGATTTGACATGACCAATATATGATTTGTTTGGACAAAAGCCTGGCTGTTACGTTCTGAGTGTTTTACCATCAGAGATTCCTTTGGTTATTATAGAGGTCATTATTTTGTTCACCATACTGAGCAGAGTGATTACTCGCCAGTTGTTACGGTTAGTTAGGTCGCCCTTTTTTTTTTGGCAATTTTATTTTTACGCCTTCTTTGAGCTCTCCAGGTACTCTTTTATTTGTCCATATAGATTCTTTTAAATGACGAAGGATTTGAGCGATAGTTTAAGGCTCTAGTTTATTAGTTCCGAATATATGTTATCATTTCCTGGACTATGATTGTTCTTGAGCGTCTTCATAGCAGATATAATATCAGATACTGTTGGGATGAGCGGTGGATATATTTTGTATTTCTTCGTGGGTGGTGCAATTACATATACTCGTCATAGTTTTGCCTCGGGGATAGAATTAAGGAATAAAAGTCGGCCAATAGATCACGCTGTTCGTCTTTAGACGTTTTGAGTATTCCATCATAATTTCTGAGTGGTTAACCAGATACGTCCGGCTTCTTTGAAAGCTTTTTGACGAGTTTGTAGAAATCTCCACTGCGATTTGTGTCGGCAGCCGCTTGAGCTTCCGTGGCTTTCGTGACTATAGATTTACAGAATTTCAGTTTGTGCCACGCCCACTTTTCCAATCCAGCACATTTCTTATATATGCTGTCTGTATATTGATAACCGTTCTATTTGTATAAAATTAGGAACATTTTCCACTTACCGTTAAAGGGAATACTATTTTGTACCCGCCTACTAAACAAATTACGCCCACTTTTTAACTGATGTTGCAAATTGATTGCCATGCTGAGTATGTATAAATATTTTTCAATTTAAATTTATGTTTAATTGAAATTATGTGTTTTTAACAACATTTTAAGGTAATTTTTCGAACATGGGATAACCTTAATTAATATATTAAAAAATTTGCGCTTAGTTAATTTTATACCATATTTATTGGTAATTTTACCTTTTGGTGTGCGTTCTTACTTAACAGACAGGCAGATTAACAAGGTTAAATCGAAAATTTTTTTACAAAAATTGAGGTCTGTCAAGGATATTTTTAAACGGAGATACAAAATTAAAAGTTGGTGGTTTATTTTATAAAGTTTTTAACAAACTCCTATCCAAATTTTCCACATACTACTTCTTCAGAGGAAAACAAATTTAAATTTTTTTTCCTTGTTCTGGCAACACTGAAGTCTTACATTTACTTTCCTACACCGTAACAACAAAATGAATTAGCGCAAAATTTTTAGTGTTGCGTGAAATTGACTTGTTAAAGGAAAATTGCAAAAAAAATATTTGTATCCCTTGAACAAGCATTTAGTTGTTGTAAAATGCGGAGAAAACTATTATTAAGAATAAAGAAGAAGGAGTTCTGCTTCAAGCTAAATTGGCTGAAGCATAAGAGAAGATTTTTCTTTGAAAACCCGATTACATGGTGATGCAAAAGTTAAGAAAAAAATCAGCCGAGGCTCTCGTATAATAATTCTAAGTTATTGGACTCCAATAGACAACAAAACTACTTAACAATCATTAGTTTATTTGTAAAATAACTCTTATTATAAAAAATATACTCCAAAATTGTAGGATTGCCCTTTAACTGATTTTGAAAATTCTTTCTTTATTTAAAAACAGATAAGTTTTGTAGTTTCTAAGAAACCTCCGCATTTATGATCGTTTAAGCTAAAAATTATTTTTCAATAATAACATCCTTTTTCTTACTTTAAAAATAAAATAGTCCTCATCCATATTATGAAACATTTGCTGCAAAAACTTTCTTCAATTGTCTTTTGAAACTGAATTCGTGTCCATAATAATTTGGCTTAACAGCATTGGGTCATTTTCTATGCCTTCTCTCTTTCGTTTAAAAACAAACGTACAAAAAATGCTTGCACATGAAACCAGGGTTTAAAAAGCTGCAGTCAAAATCAAAAATTTGCGTTTTCTTCCACTTTCTGATTTTTCATTAGATAAAAATAAACTGTTGCCTTTACTTCTGATTCATTAAATGAAAACAGTCGTAGTAAAGGCAAACGCAAAAAACGAAAATTTGAAAACAACAAAGAACATCGGCACTCGACATGTTCGGAAGTGTTTCGTTTGACAGACTGAAACTTTGTGTTGTGTTTTTTTCCGCATTTTTTGGTTTTTTTTAATACATGTGTACATAAATACATACGTTTTATTTAATTTCAAAAAATTAAAAAGATTGTTAAGCATTAAAATAAATACATATCGACCCATTTGCGCAAAATTATCGTATGTTACAAAAACCTAATTTTACAGGACAGTCATTTTTCTACTTTTCTTTGCGTTTGCTTGCAATATAATAATGAAAATATACATTCAATTTTTGAAGCAACGAAGTGGAATTCGCCTATAATATTTTGTCAGGTGACGTCTCTTTGAATGTAGAACAAGATTGCATCAAAAACTCAATTTCCAAAAAATTTGCATATACGATAATTTCGCGCAAAGGGGTATGTATTTATGTACACATGTATTATTAAAAAAAAAAATTCGGAAAAAAACACAACGTCCCATCTTCGGTAACTACGGGATTTTTTAAAAGTTTCATGGCCATTTTCTCAATGTACCGTCAAACTGCCTGTTACTTAATGTCAACATAAATTTATTAGACCGATAAACTGTCTGTTAACAATTTTGGGTTTCTCAATATACCGACAAAAAACATGGTTTTAAGCTGGCAACACCTCTCAAAATACATGTAAAAGATGGGAGTCAGCTGATTGAATTTATCTGTACGGCAAATAAAAGGAAAATAAATAATCGGCAGATGAGTGCTGGTTAGCTTTGCGACAGAATATAAGCAAATGAGACATTGAGAAAACCAAATTTCTTAAATGTGCAGTTTTTCGTTGGGAAAAAAGTTAATCGTGTAATGAGAAAACGGCCATCAGTCTGTCAAACCAAACACTTTCGAACATGCCGACTGCCGATGTTCTTTGTTGTGTACAACTTTTCGTTTTTTGCTTTTGCCTTTACTGCGACTGTTTTCATTTAATGAGTCAGAAGTAAAGAAGTCCAATGACAAATGAAGATGTCGAAGTTGCAGCACAATCTTATGACTTTTACTATCTCAACTGCAGCTTTTTAAACGCTGCATGAAACAAATAACACTTTTCCATTCGTCTTTCGCCTTAAATCAACAAACTCAAATGTTTTGACGCAAATATTTTAGAAATAGATGAGCTATGATTCACTTTGTTATAACAGGAAACGAAACTTTCTCTCATAAATATAAAAAAATTATTTTGACTTGCTTAAATAAACTAACAACGTACAAGCATTTAACAAAAATAAAATTTTGGGTTACACATGTTGAGTTTCAAAGGTTGAGTTCCAAAGCAACTCGCTTTTGATCAGAATTGGGTTTAGGTGACAGGTCTGATTGACTACACAAGAACACAATTTTAATGTGAAATGCTCATACATATCGCACTTGTTCCTCTAAAGGCCATCTCAAAACTTGCACATTTTCACTTTTTGCAGGAAAATTATAAACAGAAGTCATATCTACTACCCACTGTAAAAATCTTAGTTCAATTTCTCCAGTAGCTTGCCAAAAAAATACTGGCGTGTCCTCCTTCAAAGGATTATGGCAATAGTTCCTGATCGGTGGCGACTCTTTCTTTACTTAGTTGCTATTAAGTTAGATTTACAGGCAATTCACATGGAGGCTTTTACGACGTCGCTTTGTCGACGTCTCTTTTGGTTTGTTGGCAAGCGGTGTAGAGAAGAAAGAGGGGTAAACAAAACGACTCGTTTTGTGTTTTCATGTCGTTTTTTATATTTCTCTTTTAACTTTTTCTTTTTACGCTTAATTCTTTTTCTTACTATGAAGTGTGTGGTTGAAACTACAGTGAGTCCTCGAGTATCGATAACAGACGGGACCGGCAGCATTCTTGATTATTTTTTTTTTTTGGTGTGTTTCATATTTTATATAAATATGTAATGTATTAAATAAATAAATTATTATAAAATTATGTTAACATAGGGAAAAAAGTAATTGGCAGAATATGCTTCCAGTACGTTGGGAAATTCTCTATCTTCGTTTATTTAAATTTGTTTTGATTGTTCTAATTTAAAGGAAAATATAATTTGTTTATAATTTCGGATAACAGAGGTGATTTAAATTAATGCAAAAACAAATTATCTTTTCCAGTTAATTGATGCTGCAAGTTAATCGAATGACGGATAATCAAGGCCATACTGTAAATAAAAAAAGACATGCAACCAAAAATCATCGTATGAACGCAAAGAGATTTTGGAAGTTGCTTTAAAAGGCAATCAAGATAAAACGACGTCGTAAAAAGCCCTCTTGTGAATTGAGTGTTAGAAAACAAACGTTTGCATGTCATTGATGCCGGAAAGATGCAGATTTATTTCCTTGTAATTTCGTATTTGTTAGGATAAGTTGCATACTTTTTGTTTTTCACTCTGTTTGAATACTTATTAGCGTATTCCCACAGGAATGCCATGGTTTAGTTAATTCACCTGTTGTGTTTTTATAATTTGTTGATTTTCAATTTGAGATTTATAAAGTTGATTTAATCCCGAATTCGAAAGTGAAACTAGATTGATTCTAACATAAAACACTTACCCCAGAGAACCAGAGACAGAAGGAGAATATTATTATGATTGATTTAGTAACCCGTTTTACACCTTTCAGAATTTCAATTATAAAACACCAGCATCATGCACGACATGGTTTCTTCTTTAAAAATTTGATTTATTTATCTAAATATAAACTAAATGAGAACTTTTGCCTTCAATTTATCTTTTTAAACGTGAAAATAATGTATGCTTTTATTCTTGTTCTGTTGTTGTTGTTGTTTCTACTCTAAACAGGCAAATCGTTTATTAACTATTACTTGTGTGGTGTTGTTGTAGCTTTGAAAGTAATCCCATTTAAGATTGTTTTAAGTACGTTTGAGTATTATTCGTACTAACATTTTGAAGTACGAATCGTACTTAAAGTATATTTAGGTTGTTTTTTTTAAGAGTGACACAATTTTAAAGCCTGACAAAACAAGGAAATATATTTTTAATGTCAATGAAACGAGCTTTATTGTAAAGAACATTTCATGAAATTAATGTTTAAACATGATTTCTGCCATGTGGCCTCCACGGCTGGCGCGCAGAATCTGAAACACCAATTTTCAACAACTTTCCGCATTCTGCCCATCATCGTTTTTGAAGACATATGTGCCAAAGACTCCGCCAGCCCATAAAGCGCACCAAGCAGTTATTTTCTGTGGATGAAATGGTGTTTTGACAAAAGCTTGTGGATTCTCCTCTGCTTTTTTACGCACCCATTCAAGCAGAAATGGACTTCATCGGAAAATAAAATTTTGAATGGGAATTATAAATCAATTTCAATTTGTGCTTCAGCCAATTCGCCGAATTATTTTAATTACGAATTGGAAGAATTTGCAAGCGTTGCTCTGGTGCAAGTCGATTTATAATTAAATTTTAAAGCAAACTAAACAAAAAGCAAGTTTCGGCTTTTAAATGGGTGCTGAAATAAAGCAGTGATGCCAACTCAAAGTTGTGACACTTTGAAAAAACACCCTTTATAAAAAACTTAATTGATCCAGAGTATTTTTCTTTCTGTGTAGTTGTCTTACCTTTTTCTAAATGTAGGAGTTTAAATGGGGTTCGTAACTTTCAATGCTTCTAGAGATAAATTTCAACAATTTGCAAGCGTTGCTCCGGCGCAAGTCGATTTATAATTAAATTTCAAAGCAAACTAAACAAAAAGCAACTATCAGCTGTTAAATGAGTGCTGAAATAAAGCAGTGATGCCAACTCAAAGTTGTGACACTTTGAAAAAACACCCTTTATAAAAAACTTAATTGATCCAGAGTATTTTTCTTTCTGTGTAGTTGTCTTACATTTTGCTAAATGTAGGAGTTTAAATGGGGTTCGTAACTTTCAGTGCTTCTAGAGAAACATTTTGGTTATATATGGATTCCAACATAACAGGGTAGCTTTATGAAAACCCCTGCATATATTTTGTTTAGCACAGTTTTATTTAAAAAAAAAAATATAATTTTTACATCATTTTAAATACATAAAATTCCCCTGTTAATAAACAGAAAAGTTAAATTTTTAAAACTGTCTTAAGTTTTACCAACAATTCCCATTTTCACCTGCAGTTTTCCTGTTAAATTATTTAAGTTTAAAAATCCCCTTTAAGCTACAGACTATTTAGAGCAGACGAGCAGACGTTAAAAACAGCAATTTTGTGTCCCAAAATTTTACAACTAAATACGTGTGAAAGTGTGTGTTAATGCAGATTTGTTAGTAAAAGTATTTAAATAGAGAACAATATGTAGTTACATGATCTTGTGTAAATAGAAATGTTTTTGGACAATTTTGTAATCACACACATATTTAGTGGGGAGAAATAAATAATTTCCAAAAACAATAGAAACCAAAATTTATAATGGCGAACACATTATTACATTACACCGAGTGGTAAGGCATGGCGCTATAGTCGGTGACAAGGATACTGAAAATGCAGTCATTTTATGAAAAAAAAACTAATAATTAAATACTTTTTAAACTTGAGACACAGATACCAAATTTTAAATTATGAAGATAATTTTTATTTTTTTCATTATTTTATTAATTTTTTTTATATTCATATTTTTTAAACGAAATCAACATTTGGTTTACAGAACTTTTATTACAATTTTTGTTTTTAAATTTCTAGTTTCCAGATTTTTAATCACTTAAATTACTGATTAAATTATACACAATAAACTAGAACAAGCCAAAAATGTTTCTTAGTCTGTGCCGAATCTTTGGCACCCTCCATTAAGCATTCAAACATTTCGAGAGTGGACTTTAATTGAATTATAATTTAATCTTCAAAAATCTTAAATTGGACATATAAGCACTAAAAAAAGAAAAATCAATCCATCCGTAAATCAAGCGGTGTCAATTGTACGGTAAGTACACAGAGAAAATTAAAAATTTTCTCTAATCACCAATTTTATACTAAATTCATAGAATCAAGCAACCCATTTGTTGATTTTGCTCCTATTACCAAAATGATTATATTGATTACTAAAAATTGTATAAATTTAATATTTTGAATATTTTTTTTTCAATAAACAATATTTTTAATTTTAATTAAAAATATGATCAAAAAACTTTGCCGTTTCAAACAATGTGTTGATTGATTTTGACAATTTCCAACAACAATTTCACAAGTTTAAATCATTTTATTTTAAACAAAATAATTTTTTGGTATTTGATTATTATTTTGATTCAAAATTTATTTCAAATATCAAGTACAGAAATGTTTGATTCAAGTACGAATAGTCCGAAAACGAGCTTAGTTAAGGCAAAAGTGATATACAATTTAATCTCAAATTGTGCTTGATTCAAGAATTTCTGAGTTGGTTTTTAATCACAAATTCGTTTTTTCTTTGCGTGTATATATAAAATTGTGACGTAACTGACCGATTCATCATTGCACAGCCTAAACGCCTTAAGCTAAAAACTTAAACTTTAGACTGGAGGTTGGTATGTCCCCAAATCAATCCCTTAACACGGGATTTTTGAAAATTCGCATGTTTATGTCGGGTAAAAAGGATAAAAACGCGTTAATTCGGTTACCTTATATCTCCAGAACTAAAAAAGATATTAAAAAATGTAATAGTTATCGTTGTTTTTTTTTTTTGGAAAAAAGTTGACAGGCGTTTGGAACTTTTTTTAAATTCGGCCCTTTTAGGGAGTAAACGGGTGAAACCTGTATCTTTCTTTCCTTTAACATAATAAATATAGAAATAAAGTTTATCTCACATTCGAAACTAATCTAAAAAGTACAATTACGAATTCGGTACTTTTTCGAAATCCGAACGTTTAAGGGGCAAAAGCCTTAACTATTCTTGGTACTTTTTTTTGCAAAACTTTTTTCTCCATTCATTGGCTTATACGTATTAATTTATGGGCTCCCATCACAATATTGAAATTTTTGATACTTAAGTTTAGAGAAAAAAGGACTAACAAATGGGGAAATACAACAAATTAAATACGGGGAATTAAGGCTTTCCCTCAACAATAAATTTCAGTGTATTTATCAAATATGAAAAATTGGGAATTTAGCTCGTCATACGGAAATCGTATTATTGATTAAATTCTTTTCTTTAGCTTATTGTTTTAAAACTGGTACTTTCTTTAACTATAATATTCAAATGCAATGTCCTGAGTGGATTTTTTGGTACTTTTTTGTTCTTTAATTTGTGTGTTTTGAATTTCCGTTAGTATAGTGCCTAGAAACATAAAATTAAACGTGCAAGGTCATGAGTGAATGAAATTTTGAAGGTCCTTAGTGAGGGAGAATCTGTAGGAGGGTTTTTGTTGTGTATTGTTTCGAGAAACTTAAAATTAAGCATGCAAGGTCGTCAGTAAATGAAAATCTGTAAGAGGGAACTTCTTGGTACTTTTTTGTTTATGAACTGGTATTTTTGGTCATTTTCGTTAATATTATTGCAACTACAAATATAAAATTAAACATGTAATATCCTGAGCGGATGAGAATAACTGTTTGGTAATTTTTTGTTTTACAACTGGTCGTTTTTTAATCTAGAAACATAAACTTTGGCATATAAATACTTATGTATGTCTACGAAAGAAAGGGAGATGCTCACGAATTAGGGGAATTAATGCTTAATATGTTATATTATTTCCGTAATCAGTTTAATTTGAAAATTAAATGTATTTAACTAAATAATTTTAGCAAATAAAATTTGGGAATTTTTTCTTCTTATTTGATTGGTTTTCGCAACTGATTCCAGTTTGGATTGTTTAAAGAACGTTTTAGGGTTATTTGTACGACTCGTACTAAAGGCAAGTGGAAAGGCCTGCGGGTAATTTGTGCCAATTGTTCTTAAAGCACTTATCCCGTGACCAATGAAAGCAATATTATAATAAATAGGAACGAATTGTGATGTGTGAATGCAAGACATATCACTTTACTAGTCACAACGTGTTCAAAGTGTAGCTACTCCAGAGGAAAAGTATTTGACATAAAATTAGCCATGAGACTGGATTTTGTAAGGACAGTGGCTGATTCCGTCTGGTTCTATTTCTTTATATGAATGGAATCTATCATATTAACATGTGTCAGTCGGACCAATACCTCCGGTAGGCATGACATTAATCGAAATTTAATGCTATCCATTTAGGTTATTTTAATGACCTGTCTCAAACTCTCGAAAACTTGTCAAAGGACATCGCCATATTAAAGTGACAAGTCCCCTTCATATATAGTTTTAGAACTAGGAGCGATCAGTATCGCTTTAAAACTGTCACGTGACAAGTTTAGTGTTAATTCCCTTTCCCCTAGCGTGGCATCCGGTTACTGGGCACTGCCTCGGAATCTAATATAGTGAAAATCCAAAAGAACAAACAAAAAAAAAAAATAAAAAAAAATCGTTTCGATTTACCCTTTTTTCACTACTCTTGGCAGTGTAGTAGGGCATACAAAAATATATTGATGCCGCACAGCCATGAGCATTACCAAAAATTTTAAAGCAAAACTGCTATTACTGTCAAACAAAAAGTATTATCAACTACAATTAATTTATGTATTCGCTTCACTTTTCTGTACAATTACCACTTAATATCTGCTATATTGCAAACAAAATTTTGTTGGAAAACTAAAAATTAAATACAGAACTACACAATACCAGATCTACAAATGGAAAGGGAAAAGGAGTCACGTTAAACAGAAAATTAAAACAATAACATTATTTATACAATTATACTCTGAGGTAAGTTTAAAGTTGTTTGTTTTTTAATTGTTTCTAAAGTGGATTATAAATGACTGACAATGTGTAGTACAAGTTTCTAGAGTACACTAAAGGCTTGCATCAATATCAAAAATTAAGATTATCTCTTGAGTAGACTTCACTTAGTCTAGAGAGAAAACTTGACTCAAGAGTAGATAAGTCTCAAAAAAAGAGTTTAGGCTAGACTGAAGGTCAAACCATAGGCTGGTCCTGCAAACAGACATACAAACGAGTGTTTGAAAGTCCCAAGAGTATGCTATAGACTCGTTTCATGAACATACTATAGATTAGTCTGTAGAACAGACTGCAGGCTATTCTCAGTAGCAAAATAAAAGCTTGGCTTAGAAGCACACTTAAGACAAGTCTTAAAAAGTAGACTATCGGCCATTTTAGGGAAAATTTTGAAAACTAACCTTTGTTTAAATTTTACAAAAATATTTCCTTATATATACCCCATACTTTGAGGACCACTTACCTTTAGGACTACTTTTCCAGTTAGGAAAAAATACAACAAAACATAATGAAAACAATGAACCACAATGAATATATTGACAACATTACCGCAATATAACAAAATCTGTGATAATAATTTCAAGTTGTGCTTTACTGTTTTTTGTTAAATGTTTTTGTGCAATTTAATTTTATTGGAAATCTGATGTTTTTTTGCAAGTTGTGTTTGCTTGTTGTGAAAAATATTTTGTATTAATATTGTTCTTTTATTATTTTTATTAAAATAGACGACCCTTGAAAAAGTCACCAAAAAAGTGACGAAACGTCGGGTGAAATGTAATAAATTTGTTTTTATTTACATCAACTTCATTAGGTCTTATTAGCTTAAAAAGAAATATAACTGAAAATTAATAATTAATTGGCCAAAAAAATAAATACGAATAAAAGATACGTTTATTGAAAAAAAAAATTAAATGAAAATATCTATCGATTTCAATTTCACTTGATTTCGATTTCTAGAAGTTATTTGTTTAACAGAAGAGTAGAATAGTCTTCAGAGATTCGAGAGTAGTCTTAATATAAGACGCAAGACTGGTCTTAAAAATATGCTATTGGATATTGGTCTCAAGAGTAGACTAGTCTAAGTTCCTAGGGCAGCCATCGAAATGACAGCTCACTTGGAGCCTTCAGTGGCCCCTTCTTGATACCCAGCGCCAATGCCCATACTAAAAAGCAGCTTGCTGCAGAATTCAAGAAATTCATCTTCCAAATTAAAGGAAGAATCAACCTTAGTTCTATCTTAGATAAATCATCTAAACGGCACAACACCCAGATATCTCCCTCTAACACCCCAAATTCTAGGACATTGACACAGAAAATGGAACACAAGTTTCTCTTCCTCCTTGTCATGACAACTTCTGTAGGAGTCATGAAGTTCTTGACACATACATTCTCCTTGCATGAGCTCTTAACTTCTGGACATTGACACAGGAATTGAAACATAATTTCCTCTTCCTTCTCGTCATGACAACTTTTGCAGTAGTCAGTAAATTCTAGACCTTACTGGCCAGTGTTCAGTTATCACTGTAACCGCTGTTCTAATCTGGTCCTTATTGAACCAAAGTAGAGTGCTGATTCTCCATGCCTCATAGTCTGGCCATAATGGCCTGGATACGTCAGGTGGATCTGCGAGTCTACCGCAACTGTGCAAGTACATAAGACTCGCGCTTGATTATTGACTTACGGTGAACTATTGGAAAGCCAACGAATTGATCAATGAATTAGACATCCAGACTATAACGCTGTTTGACAATTTGATCTGCTATCTGGTTAGCCCGGCATCCCTGGAACCCACATAAGCGCTGCTCCGAATGCTTCGCAGTCTCATTTAAGGGCATGATTAGACTTAAGGCAACTATCAAGAGTAGTTATACTATAGAATTGTCTCGAAAGCAAACTTTAGAATAATAGCCCAAAGGCTATTCTCAAGAGCAACTATGAGTAGATTAGTCTCACGAGTAGACTATAAGCTAGTCTCAAGAGAAGATAAGCTCTGAGTACACTACTTGCTTGTTGTCTCAAGAGAATACTATTTGCTCATTTTATAAATAGATTACAAGCTAGCATCCTGAACAGGCTCTTAAGAACAATCTAAAGGCTAATCGCAAGAGTAAGCTAAAGGCTAGTAAAAGGGTGGAATACAAGCTTATTGATAGAGTAGACTATAATAATCTTTAAACTAGATTCTAGGCTAGTCTCTTATAACGACTGCAGACTTCCATTAAAAGTCAGTATCAATATAGCATTTAAAATAAAAAAAACTTTAACTTTTTTTATACATTTTAATAATAATTCAAGTGTGTATTCTAAGTCAAATTACAATTTATAAAGCTTTCATACTTTAATACCCAGTGAAAACTTCGCCTACAATTATACAAACATAAAAGCACTACTTACAATTCCACTGAAAAAACTATTAATATTTATCAATAAAACAGCGAATTGAACAAATCATTTTATTAACTCTTTCCAATTATAAACAAAAATTTTATTTATTTTCTATAACTCCAACATTTTCTATCTTAAAATTTTTTTTCGCACAGTTTTATAGCCATTAAAAAAATATATTAATATTTAAATGCCCGACAAGTATCTGGAAAAGTAAAAATATTAAATTATTGTCAATCGATATTAAAACTGCAGATTATCCGTTCATTTGAAATTTAATTTCCGCGCCATTTAAATAAAATAAATGAATGAATCTGTTCACACAATCTAAAAGGAACAATTAAGCAACTGTCAGTCACAGTTATTAAATATATGACCACATAGCCGTAACACCTTCTTTTTTAATAGTTTTTAATAGTGAGATTGTACATGATCTTAATTCCACAAAATAAACTAATTATACTACTAGACATTGCTAAATACTGGTTTTTGTTTTGTTTGGGGTATTATATTCAAAATAAATATTGGAATTAAGAAAAATGATTATTCAGTTTGTATGTTGGCCCCTTTTTTTCGTCAAATATTCGACAAGTGTGACCGTAGCTTTAGTGTAGGCAAATAAATAAACAAATTGTTCCAACGAGGTGTTTTTGTAAATCGTGTTAGTTTGGAAATTTTGTAAAAAATAAATGTACTTTTATATTCCTGTTTTTTAAACCAATTAAAGCATTCATTAAAAAAAAAATCAGTTAATTAAAAATTTAATCAAGTGAATTAAACGTTTAATTGATACTATTAATTTGCACCAGTAAAAAAATTAAAAGTATCAATTTAACGTTTAATACACTTGATTGAACTTTTAATACACTTGATTAAATTTTTAATTAAAACTGATTTTTTTTTATGAAAGCATTAATTGGTGAATAATTTGTGAGGCTGCTAACAAAATTTAAAAAAAAAATTTTATTGTTATAACCTTCATCACCGTTGGAAAAGGTTTACTAAGGTTTTTCAAACTAGATTTCCCAGGACAAAAATCCAGAGATCCCGCATCTATTTCGGGAAAAAAATCCCGACATATTTTGTGCGGGAATTTTCGGGATTTTTTTAACTATGCCAATCTTAGTGCTGATATACAGAATTGTAAATAAGTTATATTAAGAAAAAGGTGCAAATTCAAATACTTTTTCGATTCAAAAGAAATCTTTTTTTAATACTTTTAGTCGATACTGAACGAATAAAAATTATTTCTGCAGTGTTTTAAAGCAGTTACTTGGATTTTCTGTTAATTCTTTTTATGCACTAAAATCCCTTTTCTTAAGAAATTTTTGGTAATATTTTTTTTAACTCAATAGCGTCCAATGATCCCATTTGAAGGCATTCACAAATAATTGAATAAATAATAATTTAATAAATTGCATTAATAAAATTTTATTTTTGAAAATCATTAGTATTGTCGTAATTTTGTTGAACTATTAATGGTTTTTAATCCAAATTTTCAATATTTTTAATCAGGCTTTAGTTCATCAAATTTAATTTTCATTAAATTATTTTTACGAAGAAAGGAATTTTACAACATGACAATTAATTAAAATTGTTATTGATAATCATTCATTCTTGACTGACCTGAGATTCGAACCCAGGCGGCTGGTTACCCTGACATGTTTCGATCGCTACCACTCGATCTCCGCAGAGGGATTTGCCGTCTTACACTCGCAGTCAAACATCAATTCTTAAACCAAATTGTATTTTAACCCTTTGGTAGATCGAAATTTTCTTTTTTGAATAATTATCCATTTTTAATTGATTTTACATTGTTTTTCCTTTACCTTTGTTTTTTTCGTACTTTTTGTCAATAATTCTTATTGAAGTCCAAAGTATATTTTTGTTTGTTGTTCTTTTTCTTGTTGACCTTTGTCAGCACAACTTGAAGGACAAATGTACATTTTAGAAAATCTTGAAAATTAAATTTGGACGCTAATGGGTTAAATAATTTAACTATTTTGGTTTTATAGCAATGCTTTTGGCTTTGCATAAGAAGAACGGAAATTTTTTTTTAGTTTTTTCCTTATTCCCGTGAAATTGAAAAATAAATACCGCTTTTCCGGGAAATAAAAAACTCCGGGAAAATAATAGGGTATATATGTATAAATAAAGGTCTGTCATTCCGTTTTTAATTCTAAAATATTGATCGTATATCGTATTAAATATACACTCAAAATATTATGTAGTTAAATTCAAACGAAAATTCATTTTATACAACTTAAAATTCATTTAAAACAAATGATTTTTACATTAATTTTTAAATTTTTTATTTATTAAACAGCATATTCCGTAAAATTGAATAGTTTTAACCATGGTGAAATAAACAGGTGGCAGCACTACGCCACATGACGATTTTTTGCTCCTGCATTGTTTGTCTAGGTTTATGCCAAAGTTTTGTTTATGTTTACAAAAAGTCCACGTTAAGTGCTGAGACTATTGTATTTTAATGAAGTTTTTGATAATTTTAAATTAAAATAAATAAGTTATTGACTATAATAATATAAAAATTGGCTAAAAATGTATTTAATTCATCAGGTTCAGCGGCACGCTTTGTTTTTTAAATAACAAACATAAATGTTGAAAAATAAAATTATTCGTAAAATAACTATGTATATTTTTATCCAATTTAAACGAATTTAATAACCTACAATCAGTTACTGTAATAATTTTATAAGTGTATGCATATTAAAGGTCCTTTTGAATTAGCGAAGTTGATTAAACGAAGTCTGTTTGTTTTTCTGTCTGTCTGTCTGTCTGTGTGTTGGTTAAAATTGGTTTTTTAAGACTCAAGATATATATACTTTAATGTAGTCTGTAACAGATTACAAATTGGCCCACAAATGCGTGATATATGAGTAACAAACCACAACAACCCTTTATTTTAACCCGTGAACATTTACTTTTTGAAGTTTTCTTACAATCTGTGTACATTATTTTCTTAATTTTTACCTTATGAAAGCTTAATTAGGCAAAATTATGCTTTTAGTACAATGGGCCCATTTCATAAAAGTACGAAGGACAACATTTGCCACAGATATTTCTTAATAATATGAGCAAAATGCAAGTTCACTGCCGAAAATCAGATTTTGAAACTAGTTATAAGGTCCATACAAACTAGGTTAAAATTGAGCTGAAATATTCTCTACAATACGATTTGCTTGGTTCTAAAAGTCAGCGAAATCGACCCCTTATTTTACCCAATGCCCATTCAGTTTTGCTACCGGAATATAGCATATCATTGCTATGTTGATCAGGCATAGCCGAATGAAGCACTTATACTTATTTTTTAAATATCATCTCTTTTTAACACACTCTTTTTAATTTACAATGTTTTTAACTATATTTCTATAAATACAGCAGCTCAGGTCTATAACAAACTCGATGGTTTGCTATTACCCAAATAATAGATATTTCTTAATATTAAAACATGTTCAATTTTAGAAAAAAAACCTAATAAACCAAAATTGTTTTGCTTAAAAATATTAACAACAAAATGATCTATTTTGCTATTCACTAACACTTTTCACGTTATCTGCTGGTGTTTAAAGCCAGCTGTTTCAGTCAGCTGCTATGTTTAACAAAAAAAAGTTTGTGGTTTATACTCACCGGCATTTTTGGTGTGGTTTAATCAGCTTAGAAAAGTGTCAATGAATAATATGGCTTTAAGGAATTCAGCCTACAATTTATCCACTTCTTGTCACACAGCAATTTTCCGTGGAGCTTTTTATTTTCTATCCTAAAGCCAACCATTTGACTCAAATAAAATTAATAAAATTAATTTACTTAAAATTAAATTAATAAAATAATAAATATTACTAATGCTTTACACACTTTTCACAATTCTATTTAAAATCTATATTAAAATGTTTTTTGCTTTGTTTTTTTTTTCATTCTTCTTTGTTATTTTATTCTATTTTGATGTTTTTCTTGGCAGAGTTGCCACGATATATCAATTTGAATAGGAAGAAATATAAACCTGTTAAACATGGTTATATTCTTTCAAAGTGTTAAAAGTAAGTGAATCGCACTACAGACATTATTCGTAAAGTGTAAAACCTAAAAAAAATTTGCCAAAATTCCTTTGAACTTGGCACAACTCTGCCTCTAATTGATATGAATTTGTGCACCAGGTATTTTTTTTCTGCAATGTTTATATTTCGAGTTATGGGCTGCTAAAGCATTGCCATTTTTTAAATTTTTAAATTATAGTTTTGAACTTAAAACAAATAAAACTAAAGAATCAGGATAAGGGATTCTTATGGAAATTGTTTGATCTTCAAAAAAAAAAAAAAGAATTAAATTTGAAAAAAATGCTAATCAGAAAAACCGGAAATGACCAATTTAAATTGGCATTTTCCTTACTTGGACACAATATGATTTTCCTTTTTTAAAACGAAATTAGCCTACGGTGTACTTATTACATTTAAAATGGGATATCTATAGCCTTCAAAGCTGTGCAAAATTTCCTTAACGCATTTAAGCACCGACATGGTCATTTAAAATTTCGATTTTATATTGGGATGTTCATTTGATTAAAGGATACATTCATGGTTGTCCTTAATATATTGTTAAACTTTTGAAATGGGATATTCATAAGTTTAAAAGTAATGCTAATTTTAAGACGCGTATGCACTAACAAATCGATGCTAAGATTTATAAAAGGGTCTTAAATGAATACATACATATATTGTTTTTGCTTCCAATCGTCGCACACTAAGGAAAACGTAAATTTAGAAATATATAAAAATTTAGCTTTCAAACACTACTACACAGAAAAAGTTATTTTTCCAATTCAAACAAAAAATTTGTTGAATCAAAACATTTTTTGTCTGAAATCGGTCCTATAAACAAATTCGCATATTCAAACAATTTATTTGCATTTTGTTTACTGAAAAAAACACTCATTTTTTCAAACAAATAATTTAACATAATCAAACAAAAAGTTTACTGAAATTCATATAAATTTCAAACAAATAATTTTCCTGAATCAAACAAAAAGTTTTTGCACAAGCAATGACGCGCACCCAAGCATGCACTGAAGGAGAAGATGACGACAGAACAGATCGGCGGCTAGCTTTGAGATACTTTTTTTTTTTGTTGAAATAATTTATGAACCAAGTCTTGTTTATACACACAATGTTTTATTTAATCACTCACTTTTGCTGTAGCCTTTCTTTGGCTAAAGAAGAAGAAATGTAACCAAAACCGGCAGCAGACCGACTCGATATTTTTTTCGTCATAATTATATTTTTGTATTTGATGTATTTAACTTAACAGTTTTAAAAAATTGAAAACGGGATTTTTTTCATTATTTTTTTTCCAACTTTGAAACCAACCAAAAATGTATTTTTTGTTTGTTTTTTTTTTAACCACAAACCTCGTCACGCTATTTCATCATCTTTCTTATTGTTGTACTTTTTTAAAGCGTCCAAAAATAGACTGTATGTATGTGTTTTCTGTTTTTGTTCTTATATTTTTCATAAAAAAGTGTTGCATACGATCAAATAATAAAATGCAAAAAACGACAACATTAAAGAGCGTTAAATATTTCATACAAAATTTTTTTAATAGTTGTCAACATTTTTTTTGGTTAAATAAAAATAAAAATCAAACACAAATATTAATTGAATCAGTAAAAAAAATTGTAGAAATTAAAAAAATTTTCAAACAAGAGTTTGTTTGAAAATAATTCGGCAATCATTTTTTCTGTGTAGTTTCCAAAAAAAAACACGTGTATTTAGGAGGAAGAGTTTTTTTTTATGGACTTGGGACCTTATTCCGAAAAACACAACGCAACGCCTAAAATTTCATTGAAAGCAAAAGCAAATACAAAAATATTTTATAATTTTGTCGTTGATTCCTAATGAAATTCATACTGAATTTTTTAAATTCCAAAACTTCATATATTGTGGCGTTGAAAATTTTAAAACAAAATATAAATTTCTTTAGAAAGCAACCACAAAATTATAAAATATATTTTAACTTGTTTTTGCTCTCAATTATATTTTTGTGCGATGCGTTGCGTTTTACCGAATAAGGCCTTTAGTAGATTGTATGAAATTTGTTCTTTTAAGTAAAATCAATGAGACTGGCAAAAACTGTTCGTTATTGACATAATTCGAATCTGGTGTTCGTTATAGCTGATTTTCCCTGTACTGTCAAGTGTGTGTATGTGAGAGACTGGCAAAAACTGTTCGTTATTGACATAATTCGAATCTGGTGTTCGTTATAGCTGATTTTCCCTGTACTGTCAAGTGTGTGTATGTGATGTTGGCTTTTAAATTATTAATATTTTATTGTTATTTTTCGCTTGAACTACTCTGCCCAATTGAATTTAGTTGCCACAGTAACCAATGTACATATGTACATATTTTTTATTTTTGTGAAATTGGTGGGGGGCGGTTTGGGTTTAGGTTTGTTTCTGTTTAATTTAATTGGGGTAAACTTAAAAAACGGATCGGTTCTTAAGCAAATAGAAATATTTAGCAATTCATTGGATGGGTAACTTAAATATTAATTTGTGGCGGCTTAAATGAGTCATCTTTGTTGATTATTGTTTAAAAATTTAAATGTAGTAGAAGCAAATTTTTTAAATTAAGAACTTATATGTTAATGCAAAAACAAATTTGTTAAAATTCTAGAGATTAGACCATAGACCGACCGGGGGTGTCAGAAAACACAAAATCATAATTAGCAGCTAAACACGAAGTTAAGATTTTGAGTAATTTAAAAAGGTTAAGTAGCGATATCTTGTTTCATCGACATCTGAATGGCATCTAATTTGATTGTCTTTGTTATAATGTTAGCAAAACAGCAGCCGAATGTTCTTCATACGAATGATATTATAGTGTGCGTGTGTCAAGATTGCTGCAGCAGCACTTTTTGGTCTATACTCGAGAGTGTAGGAATGTGAGAATTTGGCTTTATTGCCATAGACTGATCTCTAATAAAAGGCTTTGGATTATAAATGCCCAAAAATGTCTTGCAGCTCTATTGGTGAGAGTAAAGTGACACAAAAGCTTAGACCATTTCACCAAAAAAAAAAGAAGAGCTCCGAGAAGGTTTGAAAATAAAAAGTACGAATTGTATCTAATTAGAACAGGTTCGTAAAAGCAATAAAACATTTGTCTGATTGTATCATCATTTATTTACACGCAGTATTTAATAAATATCAACGCAGCTACTGTAAATGGGCACTTATCGCTGTCTCACGAGCGACTTAATTGAAGAGCAAAATGAACAAAAAGGTGTGGCCTCTAAACAATGTTGCCACCTCATGTGTAATTACACATCTCATGTGTAATATTTTTTCCATTTATAGCCCATGACTCCATGTACAATTTATGTGGAATTTAAAATTTTAACGTTTTAAGCACCGAAATTTTGTTATTTTTTTGTCACAAGATGTAAAAAGGGTTAATATTCTTGGCAAAACTTAAAAATTTAATTATAAGAATGGAAGCGTTAAGAGAGCTAAACTAAAAATTGTGGGATCATTAACAACAAACCATTTGGCATTTAAATAGCTACACTCACAATATTCTGTACGTAAAATTAACTGAATTTGTAATACAAAAATAAATTAAAATTCAGTTAAAAACCGGTCTACTTATTTTTCATTTATTTTTAACGAAAAGTTCTTTTAATTTTTACTGTCAAAAATTCAACCCCATGTTCCGTAAAAACAAATAAATTTTCAGTTATTTTACATAAATAAACTATCAAAAAATTAACTGAATATTCCGTAAAAACAAAGAAATATTCAGTTGTTTTATTAAATTCAGTAATTTTCGTTTACTCCACAAAAGAGCCAAATTTCTAAAAGAACATCAGACAGGCACCTGTCCGCTTGTTTTTCTGATGAGAGAGAGAGAACTTTATTGTTTACTTACCCTGTTACATACTCTTGTTTTACTTTTGTTGTACTGACCTCGTTTGTTTACAGAAGAACTCATAATCATAAGATACCAGCAGCATGACTGATATGGTTTCGCAATTACTTTACTCTAAAAATTTGATATATTTTACTAAATCATTTTAACAAATAGAAAATGGGAATTTGTTACACATAACAAGCACAACGTTTTTTAAAGAAAAGTAAAAACTAATTTTTGGTAGTTAAATTACATAAAATACCAGAATATTCCTTTGTTTTTACGGAATATGTAGTTAATTTTTTGATAGTTAATTTATTTAAAATAACTGAAAATTCATTTGTTTTTACGGTTTTACGGAATTCGCGGTAAGAATTTTTGACAGTAAAAATTAAATGAACTTATTGTTACTTTAAATTACATTTTCATTTAATTTTCCAGAAAGAAGAATTTAACTTAATCAACGGAAAATCCGTTATAATAAGCATTTAGTTTTTATTGAAATATAGTTTTCAATCATAGAAACTTATGTTTTATGTTTATAAAATATAATTTTTCATTCCTTTGTAAACTTCTGTGATTTAAACATCAATATATTTCTTCTTTAATAATAAAATCGTTTTTAATATCTTTCGTCATCATTTTTCAATTACAAGAGTTTTTTAAATAACTGTTAGAATCAGTTAAAAATAAATTTGCTTGGAATTTTAAATGTTTGTTTATTTAAAAATTACTGAACGGAATACTTCTTAAATAAACTACATTCCGTTACTGTAATAATATTGTGAGTGTATTGTCAAAATTTATTACATAACGGGTTCGCCATCTAACGTTTTTTTAAACTAGTGCTTATTTCGTGAATGATAACACTTAGCTCTTGTCTGATTTGACAAATAATTAGTTTTATCCTTCCGCTGAACGAATATAGTTGTGTATACGCTTGAACAAAACTGGGAAATATGCGTTTTCGCTTCGCTAAGTGTGCCTGCGATCGACTTATAGAAGATGCCGATTTTGCAAAAAAAAAAAATCATCTTTTCAGATGAAGCTCATTTTGATCATGGCGGGTAGGTAAACAAGCAAAAACGACGCATTTGGGGCACAGAAAATCCGCACGCATACATTGAAAAGACGATGCACCCAAAACGAGACACTGTTTGGTGCGGATTTTGGTCCAGAGGCATAATTGGGCCATTTTTCTTCGAAAATGAGCAAGGAGTGGCCGTTACAGTCTATGGCGATCGTTATCAGGCCTTGTTGAACGAATTTTTGTTCATCAAAATTGAAGAGGAGGATATTGGCAACATTTGGTTTCAACAGGACGGCGCTACGTGCCACAGCCGCAGAGCATATCGTTTGGCCACCTCGAAGCTGCGATTTGACAACGTTGGCCTATTATTTGTGGGGTACCGTCAGAGATAAGTGTTAACCCGTCAAGCCAGAGACAATTGACGCTTTAAAGGACAACATTCGTGAAGCCATTGGTGAAATACAGCTGCACACAATCGATAATGTGCTTATAAATTGGACCGATCGTGTAGGCTACTGCATGGCCAGCCGAGGCAGCCATTTGAATGACATTATTTTGCATTATTAACCGGAAGGATTGTACGTTCAAATAATAAAAGAAATTTAAGAAAATATTCAGTAGTTTTTTTTATAGCATTTTCAAAAAAGAAGGTTTTTTGGCGGACCCTTTATAACGACGGCCATCCCGGGTACATTATTATTTTGCTTTTTTTCAAAAGAGTTGAGCATTGACTGCAAAAGAAATGTTTGAGTGCTCTCACCTTGTGTATGTATTTATGTATATGTGTGTGTGTGTGCATGTGTATTTAAGAATAATAAATATATAAGCGGGATATTTTCCAATTCAATAAAAAACTTCGAATTTATTGTATATTAAAATTAGTTGTATACATAAGTAAAAAGGTTTTAATTTAGAATTTAAATTTAGCAAATCTCAAGTTACTAGTTTGGCTGATTCAAAAGAAGTGAAATCTAGAATACAAGTTTTTAGGCCAAGTATTTGACATTTTGTACAATTTATTTGTAGCTAATGAGATACAATTCACAAAAGTTAATAGTTCGTCATGGTTATTTATTATGACGTTTTAGTTTAAGTTCATTTTAGTTTAAATCTGTTAGTATCAAACCATTTACCAAATTTATTTAAATTTTGTTGTATAAAATTTACAATTTTATACATTCCGACCACCGGAATTGTTAGGCTCCACACTGAGTACTTCTGCTAATGACCGAATAGCCTCAGAAATAATTCGTTGATTAGCATGTAGTTGGTGTTTGGGCATTACCCGCATTTTCGTTAGGCGATGATGAAATAACTGATGATGTTGTATGTCTTGATGAACATTTTTGGCTAGGGGATGATCGGCGATTAGATGTCGATGACGAAGACTTTCTTCGAACTGTGCGATTACACCTGTTGCTGTTGCCTATTCTCGAGATAAGATTTAAGGTTAGTTTCAAGAGCAGACTTAAGCTAGTCTCAAGAACAGCCATGTTCTCTAGAGTAGACTTAAGGCTAGTCTGAAGAGTAGACTTATCGCTAGTCTCAGAGCAGGTCTGTTCTCTAGAGAAGACTTGAGGTTAGTTCCAAGAGTACACTTATTGCATTCTCTATCCTATTCTTAAAAGTAGACTTAAGACTAGCTAGATTCCTGAGTATTCTTAGCGCTTATCTTAAGAGTAGTCATCAGGCTTTTCTCAATAGTATACGATAGGATAAACTGAAACGTAGGCTAATGCCCGTTATTTCTACAAAAAGAAAGCTGGTCGTGCACGTACCTTATAGTTTTTTTTTACCTATTTCAACGTTTATTTGACTACCTACGTGTTTTTATCTTCAGTTTTCTTGGAAGCATGACAGCTTTTACGCCAAAGATTTCTATACATACTCGCAAAACAAACATGGTTGTGGTAAACATATTGTAAGAGCAACATATTATGATAAAATTCATGATTGCAGTCACCATATTACGATTATTATTGAACCATATTGTGACCAAATATATTCGTAATATTACATCATAATAGTTTTCTCTTAATCATATTCTCATCATGTTTATTATAATAAATTTAGAAGTAATCATATTATTGTCACGTTAATCATAATAAATAAATCATGTTATTTTTATGTTAATAATACTAATCATATTATGCTACAGATGTGCTGTCACAACAAGAACAAAATAAATTCAAATTTTTTTGTATCGAATTTTTATTTTGTGGAACTTAACAATTTTATTTTTAATGTAAATACAATCCCCCGTATTTATTAAATTTTACAAACGTTTATTATTAAGGCAAATTTTCATACAAAATTTGTTTTGCAAATTTTTTTTATTTTAAAAAATTTTTATAAATACGGGCGCTAATCTTTATTTTTTAATTTTATTAAAATTGTTTTTTTTTTGTAATGGATATTTTTTTTATTGTTGAGCCACTCACTTACAAATAATTCAAGGCATATTTAAAATAAATGACGACATAACTGATTGAAAACTATTTTACGAATGGCGATAACGAAATATTATTATAGTAAAGATATTTTGATTGCATCTTAAACATATTATGACAAGTGTATGGAAAGCCATATCATGTAATGGCTATTAAATATCATAAAATGATTGTGAGTATTATAATATGTTTTTAAAGTTATTATAATATGATTGGGTGCCCCGGTAGGCTAGCTGGTAGTGAGCTTGTCTATCAGCGCCGGGGTCGTGGGTTCGAATCTCGTTTCTTTCCTGCAGACAAGCGTAGAGCTTCGCGGGATTAGTTTAGGGAATTTAAAAAAAAAGAAAAGTTGTTAGAAAAATGATTATTTTTCGGCCGACAATACTCAAATTTATAATAGCGATAAGAATTGATTTGTTTACAGTAATTATAATATTGCTGATATTTAATTTAAATAGCAATTATTTGTGTAGGACAACAATAGTGTTGTTGCCGTAACCAAGCCTAACTATATTTTATCTCTGCCTGCAGCTGGATTTCTTTTTGTAGACTTTTCGGGCATAAATGTTAGTCTTAAAAATAAACTATTGTAACAAATGGAATCTGGAAAATATTGAATGAATAAAATTATTAAAGTATAAAAGCTTTTGAGAATTGTAATTTGACTTGGAATACACATTCGAATAATATGAAAATTTATAAACTATTGTAATATAAATTTCTAACGAAGACTTTAGCCTAATCTTGAGAGCAAGCAACGGAGATGTCTTTAAAACTGACTATACTGATGATTTGGAGAACATTTAATGTAATGCAGTCCTTTTAAGTGTTTGCTTATCTTACCTGTTACCTCTAACTTCCTTGGATAACTTTATCTTCGTTTGTTTTAAAATAAAAAAAAAAAAAACTAAATTTTAATTAAAATTTTTTGTTTATTTTATATAATTTTATTGTTATTTTCATACATTTTATTTTTGTTTTTTTGATATTTCTTTGTATTTATTTTTTACTCACAATCATATTTTGTTATAATTATTTATATATATTTTTTTATTTAATATACTAAACTATTTCTAAACATTTAGAATAATATTATTTTTTTCTTATTTGGAATTTTTTTTTTTTTGCTTGTTTTCATTTAAATTTAGTTTCAATTATTCGTGTTGTTTAATGGCAAAACAACTTGAATGGAAGTTTTTTTTTTTTTTTTTTTTTTGTTTTAATATTAAAACTTATTTAGAAAAAAAAAGTTTTCCCCTTTTTTGCATTTGTATATCTTTAGTTTTGACTTTATATTTTGTTGAAAAGTTATTTTTTCATTTAATTTAGAAAGGAAGTGGTTGAAAGGGTGTGTTTAGGGGGGGGGGCGGGGAAGGGAGAGGAATTGTTGAATACTTGAAGTGTTTGTCTTTTTTTTATTTACAATTGTTTTCTGTTTCGGATGGCTTTTGTTTAAGGTTTTTTTTTTTTTAAATTTGTTTAAGTTTTTTTTTTGTAGGGTTTATTTAACTAAAAATTTGCAAAAATTTGTTAAGTGCTTTCCTTAAAATTTTAGATTGTTTCTTTTTAATTTGCTTCAGCTGTTATAAAAATAAAAATTGTTCGTTTAAAGAAACCTTTTAGAAAGAGTTTAGCCGCCGTATTTATAAACGATTTTCAAATTTAACAAGCGTTAATTAAGGCAAATTTTCATACAAAATTTGTTTTGAAAGCCTTTATTAAATTAAAAAATTTTTTATAAATACGAGCGTAGATCTTTAAGTTTTTAATAATTTTGTTTTTTTTTAACCCAACACTTTTTTTGGTTTTGTAGTAAAAATAATTTAGTTTTTGTTTTATGTTTTTAATTTGTAGCATTTTTAATATTTTTTTCTTAAGTTTTGTTAACTTAAACTCTCTTTAAGATTTTTTTTTACTAAAAAAATGTTTGCTGGGTTACATTTTTAATTACATAATAAAAGTTCTTAATTCTTTAAATTTATATTTGCTATAAATTATTTATGTTAACTATCTATCAATAAAAGTAACTTCTTTATCAGCCCAATTATAAATAAAAATTCCCCTGGAGTTTTCTCCCTTCTCCCCTTTTTTTCTATGTAAATTCAATTGTTAAAATGGGAAAAGGGGAAAAACTCCCGGGGAACTTGTGTTCATAATGGGGCTGCATAATTTTAAATTTTTTTCACACAATATTATGGCTTAACTATTTTTTTTATCATAAATTCATTAAAATCACAATTAATTTTATTTAAAACTAAATGAAAATCAAAAAAAAAAAACATTTAAAAACAAAACACGAAAGGACATTTAAATCAGACAAGAAAAGTTAAGTTTTGTTATTTATTTATACCGCAGTATCTTAAAGAAATACAAAGTTATTTTTGTTAAAGCAACAGGCTTTTGCTAATTTAGTACATATTAAAAAAAAAAAATTAGTAAAAGCGTCATATAGTTTCTAAAAGTATAAAAAAATATCCTTTCGACCAACCTCATCAACCCGAACGCAAAATAGATACTGATTAGAACATGATACCTGTTATTTTTCAAATATAGTTTGCATCATTTTTTCTCTTTCTCAATCAAATTATGAAACATTTTTGTTAAAACTTGACGAAATTTTTATTTTCTTTTGCTTTCTCTGTTATCAATTTCCTTGTAAATGATGTCCTCTCTAATATTCCAATATTTTTTGTTTTCTATTTAAAAAAAAACTTTGTATATTTACTTTAAAAATTCCTCTTTATTCTCTTTTCGCAGACCATGCTACAATTAACCAATATCAATTTCCGTTGTTGGTTTTGGACATTGTTTTACAAACGAGCAGAACATATCCTGTCATTTAGTTAAATTAATATCCCTGCTATACGTCACAAAAATATTCAACACACTCACTCACACACACACATATACAATATTAACCACTCTGTGTGTGGGCTGTTTGAATGTGAACGAAAAAATATAAGTAAAAATACAATATTTGGCTGTGACGAATCGTTGATACCATTCACTAATAACTAGATTTTTTTAGGAGTAGAGTTTATATGGGATACATCAAATATTATGAGCCAATCTTCATATCACATTTCGTCAGCTCATTATTGGTTTGACCTACCGACCATTTAAAAAAAAAAATAGAGTTTGGTGTGAGGCATATGTGTTTTGAATACCCCCTTTCTGAATTCAAACCTTTCTCACAAAATGTTGTATGGTTTCTGCGATATAAGGCCTTACATTTGCTGCATATCATATATTTTAAAGTTTATTTAGTAATGTTTTGCTCTAGACGCCACTGTTTGGCGAATGTTGGAAATTCCTAATACAAAAACGTACAAAATAAATTTCACTCTTGCTTTGCTTCATGCCGTAAGAAACAAAAATGACAGCAAGAAAATAAATTTAACTCTTGTTTTCGCTTCATTGCCATATGAAAAAAAAAATGTTGAAAAAGCAAAAGCAAAATAAAGAGTCAACAACTCACTACACAGCAGTACAAAGTATACTGCGTTTGCGGCACAAAAAGCTACTTTTTAGAAGTAAATTGAGAAAAATGGCGTATGCGCTACCAAACTTCTAAGTTCGTTAATAAACGTTTACAAAAAATTTAAATTTTATTATCAAACATATGCCAGAAGCAGTTGTAAAAAATACAAAAAAACTTTATCTAGTATAATTTCAGAAAACTTCATGTAAACTTTCAGTGTCGTTTTTCTATACTACGCCTTTTTGCATATGAGCTAAACCAATAATGAGCTGACGATTTTTTTTTGCTCTACGTGCCACTGTTTGGCGAATGCTGGAAATTCTTCATACAAAAACGTGTAAAATAAATTTCACTCTTGCTTTGCTTCACGTCGTAAGAAACAAAGTTATAAAATACAAATAACACTGCGTTTGCAGCACAAAAGGCTACCTTTAAGAAATAAATTTAGAAAAGTGTCATATGCGGCACCAAATATTAATTTTAGCTTTCAACAAGATACGGTAAACTTCTAAGGTCGTTCATAAGCGTTTACAAAAAATTTAAATTTTACTATAAAACATAAGCCAGAAGCAGTAGTAAAAATACAAAAAAACTTTATCTGGGATATTTTCAGAAAACTTCATGTAAACCTTCAGTGTCGTTTTTCTCCCCTACGCCTTTTTTGCATATGAGCCAAACCAATAATGAGCTGACGCTTTGGTATCACAATTTCTAGACATAAATATTAAAATAATGTATGAACAATTTAATGGCAGCAGAATTATGCGATATTTTTTTTTCTTGACGCATTAAAGCGAATCAACGCGTGGGATATTTTTCGTGCGCTTTGGTAAAGTATGGACCGCTCGTTACAAAATTTGGCAGTGTAACTTCTTGGTTTTTTTTTTAAATAAATTGTACCAAATAAAAATTTTAAAATTTAATTAGAAATGTGGTTATTTTGTTGAACTAACTGTTTTATGGTTTATGGTACCAATTGTGCTCGAATATGCTCAGGACAACTGTCGTAACATCGACATTGACAGGATGTGTTTCAAAATACGAACAGACAACAGGACAACGATTAAACGTCTTACGATAACTTAAGGGTGCAGAATATGTATACTTATTGACATAAATATTTTTTTTATTTATATCTGATTGAGACGTTGCGACAAATATTTCAAGAAACACAATTGAAATATCAAATTGTATCTTGCAACATAAGACGTGTCGTGACGTCTGAACGTATACGATTTTTTGCAGTGAAACCAGAATAAAGTAGGAATATTGTTGGTGTTGACATGGACAAAGGAAGTTGGATTACAGTTGAATGCTACTGTCGATGACGGCATAGGTCCGACGAAAAGTCACACGAAGATATTGGGATTCACAATTGACAGACCGTTAATGTCATCGGCATATGTCACTGCAATCTGCGATAGGATGCGGAGTAAAAACATGGTTCTCAAGTCCCTAAGCGGCAGCATTTGGGGCATGGACAACGAAACCTTGTCGGATACATTAAAAACGATTGGCCGGTCAGTGGTAAACTACGCTGCGCATGCGTGGACTCCGAGATTCAAAGATACTCGCTAGAAGTAGCTTCAGTGCTGTCAAAATGCCCACTGTAGCTGTCTGTGATCACAGAACACGTGCATGACGAAGCGAAGATGAAGTTCCTTCTGGGTTGTCATAGGAGGAGCATCCGGATTACAGCCTCACAGAATTGGATCCTTCGCCCTAGGCGTGTGGAAAATAATCTTCGCTGTGTTAGAGTTAAGTCCAACAATACCTAGACCACAACATATACTTGCAGCTCTGAATGAAATTCCTAAGGAGTCAGTGGAGAATTCTATGTACAGCCACCGAGAAAATATTGTTTTAGGATTTCGTCCTCCCCCCGTAGCAAACGAAGAACGGGACTTACAACGCCCGACCAGAGTAGTATTGGCACAATTGAGGTCAGGATGGTGAATCCATCTAAACTCATACTGTTCCAGAATAACACCATCCCAGATCTTTGCTCTGCTTGTGGAATGGGCGACACTCATTCAACTGTAGTGCAACCAAAGCCAGCTAAAAAACGGTGTCCGTATGGACCTACTGGGCCTTGATCCAGCTGAGTTGGACGCGAGGTGAATAATAGAAAAATAATTTAATACATACTTGTTTTTCAGGTCGGGATATTACAACAACAACGACTATTAATACAAGGACATGTGGCATATTCTAAAACAAGTATTAAACATCAAATATAAGCTTTTAACTTACAACAAAACACCTAACATCTGAAAGTGTACAAGATTTCAAAGGGATACCAAAAGGAAATATGAATGTCGTTGCTGGGACATGTCGCATAATCTGAAACAGATTTTAGAAGAACATTTTCTACTGTAACACTTGAAAGGATAAACCCTTATTCTCTGCCACCTGGTAGTAGAGACTTAAAAAACTCAATGGGAGGATTTTGCAATAAAAAAGGAAAAAAGTTAAAACCAAATGACTTTCGTAGTTTTTAAAACTTTTATATGAAATTTATTTTGCATTAGTTGTTCAAGTCGGTAAAAGACGGACTGGCAGACAGGAGCCCATACTAACATTTACATACAATTCTTATAAAATGAAAAAAAATAATAAGACATAATAAGAGCTAACAGTTAACTTTATTTACATAATTACACCTACATACACACACACACATAAATATATTCTTAATCGTCCTTTTTCTCTTAATATGTACAACGTCACAGACCACAAAAAAAGACATTTTTACACACATCTAAATACTGCATATTTTGTTACATTTACGTACAGTTTAACACCAGTGCCGTTACTGACATTTAACCGTTTATTACTTAAACACAAAAAAAACTCATCCATACAAACATTCTTTGGTTTATCCATTCACACAGGTGCATTCACACATACTTACACACACACACGCAGAAGGCAAACAAACACTGTATTTTTTTTAAGTAGTGACATACAATAGCGATACCGGTATATACAAACGGATGTAAAACCAACCTCTTCCTTTCAAAATGTTTTGTAGATGGTTTAATCAACTCTTATACAAATAAACAGACAAAAATTTATGCATATTCGGTTGCAAAAAAAAAAGTGTATCCACGGTAGGACAAAAAGATTGACAAAAACACGGAAACGTAAACATCTGCCTTATTAGAATGGCACTTAAATGTAGGAGACTTAAAAGAAAAGGAAAGACATCTTTGCTATAAATGTACCATATTTTTTTATAAAAAAAAATAGAACTATTCCCAAGGTCTAATTGGCGGCCGCAATGGAGCATAGATCAGGTGGGTCCAGTAAAAAGTTCTCGTTGTTTCACCATGTGTCACTGTCTCCCAAACGTTCTTTACTACCTGCCTGCTACTAAAATCTCCTAGTCAACCGAGTGATGCAATTAAGGAGTGATTCCACATTAAATCAGTAACAAAGGGACTGGCATTATCTTTACGGGTTCTATGGCCGTTAAAGAAACTCATTTGAAGAGTTAAGGAATAAAAAGTAAAATCCATTTTTTAATGACGACTAAATAAAACTCTCTCTTTAAGAGTTTAATTCGATCTTGCCTTTTTACGTTGAAAAATAACTCTAAGCTGTGTTGTTGAGATCCTTTTTTTTAAGATCACCATTTTGAAAGAGCTCTTCAATACGAATCTACTGATTTTCTGGATAACTGCTGTTTACCGTCTCTGATTAGTTTCGTTTGTCACCCAAACTGAATTTTGTTGGCAGTGACTTCTTGGGAAAATCAGTGCCCGCAAATGAACAGAACATTATTAAGCCGTACGCTAAATCACCCAGAAACGATATGTATTTTTGTAGGTGTTTTTTTATACAAACACAACCCTTACAACTGTTCATTACTATTTTCAAGAAAGTAACAAACATTAGAAAACGTTCTGTTCTTGGTTATAAAACAGAACATTTTATTTTAATGCTTTCTGGCAGTGTTTGAAAATAAACACTAAATGTTCGGTTCGGTTGATTTGTGGAAAACACAAACGCTAATAGTGTTTTTTGTAGAAAATCATTAAGAAAATAACGTTTTCCTGTTTGTCATCTTTCAAACATAAAAATAATACTGTTCTTATATAACTCAACAAAAAGATGAGAACTTTTAATTCTGTTCGGTTTTTTTTTAAACCTAAACAACATTGTGTTCAGTTCAGCTCATTAGTGTTCGTTCGTCTCTGTTGCGCGTAGCGCCCTTTTGGCTGGTAAAAAAACCAAACAATTTTTACAAAAACCAAAAAAAATATACAAAAAAAAAAAAACAAAAAGTCAGCAAAATAATTTTAAACAAACAAAATATGTATGTGCACAATACACACACAAGCTGTTTGTGCTGCGGTCGTTTCTAAAATTTTTTGTTTGTTAATTGCTTTATAATGTAAATAAAAAAAGAAACATTATAGAGCATTAAAATATAATGTTTGTCTACAGTGTCATTGCAATTGTTCTATTTCTTAACGAAGAACAGAACACTATAAAATGTTCCGCTCTTTCTTGAAAATAGTTACGAACGATATCAAGGGTTGTGTTCGTCTGCAGAAAAACTAAAAAAATAAATATCGTTCCTGGGTGTGAGAGCCGAACACTAAATAATATTTTGTTTATTTTCGAACACTGATCTTTAGTGTCTATTTTTTCCATTGAGCATACAAAAGATTTTAGCACCGACACGAATAGCTTGTGTGTAAATTTTTTTTCGTATATGTATTTTGTTTTGGTAAAATATTATTGGTATTTTTTGTTCCAGCCAAAAGGGCGCTAAGTACAACTGAAACGAACCGAACACAACCAAGAATTTTTTTTGCGTTCAAAGATCACAAACAGAGAAACGTAATTTTTTAAATGATTTACTACACAAACACTTTTTGCGTTTGTGTTTTCACAAATCTGCACTAAGGAACGATATTTAATGTTTATTTTCGAACACTGGTAAAAATGAACACTAAAGTGCCTTCTTTTTAAAAAAGCGAGTTTTGGTAACAAAAAAGAATTTTTGAGAAAAAAGTTTTTTTGGTAACGAGACTGAGTTTGTAAAAAAAGTAATAGCCCCTATTCTATAAGTCGTTGTCGCTGTCGCTGTCGACGATAATTTTAAGTTGTTGTCACAAGCCGACGTCTACATCACTTCCACGCTTATTTAGTATTTTCTAAGAATGTTGTGTCGATGTTGAATATTTCTCGAAAATTTGACATAAAATAGTCTCATCGCTTAAAATTTTTCTTCTAACGTTTAGTGCTTTTTTTTTATTTTAAAATAAATGAATTAAAAAGTTTGTTAAAGAAAAAAAAAAAAAAACATTAAAGTGAAGTAAGTTTTCATCCTGACGGCTTTAGTTATTCACGTGTTACCACATAGTTGGCATGTATTTTATGGATTGTTGTCAATAACGACTTATATAATACAACAATTGTTCCGTTTACATCGGCTTGTGCCGATGACGACTTTCGTAATAGCGGTGAAAACTTGGCAAAACAAACTTTGGTATCGAAATTTGCTTTTTGCGACTAAATGGATTTGGCGAAAGAGTAAATTTTGTTGACAAAAGTGTCTTATTTTTTTTTCAATGAATTTTGGTAACGAAAGTAAATCCTTATGCATTAAAATGGCTTCTAGTTGCAAGCGTCCAATTGTTATTAGTTCATTAAAAATTAAAAGCCATAAAAAAGTTTAAACATTTTTAAATATCTGGCAACGTTTTATACATTTCATATGTCTTAAATACAGTTTCATTATCCTTTTTCTTTTAATTTTAAGTGCCACCCTAATAAAAACATTGAAATCGTTTCCACGTTGCTGGCATTTTGTTGTTGCAACTTTATGAATAACAAATAAAAAAAAAACAGACAGAATACACTTGAAAAGAAGGAGTTAAATAAAAAATTGAATAAACAAAAAAATCTCTATTAAATCCTGCTTTAAGTTTCATTCAAAAACGTTTTTCATTTCCGGTATTCAGCCATTGGCATGGCGACTGTAACGAATTTCGTTGGAAGATGTGAATGAGTTTTACAGGTTGCAGACCCAGTTGAGCCTGTTGATGAAGATGCTGCTCCAAATGTGGCAGCAGCAAGGGCGTTTGATGTTGCTGTTGTTGTTGTTGATAAAGGTCGAAAATGAAAGATACATGATTTGGTGCGTGAAAGTAAATTTTGGTGGCGTTGTTGTTGTTGTTGAGGCTGCTGATATTGATGTATATGAGGGTGACCGCGACGTGTAGGTGGTGGTGTGTGACAGGAGGCTTTCGCTAAAGTTAAAAACTTTTTGGCAGCCATAATCCCAGCAACACCACCACCACTACTACTAATGCCTCCTACGTGATTAGAACATTTTGTAAATGCTAAATTTTGTATTTTACTTTTGCGCTGTATCACATCCTCTGCGTATTAAATATCCGGCACACTGCCGCACCCATCCAAAGTTGTTGTGTTGCTCGCTGAAGAACAGGGTATAGATAAAGAGTTACCACCTCCTCCTCCCCCTCCTGCTCCTGACCCCAATGATTTGTTGGCTTCGGTGTTGGCTTTAGTTTTGGCACAATGTATGTCATGATGATGTTGATGCTGCAGATGATGATGCTGCTGCTGTTGTTGTTGTTGTTGTTGATACTCATGTTCACATAATTTTGGTTCCGAAGTAGAGAATTTATTAAGATCACTTGTTGTCGACATGGTATTTGCCGAATCTACTAAATTGTCCTCATGTTCTCTAATATGGAGATTTAGATCGCTGTGTTTACTAAATGATGTTGTCATCATCATCATAGGATTATTAACTCCCGTTGCATGTTGATGATGGCCGTAATGATGTTGCTGCTGCTGTTGGTGTTGTCCATAATGGTGCTGCTGCTGATGTGTGGAGGTGGGTATAAAGGATTTTTGCATAGCAGCATGTAAACTATTTGAGCTGACAGTTCGTTCTAATATTTCACCCCAATATTTTTCGGATAAACCTTCTATATCGGGTCGTACGGTTGCTGTATTATAGCCATGCTGATGATGTGTATGATGACCATTTGTATTTAATACACCTCCCCCGCCCCCTCCGCCATCTCGTATGTGAAATGATGTAGAGCGATTTAAGCTGTTACTACGTGCTCTGGCACAAATGCCCAGTACTGAACCACCCGAACTTGTCCCCACCAAACCAGAAGCTGTAGAATTTGTGCCACCACCACTACCACTTCCATTATTTTGGGGTGGTCTTGATGTTGGCGGTTCGGGTGGCATTGGTAGTGTGGTGATTTCGAAATCAGAATTTATGTGACAACATGGTGATTTGTGTTCGGGTGTGTCTTCATGGCCATTACACTATGTTCATGCAACACACACAAAATATATCATCGCCAAACAAGCCATAAAATCGGTTTAACAAAAAAGAGAAGAAAAAGCAAGAAATTACTTGTTAAAATGTTTTCGTATACTGCGAACAGAAGACAATATAACAAATGATATAAAGTCATTATTTAATTGAAAGTGTCCCACTAACGAGGCCACTGGTAAAAAGCAACAGCAACAAATAAACAAAATGATGAAGCGTAAAATGTTTTTTTTTGCAGTTGCTATTGCCAATTTCATTGGCTGTCTATTGGATAATAATATTAATATTTTTATTGTAAATTTGTAAAGTCCTTTATTTAAGAATAAAAATAGCAAAATTTAAAGGGTCAAGGATGGAACAATCGATTTAAGTTGAAAAACGGGGCTTTTTATGTCGATAGGTGAAAGGGGTTCTAAAAGATTTGTTTTGGGTGTACGAAGCGATTTTTGATGAAAACAAGAAACATGCAAATTTCAGGAAAAGATGTGATTTTTTTGTCAAATTGTAGTATTTCGTTTGCCTTAAAGTGAACTTAAAGTAAAATAAAGTAAGAGCGCGATATCCTTCTATGTCGAGTTTGATATACCCTTCACCATGATGCGATAAGAACAGAAGTAAATAAATAAATAAATCTTTTTTGTGCCACGGCCTCTTCTCCAATCCTGCCTATATTTTGTTGAATGTTGTGTATTGATAGCTTAAATGCCAATACCTAATTTGGGAACTTTAGCTCTTACAGTTGTCTAGATATACAGAGATCTACAATGTCTTTGTATTAGGAGAGCCACGCCCACTTCTATAATTCCGCTAAATATTTTTAGAGAGATTGTTTATTAATAACCCAACTATGTGTACTAAATTTGGACAATTTTTCGCTTACCTTTCTATAGGTATAGAAATGCTATTTTGTGCCACGCCCACTTCTCAAATCCCGTCCACATGTTGTGGGATGTTTTGTATTGATAAGTAAGAGGCTTGCACCGAATTCGGAAGCTTTGGTTCTTGCCGTTCGGTAGATATACATAAATAAATAATGCCTTTGTACGGTAGGTGCCACGCCCACTTATCTTGTCCCGACCATATCTTTAGAGAGCTTGTGCACTATTTACCCAGCCATGTGTTCTAAATTTGGACAATTTTTCTCTTACCGCTGCTTAGGTATAATAGAGCTAGCTATATTATGCCACGCCCACTTCTGAAATCCGGTCCACATTTTGTGGGACGTTGTCTACTGATAACCGATATGTGTGTTTCTAGTCTAGAAACTGCCTCTTTCTATTCTCTAGATAAATATACAGAAATTTATAATGTCTTTGTATGGGAAGTGCCACGTCTACTTCTCTAATCCTGCCCATTTTTTTTGGAGAGATTGTGTATTGATAATCAAGATGCTTGTAACTGCTTTGGAAACTCCTGCCACTCCCCAAAAATAAAAAACAAAAAAATAAACATCAAAAAGAAGGGATTTATTGGTAAAATTTCAGGTAGTCGTAGTTTTTTGCCCATATCTCAGCAATTTATAGATCGATATGGCTGAATTTCAATGGCAAAATTTAACTGAGAAAATGAATATCTTTAAATCCACTTCGCTACTCATAAGGACCTAGAATATAAAGGGTGTCCCAAAATAAACGCAAGATTTGAATTTGTAGCCATTTGTGCAGTAAAGTGGAGGCAGCCCTAAAAGAAATCGACAGTGAAAAGGGTTAGTAAAAATGGATGATAGAGCAACGTATCTTCATTATTGAACAATATTTTAAAGATAATAAAAGCTTGGCAGGTGCTGGTCGAAAATTTGATACAAAATATGATCGGAGTAGTGTTTCAACTTCGTCAACTGTGAAGAGATTAATTGAAAAATTCAGGATCTGCTTCGATTCAGGGTCTTAGATCAATAATGCTTAAATTACAAATGGAATGGCAAACTTATTTATATCCTTTTCCACCTGTGGTGAAGGGTGTGATTACCTGTTGCTGAATTTTCGAGGAAAGTCTGAATTGTCAATAATTAGAAACTTTTAAAGAAAAAGTGACCTCGTGATTTTGATTTAAAAAGTGGCATGTTGGTAAGTTTTTTTAAAAACAGTGAGCTGTTTAAAGCGTTTTATGAAAAATTTAACATTTTGAGGACTTTCAAAAAACAAACTTAAAGGCTGGTGATTTTTTTTAGAAATAAGTTTTTTAAAAAATGTGCACCTGTTAGTGAATTTCTGGGGAAAAAGAAGCCCATTTGAAGAAAACAAAATTGTAAATATTTTAAAAATTTTATTATATTCACCATTTTTTTATTTTTTCGAATTTATTCTATGAGCTTTATAAAATACATAACTGAAATTTAGCTCATAGAATAAATTCGAAAAAATAATAAAAAAGGTGAATATAATAAAGTTACCTATGAAACGACATAATTCCCAGTTTCTATTTGTTAAAAATGTTATTTTAAAAATTATATTGCATAAATATTTTAAAGGATAAAATATACTGTTGATTTTATTTAGTCGTAAAAAAAATTACTGAGTAGAAAATATACAAAATAAATCTTCAAGATTATAAAATCTAAAAAAAAAAATAGTAAAAAAACTAAAAAAAAAATGTGTCCATAATTTTTTTTTATTCAAACTAGAAAAAGCGTTTGAATAAAAATTTAATTTTTAATTTATAATATTTTGTTTGTCGTGCTTTATTCCCAAAAATTACTTTGATTTAAACTAAATTTTTAGGAATATAAAAATTAAAATTGGTCCTAAATAAGAAAATAAAATATCCCATCCTGGATTTTTCAAGTTTTGGTCAACAAATTTTTTGTACTCAGATTTAATCGAAACAAATATTAAAAGAAAGATTGTAATAAAAAGGATTTGCACTTTCCCTTCTATTCTTGTTTATTCCATTTGCTTGTTAATAAAATTTCAGTGCCAACTTTAACTTCCGTTATCCTATACAAGCAGAATTTTTGTTTTGTTATTTTAAATCCTCTACAACTATTTGGGTCATGTTTTGGAAATTTTGTGTAAAAATTATTTTTTATTGATGCCACAAAAAAAAAAACAAAAGAAAAAATATATGGAAGGGCCTTGGGTAATAAGGAACTGTTTGTTCAAATTATATTGTGGTAAAGAAAGTAATTCAATTGATAGAGATTTTCTTTGCTTGTTTTTTATTGAGTGTATTAGAAAAAGAGAGTGAGTTTGTTTGTGTTTAATTTTAATAATTTTTGATTTTTTATTTTTTTTTTTTAGTGGAGTTGGTTTTTTAGGTTTCCTATCGATACTTTTATAAATGGGTTTTTCTGATGTAAGCGTTTTTTTTTTGATATAGAGTTTTAAAGTTGCACAGTGGCTTTAAATTAAGAAAAGATGGTAATAGTTTTATATGCTACTTATAGACTGCTTGGTAGAGGCCTGTACAATTCCATTTAAACTCATATTCAAATCATTGAAAACATTTCAAACTCTATACTCTCGCGGCCACAAAAAAATACTGAAGAGAAGTGTAGACAACGAAGTGACGTAAGTGTGTAAACGTGTGGAAGCAAAAAACAAATTAGTTACTATAGTGTATATATTAAAAAAGCAACAGTTTTAAAAATTTTATTTTTGTTTAAAATTTATTTTACTTGAAACTTCGGATTTAGAACTTTTAATTTTTCGAAACAGGGCTCGGGTATAAAAAATACTCTCAAAAAATTACAAGGGGATGAAAAATACACACAGCAATCTATTTTTTTTTTGTTGTAAGTTTGGGGTATGTATGTACGAAATATTTTGTATGTTTATTGCTTTGTTAATATTGCAACAACAATTCTTTGTAAAAACAATTCTTGGTGTGGTCTGCCACATACGGCACACAAGTAACCATCACAAGGGCTTTTTAAGCGTCCTTTATATTCGTGAGACAATCAAACATCTTAATTTGGTTTATTTAGAAACCTGTTAAAACAAAAATTAGCCGAATGCCAAAAAAAAAAAAAAATTAGAAAGCCATCCATCGTACGACAAATGGTGACTGATTTTCAAAGTAAATTTAGTAAACCTGGTAACGTTGTTAAAGAGTGAATTTTAATCATCACGAGTCGCCAAAGTCAAAATATGAGCGCAGTATCACAGCTTGTTTCACTGCTAACCCTTTTTTCAGTTTTATCGGTCTTAAAAATACACCCTTTATATTAAAATTAAACTCCTTTTGCTTTTGGGTTTATTTGTCTTTTTCCTACTACCGATTTTTCTGATATTTTTTATATCAGTTACTAGGTGCTTAATATAAACTAAAAATATTAATGAAGGGTGTCCCAAAATTACCGCAAGATTTGATTTTTGTCGCCATTTTTGCAGTTAAGTGTTGGCAACCCTGAAAAAAGATTAAAAACTGGTTTTTCTATTAAATTCTTATCTGGCGTTAATTTTGGGGCACCCGGTATGAATTTCGGTAGATAAATCTGGGAAGGAGTAACAGTAAAATTATCCAAATGTGGTTCAAATTAATGTTGTGTCAAGAAATAAATAAAAAAAAATAGCAGAAGTAGGCGTGGCATCTATCGCACAAAGACAATGTAGATTTATTTATATCTTAAGAATGGTAATAGTAAAAGTTACAAATTTGGATCTGTTATTAAAAAAATTTGACTGTTTTATAGGTGGGGTAGCAAAACTTTGATTTTTGAAGTCTTTGCATACATATTTTATAAACTTAATTTTTTTTTAATTTATGCCACTGTGTGTGTAGTTGTTTTACTCTTTAAGTTTTAATGTTGTGGCAAATATTTTCTAAATTTTATTTATTACTTGAATATTGTTTTTTCCTTTTTTTTTATCTTCAATGAGTTCATTTTAGTTTATTGTGTAACTCTGGAATTAACTTGATTTTTTATGGGTCTTAGAGAAAATGCCCTGTTTGTTTATGTACATATGTATGTTCTACAGCGTATGTTTATGTATTTTGTTGGTCAAAGGGTTTTTTATTTACTCCTGAATCCTTTTATTCGGTTAAGTTATTTGTTATATGTGTCCCTTTTCTAAAAAAAAAGTTTTATCAATTTGATTGATTTAAAATTTCAAATGAATAAATATGACAGCAGTTTAAATTAATGTTTTCAAAAATTTATGTAATTTTTCATTATTCTTTTTGCTATTGAAGGGGTTTTTGCAAATTTGATACTGTAAAGCAGATTAAAAAGGGCGGTCAGATTTAATAGAAAAGAAAATAAATAGAAATGCAACCTGATTTCGAAATTCAATTTTAAGTCTTTACGAAAAAAAAAATCAATTCAATTCTTTCAAATAACTAAAAATTAACAAAACAAAACAAGGGTTAAAAGTTTCTTAAAGTTCTTGTTTTCAATTTAACAAAATTTCCCTATCCATAATTTAGTCAAAGTCTTAGCTTTATAGTATCCCTAGGACGTGCCATGAAGAACAATCCTGACAAGTTTATTAAAAAATATTTTTGGTTGTTAGTTTGTTAAACATATAAATAACTGACTTTTATTTTCATTTAATCCTGGTGAATAATAATACTATTTCCCAAAACATTTAATATGCTGGACATTCACTCAGACACCCATTCATTTCTTTAACCAACAAAACATACACACTCGCACATACGCACACACTCACATTCTATTAATCTCAGACTCTTTTTTTAGTCTCCTACTTAAGTACCATTGACCATAAGTATGTGTTTGGTTAACAATTTTTATGGCTTATTTTTTTTTGCAGTTCAGCATTTATAGTGGTACACTCCTAGTATATTTTACACTGGGGTATAATAATCATAATCATAAACTATGAAAACAAATAAATGAAATGAAAGAACATGGTAAAATGCCAAAGAAAAAAAAATTGAAATGTAAACTTACCCGTAATGCCAAAAGTTGTTTGCTTAAACGTCTAAAATCCGCATTTAACAGCCAGTACATAAAGGGATTCCAAAAACTATTGCTTAAGGCAGTCCAGGTGACCAGAAAGTCCAAAAAGGGAGGTAACTGGTAAGCGGGAAAAAGGAAAGTAGAACAAGGTTCAAATGTTATATTAAGAAGTGTTAGAAAAGCAATACTTAAGCAAGAAATGATCGATTGATTTGTTGGTAGTACCATAAAGACTATAATTCAGTCTACAATCAAGTTCAAAGTCTTATAATCCAGACTTAAGTGGAACAAACAGTTAACTACTTGATGTATTTTTTAGATCTGTCCACAAAAATGCCCAAAGTCTAGCATATAATCAAGTCTATTGTATAGTTAAGAGTCTAGTTTATATTTATTGTGATATATCAATAATAAAAACTATAGTCTATTGTCAACTCTAAACAAAATCATAAACTGTAGTCTTAAGAAGAGTAAAAAATCTAGTCCAAAGTCAATTCAGTTATTTTGTTTATATGCATATGAGCGATGGTCTATTTGATTGGCAAGTGTATAATCTATTACATCATCTGGTTTGTTACTAATCCTTTAGTGTAATCTATTATTAAGTATGATCTGGCCTACGAATTTTTCTGTGATATAATCTATTACATAGTCTACTATCTTGTCTAAAACAAAGCCCATTACCTTATCTATTTTCCAATCCATAGCCTAGTCTCACGAGACCACGCAATATTCTATTGTATGAATTTCACCCGAAATGTGGAAACAGATTTACATGAGTACCTGGCATTTGGTCTAACCTCATGGCGATTCCTCTTAATTCCTGATTAAGAAGCTGGAGATATCTAACTTACACTGCTTTTGGAATAATGCCAATAGTTTGCATTGAATAGCAACATTAAACAGCACCTATAGTCCTCCCTCAGGCTGAACTGTCCCTTAAGTGGTGAAAAATCAGGCCTTAAGTTCGATTTTAAGGAAAACACCTTCCTCCACGTGATCGCCAAAAGTACCCTGTCAGCGGACAAGCAAAACTTTCGCAAAGACAATCTGCCTAAAAAGAGGAAGCTTGCTAACGGAGGCCTTAACCAATAGTCAGCAGGGCTGTGGCGTCGGTTTTTGTGCCCGAGTCGGAATCGAAGTACCCACAAAAACTCGCGACTCTGACTCCAAGGTTTTTCGGCATAAAAAATTAAAAAAATTTTCTAATATTTTCCAAAACAACAATTCTTTGAAGTTGGGGCTGCAATATTTAGAATATCGATTTGAAATTATAACTGAATAATTTTATTAAACCATCTAAAACGTACTGCATTAAAGAAAAGAGTTTAAAGTAAAATAAAAACGAGTCTCATATACATTTAGCATCAATGTAAGAGTAGAGGCCCAACCACAATGTGCTTAAGTTGGCTTAAGCAAATGTGCGAATACATGTTAATTATATGAGGCAAACCATATTGAACTTAAGGAGACTTTTTGCCTTTCTTTAAACTCCTACAAGGAGCATAGGGCCAAGCTAAGTTGCTAAGTTTAATGAAACTGTCATTTGCTTAAGCAAGGTGCGAATCTAATCGCACTTTCCGTACGGAATCAAATGTTGTTTTATTTTGTTTTTTTTTTTAAATACATTTAAGAGACTTTTTGTAAATTTTTGACAGTAGGTTAAGCAAGGCTATGCATATTATGGTTAGGCCTTAGGAGTTGGAGTCAAACTTAAAAAATTTCAGAGGTTGGAATCGGAATCAGAGTTGTTTTTGGCGACTTCATTGCCGTGATAGTCAGTCCGGTGGTTGCTCACCATATGGATTTTCGTGCCAAAGTTTAGTTCTTGTACACACATAGATCGTCAAGACGATGTTTTTCAGACAACTAATTGCTAATTTTATGATGCTTTGCAAACCAATTTCGAGTAAAATTGAAATCGAAAATTTTTTTTACCAGCATCCTGCTTTTAAAGTAAATAAACATTTTCTGTTTTTTTACTTCATGCTGTGAGTTAAATTTATCTTCACCAGTTATTTATTTTTAAATAAGGAAACACTTCGGCAATTAAAGAAAAAATTCAACTTAAAACTTCCATCAATTTCAATATCACTCAACATGGTCGTGTATATTTTGGTCTAGTCTTAAGCCAAATCGTTAATCTACGGTCTACAAAGTGTAGTTAATCATAGTTTTCTCTTTACAGGAGCCTTTCATCAATCCATTTTGCTGGATTTAGTCTCAAGTTATAATTTTCTTGACAATTTTCTTACAAATAGCTTCTAATGTGTTCCAACTTTGCCCTTATATTCGCTTTATATCTGAAGCCAGCCCTATATATCTAGTGACTTTAAAGTCTAGCTTATAGCCTGAATGCTTTATGGTCAAGTTCATTTGAAGTCCTCTTTTACAAATAAATAATTTCACCAGTTAATATTTATTGCATTCAACAAAATTTTTTAGATATTTATATTAATCTATTAAGCAGTCCTATTTTTATACAAAATATATTTTTTGCATTATTATTTATTTATCGTAGAAATTTATTTTCGTTTCAGTAGTACTGACTGACGAAATTACTTATGTCGTTTTCACTATTTTACATACTTTTTCATTAAATTTTCCGGTAACATGAAACGCATCTTTGTTTTGTTATTTATAGTATTTTTTGCACTCAGTTTTTTTATTCTTACATTAATCCTTTTTTTTGTTTTCTTTTCTCTAATGAGTTGTTTAGTAGTAAAGCATAGTATCGTACACGAGATTATAATTTTGTTTACAGCAGTTATTTTGTCTCGCCTGAGGTTTTGCCTTTCGTGTAGCGAATAGTCTTGTCGACTTCAGAGTCGTTTATCGCCTCGTTTGCGCGCTTTTATTCTCATTTATATTCTCCCCTATTGCGTCGCACAAAGTCTCGCCTGTATTCTCGTTTTTCGTCTCGCCTATCCTCTCGCCTTTAGTCTCTTCAATAGTTACTTCTTATGTCGCATCTATACTTCTCACTTTGGAAGCATCATGGTTTCGACTTTAGTCTTTACTAAATTTTCATCTAAAGTCTCTACGGCACTCTTGTAAATTTGTTTGTTTATAGTCTCGTTTCTTGGTTCTTCTATAGTTTCGTCTATACTCTCTAATAAAGACTCTTCGATGGTATCGTTTATAGTTATCTCCATAGTTTCGCCTATAGCCTCATTTAAAATCGTACCTACACGCAGAGAAAAAACATGTTTAAATATGGTCAACTCCAACAAAACTGTTTTTAAAGAAAATGTTAAACAATTTATGTTTAATAAAACCATATTGTTGTCACCTACAAACATATTATGGTTGAATTAGTCCTCCGTCAAGAAGCCACAATCATATTATGGTTACCTATAAACATGTTATGGTTAAATATAACAATAATTTGTTTTAAAATGAACAATTCTATTTTCCTCTTTTCCAAGAGCAACATGCTATGGTTGAAAACCAACCATGCTAATATAAGTGTAAAGCTCGTTTTAGTTATTTTTGATCATAATATTTCCGGAGGCAGCCATAATATGGTCATGGCCTCTTGATGGATGACTAATTTAACCATTATATGTTTGTCGGTGACAATAATATTGTTAAATTGATCGTTATATGTTTAAAATTTTCTTTAAAAACAGTTTTGTTGGAGGTGACCATATGTAAACATGTTTTTTCTCTGGGTGTAGGTTTTCATCTTGAGTCTCGCCAGCAATATCGTCTATTATCTCACCTATTGCTTCGCTTATAGTCTCGTCTAAAGTTTTCTGTATGGCATCGTCTATGGTTTTGCCTTTAGTCTTGCGCGTAATTTAATTTATAGTTTCCCCTTTAGTCTTGTACATATTTTTGTTTATAATCTAGCCTTTTGTCTTGCCTATTGCCACATCTATATAAAGTACTATCTATAGTCTTGTCTGTAGTTTCTTCTATAGTCTCTTTTAAAGTCCCATTAAAGTTTCTTTAAAAGTCCATGCTATCGTTTACAGTCCGGTCTATAGTTTTGCTAATTGTTTCGCTTATAGTCTCGTTTTTTGTCTCGTCTATAGTCTTCTATATGGTTATGTTTATGATCTCCTAAATGTTTTCGTCTTTAGCCTTACCTACATTTTCATCTATAGTTTTATCTTTACTCTCGCATATAATCTTGTCTAAGGTCTAGCCTTTTGCCTCACCTATTTTCTCGCCTAGTTTGATCTAAAGTCTTGTCTATAGTTTGATCTTAAGTCTCGTCTATAGTTTTATTTGTAGTCTTATCTTAAGTCACGTCTAAAGTCATCTCTACGGTACCGTCTATTATCTTGTCTCTATTTTCATCTATAGTTTCGTTAACATTCTCGCCTTTGGTCTCGCCTAGTTTGATCTAAAGTCTCGTCTATAGTTTGATCTTAAGTCTCGTCTATAGTTTTATTTGTAGTCTTATCTTAAGTCACGTCTAAAGTCATCTCTACGGTACCGTCTATTATCTTGTCTCTATTTTCATCTATAGTTTCGTTAACATTCTCGCCTTTGGTCTCATCTATAGTCTCGCCTATTGTTTCGCTTAAAGCCTCGTCTTAAGTTTATCCATGGTATCGTCTATAGCCTTGCCCAAATTTTGTATAGTTTAATCTACAGTCTTTCCTATAGTAGTGGAAGTATTGCCTGTAGTCTCGCTGGGAGTTCTGTTTGTGAAATCTAATAAAATTACAATGGAGCATTGGGTCTATGTGTGTTTGACGAGTATTGAACTGTCATTCCCTTCTAGCCTAACCAAATCTCGCCAATAGAATAGTCAATTGTCGCGACTATAGTCTTTTAATAGTCTAGTCTATATCTTGCGTTGTCTTGTCTAGAGTCTTGTTTATATTCTCGTCTATGGTCTCGACTTTTGCCTTTTGGCTAGTCTACATTCTTATTTGGAGACTAGTTTATAGTCTAATCTATGGACTGATTCGTAGTTCAATTGATAGACGAGTCGAAACTAAAATTCATAGTCTCATTTAAGCTCTTGCCTTTTGTCTAATTCATTGTAAAATCACGTTTCTATAAACTTATTTTTTTTTTGTTTATGTTTTGGGGGTTTTTTTTATTATGACCCCTAATTGTAGGGGTTTCTTAAAAAATTGTAGAACTAACAAAAGTAAAAAAAAAAACGTATGAATTAAAGAAAAACCAACAATTTACCTTTGATCCCGTACACGCTGTTACAATTTCTTGTATTGTCCAGGGTGTAACCATTACAATGAAACCCAATGATATTGTAGCCATTGAACGTGACGTCGAACCACTGGAATTCTTTTCTTGTATGGGGACAATCTGTTGTAGCACCAGAGAGCCATATATGTTTTGTAAGCGACAGCAATTTCAACGCCATCGTTTAAGGCAACACCAAATTAATGTGAAAAGTTTGTAACCAGACCAGTATTGCACAAGTTTTTGTATGTTGAATTTGTTTTTTTTTATTTATTATTTTTCACAAATTGTTTAATTAAGTTATCAGAAAAACAAAGATGTATCCAGTGTAAGAGTAATTAGCATGTAAAGAGTAGAGGCAAATGCAATTGAAAGAGTATTATTAAAAGAAATATAGTATGGGCTGTTAGAGATTTTACATAGGACTTAAATAAAGTGTTGCCAGAGGTAGGGGAAATTCCTATTTCTTGGTGGTTTCTTTACTTAAATATGAGTAGAGGAGAGAAAATCGGATAGATATTTTTTTAAATCTTTATTTTTATAAAAGGCTTTTAATCAATGTTTCATTGAAAATTCGTTTAATAAACCCTTTATAAATATTTTTTATAAATAAAGCTCTAAATATTTGAAATATTAGAAATTTTTTTTTAAATTTTTATTCTCATTAAAATTATTTTCCAAAATTTTTTATGGAAAAAAAGTTTTCGTGTAAGGAAAAATCGGATGTTGTATTGATTGCGTAGGTAATAAAAAAATATATATTGGCAACCCTAAATATTAAATACATTGACAACGTAATAAAAAAACAAGTTAAAAAAATATATATTGGCAACCCTGAATATAAAATACAGTAAGACCTCGACTTATTGCATTACACCTGTAGCATTATGAGTAATAATTTTTGGAATTTTTTTTTGTGGTTTTTTATTAAATAATTAACAAATACTGTTGTATGATCAAATATACTTATGAAATGGCGAAAATATTTAAGAATTTTGGCAGAAAACCATTAAATTACCAGGGGACTTCAAAGTTTTATACACATTTTTTGATTTGATTGATGCAAATACAAAAAATTTTATATTATAAAATTAAAAAAATATCAGAGGTAATCCTGGATAAAAGAGGTGGTGTTTGCAAAAAACATTTACAGTAGACAGCGGATATAAGAACATCAATTAAAAAAAAACGCTTTTAAGAAAGTATGGCAAAACACCGTGTCTTTTTTAATATTTGCCCATATAAAAAGTATTTTGTATAAGAAAAATCCTTATAAGAATATATATGTATGTAAGTACTACAGGCCATATTTTATCATGTACCAGTAATAAAAAAGTTCATTACGAAACAAACTTTTTATAAAAGAAAAAAACTTTTAGAACCTATAAATTTCTTATAAAAATATTTGCTTAAACAATTTTTTTCGTTTTATTTGTTATTTTCATATATCCGTAACCTACTGTAAATCAATCCAAACAAAAAAAAAAAATCGTTATATTTCCCGGATAATTAATGTTGTCGGTTAGCCAAAACACAAAAAAAGACTATACTACAATTTCGAAATTTTTCCAAAATAACTTGGATCTGAAACCCGGAGTTTTTTCAGTGGGGCTTTAAAGTGACCCCATTTTTTCCCTGATCGTGCAGCTTATTAGTATATAAAACTATGTATTCTTTACATTTGTAAATATTTTTGTAAGTCATATTAACCCTCTAGCTTCACTTTATAACGGAAATTTTTGGCTCTTTTCTAACAATTCTAAAAAAAAAACACCCATATAAAAATGCTGGCCATTATATTTTACTACATGTGTTAGAATACAGTAAAGCACAAAACTTAACACAAACAGCCTAAAGAATAGCCTTTTAAGTTTTATTTAGTAATTATGTAGAGTTCTAAGCAACACATAGTTTCATATACCGATATGCTGCACGAACAGGCCAAAAGGGGAAAACTTTAACCTAAAACGACGACACACGATGATTATTTTTGTTCTTTAGTCTTCTCTATCAGAATTCATTGACAAGCCCCAGTTATTTTTTGTGTGTTGTACATTGTAATAGGGATCCCACTTTACTTCAAAATAAATGTTAATATATGCGACAATCTACGAGAAAAGGGACCTAGTGTGTCAAAAACGAGTTTAGAATAAGATGAAATGTGTTTTTCACTAAACTTCGCTTTTCTCGGAGAAGGTCACATATATCAAATTATTGGACTGATTTGATTGTAATCTTAAGCCTGGTACTCTGTTCAACATTTCACGTGAAATGCTGTCAAAACGCATATAAAACAAATTTGTGCGGAATATCAATGAAATAATGTTAATAGAGTTGTACTCTGTTCATTTTGTGAAAAAGTTAGGAAATGTTTCTGGCAACAGTTTTTTACAACTGCGAAATAATGTAAGCTGCGCACTTGTTTAAAAAATCAAGATCATCGATATGCAATATTGTGCCTGAAGTCTGCGCTGCATTATATAAAGTATTAAAAGATGAATTGTTAAAGGTAAAACCAAATTTATTAAATAAAAAAACATATCAAAAATAATGTCTATTGGCACAGATGCCAGCAACAGTGGAGGAATGGGAGGGTATTTCCCAAAGTATAAGTCAAACGTGAAATTTTCCCAATTCAATCGGGGCATTAGATGGAAAACACATCGATATTATAGCACCAGCACACTGTGGAAGCGCATATTTCAATTATAAAAAGAACAGCATTGTTTTGATGGCGCTTGTGGACGCGAACTACAATTGTGTTTACATCGACGTTGGTGCAAAGGGTAGAGAGCTGATATGTATTGAATCAAAAGAAGGAACATGCTGTCAAATGATTTATAGTTATCAATATATCCATATGCGATTTTGATGCTTATTTACACGGCATCAATAAAATCTTTAAAAGTTTTGTTCAATAAATTTTGATCAATAAATTTTTAAGAAATTTTGTTGTTTACACGAGTTTGAAGCATTTTGAAGAGCACTTTTGACGAAAATTTCAATCGTGTAAATCTAGCTTTAGTTTATTTTTTAATAAAATGCTTGACTAAAGAAGTTTTTGTTAATTTTTTACTTTAAAAATCGTTCCGCTAGAATTTTTTATTAAAAAGTACATCGATTCGAAGAAGATTAACATTAATGTACCAAAATGAAGAGTAACCTTTTAGGGTTAAAGAAAATTAAGTTCAATTAAAAAGTTCGTATAGAAAGTATTAAAGACAAAATACGTTTTCAAATTAAATGTTTATTTGGGCTTGCATGTATTTTGATTATTGTTTATGTTGACTTCTTAAATTAATAAATGTTTTGTAATGTAAAACATTTTTTACTTGGAATTTTTAAAAAAACAAAACCTAAATCCAACCTCTTTAAACAAAAATTCGTAAATTTCAATTTTGAATTTGTCCCTTGAAAATTTTATAAATTTCTTTACGCTTTTAACGAAGAGATTACTACAACAAATCTATAAGATATTTTCTTGTTATCTTATAGTTTGTTTATGGTTTATCAATATTTATTAAATCATCCTTTTTGTTGTAGGTATTTTGTATACTTAAAAGAACAAAAACAAAAACGAGAAAGAGAAATAAATTTAATAAAAAAGATTCCTTACCTTTTTGGTAATGGTATTTGCTGGAGTATTTATACCCAAACCCATGCTCATGGCCATGCTCAAGTTCATTACCGGTGTATTTGGCAGCATTGCAGAGGGAGTATTGCGTCCACCACCACCACCACCACCACTACCACCAGTACCTGTTATCATACCACCGCTACCAACACTGCCACGGTGATGATAATGATGTAAATGGGGATGCGTATGCTGATAATGGTGATAATGATGTAAAGGATGATGTTGATAAGCTGGATGATGAGCGGCAGCTGTTAAAGGCATTGTTGGATCATTAAGTCTGAAACGACTCATATGAAAACTAGAACCATAGCAATACATCAGTACCATGGTGGTGGGGAAGTAAAAGGCACATGTGGCCAATATACGATACGATGGCTTACTATAAAATGGCTCGCAAGCCATCAAGCCAGTATTATTAAAATAGTAACCTGGCAAAGAAAAGAAGAAGAAGAAAAAAAGGATTAATGGAACGAAAAAAAACTTTTAGTATAGGAAACAAACTATAAATAACAAGTTCAAATAAAGATGTTTTTCGTGTTAAACCAATATTTAATGAAAATTTATGTAAAGTAGGAGGGAATGGAAAACAACAAGAAGTAAATTCGCCAGTCAATCCTACAGTAAAGGAAGCAAATTACTGCCTAAAAGTATGCCTTAATTAATCAACGATAAATTCTATACTATTGGCATAGTAAATGTATGAACAAAAATCAGATCTAAAAAAAAAATTAGAACTTATCTATAAATTAACTAAAGAATTGTCTTAACCAACACGATTCTAGACTGAGTGACACGCATAGCAAATGATTAGACCATAAAATATCCTACAAAATGACAGGAACAAAAATTAACTACGCGATAAAGTAGTTAGACAATGAAATGTATCTTAAAGTGACTAATAGATAAAGTAGCAGTAAAGTCAAGCACAGACTGTAAATAACACATAAAAGACAATTAAGAATATACAGATAAACAGCTTTAGGCTAGATATAGGCGTTATTAAGAGAACAATTCCGGCCAGGCGAACAAATTGCGAGTTTTTGTGCCGATAGCCATGTGTAAATCTTAATTTAACGGATAACTAGACACAAGGCATGGATAAATTATTGCATATCGACTGAATTAACTTTTCTTTACAGTATGGATGTGTTTTTTGCTTAGGCGTTATTAAGAGAACAATTAACTATGCCAGACTAGATTAACTATAGACTTTGTTAAACAGAACATATAAATCTGTGGTCGATAACCGCCTAAGTCGACTTATTTTTATTAAATATTCCTCAAACAATTTCAACTTTCGTTATAATTTTTTTACCTCAGCTTTGGGTGATTAACAATCTTTAATTCTGGGTTACTTTTTTTCTAATGCAATTAATTTTTTAAGAAACGCAGGCATACATTTAAAGGTACTTTTCTCAAAATCTATTTCGACTTCGGCGGTTATTGCTTTTGACCTCATAAATACGACTTTGGACAATAATCTAGACTAAAAACTTGACTATTGTCTTAACCAAAAACCGAAGTCTACACCTTTTTAAGTAGAAATTGAGAAAATAAAAATTAATATCGAAAAAAACTGATTGATGTCGAGAAAATACAAATTGTTTATAAGAAATCGAAATTGATATTGAGAAAATACAAGTTGGTATTAAGAAATCGAAATTGATATTGAGAATATAAAAACTGATAATAAGAAATCGAAATTGATTTTGAGAATATAAAAACTGATAATAAGAAATCGAAATTGATTTTGAGAATATACAAAATAGAATTGAGAAAACCCAAGTTAATATTAAGAAATACATACACAGAAAAAATTTAAAATTTTCTCTAATCACCAATTTTATACCAAATTCATAGAATCAAGCAACCCATTTGCTGATTTTGCTCCTATTACCAAAATGATTATATTGATTACTAAAAATTGTATAAATTAAATATTTTGAATATTTTTTTATTCAATAAACAATATTTTTAATTTTAATAAAAAATATGATCAAAAAACTTTGCCGTTTCAAACAATGTGTTGATTGATTTTTATAATTTCCAACAACAATTTCACAAGTTTAAATTATTTTATTTTAAACGAAATAATTTTTTGTTATTTCATTATTATTTTAATTCAAAATTTATTTCAAAACAATTAAAACGTTAATTAAATCAAAATTATATTTTTAATTTTCGTTCAACAAAAAAAAAATTGAATCATCAAATTTAATTTTTATTAAATTATTTTTTTGAAGAATGGTAAAATGACAATAATTTCGTAAATAATTTGTGTTTTACTCAAAATCAACATCGGCCCTTAAAAATTATCCACCCTTTATTTTCCGTTATTTGTTTTTAAACTCATAATTTTCTTTGCCTAATATTAATAAAATTATTTAAACTTAATTATTGTAATAATTGAATCAATTATTTTTTTTTTGGTGAAAGAAAATTAAAAATATAATTTTTATTTAATTAACATTTTAGTTGTTTTGAAATAAATTTAGAATTAAAATAATAATCAAATACCAATAAATTATTTCGTTTAAAATAAAATATTTTAAACTTGTGAAATTGTTGTTGGAAATTATCAAAATCAATCAACACATTGTTTGAAACGGCAAAGTTTTTTGATCATATTTTTTTTTAAAATTAAAAATATTGTTTATTGAAAGAAAAATATTCAAAATATTAAATTTATACAATTTTTAGTAATCAATATAATCATTTTGGTAATAGGTGCAAAATCAACAAATGGGTTTTTAGTCTAGATTATTGTCCAAAGTCGTATTTATAGTTTTTGAGAAAAGTACCTTTAAATTTATGCTTGCGTTTCTGAAAAAATTATTTGCATTAGAAAAAAAGTAACTCAGAATTAAAGATTGTTAATCACACAAAGCTAAGATAAAAAAATTATAACGAAAGTTGAAATTGTTTGAGGAATATTTAATGAAAAACAAATATAAAATCAATTGTTGCTTAAGTCGACTTTGGCGGTTATCGACCACAGATTTATATGTTCTCTTTAAAGCTGTTATGATACTTGCTATTTTTTGTAAGAATCACCACATTCTATCCTCAGAAAATCTTTGAGTTCTAACCACTGCACCACTGCGGTGCCCGGCAGCCAGTAGTACTGGTTGTTCGAAATTTTGCTGTTATTATTATTGAAATTTCAAATTACATGTCGCCTCCTTTCCTCTGTTTTTTCGTATTCTTTCTGTCAAGACTTTGTCTTGAAAACCTGAATACATTCGTTTATCATGTTTTTTTTGTCCACTTTCGTCGACGATTTTTATTTGTACAAATTAAAGTACAAATGTAAACAAGTGCCATAGCTATTTTTAAGAACAATTTTGATTTTAGTTGAACTGTTAATTTTTAATTTCTTGATAACTTTAATTAGGTTGAATTCATCAAATTTAATTTTCATTAAATTATTTTCACTGAGGAAGGATTATTTTTTTACATTAATTTTTAAAATTTTAAGTAATCAAAATAATCATTTTGGTAATAGGTGCACAATCGATAAATAATGTGTTGCTTTATTCTATGAATTTGGAATGATTTTGGTGATTAGAGACAATTTTACTTTTTTTTTTAATAAAAGATAAAAACATTCTTCTTAAAAAAGTGTTGTATCCTTATAAAAGACTTTTTGTGTTTGAAGAAATTCTTTTTTGGCTTTAAATAGTAAACAAGAATATTTCCTAAAATTATGTTTAGTAAGTTTTCGAGTAAAATTATTTGTGTCTATAAATGGATTATGTTGTCTTAGAGATGACTTTAGTTGTTTACTTGTTTATTTCCTATGCATATGTGTGGGTATGCGGGTGTCTGTGTGTGTATATTACAATGATATTAAATGGCTACAGTTTGCATTTCTAAATATGTGTAGAGTAAACTGTTTATTGCAGACATTTTACTTTTCATTTTAGCCCATTTGCACATATTTTGCAACTTCATTTACATTTTATACACATGGGCTTGCTATAAACCGTATAAATTTGCCATAAACTTGTGGAGATATTTATGTGTAGTTTATAAGCGCATTATTATTATTAATAATATCATGAATACATTACCTTTTGGTAATACCAAAAAACCAAATATTGTTAGACTAATAATCCAAGTTAAACTTAGTATGGCAACGCAACCCTGAAAAGATATAAGAAAAGGAAAAAAGTTTTAAATTATATTTTTTCTTAAATTGGCTTGTTTTTGAACAAATAAATATAATAAAACGGGAAAGTTATGGCGGCAAAAAAAATTTGCTCTTACCTAAAAATATGTATGTATGTCGCAAAAATTTGCTGAGGTGGGGCACCTTTTTGTAGAAATTTAGTAGTAGTGCTGCCAGTAAAGTTTCTCGAGTACCCATTTAAAAAAATCCAAATTTAAGGAGCAAAAATACGACTGGGGAGGAATCAACGCAAAAGTAGAATGTTTGATGGAATCAGAAGGCTCCCATCTATCCTAAGCTGCTGAAATCTGACTAGACAACCACGCCAGGCACATGTGCTGAACCTAATTTATTCTTTTAAACGAGAATTGACCGTAAAATTACCAGAATATAAGCAGTGTTTTTTAGAGGCATACACATTTTCCCACAAGTAAAAAACAACAAATTTATTAGAATGACCAATATTTTGGCTGTAGAAGCTCACAAATTTCATGGCATTTAATGTTCAAAAATAATTTCCAGTACATGGCCTCTACGACTACGCCTAATGATCGCCATATTTTCGATATAATTTTGCATCACTTTTATGCTCGAACTTCGTATTCCGGTCTTATTTTGTTAATTGTGCGTCGAATGGTGGCTTTTAAATGACCAATCGTTACTGGTTTCTAATGGTGTTTTCTTTTCTTCCAAAAAATTTGGCTTTTTTTATTAAAAAAAATTCAATTTGGTGTCTTTTACCAAAAAGGGTGGCTTGTTTTATTCTAAAAAACTCATGCTTTTCGGGAGCAAAATTTTTAAGAAACAGACACCAAATTGCATTTTTTTTTAAAAAAAGGCACATTTTTTGTAGAAAAGAAAACACCATAAGAAAAGATAAGAGATATGACGTACCCCCATAAAAAGTAGTGCAAAGATGTAAAATCACACAAGCAAAGTGGCCAATTCACTCCATTTCTTGGGATAATTCGTTCTCCAAACGTTAAGCTGAAAAACGTGATGGGTTTTCGCGCTGAATGGCATGTGGAGCTGTCTTGTTGGAACAATTTTTCCTCCAAAAAATTTGCAACAACATGAGGAACAAATAAAAAATCATGCACCATTTGCTTGAAGCTTTCGCCATTCATGGATTGGCACTGGGTACGGATTTAAAGACAAATGGGCAGGTTACGCCTGCAGCATGTAAGCCGCACCGAACAGTGATTTTTTTAGGGATTTTGTCGGGTCGCACGAGTCTCTCGAGGTTTTTGCTCTCTCTTATAAAACGACTATACTGCTTGCTTACATACCCGTTAAGCCAGAAATGATAGTCCTCTGGCTTTAATTCTTGCACTTGTTGGCTTTTATATGGATGTAGTTTTACAGTTATCCCTTTGAAATGTTCTGTGCCTCTAAAAAATCACATTTACGATCAGACACGAACGCATTACCGACTGACTAATTCATCATTGCACAGCCTAAATGCTTTAAAATAAAAAGTTAAAATTTGGACCGGTGGCGAAAGCTTTGGAAAATCGATCATTCGAACGATAGAACGGGTAAAAACGTGTAAATTCGCTAACCATATATCTCCTAAACTAAAAAAGATACTAAAAGGTCATTAAAAAGTAATAGAATAGGTGGATGGTGCTTTTTTAATATTCGCCCCTTTTGGGAACAAACGGGAAAAATCGGTATTTTGGAACTTTCTTGTCAACACATCTATCTTTTAGACCAATAAACATTAAAATAAAAATTATATCACATTCGTAACTTATCCAAAAAAAATTCAAATACATACAAATTTGTTACTATTTCGAAAGTTTAATGTGTGAAAATCGTACCGTTTTTAAGGCCCAAATACACTGATCAAAATACACATCAAGCATTGTGATAGTGGTAGTGAAAATGTCTTTGCATGTGACACACCTACGATGTTGCATGGAAAATTAAAAAATTTAGATATGGCAGCAAATATTACGTCCAGCACACGTACACGAGTAAATTCGCCAGTTTGACAAGCATTTGAGAAGTGTATTTGGGCCTTTAGTTCTCTTTTTACAAAACATTTTTCTTCAGTCATTGACATATAAAGGGTGGTTAAATTTTAAGGGACGATGTTGATTTTGAACAAAACACAAATTAATTCGGAAATTCTTGGCATTTCCTTTTATTATGATAGTATTGGTAAGGTTCAATTAAGTATGGAACAAAATATCGGCCTTGACCTCGGCGGCACATCTCCATCCGATTGTACAAATTTTCGATGACGCTGAGGCATAATTGAGGTTCTATGCCGTTAAGGTGCCGAATTATTTCATCTTTTAGCTCTTGAATTGTTGCTGGCTAATCGACGTATACCTTTTCTTTCAAATAACCTCAAAAGAAAGAAGTCCAACCGTGTCGAATCACATGACCTTGGCGGCAATTGACATCACCACCACGTGAGATAACACGGTCATTGGCACTGTTCTGTTGAAACCACATATCGTCCACATCCATATCTTGAAACTCGGGCCATAAAAAGTTCGTTATATTCTAACGACAGCGAACACCATTCACAGTAGCTGCCTGACCGGCCGCATTTTGAAAATATACGGCCCGATGATGCCGCCCAAACAGTCACTCTTTGTGGGTGCATTGGTTTTTGGACAATCACTCTTGAATTATCATTTCCCCAAATGCGGCAATTCTGCTTATTGACAAATCCACTGAGGTGAAAATGTGCCTCATCACTGAAGATGGTTTTTTTCGAAGTGCACGATATGAATTTTGATTTGAAAGCCCATTTTCATAATAAGCCTGAATAACATTAACGCGTTGCTCGATTGTGTGGTTCAAATTCAACATCGGCCTTTAAAATTTACTTATTAAATTATGGGCTCCCATTACAATATTGACATTTTTGATACTTCAATGGGGAGAAAAAAGTTATCAAAAAAGGGATATACAGGAAACTAAATTTCATTCTTTTACTGTATTTTTTGTAATATTGAACTTAAAAACATAAAATTATAGCTGCAGGTTCCTGAGTGAATGAGAATCTATAAGATGAAAAACGTTGGTACTTTTTGTTAAACACAAACTTTGGCATAGAAATATGTTCACGAAAGAAAGGAACAGGATAACGAAGAAGCGGGTTAGGTTAGGCTAAGGAGGGTTATGCGATCAGCACTCGGAGATCATTGTGGTCCATTATGAACCGGTTTGTATGACAGTAATTTATAAACGTTTAGTCTCTTGTAGTTTGTTAATTAAAATAAAAATTTTTAAAAACTGTCCGATTTCTGCTGGGATCTTTCCCTACTTCTGGTAACGTTGGTTGACTTGCAAGTTACTGAAAATTATTTGTTTTTACCAAATATATGTGTAAGTAGGTCAAATTATTTCTAAATGTAAATGAAAATCAATATCGAATAATGTTATTTACCTAAAGCCTACGGCGACCTAAAATTATGCAACACATTTTAAGAAAATAGTAAGAACAAAGACGATTAAGCACAGAAAATTATGGACCCCAGAAAAGACTATAGATTAAACAGAATATAATATGAGGCCTGTCACTGAAATTAATTCCGACCGAAAGTGATTTCGTTTTATACTCAGCAAGATACGAAATCACTTCCACTTTCGAATCGGAATTGATTGCTGTGAGAGGCCTGTATATAATAATTTTGGTTAACCTAAAACTATGCTAAACATTTATGATAAAATGAAAAGAGAAACAAATATTAACTAAGATAAAAAAAATAATTTCTTTGATAAGCTTGTTGCTAAGCTTGTGTTTAATCGGATTTTTTTAAAGGAATTACAACTGTAATTTAGCAACCCAAATCAAACGGAATTAAATATATAAATGTGTAGTATATTAAGGAGTTGGTAGTTTTAAGAGAATATTTCTTAAATCTTTTTAAGAGCTCAGCAAAAAAACTTTTGTACTTATTTTTAATATTTATTTTTTAGAAAAGAAAAAAAAACAATATACAAATGTTTATTTTAAATGTTGCCTTTTTGATACTAAACAAATCTTTAAACATTCTAGCCACTTTATTTTATTATCTCATGTTATGTCCTCGTTATCCTTATAAAATTTTTTCCTTTTTTTTGTTTTAATTCCGTATCCGTCATGTTAGTTGGATGGCAAAAACTAGGACAGCAAAATGCTGGTATTTTTATAAATGTAAGTGTGCACAATAAACAATCGTACAAACAGAAGTAAAATTACGATTATAAACTTTTATATACCATACATAGATTTTTGTACATATAGATAAGTACTAAAATGTAAAACAAACAATTTTGGTGAAACTTCGAATATACAGCTGGTGACAAAAAATTCGATTTAAGGCCTAAAGGGCCAAATACACTTGTCAAATGCTTGTCCAGCCGGCGAATTCGTGCACATTACGTGTGCTGGACGTAATATTCGCCGTCATATCGAAATTTTTTGATTTTTCATCAAGCGTTGTCGGTGTCACACATACAAACACATTTTCACTAATACTACCACAATGCTTGATGAGTATTTTGATCAATGTAGTTGGGCCTTTAACAATGTTATTCTCCCACATGTCTTTTTTCTTGCATTATACTTGCACAGACATGTATAAACGACAGTTGTGCTCTTTTTGGTGTTCTCCTAAAAGGTTTTTGTTTTCATTTTGCACTTGCAAACACACATGTATAAACGTATTATGACAGGGTTACCATTAGAAATTTTGAAAAAAAAGTCGCGCAAAACTTCGTTGAATGCCAAGGCGTAGGTTCCCGTACTACACCTAAGTCATCGTTGGGTGCCGCGTCGTAGGTTTCCGTACAACAGTTATTTTTTTACTTAATTTTGAGTGAAATTTGTTGTGGTTTTTAAATAGAGAACTCTTTACTGAACATTTTTTGCAAAAGCATTCATGGGTCTACGAAATTTTGTTATGCAAAAGAACTTTCACCGCATTTAGTAGCATAACTTGAGAAAGATTTTCCCTAATTTATAGTTTTAAGAACAGACAGGTCGACGCTATTAATTTGAGAAGTATGCGATTTCAACGAAACAGAGCAACGTGCATACAGCACAAACAAATTATTGAAGTCCAAATTTGGCGAGTGATTTATCTCATACAAGTGTATGTAAACTTCTGGCTTGTGCAACTAAATCCTTTAAACCTTGTTCCTGTAAGTTTACATTAAATCGGTAGTCTATTTCATCAATGTTAACAGCGCTGCAGGCCAATATTTTATGCAAATTCCTGGTATTTTGGGCAATTTATGTCCCCGAGCTAAAGAAAATTGGTTCCAACGTTTTAATTCTTGCCGGTTCATCCACGGCGAATATAGAAACAAAGACGTATTCCTTAAATGGTGGCAGTAATTGGGATTTCATTTCAAATAAAAACAATTTCCATCACTAACGCAAAAGTCTTTTAATGGAATAAAATATTCCCTAAGATCACTGTAAATAGGCCGCAGTAAACTAAATCTATGATTTCTTAAGCACCCCACACATGTTTTAATACAATTGGCAACTGAGTCATGGTTCTGTCAATTCATAAGTTTATCAGTTGTCGAGTTGCTTGAGCAAAAATCAAAAGATTTACAAATTAAATTGACCACATAAGAAGAAGAATAACATCCACTTAATCACAAAACTAAAATCTAGAAAGATACGATACATTAAAAGCAAAATATAAGTATTTTATTTTTAACAGAGATCCCGGAAATTCCACAAAAAAAGCAATATTTATCCCAACTTTTCCAGGTCCTAAATTTGTATACAAAATTACGTATTGCAGTTTTGTAACCAGCTGTATAAATAGGAAAACTTTGACATTGAAAAAAAAAATAATAATAAAAAATAGAACTAGAAAAAGATTTTAAATACACCCACCAACAAGGGAAAGGCAACAAAATATTGTCCTAAAAACTTTCTTTATCTGGAAAAATATGAAAAAGCAAAAACGAGGCAAAATTTAATTCTAACTTGTACCTATATAAATTAGGGTCGTACTTACATTTAAGTTACAAAAAATTATTATAAAATAAAAAAAGCTGGAGTGATATTTAAAAAGAACCTCAAGTCGGTCAGAAAGCTATTTAATTAGAAATCAAATGAGTTGGCTTTTAAAAATTGTGTTTCTCAAATAACTTCTAACTTTAAATGAAGTTATTTAAACCTTAATAAATTTGTCAAGCCCTGAAGAGTATAAAGTTTTTTTGTATCTAACAAAAACTAAAGAAAACTTTAAAAATTTAAATTAGATATCCTCTTAAATCAAATGAAATGTTTTCACGCTTTTTTTAATTTCTATGGTAAAGATTTTATGTCCTTATAGTTAAATTTCTTTAAACATTAAAAACAAAATTCTTTTACAATAGTAGCCAACACCCATGTTCAAATAGTTGGCAGCTAAAGGACACTTAAAACAACAACCCACTTAAAAATAATTTCCTTGTTTTCTGTCTGAAAAAATAAAATATTTTTTTTTTGTTGATGAAATTAGAAAATAAAACTAAATTGCAAAGAAAGCTTTTCGAAAACCAAAAGCTTATTAGACACATTCGGTATTTTTTTTTTTTGGTATAGAAATTGTTTTAAATTACACAAAATTGTTGTCATAGCCCCAACGAACATGAGGGGTGTATTGGGTACTGAAATCCAGCCAAATTGATCCAACACAAATTGTAAATTAACCTCAATAAAAATTATAATTTTTCACAGTTTACACTTTGTTAAGAAATAGATCAATTATTAATTTTTCAAATGTATCCAGGCGACATATTGTTATTTAAGGCAACAAATTATATACACGGCCACTTGACGCAACTACAATACAAAAATATTCTTATTAAATCAGAGGCCAAATTAGAGCTTTCGAAATCAGTCAAAATTTAATATCAATAGCAGTAATTTTTATAGTCAAAATTCAGCGTCAATCGTTGGTCCTTCTAAAGTCCAAACCTCTTATCTAAAATCTTTATTTAGCTCAAAGCGTAGGTTAATGAAGTCCAAATTAACCTCCAATTTTTGTTTTGTGTCTAGTCCCAATTCAGCTTTTTTTTATAGTTTTTGTTTTTTATAGTTCTAATTAAGTTTAATCATATTGATTCATTAATTCCAAATTTTTATGATTCAAATTTGTCTTAAAACGTAGTTCTTTACATAGTCCATACTAAGCTTCAATCAACGTATTTTTTAGTCCAAATTTAATTTGATTAGAGCGGTTTTTATAGTCGGAATTTAGCCAAATCGTAGGGGTTAGTAGGTCGAAATTAATCGCCAATTATTGTTCTATTTGGACACCAAATTCAGTTTCAATCGAAGCTCTTAATTAGTCCGAATAAAGTCCAATCGTAAGTTTTTATACAGTTTTAATTTACTTTAAGCGTAGCGTAGCGGCTTATAAAGATCATCGCATAAATGCCGCCTAAGATTATAAAATGAAATCTTTAATAAATTTAGTAGAATTTTAATTTAAAAAAAATTTCTAACTGAATTTCTAAAAATTTTTTCTCCTTAAAAGCCAAATGACAGCTTCCTTTAAAATTTTACAAGCAAAAAAAAAAAAAAAAAATACATACAAATTAATTAAAGTGTCAAATACATTTCTTCTTAAAAATGGTTAAAGTACTTCCTAAAATTTTACAACATGCTCTTTTAATTTGTTTTTTAACCTTTTAGCAGATTTTTTCAACCTCATTTAACATTAATTAAATATTAGAATTTGTTTTTATTATGCTTGCGTGTGTATGTGTGAAAGACTTTATATTAAACTTACCTTTTTACTAGAATGTTGATAATATCTACGCGGATGTAAAGCACACATGTATCTATCGATTGCCATACACACCAATATTACCGCACTTTGTTGTGAGAGAGCACCGCGTAATAAAGCCTGTGTGAGAAAGCAGGGAGTTATAAAATAAAATTAATGAATATTTTAGTTTTTAGTGAGTTAAAAAAAAATTTAACAAGTTTTCACAGTTTCATATTGCAAAAAGTTTATAAAGTATAAAAATATTTATTTAAAGATTTTTCTTAACCGTTTAGCATAATTTTATTTTTTTTAAATAGAAAATATCTCCAAATGTTCTTTCAGACAAAAAATTTCAAAATTTTCTTTCAAATAACAGTTTTTCATAAACTTATATTTAAAGTTCAAATAGTCACAAAATTGCTTTTAGTTAGAAGAAGAAATTTTCACAAAATTTCCTGTAAATAAGGAATTTGGACAAAAATTCACATTAAATAGAAAATCTTTACAAAACTTCCCAAATAATAAGACATTTTTATAAAATATCCCATAGAACAGCCACTTTTCACAAAATTTACCATAGATAGGTATTCTGACAAAATGTCCCATTGAATATAAAATTTCCCAAAGAATAAGAAATGTTCATAAAATTTGATGTATAACAACAAATTTCCACAAAATTTACCATAGAATAGAAAGGAATTCTCACAAAATGTCCCATAGAATAAGAGTTTTGCAAAAGTTTTTCATGGAATTGGATATTCACAGAATTTTTATGGAATAGGAATTTTGAGAGAATTTCCCATGGAATAAGAATTTCACAAAATTCCCCATAGAATATGAAATTTTCTCAAAATTTCCCATAGAAAAAGAAGTTTTTACAAAATTTCCCACAGAATAGGAAATTTACATAAAATGGGAATTTTAAAAAAAATTTCCCGTACAAAATTTACGATAATATAGTAGAGGGAATTTTCACAAAATTTCTCATAGAACATGAAATTTTCTCAAAATTTCCCACAGAAAAAGAAATTTTTACAAAATTTTCATGAAATGGGAACTTTCAAAAAAAATTTTCCGTATCTAGATAGACATTTTTTTACAAAATTTACGATAATATAGTAGAGGGAATTTTCACAAACATTTCAATAGAATAAGAATTTTGGAAAATTTTTTCATACAATAGGAAATTTTCACAAAATTTTCATGGAATCGGTATTTTGACAAAATATGCTATAGAATAGGAAATATTCACAAAATTTTCTAAAGAACAGGAAATTTTCACAAAATATCCCATAGAATAGGACATTTTCACAAAATATCCCAAAGAATAGGAAATTTTCACAAAATTTTCATGGAAGAGGTATTTTGACCAAATTGCCCATAGAATAGCTATTTTGACAAAATATCCTATAGAATAGGAAATTTTCACAAAATTTCCGAAAGAACAGGAAATTTTCACAAAATATCCCATAGAATAGGAAATTTTCACAAAATATCCCATAGAATAGGAAATTTTCACAAAATTTCCCATAGAACAGGAAATTTTCACAAAATTTCGCACAGAATAGGAAATTTTCATGGAATAGGAATTTTGACAAAATTTCCCATATCTAGAATGAATTGATAAATTTTCACAAAGATTTTCCCATAAAATAGGAAATTTGCAGAAAATTTCCTGCAGAATAGGAAATTTTAAAAAATTTTGTTGTGAGAGAGCACCGCATAATAGAGCCTGTGTGAGAAAGCAGGGAGCTATAAAAACAAAATTAATAGAAAGAAAATTTTCACATAATTTCCAATAGAATAGTAGTTTTGATAAAATTTCCAAAAGTCATAAAACATTTTTATTACCTTAATTTGCACACATTTTTAAGGCTCCAAGTATCAACTTGACCTTTTTGGTTTTTGTACTTAAATATTCCATAATACTTCATATGACTACCCTAAATGATTTCTGGTGTTCTCGTTTAAGCATTTGGTTATTGCTGCATTAACTATGCTTCCTAATAGTATGCTATTAAAAATAACGCTCGATTTAACCCGTTTAATAAGCTTTTGAAACATGAATAAAAGTTTTTTTTTTATTAACCAAGCAATTTTATTAAACACAAAATTTTACCTTCAAAATTTTTCCAACCATGGTGAAGTAGTTTTTAAAATAACCCCCTAAATTTGAAATTTGCGTTAAAAATTTTGTAAAATTTATAATTCAAAATTTTCAGCTTAAAATAATTTCTGCTTACAATACTTTACTGTCTATTACTAACGTTCTTTTCATTTCCACATTTCTTTCTCCATCCAATATTCCAGACACAACCCCCTTAAGTATGTATTTGCATTTAAAAATAATTTATTAATATATGTTTTGTCTCTGACTTACTTTTAAATTCCCAATTCACTTGGCACTCATTTTGTGAAACAAATTAACATACACTTAACAAAATTACAGGGATAAAAATAATATGAAGAAATTGAAAAGTAACTAGGAAATACCCTCAATGCAAATGCATTTTAAAGAGACAAAATGAAAAGCACAATATAACTGTAAATTCTTTTGTATTTTGCATATGACCCATTTATGACAAAATATTCTTCTTATCCTTTGTTCATAATATTTTCACTTCTTATTTTTATTAGCATTCCTTGTCGTCAGTTAAGAATTTGATAGTGTAGTGAGATCTGACTTACCTGTATTTGACAAAATATTTCACCATACGGCCAACAATGGAATAACGCTGGCAATAAACCGAACGGTGTGATAAGCAGACCAATGGTGAGGTCATTTAACGCCAATGATGTTAGTAAATAACGTGGCTTTAACAGAGATGAAGTAGAGGCAGGTACAGGATACACAAATGCACACATACATATAAGAAAAAATAAAATAATTTAATTAAAGTTTTTCAGATAAATAAAAGAAAAAAAACAGCATTTGTTGATAACTATATCGTACTATAGATAAGTAATCGGTAACTTTACTATACAAGAGAAAATGTATCGGTTACTTTGATTCACAAATGAATACTAATCGATAACTTTACTCTTCTATAGAAAAGTCACAAGAGTACTGTAGAAAGGTTAAACTGTGCTAGGGAAAGGGTTTAGAGCAGTTTGCTCTGCTGGACAAATTTATCGATAACTTTATTTTACTAGGCTAGGGTTATCGATAACTTTACTGCAATAAAAAAAGCAATCAATAACGTTATAACCTATAGATTTTCTTTACATAGAAAAATTATTGATAAAACTACTTTTGCAGGAAAACTTTACTGGGGAATATTTATCGATAGCTTAATGATATATCAAGCCCTATTTGTGATTATATCGTAAGCGACAAATAGTATAACGAAGAGGGTGTTTTATTATTTTTCTAAAAAATTCCTTTCTTCATAAAAAATAATTTTATGAAAATTAAATTTGATGAACTTAAGCCTGATTAAAAATATTGAAAATTTGGATTAAAAACTATAAATAGTTCAACAAAATTACCACAATACTAATTATTTTTCTAAAATGCAAAAAATTTATTTGGATTAAGATGGACTTTTTCCCTCAATGGCACAAAAATCATTGTAATGAGTACTAATAACATAACAATAAAGCTATCGATAAACTTGCTCTACTAAAGAAAATGTATGAAAATCTTTGCTCTGCTGTACTGTATCTATCAAAAACTTGATTTTCTATAAAAAAAAGTCTTCAAAAACTGTACCATGGTCTTAAAAAGTAATCGATACCTTAAATGTGCTATAGAAAAGTTGTCGATGACTTTTCTTTTCTACTGTAGGGAAGTTAACGATATTTTTCTTTTATATATGTGACCTTCTCCGAGAAATTAAGTTTTGAGAAAAACACATTTCACACAAGGTCCCTTTTCTCGGAGAAGGTCACGTATAGAAAAGTTATCGAAAACTGAACGCTTTATTAAACAAATTATCAAAAACTTTACAAAGCTGTTAAATAGTTATCGAAATCGAAACTGTAATGTGCTATAGGAAAATTATCGATAACTTCACTATTCTACCGTAAAGAGGAGCTAATTGCATTCAAGACCACGTGTTTGCTTTGCTGTTGAATCAAGTTTAAATTGCTGGAAAAAGATATTGATAATTTTACTAATATTTAAAAAAGTAATCCAAAACTTAACTTACTTTAATAAAATTATCGATAACTTTACTATGCAAATGAAAAGTAAGCGATAACTTTAATGTGCTATTGAAAAAATGTCGACTTCTTTTTTTTTTTGCTACAAAGCAATAATCGATACCGTTACTATGACATAACAAAGTTTGATAACGTTTCATCGATAGTTTTTTATAAACAAGTTAAATTATGGATAAATTTGCTAGATAATAGTAAAGTTATCGATAGCTTTACTATTCTTTTGAAAAGTTATTGATAACTTTACTATCCAATAGCAAAGCTATCGATATCCTTTCAAGTTTATAGAAAATAAATCGATTTGTTTTGTTTGTTATTCCATAAAAAAGTTAACGTTAAATTTGCTATTTTATACAAAACTTATTGACAACTTTGCTATTCAAGAAAAAAGTTATCGATAACATTACTTTGCAATTGAAAAGTTATCGATAATTAAACTTGTTTATAAAAAGCTATCGATAGCTTAACGATACTGTAAAAACTCATTGTACTGAACAATAGAAACGTTATCAAAATCTGAACTTTATAAAAAGACTTATAAAACTCTTTACCAATCTATTGAAAAGTTATCGATTGCTGTGTTTTTTTTTTGAAATTTTAAAGCAATTTTTGCTGTTTTCTTGAAAAGTTATTTATTTTCAAAGGGTTATTCAGTTTGAAATTTGATTTTTATTTTACCTACCTGCTGGTGTATGTACGGCGAATAACGTCTATTATTTATGACAAATATTACCAGGGCGTTCGCTCCTATTACGCCGAGTGTTAAAATAAGTATAAGTACGGCTTCAATAGTTTCAGCAATGCCGACGTAGTGTAAAAAATTATGCGATGTATAGCGGGGATGTGAACAACTAGAATTTTTAACTGCTGGTGGTACTAGTAATGTACCGGATTTAAGGTCCATTGCAATGCTGAAATAAAAAAAAGGAAAATTAAATATTTAATTGTTTTCAAGTATTCATAAATATATGCTTAACAAAATATATAGCTAGAATAATTGCTAAAGCTTTAAATAACAACTCAAATACATTTTTATTCTATTTTGTACATTCCGTTCCCTCTATTCTGGGCTTTACACTTACATATTTGTCAAATGCAAAAAACAATAAGTGATCAATATGAATCTACACTCATGTTGCATTCTGTTATAACACAATGGAAATTGAAAAAGAAAAATATATTTAAAATTCAATTTAAGCCCAAGTGAAAATATAAAAGAAACGTGCGTTTGTATTGCAATTTATTTCAACAAACGTCTGTTGGTTGCATCTGCATCAGCAGCAAACGGCTAGAGCATCGAACCCACACATACACACGAAATCTCATCAATAATGCCATCAATAAATTTCAATTAAAAGATGAACCATCATCTCGAAATTTATTGAAATTTATCTTATCAAAAAGTTGCCGGCGTATGCACTTTTTGGCACTTAATAAACTTAAATTAATTTTAAATTGACATGTATTTCGCAATATTGTCTTAATAAAATATTTGGAGTACTTTAACCAGTAAAAGAAGATCAAATTATTAAGTAAAAAAGATTAAAAACAAGGATTTAAGAATAACTGAATAAAATTGTTATTGGAATTGTTTCCTTATAATTGACTGAATTAGCAAATTGTATGTACACTCACAATATTCTGTACGTAAAATTAACTGAAATTGTAATATAAAATAAATGAAAGTTCAATTAAAAGCCGGTCTACCTATTTTTCATTTATTTTTAACAATAAGTTCATTTAATTTTTACTGTCAAAAATTCAACACCATATTCAGTAAAAACGATTAAATATTCGGTTATTTTTTAAAATTTTACTGTCAATTTTTTACTGTCAAATTGACCCCATATTCAGTAAAAACAATTAAATATTCAGTTATTTAATTAAATTTTCGTTTACTCCACAAAAGAGCCGAATTTCTAAAAATACCAGACAGACACCTGTCCGCTTGTTTTTCTTATAAGCGAGAGAGGGAGAATATTTTTATTTACTTACCCAGTTACACACGTTTGTTTTACTTTTGTTGTACTGACCACGTTGTTTACAGAAGAACTCTCAATTATAAGACACCAGCAGCATGACCGATATGGCTTCGCAATTATTTTACTTTTAACATTTGATGTACATAGGTATTTAACTAAATTATTTTAACAAATAGAAAATGGGTATTGCTTACACAAAACAGGCAATTCATTTTTTATAGATAAGTAAAAATTAATTTTTGGTAGTAAAATTATATAAAATAACTGAATATTTAATTGTTTTTACTGAATATGGTGTTGAATTTTTGACAGTAAAATTTTATAAAATAACTGCATATTTATTTGTTTTTACGGAATATGTAGTTAATTTTTTGACAATTAATTTATAAAAGATAACTGAATATTGATTTGTTTTTACGGAATTCGCGGTTGAATTTTTGACAGTAAAAATTAAATGAACTTTTCGTTGCTTTAAATTACATTTTTATTTACTTTAACATAAAGAAGAATTTAACTCAATCAACGGACAATATTAACTGCAACTGAAAATCCGTATTAATATGCACTTAGTTTTTTGAATAACTGTTAGAATCAGTTAAAAATAAAATTGCTTGGAATTTTAAATGTTTATTTATTTAAAAATGACTGAACGGAATAATTCTTAAATAAACTACAGTCCGTTACTGTAATAATATTGTGAGTGTACTATTTACTGAAAAATGGCACATTTTTAAAAAAGGAAGAAGTAATTTTGTACGAATTTTATATTCTCTACAAAATGTTTACTATTCCTTACATGCAGTCTACAACTGGCATGAAGCGTTTTGTATAGACTCATCATGTTATAACACGGCTGTTAATGCAAATCTTTTAACAACGCTTTTATAACATCATGTTTTAACAGCAAATCGTGTCAATTGTAGACGGGCAGTTAGGAAGTTTTTCAGAAAACTCACTATTTTATGGAGAATTTTACTTAGAAAATATTTCTATGCCAAAAGATACTTTTTTATTTACAATATACATTAAAGGTGCTAACCAAGGCGAATTCAGTTTTCAGTTGGCTTTGAAAGCACAGCTGAGCTACTTTTTTTTCTTAATTAGAGAGAGAGGAATGTCAGAAGTTACTTGTGTTTTTAACATGTCGGGCAACGAAAGCAACGAACAAATACATTGTTGTGTTTTTGGTGTTGTTACTTGTTGTAGTATCGACACCACCGTTAACATGAATTCGCCTTGGTACTAAATAAATATATAGTAGATAATTTAAAGGTAGACAAGACAGCCCTGCTTCATAAATATTTTCCCAAAAAAATCACCTCCGAATTTTATTTTATTTCCAGTTTTAATAAATTATTTCTTTCAAATAAAAATTCCAATTTCTTTCATTCTAAATTTGTATTATTTGAATATAAATTCCAAATAGATTATCGACTTTTTGAATTGGCAGAAATAAAAAATGAATGATATTGAAAGAGCAGAAAATTTTAAGCAGCATCGGCTACGAATTCAAAAAGCCACGAGTTTAGTGAATAGTCAAGCTCCCAAGCCAAAGCCAACAAATGCAGAATTAAAAGATCGAACATTTTTAGAAATGATGCAGTCACTGGTTTTTAAGAGCAACCGGAAATCAATCACAAAAATTCCCTTTAACCTTCTGGAGATTACGGAAAACTTTAAACAAGATACAGAGACAAACTCAAACACAAACTCGAAGAAATTCTCTATACCCTTTTATATTTGGCAACGTTATAACCACCTGGACTTCACCCAAGATTGGAATTTAATGCAAAAACTTCTGAGGCCCAATATTTTTCTAGATGTTGAAACAAACAACCATCAACCTTTGGGACGCTTGGTTATACAATTATTTACCGAAGCCTGTCCTGAAGTTGTGCTGCAGTTTGTTCGCACCTGTCTGGCAAAACAACATAATCTTTTTCGTATTTCTCGCCTACTTTTTCCACTCTGGCTGGAGGCAGAACTTTTGTTTGATGACAAAAAAGCCCTGACATCCAATAAAATTGAACACGACCCCATGGCGATTAATCATGGCAGTTCGTCGGGCATAGTTTCGTTTCCAAGCCGTTACCTGCGTGGCAGCAAATGCCGCTTTATAACGTTTACGGTGAGTTTCAAACCCATCGATGTATTAAATGGTAAACGAATTGCCTTTGGAATAATCAGGTCTGGGCAAAATGTGTTGGAACGTTTGCAGAACTTTGAGGTGAATCGTTGTGGTAAACCATGTAAGAATGTTGCTGTGTCAGCATGTGGACTTTGGCATTGATGAATATGCTAATGGCAATGTCTGTGTCAGTTTACTTTGTGGTGTAATATTTTATGTTGAAAATAAAATCTTTTGATATATTTTGTCCAGAAAATAAATGCATTTAGTAGGGCGATGGCGAAAGAATCTGTATAATCAAACATATGGAACTTGGTCAAAAAGAGGGTACAAACTCGAAATTAAATAATTTTCAGTAGAAGCGAACCCATTTCAAATTTAATATTCAAGGCATATTAAAAGGATTTTTAAGTAAAAGTTTCATTACGAAATATCGAGGCATCACCGCAAAGGCTTTTTTTATTTTATTTCATAAAAGTTTTATATGATAAAATCTGACCATGCCTTTTTAGGAATTGATGCAAGTGTTGCCAATAAAGTCAATTATTACAACAACAAAACGAATATTGTAAATAATGTCACTTAAGCTTTTTTTTGAGGAAGTGACGCGATATGGGACAGAAGCGATTAAAACTAGTAAGCAATACAATAAATCCTTATTACTAATTGCACAATTAAAGTTATGTAAATATTACGAGAAATATGAAATCCGGTAGTAAAAATAATAATTTTCATATTGTCTATCAGATGTTTCAAAAAAGTTTTAACATATAAATTTACTCATTTGTATGTTTTGTTGAAAAAAAAATATGGGAGGAAAATGGAAATTAAACCGAAATAAACAGAAAATACAGCAAAGTCACATGAACTTCTACATAAAAAACTATTTAATTTATTCAGAAAAAAACACAAGTTTCCACCCACCTTAAGGCGGATCTAGTATACACAGAAAGAGGCAAATCACTTAACTGTTTTACAAACCCATTAACATGCCACACACGTGAACTTGAAGGGATTTCAAAATATGAATATTTCAGAGTTGCATGTTTGTGTGTATGTGAATTTCATCAATATTTTTAATGTTTACATTTTACACTGCAACACATAATTAAACGCATCTTTAAACAAGTATACATATGTGTATGTATGTTTGGTTAGATTTGTACCCAGCAAAGTTTTTATCAACAATCAGGTATGTGCTTTCGGCAATTGCAGATCACCATAAAATACACAAAATCGGAACACCTAAACAGCACACGTGTGATTTAAAAAGGGACATGTGATTTGAAATCATGTGATTTGAGCTAAAGTGGGTTTCAGAACAGGCCTGATATTTTCCTTTTATTCTCCCTCTTTTGGATTGTTCTTAATTATGCCCATAATGTGGGCAACACTTTAAAAATAATTTTTGATGCGATCAATTTTGAAGAAACAAATACGTTTTAATTGTCATATGGACCAAATCAATCGAAAACGACCCATCATTTTGTTTATGCCCCATAAAAACTTTTTTCTGGCATCGAGACTTTGTGCCCATAAGCGATCTAATTATGCATGTTGGCCCAAACGCAACGCACAATGTTAATTGTAAATAAAACAAAAAGTTTGCAGAGAATCATCATATTATTTTTTATCAAAGTAGAAGGCTCTATGACAATTATGTGTGAAACAAAATATCGGCCAAATGCTCGCTATGGTTGCGGTGACAATGGCTCTGAGACGTATTTGAGGTCCAATTTCGTTAATGTGCCGAATCCTTTAGCCCTTGAATTGTTCTTGGCATATTTATGTACACTTTTTCTTCAAAATATCCGCAAAGAAAGTAGTTCAAAGGTCTCAAATCGCATGATCAAAAAGCCATTGTTTCGTTGGCTGTGTGGCAAGTGGAACCATATTGTTGGAACCACATATCGTCCAGGTCCTAACCCTAATTTCTGCTCACAAGAAGTCCGTTATCTTCTTGGGATAGCAAAACTATTCACGGTAACTGCTTGGCCGATCTTATTTTTTGAAAAAGTCATATGACGCCGCCAGCCCATAAGCCATACCAAACAGGGGCCAAATTACGGCATTCGATATCGATCGAAATTACAATACACTTTAATTTCGATCGATATCGAATGCCGTAATTTGGAAATTACAATACACTTTAATTTCGATCGATATCGAATGCCGTAAATTGGCCCCAGGTGTTTTCACATTTTCCACTGACCCGGTTTGCTGAAATATGCGCACAATTCTCCCGAATAACGAAGTGCACGAAATGCATTTTGATTTGAACGCCCATTTTAATAAAAGACTTTAACAATCTTAACACGCTGCTCAATTGTGTACCTATCCATGGTTGAATTTGTCAAACACTAAAACTAAGAAATGTCCAAATAAGTTGGGCAAAAAACTTGACGTTAGGATGTGATTCACAATTAACGTCGTGCATTATGCATAATGGCTTTTTTGGGATCATCTTAAGGATGTTTAACCTCCGGGGAAATCATGTGCAGTCAGTACCTGGAATTCGAAGAAAATCCAAAATTGACTGATCCAAAGAAACCTAGAGAGGTCTCTTGAGATCACGTCTGATCAGAAAGAAGCCTTATCTGGTACCACAGGAGTCAGTAGCCCATTGTAGAACTATAATGGTTATTGGTTGAGGCCTCCAAAAGTTCACTTCTTACGTGAAATGCTTTCTGCCTTTCAGGAAGATTGTCTTTGCGGGGGTAAAACTCCCCTTCCATAGAAAATATACTTTCAGGAATCCCTTGGTGGTTGTGGTTTAAATTTTACGTGTTTATTTTGAAGCCTTGGTACACAATACATTTTTTCAAAGTCTAGGCCAAGTTTTAGGTGATCACATGGACCGAGTTACATCTCCAAATAATCTAGGGAACCACAAAAGTTTGAATACTTGTAGTGGTGCATGGCAAAAGGGACCGTGCAGGTAACAAAATAGCAGATTGCTTGGCAATTAGTGAATCTCTACTGCCTATTGAAAGATCCTGGTACTTTCTTCTCAGCATTCCTGCAAATAACTTTACTAAGACGTTAAAATCATGATCCTTATGAGAAGTTCTTTGTCTATGACCAATTTTTCTGGACTATGACCAAGTTAAACAATTGCTACATTATCCGGTAATAAATCTCGTAAATATCTTTTGCTTGAAAAAAGTGAATTAAAGGTATCTAGTGGGCCGTTTACTAGGCATTGCTAATATTAGTTTATTTTAGGGAATGTTAGTACCCAACAATACAGATACTTTGAATGACATGATATCTGCACATCTACTCTGTAATTGTCCTCCCTTAGGGACTCATAGAAACAAACATTTTTTGGGAAATCCATCACGGATGCAACTGAAGTTTATTGGGTTCCTACGTGGTTTTAACCTGAACCTAATAGACGGTAGCCTTTGGTGCCTTGATGCCTTACAACTTCTTTGAAAAATTACTTATTTTATATCTGACATCCAATATTTTCCGTTAAATCTTTTGGCTTCAACTGAGTTGACGAAAGGTCGCTAATGATTTGCAAGTTCTTCTAGAGTTTTGAAACATTCTTCATAGAGTCTTCAGTTTATCATCTTCGTACTATTTCGTAGGATCTTCTTTGTCAAAATAGAAAGTCTCTCACTTTAAAATCGATAAACGATAGTCAGGATAAGCTTGCGTAGGAAGGCGGTATGCATGCAATTTTTCAAGTAGAATAATTTAAGCGAAACTTCTCCCAAATGATGCTTTGTTCGAAAAAAGAACTGATGTTAACACTTCAAAAACGTGGTTTAAGTATTAAAAGACAAAAAACTTGTGTAAAAGTTATTTCATTTGTGTATGCATCTAGGACAACAGTTGGCGATATTTACTTAATAGAGAGACTGTAGAACAAATATCTGTTGTGTCTAATTAAAACTTTTTTTTTTTTAATTTGCTTCTCTTCTGCTACGCATAATGTTCGCTGGTCTTTAACATACAACAATATGTTTAGCCTTAACATATACATTTTACTTTTACATGTGTTTATGTGATTAAAAACGTGTCCTTAACATTGCAGAATTAATTTATATAAATATATCCTGTTTTAATTTTTTTAAGGTAAATGGTTACGACAAAATATATTTTATCCTTAAAAGTGCTTTTACATGAACATAAAACAGTTTTGTTTTATTACATTAAAAGTAATAAAATATTTAATGAATTTGAAGGACGTTTAGCAAAAAAAATTGTATACATTTTCACAAGAAAACTAAAACTTGAGTGTTAACCAGACAAAATACTTAATTTTAGACTAGAAAAAACTAAAGGTGTTCGTGAACAAATGCCTTAAATGTAAAGAGTGGTCCAAACAAACCGCACAACATTTTAAATAAAACAAAAAGTTTTCAGAGAGTTATCTTTATATTTTTTATTATTATAGATTGATCTATGACAATTATATGTGAATCCAAATATTGACCAAATGCTCGCCACGGGTTCGGTGGCATATCCGATGCTCCATGGTTTCAATAGCTCTGATACATAATTTATAAATTGCTCTTGGCTTATTGACATACATTTTTTCTTTTTAATATCCTCAAACATGTACACACAAGTCAGTTATCATCTCGCAATAGTAAATGTAATTCACGGTAACTGCTATGCCGACCTCATTTTCGAAGAAGCACGACCCGATGACGCCGCCAGCCCAAAACGAACTGGGCGAGCATGCACAGGAGGTTTTACATTTCCTACAGACCCGTTTTGCTGAAATTTTCGCACAACTCTTCCGATTGTGAACACATTTGCAAGATTATGCTGACAAAAACAAAAAAAATCACGATGAGTACGAAATGCATTTTAATTTTAAACGGCAATTTTCGTAAAAGGCTTCAACAATCTTAACGCGCTGCTCAATTGTATACCTCTTCATGGTTGAATTTGTCAAACAATGAAACAAAGAAACGTTTTATTGGTTTAATTAGTTTAACGTAGTCTGAAACTCGGATTTTTCCGGCAGAATTTTATTTTTTTTTCATTATATCATTAAAGACCAACATTTTAGTCAAACATTTTTATACAAACTTGGTAATAGCGGTACATATCTGTTTTCAGATCAATTTAATCTTGTTAAACTGAGAATTCAAAAACCCAGTCTAATTAATAATTAAACTCTTGTTCTGAAGTTTTCCTTTTGAAATATTGTCAAAATAGAGCTGTTATAGTTGACTTCCCTCTTAGTAAGGCTCTTCAGATAATATGACAAATTTAAGTCTTATTGACGAAAATTTCTTTTTTTTTTGTAGCCAAACATCAGGTATGTGATGGAAAATGATTTTAAAAACGATGCAACGATGCGAAATCTATAATTTCGTACTCAGTATCTGGGAAATTTGATATCTAATATATTTGCCTATACTTTCCTGTCGATATTCTCTAAATTTTTTATAAAATATATAAACTTAACTGTATTTGGAACAAAATATTAAGAATATAATTCAGAAATGGATTTTAAAAACCTCGATATTTTTCACACCTGCTAAAACCTATCGTTTTAAAATCGAATGATCTTCGTCACATACCTGAATTTCTTCTTTATATAAAAAAATATTTCCAAAAAAAATTATTAAACACACTTATTTATGTATATATTCATTATAAGGGCTAAAAAATCAGAGCAAGTTAAACACTCTTTTTGGTTTAAAATGCATTTAAACCAAAAAATCTATAGATCACTAAACACATAAAACATCTTAAGACGCATAAAATTGGGCGTTTAAACTACCAACACTGACCATATGAATTTGATTAGATTTATCGTAGTGCTGCCACATGTTATTTTTTTAATCACATATAATACATGGGACCCTGATTTATAGTTGTTAAGTTTAAACCACATATAAATTCAAGTTTAGTGCAACTAAACTAGTGTTTAAACTAGCATTTATTTATTAGCCATTAAAATCATTCGTATGTTTAAAATGCCGTTTTTAAATTTTTGCCATAAAGTATGCTACAAATTTTGTTTTATTAACCCTCCGTCTTACACATGTTTTTATTTTCACATTCGTAACGCATGAGTCTAGCCAGACCCAACAAACTTTTGAATAAATAAAACCAATTTTTTTTAACTAAATGTTATATTACACACATTTATATGTAATTTAAAAACATATTTTCATATTTTATTTAAATATTAAATGTGTATAATATGACATTTAGTTAAAAAAAAATTGGTTTTATTTATTCAAAAGTTTGTTGGGTCTGGCTAGACTCACGAATGTGAAATTAAAAAACATGTGAAATAGGGAGGGTTAAATTGAGAACTAGATGGAGCTAATAGTTTGTGTGTTTAATAAAAATAAATAAATAATAGATAATTTAACAAAAAAATAATTAAAAACAGCAAGAAAGAAAGTTAAAAATACGGCATCTTCTATACAAAATATATATGGGTCTGGCCAGACCACCTGTGTTACGAATGTGATGTGTGCAGTAAAATATTCGAATAAGTTTCCTTATATATCCTTTCCAGGTTATATTTTTCAAATTTTTATAGTAAACTAAATTTTAGAAGGGTACCTGAAATTTCAAGTCCTTACCTGTGTTTTAAATATACTAAAATAACATTTAAAATCGAAAAAGGTCTGGCCAGACTCATGAGTAAGACGAAGGGTTAACATGAGACGAACATGTACAGACGTATACTTAATATTGGTATTTATTAAAATTAAATATTACTTATACGTTATACGCAAAGTATTTAAACTGAGCTAAAAAGTATGCAGCGATTTTTAAAATAATTTAAAATGAATCGAGGGCGTATGCGTATATTTTGGAGTTAAATATAAAGTATACATTTCATATAATATGATTGTGCTAGTTGCAAACATAAACAAGCCGGGCACATGCCGTTTTAACATAATTCGGGTACGCTTAATCCAATAGTGCTAGTCGTTTCTTTAGGTTAGCTCTTGTTTTCGAGATATACCGTAATTTCGAAAATGGAGGAGGTTGCACAACATATGTCCGCGTAACTCAAAAACGGTTTAGTTTATTAAAACTAGTAAAATTTCCTTTAAGAAAGTTAAAACTTTTTTCTAATATGCGCAGTAGTTTTAGAAACATAATATTATTTGTTGGGGGAAAAACAACTTTTTTTTATCAAAATTTCGAAATTTTTGTTTGTTTAAAATTCATAAAAAATTGGAAAATGCAGCTAGGCCGAAACCGATACATCGGTGATAATTCGGATTTTTTGATTTGTCGGTATCGGCGATACTTTTTATATTTTTTTTGAATATTTTTGAACAAACAATTGAATGCTTATTTTTTGCATAGCAACTTAGAGAAATAACACACTGAAAAGCAGCATAAAATAAAATAAAACAGAGCAATGAAATGGTTTCATATAATTAATAAATCAACGAGGCTCTTACTAAAACATTTTAGGATTTAGAAAATAATGAACAATTTATCTAAAATGTTTGACCCTCGTTACAATCGTACCGAAAAAAATGTTCAAGTAAGTGTTGAAAACTCGGCCACACCTACAGTTCTGATAAGTCTACAAGAACTGGCCTTTGAATCATATGTGAAAATATAATAAGAGGATTTGAGGAGAATGAGCCTCTTTCCATCCTACGCTGTGGTTCAGCTAAGAATAAGTCTAGAGATAACATAGATCTTCTAGAGAGGCATATCTGCTTTCATATTTACTTATGGAATGAAATGTTATACCCGGAATTTAAGAACATGGAGCAGAACTTCTTAAGTTCTGTAATGAGTTCTGTCTCATTTGAGAGACTTTTCTACTGCAGGTCGGATTCAAAGGGTTTCGCAAAACCGTCTTCCTCTGCAAAAGTTAAGAATACTTTGTTTTTTAAACAAAAATCTTATTAATTAAAAAAAAAAATCTCTAAAGGGGCCCATAGACATACTGCTGACAGCTACTGCCGATGAACCCTTCGTATACGTGTGTGATTGATATTTTACTACACACCTATCAGTTGACATTTTAAAATAAATTTCATTTCGTGAAATTCAAGAAAAACCCTATTTTCTTCACTCGTTTTTTTCTCAAAAACTTTTTAAATTTGTTTTAATTTTAATTGAAAAGAAAATACTATCAAAAAATGTATTAATTTATTTTATTGTTCATTTAAACAACTATCATTGGTATGAGTTCATTTCAAAATCAAACCTATTTTGATTTTTTATACTGCATTGTCTGTATGACGCATTCATAAATAAACATTTCAAACTTGCAAACACATGCTGATTGCATGAGGATGAGCAGTATGTATGTGTCTATGGGACCCTTAACACCTTTTTTATGTTTAAAAAAAATCCTACCTTGAATTCAAACTCAATTCCTTGTTTTTTAAATCTAATTAATACGAAATTTAAATATTATTAATCTCTTACGCAGTAATTTTGTATAATAAATAAATAACTCAACTTGAGTTTTGTTAACTTGATCTTTAATTCACTGTTCGTATCCGTATCGGTATCGATATCGCCGATATTTCCTTTTGAGTATCGGTACTTTGAAGTTTGTCAAATATTAAAATATACACAACAAAATACAAAATTGAAATTTCAGTTTCCTCTTATTTTTATACTTTAGTTGCATACTCTCATATTTGTCCATGGCAAAGAACCAAACGAAGCTGTTCTCATGGATAAGTCATATAATCTAACTTAAGCTTACCTAACCATACCCAGTTAAGGAGGCTTATAATCTATAGTTTAGCCTTCAGACTAGACTTTAATTTGGCCTACATACCAAAGCTGCAGTAAAGCCAAAGCATTTTACTTAGTTTTCGCTAAAGAGTTTATAAACAAAATGTTTAAATTTATCAATGTATTTAAACAACATATTGATGTTCGTATCATAAATACTTTATCCCATACCTTTGTTTTTACTCAAGCATAAATTCACAGTTCAAACAACAATCATTCATCATTTTAGTAAATGTGTGTGGCATGTACAATAATTCAAATATTCGTTGCCTAAAAAATATACGATAAATAAAAAACAAAAAAAAAAAAAAAAAAAAGGAAAAGTTATAAATGTGAAAATAAGCTGGCACATTAATCAGAAGCCAATAAATAAAATTTTAAACAAAAATTAAATCTATACATATTTGCTATAAAAGTTATTAAGGGCGTCCTAAAAGAAGTTAAAAAAAATCAGAGGTTTAAGAGATTTAAAAAGATATTGAATTACAAGTTTACACTAGATTTTTGGCCCTGGGCAAGGCGAATTCATTTTTAAGGTGGCGTTGAAAGCACAGCTGTGCTACTTTTTTTCTTAATTAGAGAGAGGAATGTCAAAAGTTACTTGTGTTTTTGACAAATCGGCCAACGAAAGCAACAAGAAAATACATTGTTGTGTTTTTGGTGTTGGTAATTGTTGTAGTATCGACACCACCGTTTACATGAATTCGCCTTGGCCCTAATGTTTTTAGAACAAAATGTAAATACTGGTTTTTCGTTTTTAAAAGGAAACTTATTTTTGTTTAATAAATATATTTTGTGAATTTAAGCCAAATCGTAGCATAAATTGAAAAAATTGCAATATGACAAGCGCCACCTTTCGGAATTAAACTCTAGAGAAGCCTGTGCCCATGTTCTGTAACTTTCGCGTCGAGAAACTTTTCAATTAAAATGTAAGTAATAGAAAGAAATGTCATGAATTGAAATAAACAACTGATTTTCTCACTAAACTGCATCTGAGCCATTTTTGGCGAATAATAACTGTCACGTAAAGAAATTACTCGCCAATTTACAGAAAAAGCCCAACAAACACGAAGTCAAGCTTTTGATATGAAATGACTTTATCATTTGACATCAAACGCAATTCTCAAACGTTTTTCAATTGTTAGATTTAACATTTAAATTCAAATTGATAATGATTGGAAAATAAACATTTGATATTAAATTAAAATCAAATCAAAAATAAACTTGACAATACTAAAGCGAAAAATAAATGTAAACTAAAAATGGCGATTAAAGTTACATTTTTTTACTTTGTGGTTACATGTGTTTTACTATTAAAAATAAATTTTAATATAAAGTGAACAGTTTATTTCTTGTAAAAAATAAAAATTATTTGTGAGAAATTACAATGATTAAAAAAACGAAAAAAAAGAAAAATAATAAAACGGGAAAGTGAAGAAAGTTTGTCGAACGATCGCGGTGCTACAATCCTCAAAATAAAAGAGAGCCAAGTATTTTGTCTTTCCAAGAATTAGAGAACGGAAAGAACACTATTTCATCTTTAAGCTATGGCATCGAATGTTTATCTCAAAGTTTATTTAAATAAATAAAAAATTAAAATTAAAAAAATTAAATAGTTTTATTTATATTCCACATTGTATTATAATCCACATTTGAAAAACATTTGAGAATTACGTTTGAAAGCAAGTTGAAAATAACGGCATTTTTCAATTTGAAAATAATTTCCCCTTTTTGTTGAGAACGCTATGATTTTCAAATCATTATCAAACGTTTGTCGTTTGATTTCAAATCATTTTCAATTTGAAGTCAAACCTCCGTATTTGTTGGGAGTGTGTCTTTAAAATTTCTGTGAGAAAGTTGCAAAATGAAAAGAATAATAGCGAAAATATTTTGTTCTTGGCACATTTTTTAATTTTTTCATTGTTTAATTATTTTGCTTTTAACATTTTTGTAAAATATACGAATGTTTTCAAAACTATTTTGTAAACAACAAACATTAATGTCGCACTTTACATTATTCAGTTAGCCGACGGTTGTATTTTCGCCACCGTCGTTGAAAATTTTTCAATTTCAGTAAATTTTGGTCGTCGTCAACGATATGTGTGACTGGCGTCGGCAATGCGACATCGGCTTCGAGTAAATGTTATTGCATTTCTAACGTAACGATGTTATCTCTTTTAAAAGTTTTCGACATGAGTTTCAGACACACTTTTTTCTCACTTTTCGAGAAACGATGGAATATTTTGTTTCACATCTTTTCGATCCGAGAAGTTCTCACTAAAGTTACAGAACATGAATACTGGATTCGGACAAAACTTGTTTACTGTCCAAGTTTAGTGCCAATCGTTCTTGCGTGTCTTGAGTCTTACTAACACGTATCCGGAACAAACGTTTTTAAATATGTAATAAGAAAGAAAAAGAAAGGGAAATCTTATGGTGTTTTTTTTCTAATGTAACAACAAGTAACAATACCAAAAGCACAATTTTGCATTTTATGCCCCTATTGCGGTTCTCCACTTTTGTAAAAGTTTGGTTGTCATTGGTAAATTCGCATTGCCATTCTCAACTCGACTGGCAGTTGGCTTTTCAGTTGTGTATCTGGTTTTTTCGTGGTATTGCCGTTTTCAACTTTGTTAAAGTTTGGTCGACAGAAACGTTATAAATACACAACTGCTAAAAAGTAGTTGAGTTGTTTTCAGATTTAGTTGACTTTTATTTTTAAAAGAAAAAAAAATATCACTGCATTTAATACATTCGTAGATCTTTAAAAATTACAACTAAAGCACAATTTGAGAGGCTTCCCAGCAAAAAAAAATGGAAGTCATAATTTAAAAACGGTATCTTAATTACAACCAAAGTAGCTAATACTACTTTTTAGCTTTAAAGAAGTAGTTTCGAAGTATAAATATGAAAAGAGATTTTGAATTGCACCTTTGTTCTTAAATAATTGTATAGAATGTAGTTGCCCCGGAAATTTTTGAAAAGGATTGCATTTCTAAAAAATGTTTGTATGTTCAGGAAATTAATTTAATTTTTATTTGCGCTTCTAGTGTTTGTTTTTATATTTATTGTTTATTTATTTCTATACATATTTACAATTGTTATTCTAATGAAAAAACCCAGCTATTGCATGTGACATTGTAGATTAGTAGCTCAATATTAAAATCGTTACCACTGCACTTGTGATAGCTCCCGTCAGGGAAAAATGAAAGAGCAACGCATAACTTTAATACAGGAGAATAGCCACTACGCAAACAGGTGTTTTTAAATGATCTTTAATATCATCCAGCAAATAACAAAACGCTTCCTAGTTCAGTCGGAAATTACTTTTAAATCTACAAATTTAAAATTATTATTTAGTTACTTGGCATTAGGTAAGTTCAAGAGGCTTGAAATCATCACGAATTTTTCTTCTGATACGTAGCACATCTGAACAAGAGTTTTCATTTTCATCATCATAAAATAAATCGACGCAACAACTAAAAATACTTTTAGCTTAAAAAATTATTGAATTTTATAAAGTTTTCACTTGTCAAACGTTATATTTAAAGTTGGCAAATCGATATTTTAAGTTGGCAACTTTATAGCAAACTCAACTAAAAAGAGTTGAGTATCACAATACCTAAAATGAGTTTGGTTGTGCATAAGTTGGGTTGACTATCAAACGACCAAACTGAGTTGAGTGGAGAACCGCAATAGGGGCATTATTTGTTGCTTTCGTATGCCAAAAACACTGGTAACTTTCGACATTCCTCTCTATATTTTTAAAGCAAAAAAAAAAAAAAAAATAGAACACACATTTAACTAAATGACAGCTGTTTAACCTCCAAAATTTTATCAAGGTTATTAAAGACACAAACCATGTAAAAAATATATGACATCTGTTGTACATCCTATTTCTATTTTTTTTAAATTATACATTTAGGTCGAGAAAAAAACAAGCTTAATATTGCAGAGGGCTAATGTTATTTATAAGAGGTTTTTATTGCGATTTTTCTCTAAGCAGAAACTATTTATTCCCAAAAAAAATAAATTAAAACACATTTAAACGAATGCTGGTTGTATACTGTGTTCAAAATGTAACTGTTTAACAAGCCATAAATTTATTTTTATTTTATATATTTTTTTTTTTTGATTTTTCTCGTGTTTAGCATACAGGCAGTTAGATATTGTCCTGGGAATTCATTCACGAGGACTTACACATACTACATACACAACAACATAAATGCTCTTCTGATTGCTTCATTGTGTAGCTTTATTGGTTTTATTTGTATTTGTTATAATATTTATTTATTTTTTTCGCATATATTTGTAAATGGTGGGATTTTTGTTAATATTTTATTTAGGGAAATGAGAATTTAACCTTCTTTCTCTCGCTCCTTACCTTTCGAAGGTACAAATAGTATCAATGAATAGATTAAAAACACTGAAAAAAATTATATAGTGAATTGAATTTTATATAAGATTTCTTGATACTAATAAATGAACTTTATGTGAATTAAATATTTTTAATGGAAATACATTTTTGTACCGTTAACGGCAGGTGGAAAGGGGGATATTTAAGTTAGTTTTTATATAAGATTTTCCTTCCTTTGACAATTTCTACTATATTGTTCTGAGACCAAATAACTTATGAATTCTGTTATGTAATGAGTAGAGAAGTTAATACAACCATGCCGGTCTTTCCGTCTGGCCGTGTGTATGTTGAAATGCGATTTCCGAAGACAAAACATTTGAAGGGAAATAGGTTGTTAAAAACTAACATCACATATAATCTGGAATAGCTTGCTATTAGAATTCAACCAGATCGGCCAACAAATGGCAGAGATATGAGCAAAAAACCACAATTGCTTCAACTTTTACCCATAACCTTTTCGTTTTATACCATCACCGAAGGTTAAAGTGTTTATATCAGATTGTTCTTCCGTTAGTATTTTCTACAATATTTGTCTTAAATCCTTAAAAGTGTATATTTTTTAGATCCTTAAGAGGTGCAAAGTTAATTTAACGATGTCCTTGTGCTTGTTGACATGGGTTTTCTGAAGACTCGAAATAAGCTGAAGACTAGTTTGTAATTTATGTACATCACATAATGTCCCGAAAAGTTTGTTATTGAAATTAATTCAGATCGGTCAACAAATGGCTTGGATAGTTATGAGCAAAAAACCACGACTGCTTCCTATTTTGTTCATAAATATCTTGTTTCTTTTTTGTCTTTGAGGAGAACGACAAGAGCCAAAATGTTCACTTTAGTTACATTTTGGCATTTTAGATATCAGTATACAACGTCCAAAAAAAATATGGACGGGATTGGTGAAGTAGGCGTGGCACTTCCCATACAAATACACTATAGCTTTCTGTATGGCTGGGGAACGGCAAAAGTCATAGTTCCTAAATTAGGTACAAGCATTTTGGTTATCAATAGACAACATCTGACAAATTATGGGCGGGAATGAATAAGTGGGCGTTGCGCAAATTTTTTTTTTTTTTTTTAGCGATAAACCAACACTCAGGGGATGCCGCCTATATATGCAGTGCATTGTGTTGATCAGGAAAATAAGGTTTGGGAAGGAGGAAAGAGAGAATAGTGTTTGTGGACATTTGACTTGAATCTTAATAAATTATAAGTACCGGGGAAGACCTCTGCGGGAAGTTTATTCCACATACGGATAGTTCGACTGAAAAACGAATTTTCTCTATAATGCGTTGTGCGAAACACAGGACAATCGACTACAAACGGATGTGATCCACTGGATGAGCGAGTATTACGAAGAAATTCTCGGGCGGGTGGAATAAGTTCACTTATCTCAGTGGAACACCTCCCATGGTAATATCGATAGAAAAGTGTCACACAACCCACATTCCGACGATGCTCCAATGAGTCAATAGAGTTGGATCCCTACTGTCATTGATGAGCTTCACCGCCCTCCTTTGTACACGGTCCAGAAGGTTCAAAATATACTTTGAAGCCCCTGCCCATATATGGGAGTTGTATTCCATCTTCGGTCGGATATAGGTGGTATAGATAGTAAGGAGATCGGATGAAGTGAAGTAAGTCCTGCACCGTTTTAAAAAACCTAAACACTTGAATGCTTCTTTCGACACGTGTTTATTCCAGCGGACATCACACTGTATTCTCATGCCCAGAACATCAAGAGAATCCGATTCTTCAATATCAATGCCACCCATTACTACAGATGACATAGTTGGTCCCACGGCCCGTCTGTGGGTCAACATACAACATTGGGTCTTGCGTGCATTAAATTCGACCCTATTCGCTTGATCCCACTCAGCGATTGTAGCTGGGTCCTGATTAAGAGTGTCATTCATATTTTGCCTTTTGCCCCTAATCTCAACAAGGCTTGGCCTATGATCGAAGGAATATGAATGACAAATGTTGCTGTCATCTGCAAAAGAGTAGATAGGATTTGAAGTATGTCTAAGAAGGTCATTAAGAAATATAAGAAATAGCGTAGGAGAAAGGACAGTTCCTTGCGGTACCCCTGAATACAGCTGAAACTCGTTTGATCCAATCCCATCTATAACAACACGTATAGTGCGATCACTGAGGAAACTCGATATAAATCGAGAGAAATCATTACCGACACCAAAAGCAATAAGCTTTGACACAAGCGCACCATGCCACACTCGATCAAACGCCTTGGAAATATCCAGAGCAACCACTTTGCATTCACCAAAGCGGTGAATGGACCGACTCCAACGTTCTGAAAGAAACGATCGGCTACCACGAAAACCATACTGTCTGTCACTGAGAAGTGAATTTGTCTCCAGATATTTTACAAGATGGTAATTAACCATGCTCTCCATCACCTTCGAGAGCGAAGAGCAAATTGCGATTGGGCGGTAATTGTCAGGGTTAGTAGCCTCACCCTTCTTGGGGATTGGCTGAACATTGGCCACCTTCCAGCAAGAGGAAAAGATTCCCGCACGGTACGAAGAGCTGAAAAGGTTGGCCAACGGACGAGCTAACGTCGAACAGCACTATTTCAATACCAGTGCTGATATGCCATCCGGCCCCGGTGACTTATTTACGTTAAGATCCGAAAACTAGATTTACTATATCTTAAGAGGAGTAAGAGACATTTTTGAAAGTTGGAACACATAGCTGGGTTATCAGGACACAATCTCTCTTAAAATATTGGCAGGTTTGGAGAAGTGCGCGTGACACTTCCCATTCAAAGACAATGCAGATTTCTGAATGGAAAGAGAGCCAAAGCTTCAAAATTGGGAACAAGCAACTTGGTTAGCAATAGACAACACCTGATAAAATGTGGTCGGGACTGAGGAATTAGATGTGCTATTTACTATACAACGACATAAATTTCTGTATATCTGCAGAATGTAAAGAACCAAAGTTTTAAATCGATTTATTTCTATCTAACGACCGGTATTGTATAACTTTCTGTTTTTATCGCAAGATGGTGGAGGGTTTAAAAGATTCGGCATATCCGAAATTACAGCACTCTTACTTGTTATGTATGTATTTAAGTTATTCTGTACCCTGTTTGAAAAAGCCGAACGCCATTAATCAAATTAAAGAATATTCTTTAATATAACAAATATAAGGGGTGGTTTCGGATTTTAAGGGCAAATGTTGAATGAGAACTACACCTAAACGTCAAGTTTTTTTCTGCATTTCATTTGTCGCTTCTCAATTTCAGACTAATTCAATTTGAAAGATACAAAATTGAGCAACGCGTTAAACTTATTCAGGCTTATTATGCAAATTGGCCTTCAAATCTAAATGCATATCGTGCACTTCTTTCGGTTAATTTAACTGTCCAAATGTGCATACAATCGGAAAAACGTGCAAAAATTTCAGCAAACCGGGTCTGTAGAAGATGTGAAAGCATGAGTGCATGCTCGTACAGCTCGTACTGCACAAAATATTGCTGCTGTTCGCGATAGTGTGGCTAAAGAGCCGTCCACCTCCACTCGTCGTCGTGCCCAAAAATTGCACCTCTCACGCTCCTCGTTGATGAAAATTATGCATAAAGACTGGCATTAACACGCTTACAAGGTGCAATTGACTGAAGAACTAAAGCCCCTTGACCATTCCAAACGTCGTCAATGGTCAGAATGGTGGATGATCAATTATCGATCGAATATCATCTTCAATGATGAGGCACATTTTTACCTCAGTTAATTCGCCAATAAGCAGAATTGCCACATTTGGGGGAATGATAATCCAAGAGTGATTATTGGAAAACCGATGTGACTGTTTGGTGCGGTTTATGGGCTGGCGGCATCATCGGGCCGTTTTTTTTCCAAAAAGAGGCCGGTCAGGCAGTAACAGTGAATGGTGTGAATTGGAAGATATGGATGTGGACGATATGTGGTTTCAACAGGACGGTGCCAATTGGCACACAGCTAACGAAACAATGGCTCTTTGGTGCGATAAATTCAATGGCCGTGTTATCTCACGTGGTGGCGATATTAATTGGCCGACATGATCATGTGAGTTATTTAAAAGAAAAGGTGTACGTCGTCAAGCCAGCAATAATTCAAGAGCTAAAGGATGTGATATTCGTCACATTATCGGCAAAGGACCTCAATTCTGGCTCAGCGTCATCGAAAATTTGGACCATCGGACCACCGCCGAGGTCGCGATATTTTGTTCCATACATAATTAAACCATTCCAATATTCAAAATCGACATCAGCCCTTAAAATTTAGCCACCCTTTACTAAAATGTTTTCGATTCTAGCGAAATGTTTGGGTGTAAAAGAATAACAAAATTTCCTAACTTTACGCAATGTTCTTTCAGTGTATTTAATCCAATGCTTTTACAAATTATATTTTATATGTATATAATATGTAAATACATATGTACATACATTCATACATATTTATCTATTTCTCTTTATTGTTCGTTTAACAACCGGAAGTAGGCCACTAAAATACAATAAATATATATTTTTGTTGTTTCACGTTTTATGATTTTTAAATATGTCTAGTTTTATTTTTATTCAAATATTTATTATGTGCTCCAATCTTTATGAAATATTTATTTAAATACATTCGAAAACGTTGACAAACATTTTGAATAATAAATAAAATTTTATTATTTTTTTTCTCCTAGAAAAAGTAAAAAGAAAAGTTCATAAAATATTAATGTTCTATAGAAATACATGGTTTTGTCAGATTCTATTAAAATTGCAATAAATAAGGGAAAAATCTTAAAAAAAATAATTTGGTAATAAAATATGATTTAATTTATGACAAATGTAAGAAATAAATAAAAGCTGACACTTTTTATTCAAAATGGTTGTACAAAGATTTTAATCGATATTGAAAACATGGTGGGTGCAATTAATAAAAGGTAACCCCATAGTCCATTAGAATATTGTTTACGAAGCTTAAATTAGGCCACAATTGGTTTACAATTTTGTTTGTTTACAAATTAGAGAATTAAATTATTGAAAAAACATATTTTTTGAAAAGCTGTCAGGTTTTATATCAACATACAGCCCAATTATGAATAAAAATTCCCTGAGAATTTTTTCCCTTTTCCCATTTTTTCAATTGAATTAACATAGGAAAAATGGGAGAAGGGAGAAAACTCCCGGGGAATTTTTATACATAATTGGGTTGATATTGTTTTTGTCTTGTTGTACCTGTTGTAGAACTAGGGGGCTACCTCGTTAATTGTATCAAGGTTGAAATTAAGTAAAAAAAATTATCAGTTTTAATGCGAACGAAGTTCAATGCAGTATTCAAAACTAATCGTGTTTTCTTTTCTACAAAAAATGTGCCATTTTTAAAAAAAAAATTTAATTTGATGTCTGTTTCTTAAAAATGTTGCTCCCGAAAAGCATGCGTTTTTTAGAATAAAACAAGCCACCCTTTTCGGGAGCAAAATTTTTAAGAAAAATACACCAAATTGAATTTTTTTTTAAAAAAAAGGCACATTTTTTTGTAGAAAAGAAAACACCATAAATATCATTTAAAAAATTAACACGAAAATAATACTGTTCTTATATGACTCAACAAAAGATGAGAACATTTAATTCCTTTCGGGTTTTCTCTAAAAACCACAAACTTCATTTTGTTTGGTTCAGCTCATTAATGTTCGTCTCTTTTGGCTGGTAAAAAAACCGAACATTTTTTACAAAAAAAATAAATACACATACGAAAAAAGCCAGCAAAAAAAATTGTACACAAACAATACATATACACCATACATACACACAGGCTGTTCGTGCTGCGGTCGATGCCAAAATTTTTTGATTTCCTATTTCTTTATCAATGTCCCAAAAAAAAATGTGTCACACCACCGGTGAAGACTGTACTGTAATTCACTATTTTTTCCACCTTTTTGTTCTTCATATACCATTTCAATGATTGGTTCTCCTTTCTCTAGTCATGAGTTCTTTATTTTTGTAATTGTTCTATTTTCACAAAACCCAGGACCTAAACAGTGCTGCGGTGATTTTCAAAATTTTATTTCGCGGATGCTTTTAAAATTTCGGCGAAGGTTGGCGTAATGAACACAGAAAAAATGTTTGCAAAAAATTATTCCATTAAATAATTAATTGGTGTACATTAATTATTCAATTAATTTTTTGTTTGCTGCAATTAATTTTTTTAATCAAAACCTATAAAATTAAATTTTTGTGTATTTGTGGTGTATTTTTTGGTTTATGCAATTAATTTTTTAATTGACTTAATTTGTGTCCCATGACTCGAAAATACAAATCCGTTAATTGATTTAATCAATTCCTTTGCAGGGGCAAAATTAGTAAAAATATTTAATTGTCTGAACGAATTTTTTAATTAAAGTCGATTTTCTATTTTTTCTGTGTACAATGAAATGTCTTGCACCAATTTCAATTTACGTCAACTAGACGTTTTTAAAAGTTTTCAAATAATGCTATACTTTTTAGGTTATTGTGATTTTCTGTAACCGTAACCGTAACCGTATTAGAAATGTAGGCGAAATATGGCAAAGTATTGGGAAGAAGAAAAAGGCTGAAAAGTTTCGAAGCGATAATGTCACTTATCTCAACGCTGAAATAAGCTTCGAAATTAAAAATACATCAGGCAAAGTGGGTTTTCCTTGGACGTCCTCAACTTCTATTTTGCAAAAAGTCTGAGTACGGAAAGAGGAAAACAGCAGTAGATATTTCTAGCGAAACAAATAGTAACACTAAGTTATTGGTCGAAAGCAAGGAAATGCATACTTAGCGGCGCTTCTTAAAGGATCTTTAGCAATCCCTCTAAGTCCTTAAAAATAAAAAATAAATTTTTTCAGTGAAGTCCATTAAAAACCTATTGAATTTTCTGCGCGGAAAGCATAAGCCTTCTTGCTCACAAAATAATTTAACCAAAGAACACTTTGAATACAATACATCGAGAAAGCAAATTAATAAAACGTCATTTATCCCCATTAAAATGAAGTTGCTGCTGAAAAATTAATTTGGCATCCTGATCATTTAAGAGCAACCGAGAAAACAGCAAGAATACCGTTGGAATCGCTTAAAATATTAACGCTTAAAACTAATACAAATAAACAAAAACCATAAATATAGCTGCGTTCGTTTACCCCAAAATTTGTACAAATTTGTACTGGATTTTACTGAAATGCGTTCGCGTACACATAAACTTGTAAAATTTTCATACAACTCACCTACTGGATTTTACTGGGATTTTACTGGAAAAGTAAACGAACGCACATTATAATTTTATAGGTGACGCATGTAATTCAATTTATTTTTATTAATTTTGTTTCCGTTATACGTTCATTTTTCTTAACATTTCCCTTAAAACTATGCAATAATTTAGCTGTTATAAATTTTGCACAGAAGCAGTAGTGAATTGACCAATAGTGGATTAGTAGAAAGTTCTCTATAAATCTTATATAAAATCCGCTCTTAAAAATTATTTCCTCATTGTTTAGGGTATCATGGGGTCGGGCTAGTCGACTATTTATTCTCTGATGCAACTAATTTAATTCGTTTTCTTTCGCAATTGCTTCCAAAATAATCTCTTTGTCGGACTCTAATGAAGTAAATCATTGAAACTAATGTCCTTTTTTTCTGTAAACTAAAAACACTTATTTGTATTTAATTAAAGTGTTAATTATCCACTCACAAAGTAATCAGAGCACTGTACCAAAGTGCCAGACAAACTGTTTTTTTTACATTTAAATATTCTCAAAGAATAAAACATTTTAAAACATTTTACTCTGGAAATTTCTTTATCGAATGCCTAAATTTATGCAGCACAAAGTAAATGACCTATTTTAGATAAAAAGCGAAAACTGCTTAAATATTAGTGATAGTTTCCGGCTAGAAAAAGAATTTCAACCCTATTTGCATATTGTAATTTATCTAATTTAATTTCTTTGCTTTTTATTTCGACTCTTATTTTAACATATTTTGTGGGTGAAAAGGAAAATATTTTTTTTCTGCAAAAAATAAAGAAAATCAAAACAGTACAATCTCTCGTTACCAGACACTAGAAACTCCATTGAAATATCTCTATCCAAAGGGAATGTCTCTTGAAAAAACCTCTATGCTATCCTTGTGAAAGGCTTCCAGGACCTGGCATCAGTTTCCTTCGAAAGGGGTCTCCCCTTTAGAAACTTCTCCGTTCCGAAAAATTACACTGTAATTAAATTTTTTATTTTTTTAAAGTAGGTGAAAGCAAAACACTAAATAGAAAACGGAGTGGAAAAAAACCCAGAACCAACAAAATATATATTTTTTCAACTGCCAAACTGGTGAATAGAAAGCCGCCTCTAGCAAAAGGATTATTATGCTATTTAAATGTAGGATACTGGCACAAACAACGAAAGGAAGTGAAAACAAAAAAAGAGAAATAACATGCAAAATACAAACGTTTTATAGCTGTTTACTCGTTTAACAAACAAACAGGAAAAACTTATGTGAAATTTAAAAAAAAGATGAAAAAAAAATTTTTTATAAAGAAAATAGAAACCATTATGAAATAAAAAAAAATTGTTGGAGTGTGGCCCAGTATAGAAACCAGTTAAAAAAAAAACATCTAAGTGGAACATAAAAAAATTTTAAAGTGTTTTGAATACAATCAAATTAGATAAAGTAAAGGATATTTAAACCTTTACCAAGTGTGTGAAATGAAGGATGTTTACAATTTGTTTCAAATTTTATAAATTATATATTCGTATACATTCTCTCTCTTCTTAAGAAGAGAGCAAAAGCTAAAAGAGAGGTAGCCTGATAAAATAATAAGCTAAACGTTACCATAATATGTTTGAAAATTGTTCGTTAAGAACATTTTTTTTTTAAATTACCATATAGAAAAAAATGTTTTGTTTACGTGTGACCTTCCCTGACATTCTTCTTCAAAACAAGAGTTGTCGACTCTAAAGAGCCCAAGTTAGCAGCCTTTTCTCGGATTATTTATAGTCTCTCTTTAAAACAAATAACGAAATTGCTTTCTGAAATCTTTCTATCTCGAAAGAAAATATTTGTTTATTAAAAAATGTCTACCATTAAGGCTTAATTAAACTTTTTCGTATTATTCGCAGATGTTAAGAGATGCATACGCCATGTCGACCTTACCCATACATCTTAGTACCAAAAATAAAAGAAATGGTCCTAGATTATTCAAAGTGAGCGACAAGCATTATATTATTTAAATTGTTTTTGAATATTGTTGCATGTTTTGGTGAAAATGCATATATAGGTTTTAAATGCATATTTTGATATTTTGAGTAATTTTTTTTTAATTTTCATATTATAAAAAAATTTCTAATTATCAATAATAAAAACTGGGAATTTAGCACGAATAACAAAATCTTTTGAAATTTAAATTTTGTATTCCCAAAAATTGAAATTACTTTTTGATACACAAAAAACTTAAAAAACAATTTTAAAATCAATTAATAAATTCTTTTGGAACTTTGCTTTATCGATGCAGCACCTTATATGGTTAAGGCATCCCTTGATTTTAAAATATTTTATCCAAAACTCTTACAAGTTGCTTGCTTGTAACTAGGGATGCCAATCCCAAAATCCAGATCCCGAAAATCCCGGGATTTAGATTAGATTTCCTATGTATAGTAGAGTCCGTTTCCCTCCGCTTCTTAGATTTGATTTCAAATGCTTTTGATCTGATCTAGATTCAAAGTGCGATTCTAAAATAAATTTTTTCAAAATTATTGGCATCTTAAGTAAAAGACAAAGTTTTATTTTTAATACAAATAAATTTTAATTAGTTGTTCAGGTTTTTTTAAAGATATTGAAGCAAAAATAGCCTGAATTTTTTATACTTTTGTTTTTTAGTAAAATCAATTGTGGTTATTTTGTTGAACTGTTTATGGTTTTAAATCCAAATTTTGATATTTTAATTAAAATTAAATTTTATTAAATAATTTTTCTGAAGAAAGGAATTTTGCAACATGAAATTTATTAAAATTTATTGAACATTTTTTATTCTTGACTGAGCTGGGAACCGAAACAGGGTCTTCACGGTCAGGTGGCCTGCCGTTTAACACTCAGCCGTTTAACACGTCATTGACGACGGCTGGCAGTCAATAATCAAACATCATCCTTTAAACCAGATTTTATTTAACCTTTGGTGGACCGAAATTTGCTTTAAATGATTATCTATTTTAATCATTTACATGCTCTTCCTTACTTCTGTTTTTTCGTCCTTTTTGTCAAAAATTCTTCTTGAAGTCCAAAGTACATTTTTCTGTTTTTGTCTTTCCTTCTTCTTTGATTTTTTTTGGAAATTTTTGGAAATTATTTAAATTTCTTATTTTTTAGTGCATATTTTGCATTTTTTGCTGCATATTTTCAGCGCATTTTTGCAATTTCTAGTGCATGAAAATCTCATCCCTAATAATAACAAATGCCAAAATGTGAGCCGGGTACGACAGTTTATTTGACAGCTAAGCTTTTCGTCAGTTATATGACGCCTAAAAACATCCTTTACAAAAATGGCTTAATGACCGTTATTTCTTGGCTTTACAAACACCAACAAAAAGGCATTTTTCCCTTCCCACTTATTGTTTTAAAGTATCGAAATATAATCTTTTTAATGTGTATAACTCTAATTAAAACTTTTATTTCTCTAAAACAACGATTACCATAAAATTTAATTATATTTGTACATCAAAAGAACCCTTTTTTTTTGCTGAAAAGAAAATATGTTTGCACAATGGCACACTTTGCTACGCATCCAATAACAAAAAAAAAAAAAAATCCTCTTAACATTTACGACTACAAATAAAACCTCATGATTATTTGATGGCTTTTTGTTACAATTTTTTTTTAGTTTTTCAGATTTTTTATTTTTATTAAGAGCGCTTTTAATAAGATTTTGGCAAAATGTGTAATGCAAAATGAGAGAAAAATAAACCAGAGAAAAATAAGAATACAAAACCCAAGAAAAGTCATCATCCTTATTACACTGATCAACAATAAAATCATTATCATCATCCTCATAAACAACAGCAGTCATTCAACCAAAAACAACATTTGGGGTCAAAAAGTAAGAAAAAACTTTATATTTTTTTTTATAAATTTATTTAATTAAAACAAATTTCTCAAGTTTCTATGGTAAATTTTGCAACATTTAAATGGGAAATTATTAAAAATATTTCCAAAAAAAGTTTTCATTTTTTCAGGCTTCATTCAGTATGGATTTCGTTCAAATTCCTTTAGGTTTTATGAATTTATACTCTGCATTGTTTTCTTTATTTTAAAGCCTTTTGACTTTTGTTATGCAAATACCTGCGTCGTGTGTGGGGGGGGGGGGGGGGGTCAGGAATTCAGAAATATTTATCTTTGTCTTGGGTTAAAGCATTGGATTGTTTCCTTAGTGGCATAACTAAAATTGTGGTCGTTCTTTTGCCAATTTGAAACTTTTGTTTGTTAAACTTTATTCATGTTGTCATCTTCTAATTAAGAGTGTTTAACAAAATTGAAAAGGATTTTGCATTTACATTAATTGACAGAGGAGTTTTAAAAGCTTTGGTTTAAGTAATTGAAGAAATTAGAGAATTTAATAAAGGAGATTGTTTATTAAATATGTCAGTATATTTCATTTAAAATTAATTCCATAGAAAACATTATTACAAAAAAAAAATTAAATATTAGAAAATATCGAGAAAATTGTCTCTTTTTATAAAAGGATCTTAAGCCGAATATTAGATTATTCAAAGACAAGCATATGCACGATAAAGCTGTCTTGAAACCTCTTGAATAGATAAGTTGTTTATCGAGCTTTTACCCTGACAATGCCGAGATTAACCTAAAAAATTCAAGTGGTATCATATCAATGGTATCATTATTGTTTTATATTTTTTTAGCCAAAAATCAGAATTCGATGTTGTAAGCCTGAAAATTATTGATAGCCTGTTCGCCGATATCGAAAGAAAGTATACCTTCGCGTTCTAGAGAAAATTCATTTAAGATTTGTTAACAACAAACACTTCATGCGACCGATGACTCGAACATTAAGTCTAAAGAAAACGTAAGTGCTTTCATATAAAAAAGCATTCGCCAATACCGAAAATGTTGTCATCACTGCGAACTGAAGTGTCAAAATCAGCACTTGATGTTTAGTTGTGGTGTAAAAAAGTTATAATAAATAAATCGCAAATTAAACTCTTAATTTTATCATGCAAAGTAAAAGGTAAGTAAAATGTTACAAAAATAATTAAAACTTTTAATCTCAGTACAAAAAATTCCAGTATGTATCAACTGGAATCTCTGGTGGAATACATGGAGGAAAATCGAGAGTTTGCCAGAGAAGTGCCGGTGGACGGTGCAAGGAAGTTTTCGGTAGACGGAAACTGGAATAATCTTTGCCAAAAGCTTGGTTGTTTAACGTGGTGGTACGCACATATCCAAAGTGTTGCAAGTGGAGTCGACAGTAACTCTGTTTTGACACCACACAACTCGTCAAGAATTGGAACCCTTAATCAAACTTGACATAGGGGCAAAAGTGAGGTGTCTAGAGCCAGCCCGCACATTGGTTGAAGTTCATATAACGAGCGGCTAAAAATAGAAGAAGTTGTCGAAGGACAATGAAACTTGGCACATAGTAATTTTTTTTTGAATCAAGAAAAAATGGAAAAATCAAAATGATCCGCCCACTTTTACGCCCACCTCCCATACAACTTGTATTGAAAAAGTAGCATAACTCCCTTGATTTTGATTGTATCAACTCAATTTTCACTAAAAATAAAAATTATAATTGTAGAATGGGCTCCTGAAAATATATACCTGATCCGCCCACTTTTACGCCCACCTCCCACAGAAAAAACAAATAGAAAAAACATGAATATGAATTTTAAGCATAGTCTTTTAATAATTTTTTGACATCATTATCGTACTCCAATTTTTTGATTTGCAGCTTTGAGCGAAATGTGTTTATAAATGGGTCTGAAGACAATAAAAGATTATGCATTACGTCTTCATTAGTGGCTACACGTCCAGTTCTTCGCGAGTGATGTAATCTATAGGCTCTACAGTCTTGCTTCCTGAGCTTCTTCGGACAGCATACCTGATACAAATAATTAATCAAAATGTAAAAAATCAAAATCAAATAATTGAATAAGGGCCTTTAGATAAAGGCTTACCTATTGACTAGTATGTAAATTACATTTGGTAATAATTTTAAACAGTTAAGAATTATGGCAACAACAACAAGCATGAACGAAAATTCATGTTTTGTTACTTTATCACTTTATAGTTTTTACTGTTTTTTTTTGGAAAAGTGCAAATATGTGCAGCTGAATTTCTTCATAATTTTTAGGTGAGACTTCAAGCTGTAATTTGACATCATTCGTTAAACAGCGCTCCACAGCGCTAAAAAGAAACAGCCTATTGAAGTTGATGAACATTGAAATTTTGATGTTGTTTATATTTTGTTCTACAAAATTTTTTATATGGCACTTTTTCCAACTTTTTTTAATGCAAATCTTATCTTTGACAATTGTCATTAACGAAAATATACAACAAAGTCAAATGATAAGTTTACTGTGATTGTACCAAAAGATTGAATATACGGAAAATTTGCATGCCATTTTAAACAAGCGAACATATTAAACTTCGAGCGTGTCTATCCAAACAAATAATAAATATATCAGCCTAATATTACGAAATCATAATATTCACATATCTGCCAACAAAATACCAAAAAATTATCCAAATCGGCAAACATGAAAAAAATGAATTTTGGCCACCCTTCAACCAATGTGGCCCGTTCCGTTGAGATATTTCAGCAAGTTGTTGAGTTTCATCCGCGATATCTGCGTTCTCGTAGGACGTAGTTCCCAAATAATCCATGTCGTGTTGAATGAAACCTCAATTATGCCTCAGCGTCATCGAAAATTTGGACCATCGGATGGAGTTGTGCCGCCGAGGTTGCGGCGGCCATTAGGCCGATATATTGTTCCATACCAAATTGAATCATACCAATATTATCATAATAAAAAAATTACAATAATTTCCTAAATAATTTGTGTTTTATTTAAAATCAACATCGGCCCTTAAAATTTTATAATTGATACTAAAATAATGAAGTCTGATATAAAAAGGAATATGTTTATGAACTTTCTTTATAGGCTCGTTTGTTTGGCTTTAAATCAACTTAATTTCGATTTACAGAATATACCCGAATAGCTCCTGATAATCATTGGTATCCATTTTGTTTGCTTACAGTTTGTTTATAATATAAATTTAATCATTTTTGAGAATTAATTTTTTTTTAATTCATAATCACTACTGGAATCCAACAAATATTTTTTTAAATTTTTGTTAAATTAAAATTAAATTAATAATTATTAAATACTAATTAATTGTCTGCTTTTTTAGCTTAAAGCATTTAAAAAAAGTATCGTATAACATTTTAATTAATTAATTTAATTTTTCTTTGCTTTATAATATTTCCATAGAAAAGAAGGCGTATGAGTGTTTTTTTTATATTCGAACAAAAATATCATATAACTTATACGCCTAAGGCGACAATTTGCAAAATGTCATTAGAAATTTTAGGTGTAATTATTTTAATTTAATTGAAATAAAGTTTGCCAATATTGAAAGTAAATTATTTTTTTTTTTATAATAAATATTTAACAAATTCAACAGGTCAGTAGTGGTAAATTTGTTAAAGAAATATTTTTCAAACAAAATTTCTATTGAATTTATTTCTGTTTAGTTTTTATTTAAACTATTTTTGCATTCAAATCTTTTTAAGCATTTTAAGTTTATTGTACTTATAGTCAATTAAGTTTATTTAATATTTCATTTAAGTATCTATTAAAATATAAAATTTCCTTTTGCAAAACTTGTTGCTTTTTAAACAAATTTAAACTCTAACTTATTGCTTCTGCAAGTTATACCAAAATAAGTAACAACTTTTAAAAGTTTCCAATATATCTAGCAAATTTACTTTGTAGAAAAACTAATGTTAACATAAATAAATTCAAATACAGACATATTTTTATTGAGAAAATTTCAAAAATTTTTACATTTTTTTTCATTTAGAGCCAAATTAAAGTGAAGTAAAGGATGTTTGTTTGTATATGGGTACTTCCATGTCAAATCGACCAAGAGTGGTGCACGATCCCTTTCGATTTAAATAAAAAAAGTCTAACAGTCCGGAGGTTTAGGATTCGATTTCCCACCGGAGACTTTGGGCTGTTTCACTACAACGGGCAAATAGTCTAAGTTACTTTTTCTTGGTTAGTTAAGTAAGAATATAATTTGTATTTGTACAGGATTATTTATTAAGTCATTCCATAACTACCGGTCTGGCAGGGCTGTGAGCTGCTAAGTATCTGTCATCTGAAGTAACATTTATTTAGTGAAATTATGTTTCAAAGTGGTGGTTTCAATACGGCCAATTTTTGGAGCAATACGTGGACCTACTGTGCAAGAAATTTGCGAGATTGTAAAAGATTTAAAGAGAATGGAAGCGAATAAAAGGAATTTGTCGATTCAACGGCTCAAAGCTTTAAGACCGCATGGCTATTAATGTTTGCTTTATTACATAAGAACTTTTCCAGAAAGCAATATTTAATGTTCTTGCGATGTTAATTGGCTACCAAGATTATGGGATTCCAAAAAGCAAGAGATGTTTTGTGCATCTCAAAAATTTGTGAGTTTAAGGGAAAAAACAATATACACCAAGCGCAGCTAAAAATGTCTGTTGTCAAAATCCGGAGCAACTTGTAACATAAATATAAGCCTCTTAAGCAGAAATTCATAAGCGTTTGCAAGCAGCAAGATTCATCCAAAAGCAACAGCAAACAAATTTGCAAGATCATAAGGAGCCACTTAATCGGTAAATAAGAAGCGTTTTTAAGTATTAATTTTTATTTAAAACAAGGAAAATTTGATAACCTACAAGAGCCTTTAAAAGATTATGTTGCCAGTCCGAAATGTCATTTGACAGCCATGAAAAGAAGTATTTTTTACATTGAAGTATGACTGTCGACTTAAAATAGACCTTTTACGATAAATCCAGCTGAATCGAATATCGGTTGATGCAAAGGTAATGCTTTCCCATCTATTACGAGCTTTTGCATTTGGCTAGACGATCCCTGGGTTCCTGCATCAAGTACAATAGAATTGGCTGAAGAGAGGAGCATTGTCCAAAGCCCGGTTAAAGTTGTTGACCAGATATGAAGCTGTTGATAGAGAAATTAAAAACTGTGTAGGAAACTATATTCTTAAAGTTTTGTTGCACCCGCCTTTTTGTCCTGAAATAGGTCCACAGCAGATTAACATGATTACCTGCCGTATTGGGCAACACCTCATGGTGAATCTTAGCCACTAGATGACAAACTATGCGTTTACCAACCGGATTAATGTATGAGAAGCACCATCACACACAGTTCGACATTTTTGTGCAAATTTCGGCAAACTTTTACACCCACCCCTTGTCTTGAAGCTGGGGCTATCTAACCTCCAGTACTTTTCGAAAATGCCAACAGCTTCTGTTGAAAAGTAGCCGCACCTGTGGATAATCCTTCATTAGGTTGATCTCTACCACAAGTGGTAAATAATCAGCGTTTTTGAAGGATTTCCAGGAATATTCCTTTCCGCGACTTTCGGCTTAAATAGCAAACACCACGTGATATCCGAATGTATTTTTTCAGCAAGCAGGCTTAACTTCTGCAAAGACAATCATCCTAGAGGACATACAAAATTTCCTGCAAGAATTATACAAACGGAGGCCTCAACCACTAGTCAGCCGGTCTGCCATGTCACCGGTAGCTACTGACTGCCGTGGTACCGGATCTCTGGTTAGCCGTGATCTCAAGAATACTCATTATTTTACCACAGGGCATACGAAATAGCTTTAAATCGTTCTTGGCCCCGAATTTATGTGCTGCCAAATACATGGGAAAAGGTGAAAGCTAATGACGCGCCATGACAGTTAATACTTTAATCTTTATTGTACAAATCTCTCTTAAAAAAATTTCCTTAATTTGTATGCTTTTAATTTTTTAAGATATGTTTATGTTTATTTCCTGCAAAGATACCAACAATTTTTCATGCTTCCCCATTGTAAACTGTAACGGTTGATAAAATATACTTTCCACACACAACTTATTTAAAGTTCTTAGTTATTGCACAAATAATCAGGTATTAACAAATATAACACACAAGTAGTACAAACAGCTGATATTAATATTTGGATTACAAATCATACACAATTACAAGAATTAGTTTGCATAAACGTTAAGGTTCCCTGAATACATTAAGGTCGCTATTACGGTTTCATATATAAATTGGCCTTTATATATGAAATCCCGAAAAATCCCGATCCGTCCCGAAATCCCGTTTTTTGAATAAAAAATACCGAATCCCGGGTTTCAAAAAACCTGGTCCCATTTGGCCTCCCTAGATACAAATGATTCAATGTCGCCTGGTAAACGACAAGCTGGGTCTGTTACAGCTTTTCCTTTTTGGACGTTGCTAATTAGAAAATATATGTATTTAAATAGTTTGAAATAAAAAAAATCTGTTATTATATTTATTAAGAATCTTGGTACATTTTGAGTTTATTGAGAGCCATTTTATAGATATACAAGTCCACACACATACACTTATTAGACAAACAGGCAGGCATAAACATAAGTCATTATATTAAAAATTTTATGACTTTTACAAAATTTTGTTGCAAAATATTTATATTAAGGAGGTTAAAAGTCTTCAACAATCAAGATATTTTAGAAATTTCTGCATAGAATTTCTATTAGGTAGGTAGGTAGGTAGAAAGGCTGGTGTGAAGTTTACTTCACACCTTCACCCAGAGACCAATATGGTCCATTGCGACGCCTTAATTAGGATAGACAAGGTGAAAAAGAAAAGGTAGATGAAATAGAGAATGACAGCCCGAGAATCAGAAAATAGATAGAGAAATAGATTAAAGACCAAACCAAAATTCACCCTACGTGCGGACAGCGCCCCGTCTCTTCTCGCGCAGCCAGGTCATCCATATTACGAATCCTATAAGACCCTCGAGTCCACACCCCGAGACGTCCCCTAACTCGCCGAGGAATCTACTGCCCAGCCACCTCAGCCTGCTGTTCTGGGACAGTGGCACAGAATATGCTCAACCGTCTCCAGCTCCTCCGGGTCCTCACACAACCCGCACACATCCGATAAGTCGGATCCCATTCTCACCGCCATCCTGCCTCTCATACAGTGGCCCGTGATAACCCCTATCAAGGTCCTAACACAGACCCTACTCTTGCCCAGCAGCGATTTCGAATCGGACCTCCTAAGCACCGGCCACAGTGCCCTTGATACCCGGCAGTCCATTCGGCGCCCCGAGGCCCGGTTGGTCGCATCCAGAATCCATTCCGTGATCCTTCCAAAGAGGAAGCCAATTGGAGGCCTCCACACGGTCAGGATCCTCCATCTCCGAGCCCTGTCTCGCCAACTCATCAGCCACCTCATTGCTGATTATGTTGGAGTGACCCGGCACCCAGCATAGCCTCAACGCATATTCCCCTAAGACTCCCCCTAGAGCCCTCCTACAATCATCAACCAGCCTGGATTTCACATAACAGCCCCTTACAACCATAAGAGCTGCCTGGCTATCCACATATATAGTGACCTCCGAGCCCCTATCAATGTTGTCCCTCATCAGTCCCACGGCCCTGAAGACCCCTAGAACCTCCGCCTGAAAAACACTGCAGTCGTCGGGAAGCCTATATGACATTCTGATGTTCAGATCCTCAATGTAGACCCCCGCACCCGTGCCCATCATCCTCGAGCAATCAGTGAATATAGCAAATCCATCAAATAATCTGCTCCTACCCGACCAGCTCTCCCTAGTAGGCATTATTACCTCCGGCACCCGCCCACAATCCACTCTGGTGCTCACGTAATCAGTAGAGCCGGGCGATCCCAGGCAGTAGCCTCCAGCCTCAATCTCACCAAGGATCCGTGCGTGACCCTGTGTGACATTCCTCATCAATCCTAACTCCCTCAGCCTAAGAAGGCTCCTGGCTGCCATTCCCATCACATACTGCTCAATAGGCAGAAGATGCAGAATGACATCCAGGGCGAATTTCTATTAAGAAACTTAAAATTTTTAAAAATAAGTTTTATGTTCTGAAATTCCTGTGGGTTTCCAATAAAATGTGTCATTTCCCTTTAATTCGTGGACGTATGTCAAGGTCTATGCTTCTAGGTTTTAACAAAAAACACCAATATTTTTTATCTTATAGAATATCGTGCACTCAGGTCTGTGCAGCTATAATTTTATGTTCTTAAGATCAAAATTATAAAAAAAAATGAAAAAGTACCACATGTAGAACGTAGAAGTAAAAGATATAAATTTAATTACCCGTATTTTAATATTAAAGTAGAAGGCCAATATTTAATACGCGTATGTCATTGAATCGAGCAAAATGTTTCGTTAAAATAAGTACAAATCATATTTAAGATTTTCACACTTTAAAACGTTCGAATTTTGAAAAAGTACCAAATTTACATTTGTATTTTTTAGATTAGTTACGGCTTAAAATAAAGATGGAGTGGCAAAAAAGTTCTAAAACACAGGTACTCGTTTGCTCCCCAAAAGGGTGGAATTTTTTTTTAAATACCAAAAACCTGTCCGTTAATTTTTTAATGAACAACGAGAGGTATTGAAATTTTTAGTATCTCTTTTAGTTAAAAAAATATGAGGTTAGCGATTTTGCACCCTTTTGACGTGCTAAGCATTCGAATTTCCAAGAGTCCCGTTTAAGTAAATCGATTTTGCGGTCCAAATTTTAACTTTCTAACTTCATGAAGTAAAGCTGTCTGATGTCTAGTAGAAATAAATAGATACAAGTTTTTATTATTTTTTTTAAGTTTGGCACCTTTAACTACCTTAATGCTTTTTGCGTAAAAAATAAAAGTCATACCAAAATTTTAAGCAACTAAAATATCTCTCCTTTTAAGTTAAAAGTCTAAACACAAGACATCAGCAACAACTACTGAAATATTTTACAACAACAACAATATAAACGACAATGATGACGACAACTCTAATAAACAATATTCAACAGCAGCAACAAACTCAGCACTATTCGAGTATAAAGTTACTTATACAAAAACATTTTATACATATAAATAATGATGACAAAACAAACCCCGTAGTTCTGGTGATTGTCTTAGAAATTTTCTACATTGGGTTTTGTCAAACTAGATATACCCTGCGGGAAATTTGTGTCAATTGTCCTTAAAGCACTTTTCACGTGATTTGTTAACACAATATTATAATAAATAGGAACTAATTGTGGTAACTGGTGATGATGTGTTTAAAGTGTTATTACGCCAGAGGAACGATAACACTGCAGAATAAATTTTTACTTTTGTTTGTATCGTTATGTCCAAAATAAATTAAGGCACTTTCACTACCATATTCAGTTAAAAAAAATCGACAATATTATCTTTAAGCAAATCGATATTCAGTTTTCTCAGTGAATTTTCAAAAGTTGTGGACCGATTACAACAAAATAAATCTCATTTCATTCGAAATATGTTAAGCTAAATGGTTTTATGCCAAAACTGTGTTTTTTTGTCTCATTTTTATTTTTAATGAATTTTTAAAGAACAAAAAATTTGTGTTTTTCCAAAATTATCCTATTAAAAATTGTGATTTTTAGTTGAACTGTTAATTTTAATTTTGATATTTTTTTTTTTTTATTTAGGCTTGAGTTCATCAAATTTTATTTTCATTAAATTATTTTTACTGAAGGAAGGAATTTTACAACTTGGAATTTTATTACAATTTATTATTGATTATTTTCTTGGCTGAGCTGGGGCTCGAACCTGGGTTGAATTTACATGATTCAAGAATCACCCCATTCTTTCATCAGCATACTTTGGGTTCTTACCTCAACGATATTTCTGAAACTTTTAACTGAATATGGTCACACGTTTTCAAGTTATTCCAATAAATGTAGTGAAAGTGCTTTAATTTATTTGTGACACAACGGTATATCTCGAAAAGTAGAGCTGATAGGGAAAAATTGAGATTTGATTTGAAATCAGCGACCTCAAATTAATAAAAATTTGCAGTTAAATTTCATTTTGCCAACACAGAAAAAGTGTTTGCAAAAAATTATTCAATTAAATAATTAATTGGTGTACATTAATTATTCAATTAATTTTTTGTTTGCTGCAATTAATATTTTTAATCAAAACCCATAAAATTAAATGTTTGTGTATTTGTGGTGTATTTCTTAGTTTATGCAATTAATTTTTTTAATTGACTAAATTTGTGACCCATGACTCGAAAATACAAATCCGTTAATTGATATGATCAATTCCTTTGCAGGGGCAAAATTAGTCCAATATTTAATTTTCTGAACGAATTGTTTAATTAAAGTCGATTTTCCATTTTTTCTGTGAAATGACTGTTTTGCAGTGTAATTGACACAAAACTAGTCATGTGACTCGATTAGGTAATGGTGGTGCCTGATTGTATCTGGTTCTATAACTTAATATTTAGGGGATCTTAATAGGCTCTGAGCCTGGTGAATACTGGCTGACTCTTGTCCTTGGCTAAAATCATTACTGCCCATTGAACCTAACCTATACTTCATACTACCATAGTTCACACGGGACAAAATCTGCGACTGGAATTAACCTTAATTGTATGTGTTCGTTTGGGTAAATTCAAGGACCTGTTGAAAGTAACAGAAAGGTGCCCTCCCAGGAGGTAGCCATGTTAAAGTCACCGGTCCAGTGTTAGAACTTAAACCGGCCCCAACCCTTTTAAGAACATTCGTTAGTTCCGTTTCAGAACAATTTCAAACCAACTTTTCTTACTAAGACTTCATATTTTTGGTTTCTTTTTTAAACCGCTTTTAACCACCGGTGTCCCAATTTTACTTAAAAGGTTTGAAATGGAATATAAATAACTTTTACAGTTATATCAAATTATATAGTTACATTTTACAATGATATGATTAAAGCTGTGTTCGAAAATAAAAAGAACATTATTTAGCTGTCGGCTCACACACCCAGGAACGGTATATATTATTCAAGTGTTTGTGTAGACGAACACAACCCTTAATAACGTTCGTAACTATTTTCAAAAACAGAAAAATTGTAGTGGTACTGTAGACAAACATTGTATTTTAATGTTCTATAATGTTTTTTTTTTTTTACATTGATAAAGAAATGAACAAACAAAGAATTTTAGCAACGACCACAGCACGAATAGCTTGTGTATGTGTTTTGTTTGTGCAAAAATTTTTTGGCTGGCGCTTAGCAAACGAACACTCATGAGCTGAACCGAACACAATGAAGTTTGTGTTTTTTTTTTAACCGAACGGAACGGTTCTCATATTTTTGTTGAGTTGAATGAGAACAGTATGTATTATTTTTGTGCTCGAAGATGACAAACAGGGATGATTTGCTACACAGACACTTTAAGCGTTTGTGTTTTTCACAAAGCCACCGAATCGAACACTAAGGAGCGATATTTAATGTTTATTTTCAGACTCTGGCTTAAAGTTACCATAATACGTTGCAAAAATTTCGTTAAAAATGGTTTTGTTAGAGGTGGACCATACAAATATAAGAAAATGTATTTTCCCCGCGTAAACAACTCCTTTTTTCTGTTAGTCTAGTTAGTGACTCTATCGCTTCAGTTTTCCTTACATTTGCTACGAAAACTGCAGGATAAATGTTTTACTTTCCATAGAGCAATTTCTACTCTTTACCCAAAAAAAAAAGAAAAGAATTAAAGAAGCAAATCAAAATAAATTGTTGTTACAAATTTTGTTGGCATCATGTTAAACAATTTAGTGTAAACATTCTCAACTAATATAAGAAGACTTAAATGGAAAATGGGAAAATAGGAAAAGAAAATGACATATGTTTGGATGTAGTTGTGTGTACAAGAAAATTCTTAGTTGTTACACCCAAAATCGTTTCAAACAACAAAATTGTTGTTGGCTGGTCTTATGAAACATTATTCAAGTTGCTTTCTATATTCTAGACTTTGATATAGATTTTCTGTCGTAAAGTTGGTAAATTTACGAGTTTATGGGAGGGAGTATTTGAGTTATTTATATATATTGTTGTTGTTGTCTTTATTGAAAATATTATTAATATTTATTATCTTTGTGAATAAAGGAGTAGTTTTTGTTTTCAAGGAAAGAGGTTTCCTTTGTAGTTTAGTTAGTAAATGGAATTAACTGAAATATATTGAGACTATAGTTAAAGTATGAATAGAAAAATTGTACAAACATAAAATTATATATTATAGGAGAGAAAGGTGTATTTAGTTTCCAAAAAAAACAAAAATTATTGAAGATTTTTTTTTAGAAAACCTAAAATTTTTTTGTAAATTTCCGAAAATATTTTTTTTAAAGGAAATTTTGCCCAAATATGTACTATTAAGTGGCACGAAAGTTGTCACCCGTTGTTCTTTTACTGTAATTTTTTAATAAATAAAACACTTGAGTTTTCCTTTTTGATTGTGTTCATTTGATGTGTTACATGTTTTCCATTAAGTAGAACAAATAATATTGTCCAAGTGTCCGCCACCAGAATTCATACGGGACCAATTAATGGCTCTTTTCATCCCTTTAGACAGAACTTATAGCGATAGGTTTCAGCATTCCTTAGTCCGAGTTTAGATGAGCGAGCAATTTTGGAAGGAAAACATCTGGAATTCTTTTATGATTTTTCATTTGCGGTCACACAGATGAACATGTTGCCGGAAACATGCTGTTACTATTGTTGTTTTTTTTTTCTCAAAAAGCAAAGTAAATGTCAACATAAATATGAAGCAGAAAGCGTATCGCCGAGTACCGTGCACAAAAACCATTCTCTTTTACCCACCCGAAATTTGCTACCAAACAAAATGTTTCCCAGTATCTATGAAATAATATTGATAGAGTTGTACTCTGTTCATTTTGTGAAAAGTTCCGAAATGTTTCTGGCAACATTTTTTTACAAGCTGCACTTATTTCACGTGGAATTTTAAGCAAAAGCAAAAAAGTAAGAACTGATTTTTAAATAAGCAAAAAAAAAATCAAAACAACATAACCGGTAAAAGCCTTATGACACTACATTTTTAATGCATTGTTCAAGTTTTGGTGAACAGTGCAAATATAAAGTAATAGAACAATTTACCTAGTGCGAAGGGTTCAGCTGAATTAATGGTGTTTTCTTTTCTACAAAAAAATGTGCCTTTTTTTAAAAAAATATGTGCCTTTTTTAAAAAAAATGCAATTTGGTGTCTGTTTCTTCAAAATTTTGCTCCCGATAATCATGAGTTTTTTAGAATAAAACAAGCCACCCTTTTCGGGAGCAAAATTTTTAAGAAAAAGACACCAAATTGAATTTTTTTTTTTAAAAAAAAGGCAAATTTTTTTGTAGAAAAGAAAACACCATAAGATAAATGGCAAACATTTTTCTAAAGTTATCCATAAAAAATGAAGTCATGCCAAAAAAAAAAAATGTAAAATTGTTCTACATAAAGTTGACTTTTCAAGCTTGAAATATTAAAAGTGTTGCTGAATCAGCGGTTTATGGGCAAATTCAGCGATTTACCGCTTTTTGTTTTAAGGTTTCTGATAAACAAAAAGCTGGCAACATTTAATAAAATTAACAGAACAGGGATGGCTAAGTGGTTCCAACTGTACTTTTTTGTTGATACTTTTTAAACTAAGATTTATAATGCCTTTTTGTGGGGTTTTTTAAGAACATAAATAAAATTAATTTCAACTAAAAAAATCTTTTAGTACAATTAGGGTAAAACAGTACAATTTTTTAAAGGTTGTTGATACAATTTTAAAAATTCTCAACGCCATTCCTGAAAGAAAACCATAACAAGAGAGAAAAAAAACCAAAAAAAACTTTGTTTACATTTTTTATAGTTTGCTCTTTCTAGCATATAATGTTTGTTTCTAACAATTCTATATCAATTAATGAATAAAAAATGTAGTGTCATAAGGGCTTAACAGTTTTTTTTTTATCCATATTTACTTTCTATTTTATTAAATTTTTTTTAAAAAAAATTAATTGTTAGTAAAATACATGTGGGTTTTACGTTCATACGTACAACAATGTCGCATACTCTGCTGGTATAAAAACGTCAAATTGTACAAGCTCGCAAGAAACGTAACATTGATACATGTCAAAATTTTCATGTGAAATAATCAATGTTGCTTAACATTTTTCAAAAATTTGAACAAAGTACCAGGCTTAAATGGGTGCTTGCGGATATTCTCTTTGAGGACTAAAAGAGCCTGAGGTTTGTTAACTGAGACTCATGAAACCCCACAAAAAAGTCAAGAACAACAAAATCGAACGATATTGCCGATCGGTTTAGTTAACCTTAATCAGAGATAAGGGACGCGGCAATGCAGCCTTCAAAATTTCGGTTGTACTCCGCCTCTAAGGAGACGTAGTAAAAGAACCTTGAGGTGTCAGACACTTTGGCGTTACATCTTCTGGGGCTTATATGGTTTGGTCAAAGCCGCGTAAATTGACTTAAGCTTGGAAAAATTCGTGCGTCGTAGAGAAGCCATCGAAAGGTATCGAACGAATTATCTTTACCATTTTAAAGTCGCAATTTCTTGTAGTTCTGTTAGAACAATGAATTGGTAGCAAGCTAAAGATGCTTGACAGTCTCTAATGTGTTGATATTCTCTAATCGGCTATTGAAAAACTATGAGCGTATGCAGGCCTAGTCAGCCAGATTCCGGCTAAGTTTGAAATGATAGGAATTGGAAAGTCTTCAGATTTCTTGAGACCGAGGGATTTACTAAAGTCCTTAATTTTTTGTTGCTTCAGGAATGAAAAGCCCCAGATACTTCGGCATCAAACTGACTGTTGGTTGAGGTCCCCGAAAGCACGGTTTCTTGAGAGCGAGTGTCGTTGTGCTTGAGATAAGTTTCGTGAGATGAACACTTGAGTGACAGTGATGTGGGTGATGCTAGTGACAGTGATGTGGGTGATGCTAGTCAGAGATCAGCAATGAATCGTTTTTTCGCTACTCATACTGACTCATGCAATTATAAGTATAAGTGCGTAGAAATCATTTAAACTAAACTACTCTGATGCACTCATACTCACAAGAGAATTTAATATAAGTGCGACGTCGACATCATACTCATAAATGACCTCAGTTTGATGTATAATTTCAGAAAAATACTTATAATACTCACATTGATTCAACTCATTTAGCTCATCCATTTACCGTTTTAACAAAACAGATGAAACACACAACTTCGTAATCAGCGCTGCCAGATAAATTTGCTGAAAAATCGTCCACTTCATACATACAACTTTAGTAAACTGTAATTTCCAAATCGTCAATTTGCTTTTTCGGGGACAAATGAGGCAGCCTCGCATTTCGCTTCGTCTATGCAGTGCATATGTATATGTGTATGTGTATAAAATACACATTAAGTTAAGTATACTCAACGTTGATTCAAAATCAACCACTACAAATCTTAATAAGTATGAGTACAATGAATCAAATTAAACTTCTAAGTGAATATAAGCTTGAATAACATTGCAATAAGTATGAGTGCGTACAAGTACAAGAAATTATGAGTCATGATTTAGCTCTACTCTCTTTTTTACTACTCATTGCTGATACCTGATGCTAGTGTTGAACGTATTGAGTTGCGGTGGTGGATGTTGGTAGAAATGTAGAAGTTGTTGATCAAATAAAAAAGTTATGATTGGCAAAGGGCCAGTGTGATTATACAGTTTGTGATGTGGCGAAAAGATTGGAGACCGTGGTTGTTATAAAACAAACAATGTTGACTGTGACACTAGATGTGCATTACGTGGAATTGTGTTTTTGTACAGAGAGTGCTGGTCTTATGAGGGCGTTTCTTTAAGCTCAAAGGCGCGGGTAGACAGTTTCTGAACTGCATGATAGCTTTTACTTGTGAGAGCTCGAATAATTGCGAAAGTCCTCTTTAGGTGCTGTTGCAACACAACAGGTGTTGTAGACTCTTCTAATGCAGCGGAGGTAAGATAGCCCCAGCTTCTAAACAAGGGACGAGTGAGTAATTTTACCGAATTATTCACTCAGATTTGTACCTGTGTGTGTTAGTTAGGCTCATACTCAGGGGCACTTGATAAATTGGTAATATTAACGTAGCATGTGGCTAAGATCCACCATGATCTAAAGTCGCAAGACAGGTATTCACGTTAATTGATACCATAACTGTAGGTTGTACAATATTCCACGTTGCTTCATCCTCTTTGAGCCAAATGTCCTCCAGTCCCACGTTGTCCAGTTGAGGTAATAAAAATCGTTGAGCATGAAACTGTAGCGATCACCGTTGAGAGTAGTCGCTTGGCACGCAGCGCTTTCTAAAAAGGCCCGATGATTTCTCCAGAGTAAACAATACACAATACAGTATCTTTAATCGACTATAAACGCTCTCGTGTGTTATACGCGGATTTTTGATGCTCCCGTACGTGTATTCTGTTTACTCTCGTATCTTAAGACTACTAATTTACTAATCTATCTTATATGGGGCACTGCCGCGGCCCCTAATATCAAACAATTCAAAGGCGCCAACACAAACTTCTTCGAAATTTTTTCGAGAGGCTTTGACAGGACATAAAATAATGTACTAGTATAAGAATTGATTAGTTAATTGATTAATAATTGTTGTTTGTTTATATTCAATATATGAAGACTCAATAAGTAAAAATTGAAAAAAAAAACTTATCCACAGCGATGGGAATGGTCGCTCATGACGACTTTCGGCAAAAATTTTTATTATTGATGTGTCTTTTGTAATTGTTTTATTCACAAATATTAAAGCAGAACTCACATCTTCCAGCATCTTCCGATAGGATGATGATGACTTTGCGCCAAATTGTATAATAAAATAAACTTTGTAAACAAATTTATTAATTTCTAAAATAAGTTTTTCTTTCGATCACTAGAGGGGCAACAAAAAAATCTGGCAAAATAATTTATATTAAAAAATAAGCTGTCGATTCAAACTTTTTCTCCAAAACAATTGACCCATAATCTTAAAACTTTATTGAAATTTGTTTCTTTTTCTTTTTTATTGTTTTCACCAAAGCCAAATTCCCCCTTAAGAATATGTTCCACTTTTTAAACTTTAAACTTACACAAATAAAACTTTTAACTATTTCTACAAACAAAGTTTTAAATTTACTCTCGTTTTATTCATCATTTGTTTTTTTTTTTTTGTTAGCATCAACACACAGATACAAACTTACACTATACAGTTAGACACACATACAAGCACTTAAGTGCCAAATCAACCGCACACACACTATTGAATTAAATATTTATTGTTTATGGCTTGATATGAAATCAAGCATCAACTAACGGTTAAAGCGATGAAAAAGAAAGAAAACAAAAACTAACCACTAACCACCGCAAAAACTTTTAACTGGCACAGACAAATTGATAATGACAGAGAGATATATTGATATACGCGTACTACAAACAAACAGAGGTATGTATGTATGTACATATAGGGAGTGCCTGAGTATGTAGTAAGTCACATAAACTACTCCGAAAGCCACACATCACTGTTTAACTTGGAAAATCACTTATGTGCTTCATTGATTGTTTATGGGAGTTAGGAAAGTGATACACATATGCAAACTCCTATACGTACAAAAAGAGCTGATATATAAGGCAATGTTTTCCTTTTATCTGCAAAGTGGTTGGCATTATACTTTACACAAGTAATATCCCTTAACAGATACACTCCTTGAGCGGATACCCCAAGGACACTATGCCCTGGTCACATCAGCGTTTTAAAGGAGAGCATTAAGTTTTTTTTCAGAGGCCATTCTCCTTGTTCCACTGTATAAAGTACCTCAAAGTTGTCCAAAAATCTTTCATAAAACAGCAAAATTTAATTAAAATTATCCTTAAGGAAGTTTCACACTTTAATACAAGCCTTAAGAATTTGAAGGAAAATACAACTCTTGCAGAAAAAATTCGCTTACCATCTCGCTTACGGAAGGCATGAATTTTATATGGTGAGTTCCCACTTTGAAGCAATACAATTTTTACACAAAAAGCGCTTTATTCAACGCATATAAAAACGGGTTAATTTAGCGTTCAGCTTTACAGATTGAATGTTTTTTACAGTTATTTTTTAGTATCCTCCCTTACAAACCTGCTTCGTAGTAAGGGAATGGCGTAGCACTTGAAATGCTATTTTTTATTTTATAAAACTTGTTAAGAGTTCCTTCACTTCTTTTACTGCATCTCTGCATATTTTATTGCGTTGCGCATATTTGTGCGCTAATTTTTTTAAATGTACCATTTGCGCTTCGCAAAATTATAAGATTTTTTATAGGGTGTTTTTATTTTTAAAAGTCATGTTTTATTGGCATAAAATTCAATATTTTTAGAGTAAAGGAAACTTTATTGTTTACACTACCTCGATTAATGGCTAAAACTGGCCACACACTAGTGATTTGTGCGTGCTTGACGTCTTGTTACTTGTTACTGGGAATGTGCGCGCACAAATCACAAGTAATTGAAAATTTTAATTTTAAAATTTTAAAATTTTAAACATTTACACATTTTTTTATTTTAGTCTACAACGAAACGTCATATTGTATCTCATTCTATAAATTTGTAAATTCGTAAAGAAAGATTTCTGGCGTACCGAAGGTCATGAAATATATGGGTACGAAAACACATGATGAAAAGGAAATCAGTGATTTATTCGCAGACTTTTTTTCGTCCACATATTCTGATGCCCATTGTACTGAAAATGTCAATTATTCATTTAATATAGCTACTGGTCAAACTATATCATTTTTACCAATAACGACAGTCAATATTATCAATTGCTTAAAATCATTGAAATATTCAAACTCAATGGGTCCTGAAGGTATACCAAGCAGTATTTTAATCAATTGTAGGGACGCTTTAGCAATGCCGTTGTCAATTATTTTTAATATTTCTATGAAAAATGATTATTTCTAATAAATATGGAAAGAATCATATTTAATTCCCTTCTTCAAATCTGGAAATAAATCAAATATGATTAATTACAGGGGCATAGCCAAACTTAGCGCAATTCCAAAACTTTTTGAAACACGCATTTTAGATTCCTTGGTTCATCAAGTTTCACCGTTATTAACACATTTTCAACACGGATTTCGTAAAGGATCATAAACTATGACAAATATTTTGGAACTAACAACTTCGGTAAATAAAGGATTTGTCAACAACCAACAGACCGACGTTGTTTATACCGACTTCAGAAAGCATCACGACCTCCTTCTGAAAAAAATTGATATTATGGGTTTCGACGAAATCTATGTAAGCTGGCTAAAGTCATATCTTTTCGGCAGAATACAATGGGTTACATTTGGGGTTTCAACTTCTAAACCGATATTGGTAAAATCCGGTGTTCCACAAGGTAGACACCTCGGCCCTCTTTTCTTTCTGCTCTTTATCAACGACATGACATGCCTGAAATTATTAAACATTCACATACAATTAATGTTCGCAGATGATGTAAAAATATTTTTAAACTTCACGAACACTTTAGACCACATTTATCTACAAGAAGACTTGGATACATTTTATAATTGGTGTAAACATAACCTAATGGAATTAAACCTAATAAAATGTAGGCATATGCGTTTTTCTAGAAAACGTAGTATTATAAATAATTATAAACTCGGTGACTATCTAATTGACACTGTCAACGAACGATTTTCTCAACTTAACATTAACACAGACTCATGCGAATATGTAAATAATAATGAAATTGCTACAATTATAAAAGATTTAAAAACCAGGAAAGCATCAGGTTTGGATGGCGTTAAAAACATCATGCTTAAGCAATTGCCTATTTCCGCCCTTACATATTTATCTTTTATTATCAATTGTTGCCTGAAATTACAATATTTTCCCCAAAGGTGGAAATTCGCAAAGGTCATACCTATTTTGAAACCCAATAAACTTCCTAATTCAGTACAGAGTTATCGCCCGATAAGTCTTCTCAGTAGTCTGAGTAAGATTTTAGAAAAAGTTCTTAAAATAAAACTCAATAAGTTTATGGATCTGAACAAAATATTACCACAAACTCAGTTTGGTTTCACCCCATTTTACAGTACAGCTCACCAAATTAAACGTATTTATAATCATATAAATTCCGAGTTTATAGATGGAAACTCAACCGTTTTGGTTACGTTGGATATTGAGAAAGCTTTTGACTCCGTTTGGTATAACGGCCTATTATATAAAATGATTCAATATAATTTTCCACTGTACATTATTAAAATCATTGAGTCATTTTTGAAAAATAGATATTATTGTGTAAGTCTGAATGATATATATTCGGATCTAGTTAAAATTCCAGCTGGAGTTCCACAGGGCTCGGTTTTAGGACCATTGCTCTATAATTTGTACTGTTCTGACATGCCTCAACCTAGGGGAATAGAATGTGCAGCATATGCTGACGACACTTGTTTATATGCATCAAACAGACTTACAACCAGCTTTGGATCAACTTGTGGCTTATTTCCACAGTTGGAAAATCAAAATTAACGAAAGCAAGACAAATGCAATATTTTTTACTCGTAGAAGAAACTTGTGTTTTTATCCATCAAGTCAACTCAAAATCAATGGCACTAATGTACAATGGAGTGATAATGTTAAATATTTAGGTGTTTTACTGGACAAAAAACTAATATTTGAACTACATATCAAAAAACAGATTGAAAAAAAAGCAATGTTATATCCTCTAATCGGGCGTAACTCATTTTTAAGTCATGATAACAAAATAATCTTGGCTAAAGTAATTTTTCAATCTTTAATTTTGTATGCTTGTCCAGTTTGGGGAGTTTGCGCAAAAACCCACATTAAAAAAATTCAAATCTGTCAAAATAAGCTTTTAAAGATGATGCTTAATTTACCATGGCATTTCTCCACCACAGATCTTCACGAAGAAAATAATATAAAATTAATTATCGAAAAAATAAGTTTTTTAACAGAACGCTTCAAGGTTTCTTGTAGTATGTCTAGTAACCCACTAATTTCCGGCCTTTATTAAAGAATACCAATTTATTTATTTGATTGTGTATCCATGCATACATACATATGTATATTGCGTATATGCTTTAATGTGTATATATGACTAACAATTATATAGGTATTCATGGGATATATGATTGTAACATACATTTTTCATTCATATTAATTTGTCTAAAATATCAAATCAGAGGTTTTTATAATGATACTTTCCTCTGAAGTAAAATATTTCTTTATAATAAACATCCTCTTATAAACTAAATTTTATTTTATGGTTGAAAAGTTAGTATAATGACTAAAACTCTGTAAAATGTGTGATAACTTTAGGTTAAGTTTTAAATGTTTAAATAAATAAATAAACTCGTAGACTACAAAATCGAGATAGTCGACACAATTATGGATCTTGGCATTTTACTGGATGTAAAATTGGATTTTATTCAACACATAACAATGGCGCTGAACAGGACTTGTTGTACTCTGGCTTTTGTTAAACGTTGGGCGAAAGAATTAAATGATCCTTTCGTCACTAAGCAACTTTACACATCTCTCTTTAGACCAATCATGGAATACGGTTCGATTGTATGGGATCCACATTATATGGTTCATAATGATCATATTGAATCCATTCAGAAAAATTCTTGCTTTTTTGCCTGACAGAAAAGTCGCAGAGTTATGCTAAATGTCTCATTTGTAATAAACTTAATAAACGGAAAAGTATGCTCCAATTTTTTATTAAGTAGATTATCCTTTAACATTCCACGTCGTACGGTGCGGTATTATAGTCCCTTATTTATAAAAACTTTTAGAACTAACTATGCTATGGCAGACCCATTTAGAAAACTGTTTTATTGCTTTAAGGAAATGTTTGAATTTGTTGATTTTTCTCTAGATGTAAATATTGTGAAGCGTAATATTGTACTTAAGTTAAATACTCATTTGTACTAGGCTGTTAGGATTTATCCATAGACCTAATTATATTAAATAAATAAATAAATAGATAAATAAATAAGATCGGACTTTAAATGGCGCCACTACATCTAAAAAACCGAAAGTGCTGTATTTTGGGGCGTGGCAAAAAAAAAATTCACCTGTTTTAGAAACTTCATTGACATATTTTTCATTCTAATGGGTGACTGACACAACTTTTTACACTACATTAAATATATTTATTTACTTCTTAAAATAGTTTGTATAATATTTAATTCCGTAGGTTTGTTGATTTGAAAATTTTTTTAGTTATTTTTGTTCAGTGTATATTCAAAACATGTTTATGCGTGTTTTGTGCTTGTTCATTTATTGTCTTCATTTAAAAGTAAAAGTGGAATGGTCAATAAAATAAAAAAAAATCTCATAAAAAATAAATGAAATCCTTCTTAAATCTATATTTATTTGTGTTTGCAAATGGTTTTTATGCATGTGTTTATGTCAGATCTGGTTTTTATGAGTGTGTTTCAAAAAAAAAAAAATAATAACTATAATTTTTTATTGTGTATGGATTTGTTTTCTTTCTTTTGAGTGGTCACATAAGTGTTTTATGGTTTTTATCGATTGGTTGTTTTTGCTTCTGCAACAAAATATAAAGCGACAAGTTAAGTGCTGTCAGGCGAAATTGAATTACAAAGATTGCCGATGTTTTTTTTTTTACCGTATACATTTAGAGGCTTTTTGTGTTAAGATTTTGACATTGTTAAAAAAAAAAAATTATTCATAAAAATTATTAAAGCTTAAGTAAATTCACTTAAATACCTTACAAAAGATAAAATTAATTTGATTAAGATTAATTCCTATAGAAAAAAAGTCTCTTGAGACCTTTTTTTAAATCTCTAAGGATATAGAAGTACAACAGACTTCATACATTTAGTCGACCAAATTCTTTCAATTTCTTTTACAAAATCTAGAAAATTTTATTTTATGGCTTTTTTGGCACAACTCAAGCATTTTACTTATTGAATTCAAGAAATTTTAACAAAAAAAACCAGCAAAAAGAAAAAAAATATTAAAAATACTTTTAAGCATATAAAAAAGATTATGAAGGCATGAATTAACTTTGAGTAATTTTTTGAAATATATTCATTTCCATGGCAAAAGGTCACAATGTAGGTATTGTTGTCATTTTTTTATATGGATTTTCTTGTTACAAAACTAAACGGCAAAAAATATGTCATGAATTAAAGTGCCTTGTCTCATTTAATGGAAAAACGAGGAAGTATTAAGATAACTTCCTTTAAATTATAAACCACAAACTGCCGCACACTGGGAAATGAGGTCAATCTAGCAGCGGAAAAAAACAAATTATTTAATTTAAAAAACATAAACGTAGCACCAAAGCGGAAAAATCAGTTTATTTTAAAATAAAATTTATTGATCACTGATTTACCTGGTTCGAAAAATATGGCCTTTTCAACACTGAGATAAAAATTGGGTTGTAATGATTTTTATATCGAATTTGTTGGCGTATGGAATCGGTAATTCTGGACGTTTTTGAACAAAGTAACTATTTTTTATTAAGTGTTATACCAGATTTTTTAAACGGGTTTCCTTTATGTAAAGGGTGTTCCAACCATTGTTTTTGTTTAAGCTTTGATATTGTTACAAGTAAAACTGAGGTTTATAATTCTTATTCGCTTAACAGTTTTATTTGTATAATATCTTTAGCTTTTCTACAATCTTTGGATAAAGTTTCCTGACGATCTGGCCTAAGCAACCAGTAAAATGCGCATAGGAATAGCTTATCCCTTCAACAATTAATTTCAGTTTCTCAATAGTATGAAATGGGAATTAAGCACATTTGAAAGAAACCTTGTTAAATAATTTTTGAATCCCAAGAAAAACTTTGATAACATAATCCACGATGTTTATGGTGAGTCACACCTTAAAATCAATTTTTTTGCCAACCAAGTGTGTCTACAATCGGGAGAATTGTAAAAAATACCTGTGCAAGCTCACCCAGTTCGTTCTGCGGAAAATTTTTGCTGCTGTTCGCAATAGTGGGCAGAGCAGCCGTCAATCTCGACTCGTCATCGTGCCCAACAATTTAATATAACGGACTGCTTGTGTTCAAACATTGAAGATATGGTCCTGGATGATATGTGGTTCAAACAGGATGGTGCCACTCGTGCCACACAGCCAACGAAACAGTGGTTTTTTTCCCGAGAAATTCAATGGCCTTGCTATCTCACGTCATGGCGATGTAAATTTGCCGTCACAATCATGTGATTTGACACCATTTAACTTCTTTCCTTGGGAATATTTAAAAGAAACAGTGTACGCCAAAAAGCCAAGAAAAATTCAAGAGCTAATTGATAAGAACATTTCGCACATTAACGACATTGAACCTCAATTATGCCTCAGAGTCATTGAAAACATGGAGCATCGGACAGAGGTATGCCATTGAATCCGTGTCGATAGATCTTTCTATAATAATAAAAAACTATTATTAAGATAATTTTTGAAATCTTCTTGTTTCATTTACAATTAATATCGTGCGTTGAACCTTAATATTTGTTATTTTAATAAGGCTTAGGCTTAGAAGCGTAAATACAGAAAAGATCTTGTTTTGAAAACGTTTCTGAATCTCTACACAGAAAAAATTTTTGCAAAAAACTCTTCAATTAAATAATTAATTGGTATACATTAATTATTCAATTAATTTTTTGTTTGCTGCAATTAATTTTTTTAATCAAAACCCATAAAATTAAATGTTTGTGTATATGTGGTGTATATTTTGTTTATACAATTAATTTTTTTATTGACTAAATTTGTGTCCCATGACTCGAAAATACAAATCCGTTAATTGATATGATCAATTCCTTTGCAGGGGCAAAATTAGTTAAATATTTAATTGGCTGAACGAATTGTTTAATTGAAGTCGATTTTCTATTTTTTCTGTGTATAGAGATACAAAAATATGTTATACCCGAGTAACCCTGAAATTTTTACTTGCGGATGATAATTTTACAAACATTTTTCTAACTACACATCTGTTTCGAATTTTCTTACTTGTTTGATCCTTTTCTTTGCTTTGAAGTACAGTATGATTTTTTATATTTTCCGGCCTACATAAAATCCTAATTCATGGTGCTGAAATAATAAAATCTGTAATTTTGCCCAATGGAATGTTTTCAAAGGAAGCAATGGGGCCAAGACGCGTGGAGGAGATAAGCCTGCCCTCAAAACTTTCCTGTTAATTTTCGATTTGGCATAAGCTGTGTGGCACTTTGTGTCATCCTGTGCAAACCACATGTCACCGGTTTTCATATTTTCTATTTCAGTTCAAAAAAATTTGGTTGTCATCGACCTCTTGCGCTATATGGTGAGGATTTTGACTTTTTCGGGATGCACTGCATGCATTTTAATCTCATGTGGATCGTCCCAAATTCGATAGATCGGTTTTGTCTCTAGAAATTATCTAAATGGCTGAAGATGATATTTGGATGAAAATAGGGAACTACTAAAAGTTTTTTTCAATTTCAAAATTGGCACGTGTTGCCGGACTTTGTGATTTGGCAAAACAGACTAAAATAATTACAACTGATTTGACAGATGTAGCAATAAAAATATGGCTTTTATCAGATGGTAAAACTTAGAAGGTCCTATTGGAAGTCCTTTTGCATGAAACTTATTTTAATCCTAAAAACTTGCTGCGCTCTTCAAAATCCAAGAAAATTTTTGGAAACAGAATTTTCTATTCTTGAGAAAATTTTACCCAAATTTTCCTACTTTTTATGAATTTTTTTTTGCAAAAAAATTTTTGCGAAGAATTTTCTGTTGTTTGGATTTAACTAATTTTTGGCAAACGAAACATGTTTTGAGTCATGGCTTTTCGAACATTAAGTATTTTTTGGATTCTCTTTATTTTTATTTCATTTTTATCACAACAAAAGTAAACGAGTTGCACTAACATCATTTCCGTTCTAATTTTCATTTCGTTCTTGCTCTCCCTTAAATTTACCAAACGTATATCTAAAAAAAAACTCTAAATTTGTTCCATAAAAAAGAAAAGTATTTAAAAAATAAAATAAAAAAAAGTAATAAATAATAAGATTTAAAAAAAATACGAAATGCCACTAGGCAGCTGTAAAAGTTCTTAAAATAAATCAAATAATCACTGCTAAAATTTAAATGTAAACGGTAGAATTTTTTTACTTTAGAGCTTTTCTAACCAGCCACAGTTCAAAACCCAAGATATTCGCAAGAATAAATCTGCCAAAAAATTTTTGAAGAAAACCAACAGCAATTTTATGAGTTGCTTGGCGGTTTATTTTTTTTATTATACTCTGCTTACAACGACAAATAACAACAAATAATAAGGAAATAAAATAATAAAAAAAGACGGAAAGAAAGAAATGGTTAAAAGTGATAATAATTCAAAATCTTTTCTTCCAACTCGAACACATTTGTACGAGAGCTAGAAAAGAACTGAAATCGAAAGTAGAAATTTTAGTAATAAAATTAAGGAAATAAAATAATGCTGAATAAAACTATCAGGGATGTGTTGGAAAACGAAAACGTAAAACGCAAGAATTTGGAAGTTGTTTTTAATACACTTTTAATCTAATTTTTATAATTTTTGTTATAAAATTCTGTTTAATAGAGAAATATTTGTATAATATTTATCATGATATTTTTTTATTACAGAAATCTTATTTAAAACCACTTTTTCAATTCTCCAGTTTTACGTTTTCGATTTCTACCACACCTTTGCATTAATTTGAATTTAAATTATTCAAACTTTATACACCCCTTTAAAGCACATGTTTACTTTACAGGTTTTCAAAAAATTATCAATGAAATGAAAAAAAGTTGCAGCTAATAAAAAACCATCATCTTATTTTATTTACATTAGAGTTCAGTATTGCGTATGTTAAAAATACTGCATACAAACAGGCGCAATATATTTATAAGGTTTATCCATATGTTGTTTTCGGTGATATTTTATTGTCGATAGGATGATTCTTTAAAATTTTTTTTTCAAGAAACAATTTAATTTTCAATGCAACTAATAGAGCAAATACACACTAAAGAGCAGAGAAAAAAAGCAAAGCAGAATAATGAAATTCTTTCTTTAACCCTTCGCCTTACTCTTGAGTCTGGCCAGAGCTTTTTCAATTTGAAATGTAATTTTAATATAAAAATGTGTAAGATGGAGGGTTTAATTCTTTGCGGTTTTGGCTTGCATCATAGAACTTTACCTCTATGCGTTCACACCCTGAAAGAGAGAAGAGAAAATTAGCATGTTCTCTTCCCTTCTTGCCAATAAACTCAAGCTTGCTTACAGAAAATGTTCATAGTGTGAATCCAAACTTAGACTAATACAGTCGATACACGTTTGTGTGTAAAATTTTATTATTTTAATTTAGTTAACTTATTATATACAAGCACACAAGTTATTCTATTTAAAACAGAAATTATATTGTCACAAACTTTCTCATATCCCTTATACACATGTCATAGTGCGCCTAATAAGATAATCTTAAAAAAAAATAAAAATACAAATAAAAAAATTAAAAACTTTAAATAAAAATAAAATGGATTTTAAGCCAATTTTCTTAAAAAAAAAAACGCAAACACATTTTGCGATAATGCCACAATTGTATTACATACATACTAACAAGCAAAAAACTCAACAAAAGCACCGTCATATAAAAACCCACACCGATAAGCAAAAAATTACAAAGTTTTTTTTCTGTGCATGTGTATGTGTGCAAGCAAAATGAGTTCCAAACAAAGAGTCTGTGTGTGTATATGTGTGAGTGTCAGAGAATGTCACAATAAAAAGGATGAGCTGAAATTGTTTGACAGTTTTTCCTGCTCTTATCATAATTTTTTCGGTCTTTTTTCACCTACTTCCAGCAAGAGTGGTAAATTGAGTTTAACATTCCGTGTGTAGCAGAAATCAAATTTCATCTATGACCCTTTAAAGTTGATGTGTATAATCTGGGCCCTTAAGTAATTCTAAATCGATTAAGTTATGTTCATCTGTCTGCTAAATACAATAACTCACATCCGAACAACTCAACAGAAAAGAATGGTCGCTGAATTGCAATCCAGCAATATCGGTCCAATAGAAAGACAATCTTGCACAGCGGCATGCATAAAACATTTTGTCAAATAATTTCTTGTTTTCCAAAAATGTTCACAATTGAAATACAGCAATGTCGGTTAATTAGGAAATTAACTTTTCCCAGTTGTACTCTAAGCTCTATAAAACATTAGCCCAATTAACAAGCTTGAACAAATGGTCTTGAATCGTAGCATTATCACAATGATGTAGCATATTTTTACTCTTCACTGTTCATTTTTATAAAAAAGGCGTCTTGTCTATTTAACATGTGATTTAGAAGTGTCTCCTACCTACAATAAAGTGCTTCACCTAAACTTTATAATGATAACAGGGTGACTAGTAAAGTTAGTTTGCTTTGGTTTAGAAGGTACAAGGTATATTAATTTACCTAAGCACTACTTTACAATATACAGCATTGCACTTGCTACTCATTTGCTAATATGCAATACTTAACACTATATAAGTACCCTGCAGAAGCTTTAGAGTTAATTGTCCAAATGCTACTAGTACAATTACTAGAACAAGAAGTACTAGTGCTAATGGGGTTAGAGTTTTTATATACAAATACTAGTGCACATGAGTACCAGTACTTGATGTAGCACAAGGGCTATACTTGTAGACTGATAGAATTTTTTTGTAACAAAACTAAAATTCCAGTACATATTTCTATTTTGATACTGCTTTTGAAATTTGATTTCAAATCATTTATTTATGACATTTTTATTATAAAAAAATTTTGAAATGCAAAATGCTTATGCAAAAAACACCCAAGTCCAGGTGTACTAGTACACGTCTAGAACCAATAGCACTAGTGATGTTCCAAGCACACTCAATGCTAATTTAAGCATTATGATGGTATAGAAAAGTTTACATATGAGAACTAGTACTGGTTATTTTTGTACTAGTTTGATACTAATTAGGTACTAGTTCAATCTCCTGCAGGGTATATACTCGACTTATGCCACACTGGATTGCAGACTAGCAGCTAACACTCAATGAACCAAGCCAATCGACTTAAACCTCGTCGCATACCTCTCATTCATACCAGCCCTCCATGACTTTATTTTGAGCAAAAGAGAAGGCGGCTTTAGAAGCCGCTTATTCCGTCGCCGATGAAAGTGTATCAGTTTGGTTTACTTTGCTGACAATGACAAAACAAAAATTAAAGTAAAAGTAAAAAAAAAAAATTAACATTGAAAAAAAAAAATAAAAAACTAATGAAACGGGATAAGCGCAATTAAAAGTAGACAATAGATAATTGAATCGCCAAGTGTAGAAAGGGAACTACTGCAAAACATTAATTTTGAGATAATAAATTAAAACAGTGTAATTTATAATAATAAAAAAATAAAAAGGGGAGAAGTGACTTTAATTTTAAGTTGTCTTAGATGACAGATTTTACACTGGTTTCTTAGCAATACTCAAATAAGATACATAAAGTAAATGTCAGGAGTCTTCTTTCTGCAGTTAGTAATTCAATTGTTCTTTTAAGATTTTTTTTTTCGCCATATAAATTTTTTAAGGGCAAAACTTTAGTAGACAACAATTTTATTTATCAATCAGCTGTAGTTTCGCCTTTTGCAACAAGAGTTGTAAACTAAACTAATCTAAAGAGGTCATTCTCAATTAGAAAATATTAACAATTACATCCATTTGTAATCTCAAATGCACAAGATTGTGAATTGGGCTATAGATTTTTTTTATTGTTTTTTTGAATGTACGAACGGTTTAGAACCAACACTTAACCCTCCAATTACTGACAAGGTCCCTAGGGACTTTCAACGTTAGAAGGTTAATAGGGTAGGTCCTATCCAGGCCCTTGCGGTACAAATATGAATAAACTTTCTAGGCAAAGATACTAAATGTTTAATGCCTGGCCCACGATGTCGACAAGAACATTTCTTTCACATATTTATATTGAAAACAAAAACAAATTTTAAGTTTTTATCATTGTTTTCAATATAAATATGCAAAAGAAATGTTCTAGTCGTCATTGTAGTCCTGGCAGTAAATATTTTGTATCTTTGCCAAGGAAGTTTATTCAAATTTGTACCGCAAGGGTCTGGATAGGACCGACCCTATTATTTAAAGACTACAATAAATAAGTTAAAACAAAACGTAGAAAAAAGCACACGCAACAAAATAATAAGTGTTTCGATACTTTAATTTGAAAGATTTATGCAAAAATGTTCTTGCTGTTGCAATAAAACTTCATACAAAATACAAGCAGCAAGGGCCTGGAAATTTTCCAAGTTAAAGCCCCTCCCGAAAATTACTTTTATACGCCTAAAACAGTCAAGTGAATGAGAATTACAACCACTTAAATCTTACTTGCAGCGATATCAAAGCTTAAACAAAACCACAACAATAAACAGTGAATTTTTCTTTTTCTACCATCCCGACTACCACTGGTTGGCTTTTTTCCCAACTCGAATTGTAGTTGTAGGTGGGTAAAGACAACAAAATTAAAAACAAATTGCCAACCAATAGCAGTCGGGTATATAGAAAAAGATAAATTTAACTGTATATTGTTGTGGCTTTGTTTAAGATTTTATATCGCTGTTTAAGTGGTTGTAATTCTCATTCACTTTACAGTTTTATTTGCATAATATCTTTAGCTTTTTTAAAATGTTTTGAAAGAGATTTGCTGATGAAATGCCTGAAAATTTACTAGCTTATTACCCAACATTAAATTGCAGGGTTAAAGTAAGTGTGCGAATACGGAATTTAGCACGTTAAACCAAATTCCTATTAATGAATTTCTTAATCCCATGAACTTTTTTGACCTAAACCCTTAATAAAGTTCTAAACGACTAGAAATCATATCTTAACAATTGGTTGTACACGACTAGAAATCACTTCCTAAAAGTGTATACAGATCGGTCCGTCATTTCTTAAAGATTCCATAAAAAGTTGATTTTAAAAAATAAGAACCCGCAACGTAAAATGATGCCAAGAAAATTCGTTTCCATTAGCTTAGTAAATAACCACTAATTAAGAGTTCTGACTTAAATAGGATTGGTTTAAACCGATCACTATAAAGTATGCTCCAAAAAAGCGCTAATTCGTGAATGCCCATTTTCCTAGAGAAGAAAGTAACCTAAAAAAATTATCATTAAATTGTTGACGTGGGAAATAACAGCAACATAATTAATACATTTATTACCAAGACGAATATATCTGTGATTTTCACGGGCAACCGCGTATGTATTAAAATCAAGTTTTACAGGAGAGCCGAAAAATCATTCCATATAAAATATGGGCCAAGTACATACTCACTTTTTGAACTTCGTTATTACGTTAAAAAAATCGGAATCTGTCCATCTTCTTTCAAAAATTTTTAGAACCATGTTAAGAGCGCTTAAAATTAAGCAAAATGGCATTAACATCACAAATTCAAAAAATGGACTTACGCAGTTGCCTATAAAGACCACAGATATCAGGTGCACAGAAAAAATTATCAGTAGGTGTTTATCAATAGCCAATGGTTTAAAAAGTATTTCAATTAAATTAATGCGATAATTTAATCAATTATTTTTCTTTTTGTTGAAATAAAATTAAAAATATAATTTTGATTTAATAAACATTTTAGTTGTTTTGAAATAAATTTTTAATTAATGTTGATTAAATAACAAAAAATCTTTTTTGTTTTTTTTTTTCGTTTACAATAAAATAATTTAAACTTGTAGAATTGTTGTTGTTGGGAATTGTCGAAGCTTGAGCTTAATTTTATTAAATCAATTAACAAACTGTTTGAAACGGCAAAGTTTTTTAATCTTTTTTTTAATTAAAATCAAAAATATGATTGATTAAAAAATATATTAAAAATATTGGTAATAGGTGCAAAATATTCCATGAATTTGGTATAAATTTGGTGATTAGAGACAATTTTTAGTTAATTCTTTGTGGGTTTAACCGATCAGCTGGTTAGAATTTTTGGTTTTTGAAAATCTGAAAATATATATTTTGGTTGGTTTTTGCTTAGCTTTGTTCACATTTTATGCAAAAAAAAAAAAATCAACAAATGTTCTTCCCACGACAATCGGTTCTATGCACCAGAACGACTCCGGGTTCAACGAGCACCGACCAAGAATTGTCACCTCAACAACAACGCTTATTAATCAGGTCTCGCTGATACATGAATTCGCCTTGCTTCTTAATAATAGAATTATATAGTTTAGTTTGTCCCTTTCACAGAAAAAAATAAATTAAAATTTCAATTAAAAAATTTGTAATATTAATTAAATTTGCACCAGTCAACAATTTAATAGTATTAATTAAATATTTGTTGATTTTAACAGCATTTTCTACAGTAATGTTGTTGATATTAGTAAACGTTCAATTTACTTGATTGAATTTTTAATTAAAACTGATTTTACTTTTGATTAATGGTTTACTAGAAAAAAAAACTGGCGAATATTTTTTCAGTTTGATAGCCCCAATAGATATTGGAACTGGCATCAAATTCGAGATTCTGCTCTAGCCAGACTATCCGCCTGTTTGTTGCCAGAGTAATCGCTGTACGCGGGGGTTCATTTCAAATTAACTGATATAAAGCGTTGAAAGGAGATGGCATAGACTAAACACAAGTAGGATTGTTAGGAAAATGTGATTGGATTTAGTGAAAAGTGCTCGTTACAATAACTGAACTACAACAGAAAGAATAAATCAAGACTGATATCAGTGCTACGTGGGCATTGGGCCGTAGGAGAACATTCAAGCAAATGTCCCGTACTTTCCTTGTAGTATCGGCAAAGAGCTCCGATTCTTCCCAATAAAAATTTGTCTCCCTTTGCGAAGTACTTATAGAAAATTTTAAAAAGTAAGCGCTCATGCATGCGCTACGCTATAAGACAAACATAGATGCAGTAAAGTAAATAAACGAATTCCTAAAAATAAAGCATTTGAAAAGCCACGGCATTCCATTATTACAAAGCAGGTTTGTAAGGGTGCATAATAAAGAATAACGGTAGCAAACAATTCAGTGTGAAAAGCTGATCGCTACGTTCACCAAGCGCTTTCTGTGTTAAAAATGTATTGCTTCAAAGTGTGAGCTCGCCAAATAAAATTTATTTTCTTCTGAAAGCGATATGATAAGCGAAACTTTTGCTTTTCTCCCTTACAAACCTGCTTCGTTCGAAGCTCCATTTTTATCAGGTTGTTTATGCGGCTAATTATTTACATCGTATTGAATGATGTGGCTTAAATGGAACGGGGTCTTAAAACTTTACTTGATTGCTTGTTTATTTGCTGGTTTCTTTACAGGCAGGCATTTTAACCAACTGGCAAAGAGTTACGTTTTTTTTGACAGATAATTTCGAAACTTTTTCCTCTCTTCTATTCTAGTCGTTTTCTATGATAAAGGGTATCAGCGATACGGCACAGCTGAATATATCATTCCAACTTGTTTTATTCTTTTGTTATTCTTATCAAAGTGTGCATAAGAACTTGGATAGTTTTGAGTATGTCTGCGAGTGTGTGTCTGCATGTGCGTCTGTGTCAGTATGTGATTTATTTTTGATTAATGTTACAAAATATTTTTACTCACATGCATGAGCATTATTTGTTATTTTAACGGTATAATAACATAAGCAAAAACAAACAAGAACAGATCTGATAAAGTTAAAAAGCTACAACAAAAAGCATAAGCGAAAGAAAAGTGAGGCATAGTGATAAGGAAAGGGAAAGATAAAGAGAAAATATTCTCTTAAAATATGCAAATGACAATCAATCAACGACAACTGATTATAGAAATAAAGAAATGCAAATTTTCTCATACTTTTCCCCACAATATTGTGAAATTTTGTTGTTAATACCCGGCCCAGTAAGAACAAGGTGATCAACCTTAATGAAGTTGTTGAGCGCAGATAGAGAAGATACATCAAGACAGAGTTGTAAAAAGTTAAGATAAATAGAATGTTAATAAAGTCAATATATGTAAGATAAGTTTAATTAACCTTTATTTTTTTTGTTTCTTTATCTTTTTTTTTTTTTTTTTTTTTGTTTAACTTATTACGCCAAAGATAAGAGTAAGAGAACAAAGGATGAAGAGAAATACGCAGTAAAATAGAGGGTCAGGAAGTTAACACACATTAAACCGGAAATATGTAAATGAAGTGAATATAAAAGAAAGAATATATTTATTTTTATGGGAAAAGCAGACAAGAAAAGAACATTCACTACTTAAGTTAACGTGAATTTATTTTTTTAATTTATGAAGAGAAAATACAAAAAGTTCTTTCCTACAATGAAAAAAAATACAGATGTCTTACTTATTGAAGTGTAAAAGCAGTTGCTTTAAATTAAAATGTTAATTTTTGTGGTAATTTTCAATTGTAGCACGATAATAGTGTATTAAGGAAAAATAATAATAAGAAGGAAGGAAAAATTTAAAATGGCATATTAAGGCCAAATGGCAACATTGATACAAACTACTATTAATTTACAAGAAAATATTCTATAGCTGAGTCGTTAAAACCCTCCAACAATTGGCCTGCAGAAAAAATAAAAAAATACTGCAGCCTGCCACAATTCCAGCTGTTTAGTGAGCTAGTCTGTCAGTGTTGCAGGTTCCATTCTGCCAGATGCTCTTTTCTGTCTACTACAGACAAGTGTGGAGCTTCACGGGATTAGCTTAGGGGGGAAAAATGTTTCTTAAGCCGGATCTACTTACTATAACTTTTTTTAATTCATAAATTTATTAAAATCTTGTTTTATATTTTTTACAAATTCGTTTTTATTTTTCAAAAAATTTCATCTACAAAGTCTTCATCTTCACTTTCATTTTGGTCACGATATTGCACCTAGTCCCTTTACAGAAGTCCAAAGGGTGCAATAGGACTTTTAGTACTAAAACGTCCATACGGAATAACTAAAGCAACAAAATTAAGAAAAAATAATTTTTTCGTACAAAAAAATTGGTCAGTTCTAGTTTGCCAGTGGTCCAAATTCGACTAGTTTTGCCACCTAATAAAAAATTTCATTTTGGAAGCACTAATGGTAAATTTAAAAAAAAGGCGCACAATTATGCGCTACGCAATAAGACACACAGAAATGCAGTAAAGTAAATGAAAGAACTCTCAACAACTTTTATAAAAAAAAATAAAATTTCAAGTGCTACGGCATTCCCTTACCACGTAGCAGGTTTGTAAGGGAGAATACTAGATATAAACTGTATCAAAGCATTCAGTGTCAACGCCGATCGTGGCATACAACAATTTTAAGCGCTGCATAATGCGCTTTATGTGTCAAAAATTTATTGCTTCAAAGTGGGAACCCGCCATATAAAATTCATTTCTCCGTCAGCGCAATGGTAAGCGAAACGTTTATGTTTCTCCCTTACAAACCTGCTTCGTTGGAAGCTCCATTTTTTATTGGGAATGGAAAAACAAAAAGGTACCAACAAATCTCCTCTTATTTTTTCCCAATTATTCTAAACTCTGCATATTGAATTTTATGTTTAATGATTCAGTATAAATAAAAATTCAAAAAGGAACAGTTGACGCACGAAATTATACCAAAAAGTTCCCTCTTATAGATTCTCATCCATTCAGGACATTGCATACTTAATTTAATGTTTTTAGGTCCAATATTAACGAAAATTAAAAAAGGACCAGTCGCATAAAAAGTCCAATCCATTTCATATTTCAAATTATTAATCACTCAAGACCGTGAAGTTGAAGAACAAAAAAATTTCAAAGAGCTTCCCCTCACAGATTGTTAATCACTTAATATTTTTGTTTCTTAGTCCAATACTAACGGAAAGTCAAAAAGTACCTGTTGAATACCAAAAAGTACCTTAACGTTCGCTCTTTTACATTCTCATCCACTGAGGACATGTGATGCTTAGTTTTATGTTTCTAGGTACAACATTAATGAATATAAAAAAGTACCAGCTTAAGATCGAAAAAGTACCAAAAATATTCCTCTTACAGATTGTTATTCACTCAGGATCATGCATGTTTGGGTTTATATTTCTAGGTCGAATGATACGGAAATTCAAAAAGTACCAGTTGAAGCACAAAAAAGTTCCAAAAGGATCCCTCTTATTGATTCCCATTTATTTAGGACATTGCAAATCTAATAGATATTATGTTTCTAAGTACAATGTTAACAAAAAATTAAAAAAGTACCAGTTGTAAAACGAAAAAGTACCAAAGAGTTCCCACTTACAGATTGCTTGTTACTCAGGACCATGCCTGTTTAACTTGATGTTTCCAGGCCCAATGCTAACGGAAATTCAAAAGGTACCAGTTTAAGAACAAAAATGTACCAAAAAGTTCCCTGGTAAATATATATTCATCCATTCAGAACATTGCATGTTTAATTTTATGTTTTTTTCGTCCAATATTAACAAAATTAAAATAAAGATATAAAACGAAAAAGTTCCAAAAAATTTCCCCCCTTTAGATTGTTATTCACTTACAATTATGTATGCTTAATTTAATGTTTCTAAGTTCAATGTTTTAGAAAATTCAAAAAGTACCAGTTGAAGAACGAAAAAGTACCAAATACATCCCCCTTAGAGATTATAGTTCACTCAACATATTACATATTTAATTTAATGTTTCTAGGTCCAATATTAACGAAAATTAAAAAAGTACTAGTTGAAGAACAAAAAAGTACCAAAAAGTTCCCTGTTTTATATTTATATTAATCAATTCAGGACATTGCATGTTTAATTTAATGTGTCTAGGTCCAATATTAATGAAAATAAAAAAAGTACCAGTTGAAGAACAAAAAAGTACCACAAAGTTCCTTCTTAAATATTCTCATCCACTTAGGACATTGCAAGCTTAAGTTTATGTTTCTTAGTTCAATATTATAGAAAATTCAAAAATTACCACATGTAGTACGGAAAAGTAAACGAAGAAAATTAGTTCCGTATTTCCCCCTTTCTGATACTTTTTGTCACCCCATTGAAGTATCACAAATTTGAATATTATAGAAGTATAATTTATTATGTATATGGCAAAAAATTAAGGAAAATGTTTTAAGAAAAGTACCAAAAATAGGTACGCTTTCATCTCTTAAACGTTTGAAATACGAAAAAGTACCAAATTTATATTTGTATTTTTAGGAAAATAACGAATTTGGTACAATCTATATTTCTATGTTAATTAGTTGCAAAGAAGTTCCAAAATACGGGTTGTACCCGTTTACTCCCTAAAAGGGCAGAATTTCAAAAAAGTACCAGACACCAGCCGCTTATTTTTCTAATGAACAATAATAAGTATTAATTTTTTTTTTGTATCTCTTTGATTTTTGGAGATATAAGGCTACCGAATTTACCCGTTTGTGGCATTTTTACCCTTAAATATATTAATAAATTGTGAACTTCTGTAAAAATACCTTTCGGTTGACAAACAGAGCAGGAAAGTGTTATTAACTGTTTTCCCTTTGCCGATTTTTATATAATATGTGGTAAAAGGTATCAAATTTGAGTTCCCCGGTAGGCTAACTGGTAGTCTATCAGCTTGCGGATTTTATTCCCGCCAAAGGCTCTGGTTTCTTTTTAAGCGTAGGGAATTAAAAAAAATAAAAAAATAATATAAATAATCCGCAGCAGTGGAAATCTCTTTTGGCTTAAAATTTGTCTAACTTTATGCGAATGCCTTTATCTGTATCCGGGCGTCTTTGCTCTTATCTATAACTTTGTCCAAAGCAACCACAGCTTTGCCTACGCCAACCACAAATTCAATAAATTTCCGCAACACTTTGGACTGTATTTTACAAATTTTGGTTTAAAATCACTTTAATCTTATTTACGTTAAACCTAAATGTATTTATACGTTTATGGCTTACTTTTATTTTATATGACACTACACAGTGCTACCGATACATATTATTTTTTTATTTGTTTATTATTTTTATAGATTGTGTAATCCCCTCATAAATCTTTCTTTCAATGTACATTTTGTCATGCTTTTTTTTTTTTTGGTTGTTTACAGTTTCTGTAAAACATCGGATTTTAACTGGTTGTAAGTGCCAGGAAAATTGTTTTTTTTTTCTTTTGAAAATTTCGTCACGGCTTCCTTTTCCCTTTTACTCGTTTTACCTTCTGTATATATGAAGTTTGTGTGTGTTTCTTTGAAAAAAGCCTCTGTAAGTGCTGGTAAGTTTGTGTTCTACTTGCTCTTTTTTTATTTGAGTTTGACTTGTAATCTTGATATTCTTTTTGTAAGTTTCGTCTCTTTTTGGGGTTAAAAATACTAAATAATCCTTTCAAAAACAAAACCGCCACAAAAAAAACTGTCTGCCGTTTTGTTTGTTTCTTTCAAAGCAAACAATTAATACAATTTAAAGCTCCAACGAAATTATTTGGTGTAGAAAAAACTATTGAAAAAAACTAATGGTGTTTTCTTTTCTACAAAAAAATGTGCCTTTTTAAAAAAAAAATGCGATTTGGTGTCTGTTTCTTAAAAATTTTGCTGCCGAAAAGCATGAGTTTTTTAGAATAAAACAAGCCACCCTTTTCGGGAGCAAAATGTTTAAGAAAAAGACACCAAATTGAATTTTTTTATAAAAAAAGGCACATTTTTTTGTAGAAAAGAAAACACCAACACTTAGTAGATTTATAAAACATCCCAGCTAGCATTTTGTATCAAAATCGAATCTTTCAGGAATCAGCTGCACGAGCAAAATAACCACATATAAGCTCATATTTCGTTCATTGTATGATAATTTCGTTGTGAGAGAATGGTAACCTACCGATGAATCATCTCAAGAACCATTTGTAAAAAAATTTTCTTATTAGTTTTTGGCCACATGACTGAATCATTTGAGAATCCTTATTCAATCGCTCTATTAATAACATCAGTTTCTAATTTAAAACATTTAGAAATCCTTATTTGAACATATGACTGAATCATATATGAACCCTTTTTCAATCATGCAAGTGATAAATCAGGTTTTAACCATCAAAAGTGATTTAAGAAGATTCATTTAGGTGATTTTTACCAGAAGTTAAGATCGCTTTGGGCTACACAATATTTTGCACCGCTCAACGTAAGGAAGATCCTGGCTTAATCATATTTAATTCCAGGACTTTTGTATGGCTGTGAACTATTCGGCAAGTGTGACTCTAATAGTAAAAGGAAACTTAATGTACTTAACAATAACATTATAAGATACGTTTATAGACTGCAAAGGCATGAAAGAGTATCAACGCTCTAAAAATGTCTTTATGGTGTATCATTTGAAAACTTAATATATATTAAAATGCTAATGTTTTTGCATAAAATCATCTACACTAAAGTACCAGCTTGCCTATTTAATATGATTCACTTCACAAGATCCTTGAGAGTGGCAATTTTTCATCAATGCTGCACGTCTTTGGAATTCCCTTCCTCCTAACATACAGCAAGTCAGCAACGCAATACAATTCAAACGAAATCTTTTTAATTTCTTCAATAAATAGACCACAGGTCATAAATTTTTCCTCTTTTAATTTTTTTTATTATACCCTTCACCACAGGTGGTGAATAGGGTATATATAGGTTTGTCATTCCGTTTGTAATTTCTATAATATCGATGTTAGACCCTATAAAGTATATATATTCTGCGTCGTTATGAAAAGCGAAGTTGATTTAGCGATGTCCGTCTGTCCGTCTGTCTGTTGAAATGGGTTTTCCGAAGACCCCATATATGATGGGGGCCAGGTTATTATAAATTTATGTCACATATGGTCCGGAATTGTTTGCTATTGAAATTCAAAAAGATCGGTCCACAAATGGCTGAGATATGAGTAAAAGACCACGACTACCTCAATTTTAAAAGATCCAATTAGAATATAATGATAATACGGCTATGATAATGCAGTGTTGGTAATGTGGTTTTTTGTTGTTTTTTATACCCTTTATATGAGTGGTGGAGTTTATTTTAATGTGTTTAATCAAGGCGAATTCAAATGGTTCAAATCTTGGTTTTTCAAAGGGAATTTTTTTTTTAATTTTTAACGATTGTAAAAAAATATTTACCAGTTTTAGATTTTTAAATTTAATTTATAATGAAGTTTTTAGAATTGTGAATATGTATGTATGTACATATATTTAAAAAATTTTTAGTTTTTGTCTAGTTGCTCTGTATTCTGCTCGCACAATGGTGAAGGGTATATAAGATTCGGCACAGCCGAATATAGCACTCTTACTTGTTTTAATTTAAATTTGTTTAATTTTGAACTTTTAATTTGTTTTTGCTTTAATTTTGTATTGTTTAATTATTATTTCGTACGTTTTAATTTTTGTTTTAATTTTGTACTTTTTAATTTTCTTTATTTATTTTTTTTTTTATCAAATTGTTGTGGCTTTTTATCTATTAGCATTAATACTCTTGCTCTATAATTATAAGATATATTCTTGTTGAGCAGGATTTCAATAAATAAATAAATAAATAAAAAAAATAAAAACGATTATCCAAATGCTAGCTGGGATACAAGATTTTTTTCGTTTGAATGTATGTATATTAATATGCTTAAAAAGTCACGTAGAATTAAAATATGGTCCTGATCTTGTGGAGAACCTTTTTTTCTGACTACTCTTAAGATAATAGCGAAAAAAACCTTTTTTTTGTGAGGCCCCTAATGTATATACACTGGGTAGTTTTTACTTTTGTGTAAAAAAAAATTAAATTTGTTCAGTTGTCTTCATTTAAAAATTGGAATATATTGTCAAACTGTCAATGCAATTAGATGTTTCCTGTCTCAATTCTTTTTCCATTTGTTCGATGTGTCGCTTATTTTTAAATGTTTTTTTTATGTATAAAAATTGCTGTCATTGGGTGGCCTGCAAAAGAAGGACACAGAGAAACAGTAGAAAAGAATTGTTCTTATTTTACTTATGTTTTAAAAAAGTTGGAAGCTGCAGCAGTTAAACATTGGTTATTTCTTTATACAAAAAAATATATTGACCATTGACCAGACAATAGATTTAATTTGACCAAAATAACGTCCTTAAAGTTTTAAAGATATTTTGGAATACAGGCTGAACTATTAAGACCATAACGAAAACGCTATTGAATATGTAAGAAAGCAGATGCCGTTAAAAAATGCCGTGGCTTCTATGGCGGCAAATGTAAGTGGATCAAGTCACAGCTGAAGGTTATTGATATCACGGGTGACAGGCTGCACCCAGAAAAATTTTTTTTCAATATGGTCTGGTCTCCTTCAACTATAATATTTGTAACTAAAATTTTCAACATATTATTGCTAATTTTACCATATTGTTGCCACTGGCAAGCATATTATCGTTAAATTAGTCCTCCATCATTAAGCCATAATTATATTATTGTTGCCTCCGAAATTGTTATGGTTACTAATAAATTACTTTGATAATAAACTGGAGAGTGCACGGCTGAAAAAAACTGAACTGGCAACTTGCTTTATTTTTTGATTTTTTTGCGAAAACAATAAAGCAAGTTGTTTTTGTTTTTAATTTTTTTTTTCTTAACCTACATCAACTACAATTAATGTTGGGAGAATACCAACTAATTGCAGAGGGGACTGTAAGAAAAGATAAAGATTGTTGTTGTTTTTGTTTAAGCTTTGATATTGTTTCAAGTTAAACTGTTGCTTATTTAATTCTTATTCGCTTAACAGTTTTATTTGTTTAATATCTAAAGTTTTCCTAAAATTTTGGATGAAGTTTCCTGATGATCTGGCCTAGGTAAGGTAAGGTTAAGAAGGGTTATGTGTCCAAGGCACACTTTCACTCGGAGACCAATGTGGTCCATTATGGATCACTTCAAAAAAAAAAAAAAAAAAAAGAAATAGAAAGAGAGAAGCAAAGAAAAAAGTATGAGGTGGAGAGAATTAAGAAAGTTAGTAGGTACCACGTATAACTATTACCCCCTCTACAGTCCCCCCTCTACAGAAACAACCGCACTATTTCCTCGACAAACCCCTGTAGATGAGAAGGATTACATCCAGCGATGCACCCCAGTTCGCCGCGAAATGTATCTCCTAGCCACTTCTGTCTGAGAGCTTGCATTCTAGGACAGTGGCACAGTGCATGTTCAGAGTCATCGCATAATCTGCAGAAGTCCGGTAACGGTCCAGAAAGTTACCCAGATTCCTGGCCCCATAATGCCCGTAATTTCCACAAAAAGAAATCTAGCTGTACTTCGAAATCTAGGGTGGTAAAGCTGCCATATTTTAAAGGAAAACAAAAGGAAAATCAAGTAGGCAAAATAAACTTTGAAATAGGTAAAGCTTACTGTTAGGTAAGAACACGACCGGCTTTCTTTTTGTAGAAATTACTGGCATTAGTCTCTCTATCCTGTACCTTCTAGTAAATAGCACCAGCTCAGTCTTCACAGGGTTAACACACAGCCCGCTATCTTTTGCGCATGCCGATAGTTCGCCCATTATCGCATGCATAATTTCCCCGATCGTGGACAAAAATATTTCCCTAACCAACAGAAGTATGTCGTCCGCATAGGCAACAACTTTCCTGCCCATGTAATCAAATGACCTCAGAATCCCGTTAACCGCAAGAAACCACAGTAGAGGCGATATAACCCCCCTTGTGGTGTCCCTGGTAAATTAACTCCTGATCACATGATACCCATGATCTGGTCTAACAGTGAAATGTGCGTAGGAATAACTTACCCATAAACAATAAATTTTGTTATTTTATAATAACAAAAATATGTTTAACACTTATAAGGGCATGGTTGTTTTCCAGACATATCATGTTACTCTTAGAAAAGAGAAATATACTATAAATGAATTAAAAACAAATTATTGTCACATTTAACCATAACATGGTCAATCATAATATGGTTTTGTAATCACGATGGGGGACTAATCAGATAATTTTCCGGTGACAATAATATGGTAAAATTAACCATAAAATAATAAGTATTTTGGTAATTTTGTTGAACTATTTATGGTTTTTAATCCAAATTTTCAATATTTTTAATCAGTTCATCAAATTTAATTTTTATTAAATTATTTTTAGGAAGAAAGGAATTTTACAACATGAAAATTAATTAAAATTGTTATTGATAATCATTCATTCTTGACTGACCTGAGATTTGAACCCAGGTGGCTGGTGACCCTGACATGTTTCGATCGCTACCACTCGATCTCCCCAGAGGGATTATCCGTCTCTCTCACACTCGCAGCCATCGACGACTGCTGAAGTCAATAGTCAAACATCAATCCTTAAACCTAATTGTATTTTAACCTTTTGGTAGATCGAAATTTGCTTTTTTTTTAATGATTATCCATTTCTAATTGATTTTACATGTTTTTCCTTTACCTCTGTTTTTTTCGTACTTTTTGTCAATAATTCTTATTGAAGTCCACAAAGTACATTTTTGTTTTTACATGTTTTTTTTGTCTTTCTTTTTCTTGATGACTTTTTCAGCAGAACTTGAAGGACAAATGTAAACAAAGAGCTCGTGCCTTAGCTTTTAACAATAAAATGTTTAAACATATTTTTGTTAGAGGTGACCAAATTAAAAAAAGTTATTTCTCTCCGTATGCAAGTTGTTGTCAAAGCTTTGTAACAAAAGAGTCAAGGGGCGATGGTGGGGACGCATTGTATTCACTCGGTATTAAGAGAACAATCGCATAAGGCCGTCCGGCATATCTGAATGTTGTTGTATAAAGCGCCACTGTCTTTGCGCTAAGCAGAAAATCGCACATTCACTAAGAATTCTATATAAAAACCCGAAAGGGTGAAATCAATGCTCAACTGGCTGCCTCCGGACATGTTGTGGTTAATAATAATTAAAATATGTTTAACACTTATAATAGCTTTGTTTAATTTCAACCATAGCATATTGCTCTTAGGAAAAAGGAAACTACTATTGTTCATTAAAAAAAAATTAGTTTCCTAGTTTTTCATAACATCTTTAGAGGCAACCATAATATGGTTATAGCTTCATGATGGAGAAGTAATGTAACCATAATATGGTTGTCGGTGACAGTAAAAATTGTTTTGTTGGAGGTGACTAAATTTAAACATATTTTTGCTCTGCGTGCAGTCAAGACTTACAAAGAATAGACTATACTGTAGACAAGACTTTACTGAAGACAGGACTATAGTGTAGAATAGACTAAACATCAAATTTTAGACTAATCTATACAATAAACTTTGGACTGAGTTAAGACTTAACAATATACTATGTATTACAGTAAAGAGAACTGCATTCGAAATCATAGACTAAACAGTCGACAAAACTTTAGACCAAACTGCATACAAAACCACCGACTAAATTATAGATAAACTAAAGCGCTTAGCAAAAGACCAGGCTTTATACTGGACTTAAGACTAGACTATTTAAGCTTTATTTTATTTTCTGTCTGATTTGTATGCTTTTTTCTTTCTTTTCAACATTTTATATTTACCTACTTTGTTTTTTTTTTGCCCTGATGAGGCATTAAAGAATGGCATTTAAAGTTACCAAGTATTTTTTTTTTTAACCTTTGACTGATTGTGTCGGTTGGAACTTATGACCACATTAATTTGGCGCAAGTTGGTTAAATTTTGTTTTTTTTTCTTATTTTGGTCTTAACTTGTCATTCTTTTATTTGTTGTTTTGTTTACACAAGTAGCTGTTTGTCACTGTGTGATATTGCCATATAAATGTTGTTTTAGCGTTCCAACTTTTCTTTTTCTTTTTGTCCTTTTGTAAAGAATTTTCCGTGTTGTTTTTTAAATGTTGCTATACTTGTGTCAATATTAGAACTTGTTTTATTTCTAGCAAAAAAAAAAAATAAAAAAATAAAACAAGTTTAGAATATAAATTGTCATTTTATAAGCTGTCCATTTAAAAAAGCTTGTTTGGATATACAAGCAAAAGTTTAAAGAACTGCTTCGAAAAGTTATCTTAAAAAGTTTTAATTGTAGCGTTTTTGTTTTATTTGGTTGTTTTTTAAACATATTAAAAATGTTGGTAAAAAATATTAAGATAAAAAAATAAAAGTATGAGTAATATGTAATTAATTTTGCTTTAAATTACTTATACGTCAGAAGTGTTGCTCAACAAAAGTGTAGCATACTTTTGGAAGTTAACTTATTGAAGAACGCAGTGGCGCAAAATTTAAGGAACTTTAAAATATTTTAAATGTTTTGCAAGAAAAAATTGTATACGTCCCTTGTACATTAATCGTAATTTTGATTAGTCTAGTTATTATTAATTACGCTGGAGGTAATGAGCTTTAGTGCAATAAAAAAGTTGAGTGCTTAACTAATTAAATTTCTTCAATCACGCACGAGTTTTTTATGCACTTACGAAAAACCCTTTTTTGAAAACTATTGCATATTAAAAAGATTTAACTTGTTTACATAATTGTCAATATTTAAGAAATTTTGTGTTCAAAAAATTAAAAATGAATGTGTTGTTAGTAACACTATGCAACACATAAAATGCAAACTCCTTCTCGTGCGGAATTTCTCGAAGTACTCTTCGAGTCTAACAAAACCATATTTGGGAGAAATCCTCTTATAAAGAGACTATAAAATTTCGGATTTTGAAATTCGGGATTTTCGAATTCGGGTTTAAAAGTTTTGGGTATATGACCCCATTCCAAATAAGTATGTTTGTTTAAAACTAGTTTGTACTTGAATATTTACATGTCAAGTAATTTACAAAAAAAAAAAATAAAAAACTCACAAATGCAATTGGAAAATTTTAAAAACTTTAAAGAAATGCATAATAATTAGAAATGAAATAACTCCCACAAAACTAAAATAATTCCCATAGCAAATGAAATAATAGCGAAAAACAAAATAAAATAAAAAAGGTCCCATATAAATAAATATCATGCCAACAAACTATATTATCTCTGTATGTTATTCACCACAAGAGTGGAGAGGGTATTATGCACCTTTAAATTTTGGTTATGAACCACGAAGGTTATGTGTGTAGGGTTAAGGTCTTCTTATAATCTATAAACTTTAATTTTTTCGCATTTATTTTTGGGAATACACAATTTATTATTTATACGATTTCTATATAACGTGCTAAATTCCCAATTTTTCCTATTTGATAAATACACTGAAATTTATTGTTGAAGGAAAGCTGCGGGGTTACCGCGTATTTCGATTCGAATGAAATTATTTACGGATTCGAACAATTTGTACTGTGTATTACGATTTTCGTTATATTTGCTTCGAATAAACGGACGTATTGTTTATTGAAAACAAAAAATCCCTTTCTTAACAGCCAATCTCTATTACGAACAAAAAGTGTACATCAAATTTCCCATTTTATTTAAAAATACAACCTCTGTCAAAATTTCGAACGATTGCGAAAATTGTTATACACAGCACAAATTGTTCGAACTCGTAAATTATTTCTTTCGGCTTTTTTCACTTTTTCACTTTCACATTAAAAAAGTTTTTTAGAATACTGGTTGTGAAAATCAACAAACACGGTTTATAAAATACCGATTTATAGACTACATTTTTCTTCCCAAAATAATAATTTTGCCACAATAGCACCAATAAGGTCAGAGCTAGGAGAATCAATATTGGCGAAGATATAAAGAGAATTAAATACTAAAAATGAGCAAAATCGGGTGATTATTTTACCTAACCCTAAAACAAGTGTCCTTCCAAATTAATGGTTTAACTACGAAAGTGTCCATACAAAACTAGCTCAAGTAGTTTCTAAATATTTCACCTAACGCTTACACAAATATATACCCCCGAAATAAGAATTTTACTACGATAGCGCTCAACCAGGGAATCATCTAGGGAACAGTTGGATTTTTATTGTAAATTGTGTTTTTAGTAATTTTCCTTATTTTAATAAAATTAAAAAATAAATTATAACTTTGAAAAAAACTTTAATACTCACCATTTAAAGCATCACTTTTTGTTAAACAGCTTTTGATTTTGCGGCTTTATTTCCAAAATTAAATATTCTGCCACATGACGCCTTTATGAATTTGTTCGCTTTTAAACATGTGTCGTAATTTTTTATTTATTTTTTTTTTTGTATATCTAAACTCAACAGTCAAATTTAAATTGTGTTAACTGTATACGCACAATTAAAGCGACAATGAAACGTTGAAGAAAAAGCGCATAATTTTAAGTTTTACAGCCAGTCTCAGAGTAACAAAGATAATTCTCAAGAGTATAAATGTTATGAATTCAATTGCGAAGTAATAAAAAAAAGCACTAGATTACACGGTAACGCACGCACACACACACATAAGCTTACTTCAAATGATGATGAAGTATTTTGTTAAATTTTCACACTTTCACACACACACACAAACACTTAGATGCACGAGAAAATAAATCTGTTTTACAAAATTTTATTGTAAACATTCACATGTGTGCTGCGAAAAATATTCCCTCGAATACATTCTCTGAGAGAATAGTTGTAAATAAAAAAGTTTTAAATACACCCTCTCTCATCCACACAAACATTTATACACAAACACATGTATTTACTATTTACTAGTGTAGATAACAAATGAACAAACGAGTCTGGTGGGCTGTGATGGCTGTGTGTTGCGTTTTATTTGCTTATATTTTCAATACTGTGTGTTTGTAACAATTGTTTCCTGTTTTATTTTCCTTCGTTTGTTTTTACGGTGTGGTTTGTTTATCTTTTTATTGGTTTGTATGTTTAAGTAGATAGTTTTTTTTTTATTTATTTTCTTAATATTTTTGTAGTAAATTTCTTTAGTTTTCAGGGGTGATTGGGTTTCTTTTAATTTACGAGAACGTTTTTAAACAAATATTATACCGAACATTTTTATTACAATTTATTTGGTTTTCGTGTTTTTTTACGCCCTTAAAAAAATTTTTTTTAAGATTCTGTTAAAAAAAAAAACAAATTTAGTAGAGTATTTATTAAACAAAAAATGTTTTATTTAATATTCATTTTTATTTTATGATAATTTTAAAAGCTTTTTGCTGGGTAAAATTCACTAAAAATTAGAAACGTTTATTTCACTTGATTAATTTTTTGATTAAAACTGATTTAATTTTTGATTAATGCTTTAATTGGCTTTAAATCTTTTCTGTTAAGAGATATGAGTTTCTATACCGACACCGCAATAATGGAGAGGGTATTAGGCATTTGTTCTGATGCGTTTAACATCTTTAAAGTATACCCATCGACTCAGAATCACTTGCAGTACAGATCGCAATTTTGAAGAAAATTTGATAAAATTTGAGACATAGGTTCTTATTGCCACCAGGACTAAGATTATTGAAAATGGGCCGAATCGTAGGATCACGAGGGGGATTTTCTGCCTTTAAGAAACTATCAAACTGATTTTAATGAAATTTTAATGATAGATAGAAAGCTATTTATGTGGCCAGATAAGCTTTGCAGATTTTCAAAAATAGGACTACAAGGGGAGGTAGGGGCAATTTCTTCCTCTTGCAAACTTGCAAATCAACTTAGATGAAGTTTATAAACATAGATAAAGCCATATTTATATGGACACATAAGCATGATGTGTTTTTAAATATTGTGGTGTAGGGTATCATATGGTCGGGCCTGGCCAACTTTACTTTCTCACTTGTTTTTTAATGAATTTTAAAAAGTGAAGTCTATACTTTAAGTCGTCCATGAAATTATGTCAAAGATTTTTAAAGAAAACAATTTTTTTATATTTTGTTAGAAAAAAATGTGTTACTTATGTCGTTTTGCTTTTATTAAATAAACAAACTTGTAGCTGCGACCCTTTGTTTTTTGTTTTGATCGTAGGAATGTAAAATTATCTCAGGACATGTAGTTCAAAGGCTTTTATAATAATCAATCAAAAATTAGATTTTGAATTTTTTTGCATTTTTGCATTTTTGCATTTTAGCTAACGATATATAAGTTTGTCATTTCGTTTCTAACTTTTAGAATATTGATATTATACCATACTTTATATAAATTTTGGGTCCTTATGAATAACAAAGTTGACTTAACGATGTCTGTCTGTCCGTCTAACTGTTAAAGTGCGTTTTCTGGAGACGCCAGATTGTGTCGGAAAGCTAAGATTTTCAACTTAATAATTTGGCAAAAATATTTGACGTTTTGCCAGTGGCAAGATTCGTAAATATCGATCGAACTCCCACCTATTCACGAAAACGATTTATAACTAGAACATATTCAAGATATATGAGGAAATATTTTAAATAAAATTCTTATTACAATTTACCCTATTGGAAAGCTTATTTGCCGAAGATTCCCATTTTAGAATATGTGGCTTAAGTTTAGTTATATTCAAGTAATTAATAGCAAATATATTTAAGATTATCCGTGCAAGTTTACAGAGATTTATCAGTATGATCAAAAAAGCTACATACTTTTGATGTGATAATGGCCAAAATTCTCCACTGTACTCTGGTGAAGGGTATAAAAAGAAAAAAAGGTTATGTAGGGTCTGAATGTGAAAAATTTTTAGTTACTTGAAAAATCCAAAAAACATTATTTTACTTTAAGAAACATAACTACAGTCGAACTTAGCCAAAATGAGATTGCATGAGACCAGGGAATTACTTCATTAATCAATTTTAATTAAAATTTAATCAAGTAAATTTAACGCTTACTTATATCAACAACATTACTGCAGAAAATGATGTTAATAGCAACAAATATTTAATTGATATTATTAATTAGTTAACTGGGGCAAATTAAATTAATTTTTTAATTCTAATCACAATTTTTTCATATTAAAATCAATTTTAAGTTTTCTGATTATACAGAAAAATGCGCAAAATTTTTCACAATTAAAGCAATAATCAAAAATAAAATCAATTTTAATTAAAAATTTAATCAAGCGAATCAAAGTTTAATCAAGTGAATTAAACGTTTAATTGATACCATTAATTTGTTTACTGGTCCAAATTTAATTAATTGTTTTTAAATAATATTACACATATTTTAACTGCAATCTATTTTTATTTATTTTTTTTTCTTGCTGATTAGAAACTTTTATTTACAGAAATTGTTCTAGTTTGGGATTAAATTCAGCAAAATTGGTTTAGTGGGGAAATATTAGTGAATTCAAATGTAGTACACGCTCCCTTAAAAATGTTGCATAAATTTGTTTTATATAACTCGAAATCAGACTGCGGGAACATCGTTCCATAATATAAAATCAACTCTCTTGTTTAGTACACCGAAAACTGTAAAGAATTTTGCTATTGTAGTAAAATTTGGTTTGTCATAGTTTCACAAGATTAGAAATGACAGAGCAAAATTTCGTGATGTTCGGTCCACATAGGGCCAATATAAAGAGGACTTCCAAAAAGGACTTTTAGATAGAAAAATGCGATTAAAAAAATTGTTTTACTGTATTGGAATTTGATATTTTTAGGGTTTTTAATACTAGAAATCACTCCATTGAATTTAAATCACCTCCTCAAAATTGGTTTAATACGTCTTTAAGTATTTCTGAAACAAATCATGATATTTTATTTAAATTAGGTCAAATTCGATTTCAAAATACGCCTCAAATTTCAATATTCTCAGATCAGTTTTTATAAAAATTGGTTTTTAATCTAGAGATCCAATATTTAAAGAGAAAAACACACTTGTCAAATGCTTGTCATGCAGGCGAATTCACACGTATACGTGTGCTGGACGGAGTATTCACCGTTATATCTAATTTTTTTTATTTTCTATCCAGCATCACGAACACATTTTCACTAATACTACCACTTTCTTTTTGGAAAAAGCTATTTTGGCAAAGAAGGGCAAATACATTTTCAAGTCGAGAGGCGTGGATTAGGGTTTGATTTTAGACCCATGGTTTCTTCGGAGAATTTTATGTAGATTACGTTTTTGCTATACGATTTTTAATTTTTTTTTTTTCATCCATACAAACCAAGCCGCCCTAATATTCATATTGTAGAGCGTGCCACAAATTTACACAGTGCCAGACTTGAGCACTGAACTTGTGCTTTGTATGGCCGGCATTAGAATACATCACAGATGACGCTTATTTCATACAATTTCTACATTAACCCCAGACTACTGAACTTTGTTACAAAATAAAATTAAAACAAAAATATTTCTAATAACAATTTTTATAAAAAAAATTTAAAATTGTATGCTTTGATATAATGTTGCACCTGTCACAAAAACTAGAATTAAAAAAAAAAATTCCAAATATTTCCAAGAAATTTGTATTAGACATACCAAGTATTCTGAATTTTCGATATTTTTAAAAACAAATTTCATTAAAAATTCATAAGTTCAGAGCTAATTTTTTAAAAAATTTAAAACTTCCAAACAATTTAGAAATTAGTTCTCTATGACAGGAACAAACTATAACAAAATATTTTTGTTAGAAACAATTTTAAAATAAATTTAGATTTTTAGTTTTGTCATAACTTTTCAAAAATTCAAAATTCAAAATTTTGGGGCAATAAAAAGTTTTAACCAAAATGTTGTTATATTTTTAAGATTTTTAACTAGTGTAAGCACTTTTTTTAAACATCACACAAAGTTCGTTTTTATTAAACAAATTCAAAACTATTTTTTTTTCTCTTTTTTAAAAATATTGTTTTTAAAAAAATTTTACTATACTGAAAATTCGGTTATTTTAAAAGATTTTGTGATTATCAATAATTTTCACTGTTTCATATTTTTTATTACTTTTTTTACCATTAATACATTTTATTTTAAATATTTTTGATTTTTTTGAAAAAAAAACTTCTTTCATAAATTCACAACAAGTTTTATTGACTTCCTTTTGGTTTCTTTTCTCTTCCAAATTTGTTTTTTTTTTGTTATTTCGCAAACTTTTTTTCGGAAAGTAACTTAATGATTTTTTTTTTAATATTTTTTTTTATTTTAACAAGTTTTCCTTTTATTCAAAATATCTAAATTATTCCCGTCTTTTTAACCGGTCCGCAACGTTGAAAGTCTAAGTTAAAACTGAATTTGTTGCTGTCGATTTGTAAAAATTATTTTGTTACTGGAAGTATTTTCTGTAATTCAGTCCGGGCTAAGGGATTCCTTTTAATAAAGATATGAAACTAAATAAAAAACACTTTGACTGTGGAACACTGTAACTATAAAACTGTTATACATTTTTTCTCTCTTTTGTTCAACAAATACTCTCATTTTTCTTGGGTATGGTCATGAGTGTGAGTATGTATGTGCCTGTGTAAGTGTTCATTTACCATTTTGTTTATGTTCCGAGAGCTTTATGAAAAAAATGTGCAAGAAAAAAATTGTTTGTTCTATCTGTCATAAACACGTGCTAACAACAAGTGTGTCAAAAAGTTCTTGTTATTGTTCTTGTTGTCTTTGATGTTTTCAAACATTAACCGGAAAGCAGTAACTGGATTGTAAATGAAATGAAACAGTGTTTTAGGAACGAGAAAAAGTGAAATATTTAAGTTTTTGCCTTATTTTTCCGTATAAATTAAATTTTATGACAACGTTATTATTGGGAGAGGGACAGGTAAGAGTGCTTTGGTAACTTGGTAACCGATGCTTATAAAATTCCCAATTCTATTCAATTTCTAACTCTTGGGGGTATGACCTACAAATAGTGAAGAAATGGCGTTAGTTTTACACTTGACAGAAAAAAATACAAATTGATTTCAATTAAAAAAATTGTAATATTAACTACAAAAATTAATTTAATTTGTGCCAGTAAACAAATTAATAGTATAAAATAAACGTTAAATTCACTTAATTAAACGTTTCATTCACTCGATTAAACGTTTAATTAACTTGATTAAATTTTTAATTAAAACTGGTTTTATTTTTGATTAATGCTTTAATTGGTGAAGAATTCTAGAGAAGTTTTTCTGTGTGGTTTTCAGCTATATTAATTTATATGGCAAACAACATCTGTTATTTATAGGTACCAGACGACTTGAAGCCATGAGACGTTGAACAGCGATAATGCTTGTTCCAAATGATACATAAAAGTTATTAAAAGGAGTAATTTTTGAACCAAGTTATTACTGGCGATACAACTATTATCCATTATATTAACTCAAGGTACATGAAATCGTGTGTAAGCTGTGTCAACTTAAAAAATCAATACGAAAGCTTAATATCTATGGCGCTAAAGTAATACTGTGTATTCGGTTGAACTAAAAGGGCCTCATCTACTATTAGCTGCTGAAGGGCCAGGCGATCACTGGACATCTATACCAAGCCCAATTGATATATTAAAGCGAAGATATGCCAAAAATACTCGCGAAGTGAGTAACCAGACATGAAGCCGATATATTTCATTATGACATCGCTCAGCCAAGTGTTGTACTACATGTTAAAAAGCCCTATGAAATCAGTAGCTTTTTTGGTGCAGAATTATAACGTTGGCAAAAGGTTTTAAATTGTGTATTTTTAAGTCCTATAGAAATTCAAAAAGGGCTTCAGAAAAATACAAAAAGTGACACTCCTCAAGAGATCTAGTACGATAGCTACGGGAGTCAGTAACCCCTGGTGACACGGCACCAGACTAACTATTGGTAGAGTGCTCATTTAATATGCTGCTTGCGGGAAATGCTTTCTGTCTTTAACAAAATTGTCTTCTTGGAAGTATCACCTGTTTGCTGAGAGGATAATTTCGTGGTTCATCTGGTGGCTGTGGTTTACTACCCCTACTATCGCGGGAAGGGGATTCCTGAAAATTCCACTAAAAGACAGATTTTTCACCACTTGTGGGAGTGTGTTCGGCCACTAGGAGGATTATGCCTATGTGATGTTGCTATTCAACAGAAGTTGCTTGCATTTCTCAAAAGCACTCTGGGTTAGAAAGCTCCAGCTCCTAAGCAAACGACTAATTTCTTCGGATTATGGACTTTAATTGCAACCTGGGTCTGCTGGTTGCTCTTTCACTAGGGAGCGGTTGATAAACACACAGTTTGTCAAGCAGTGATGAAGATCCACCATGGAGTGGACCTTATTGCAGGTATTCAAGTAAAACTATTCCACATCTGCCAAAGGAACTGTCACCCTTCGCTCAGTTTTTAACGTTTTGGGACACTTGGTAAACCATCAAGAATTGATTCACGCTTGAACAACGCTCCTAAATAATCCAAACTAAAATTGCCGACTTTTTATGGGCATGGCTCATTTGCTTTACGGGTTCATTATTAAACGAAATTCATTTTCAAAAAAAAAAAAAAAAAATTTGCTTTTAATAAAAAGTAAAAACTTTCCATTAGTGACTTTCAAACACATGCATTTTTTGCTAAAGTTTCAAAAACCACTAGAATAATCACTGTGTGGAAATTTTTACTTTCATGTTTGTGTCAAAAATGCAATTTTTCTCATAGTTTTGCCATTTTTTAAAGTGGATTTCCACAAAATAAACCAACAAATGAAAATCGTGTTAATAAAATGAATGGCTGGAAATAACACAATAAATAAATAAAACAATTTTACTAAAACAAAAAAATACTCATAAATTTCATTTCACAACAATTCTTAGATTGTCAAGGACATGTGCTTTTTGTAACTGAAACTTTATAAATAATAAAAAAAAACTAAAAATCAAATAAAAACGAGTTAGTTTAAGTGGATTCAAATGGACAAAAGTTGGCAGCACTTTTTTCTTTCTCAACCGATTTGAATGGTTTTCCAAGCAAACGTTTTAGATATTCGACAAAAAAAAAAATCCTTTAAAATTAATTTTTGTTTAAAAAGTACTGCTAAATTCTAATGATAATTACTTTTAATATATAATTGAAATTTTTGCAATTACACGTTGACTAAAGTTAACTAAAAGTTTGTTTCAAATATTTCTGTTTGTAAATGCAATTTTGTTTTAATTACTTTTAATTGCAATTGAAATTTTGTGTCAATCACTTCTAATTATAATTAAAATTTTGTTTCAATTTCTTCTAATTGCTCTAATTTCAAATATTTCTAGATGTAATTGAAACAAAACATGATTTGCAATTAAAAGTAATTTTAATTGAATTAAAATATCAATTACTTCTTATTGTAATTGAAATTTTGTTTTAATTTTATCTAATTGGAAGTAAAATTTTGTTTCAATTACAATTAATTTTAATTGCAATTGATGTTTAGTTTCAATAACTTCTAAGCAACCAGTGAAATGCGCATAGAAGCTAGCTTTCCCTCAACAATAAATTTCAGTGTTTTTATCAAATATGAAAAACTGGGAATTTAGCACGTCATACGGAAATCGTATTAATAATAAATTTTGTATTCCCGAAAATAACTTTGATAATATACATAATTGCATGTGCCCGTGCAAAAAAACTGAATTGCCAAATTGGTTTTTTTTTGTTGTTTTCTTACGAAGACAGTAGAATGAAGCAGTTTGTTTTTTAATTTTGTTTTTTCTTTTTACCCACTTACAACTACAATTCGAGTCGGAAAGAACACAACCAATTGTAGGGGAATGTAAGAAAAGATAAACTCACTGTTTATTGTTGTTGTTTTGTTTGGCTTTGATATTGTTACAAGTAAGACTTTGAGTGTTTATAATTCTTATTCGCTTTAGGGTTTTATTTGTATAATATTTTTGGCCTTTCTAAAATCTTTGGAAAAGGTTTCCTGATGAGCTGGCCTAAGCAACCAGTGAAATGCGCATAGAAGCTAGCTTTCCCTCAACAATAAATTTCAGTGTATTTATCAAATATGAAACACTGGGAATTTAGCACGTCATACGGAAATCGTATTAATAACTTCTAATTTAATTTGAAATTTTGTCGCAATTATTTCTAATTGTAACAATTATATATAATTGTAAATCAAATTTTGTTTCAATGAATTGTAAATGTAATGGAAATTTTGTTTCAATTACTTATAATTGTAAGTAAAATTCAGTTTTAATAACAATAACTTATTAATGTAATTGATATTATGCTTCAATTACAATTACTTATAATTGTAAATCAAATTTTGTTTCAATTACTTGTAATATTAATCGAAATTTTGTTTGAATTACTGCTAATTGTAAATGAAATTTTGTTTCATTTCATTAAAATTGTAATTAAAGTTTTGTTTCAATAACAATTTCTTATTATTGTATTTGATATTTTGTTTCAATTACTTCTAATTGTTATTAAAATTTTTCAATTTCTTCTAGTTATAATTAAAATTAAGTTTGAATTACAACAACTTATAATTGTAAATCAAATTTGGTTTCAATTACTTCTAATTGTAAGTAAAATTCAGTTTCAATAACAATAACTTATAACTGTAATTGATATTTGCTTCAATTACAATTACTTATAATTGTAAATCAAATTTTGTTTCAATTACTTGTAATATTAATTGAAATTTTGTTTGAATTACTGCTAATTGTAAGTGATATTTTGTTTCATTTACAATAATTTAAAATTGAAATTAAAGTTTTGTTTTAATTACAATTTCTTATAATTGTAATTGATATTTTGTTTGAATTACTTCTAGTTATAATTGAAATTTAGTTTCAATTACAATAACTTATAATTGTTAATCAAATTTGGTTTCAATTACTTGTAATTGTAATTGAAATTTTGTTTGAATTACTTCAATTATAATTGAAATTTTCCTTTTTTCATAAAAGTCAGATGAAAATAGTTATTTTTTGACTCTTATTTTTTCGATCAAAATTAACAGTTATTTTTTGATTTGTATTTTTTTGAACAAAAATAACAGTTATTTTTTTATTTGTATTTAATGGAACAAAAATAACATTTTTTTTTTGATTCGAGCAAAAATAAAAGTTTTTCTCTTAAGAAATGCACGTGGTTTAATAATTAAGTTGGCTTTAAATATTTATTTTAATGCGCATACGAATGATGATTTCACATTAAAAAACATTTAAAGTCAACTAAATTATTATTACACGCACATTTCTTTAGAGAATAACTGTTATTTTTATTCAAAAAAATAAAAATCAAAAAAATAATTGTTAGTTTTGATCGAAAAAAATAATCAAAATTTTAAAAATCAGTATTTTTGATCATAGACGTGTTCATAAGAATCATTATGGTATTCTATAATCAGTTTTTCTATATTTACATCCATATGCTTTTTTTGTTTTAAAATTCCAATATAATTGTCATTGAAATTTTTTTCAATTACTTCTAATAGTTAGTGAAGTTTTGTTTTGTAATTGAAACAAAATATTAATTGCAATTAGAAGTAATTAAAACAGAATTTGATTTAGAATTATAAGAAATTGTAATTGATATTTTGTTTCAATTACTTCTAATTGTACTTAAAATTTTTCAATATCTTCTAGTTATAATTGAAATTTAGTTTCAATTACAATAACTTATAATTGTAATTTAAATTTTGTTTCAATTACCATTTAGTTATATTTGTAAATAAAATTTTGTTTCAATTACTTCTAATTGCAATTAATATTTTGTTTCAATTACTTCTAATTATAATTGATATTTTGTTTCAAATACTTATAAATATAATTAAAATTTTGCTTCGATTGCTAATATTTGTGATTGAAATTTTGTTTCCATTACAAAAAAATTTAGTTGTAATTGCTATTTTGTTTCTATTACTTCTAATTATATTTGAAAACTTATTTTCAATTACTTTTACTTCTAATTCTAATTAAAATTTTATTTCAATTACAATTATTTATAGTTTTCGTTTGACTTTCACCTTTTCAATAATTGTATTAAATATTATGGCAATTGGAAATATTTTGTTAATTTATTACAAACAAGATTACACAGAAAAGTGTGTCGCTTTTTTAAAACAAAAATTGATTCTATTTGGTAAATGAGAATTTTACTAATACTTGTATTTAAAAAAAGTTTTTTTAAATTATAATTTCGTCTAATTTTAATCGGTTTTCCAGCTTTCTGTCGATAACATTATATATTATTATAATTTAAATTACTTAAAATCCAGCATTACAAGGTATTGTATTGGAATTGCAAAGTAATTGAGGTCGACAAGTTAATTTAAGTGTTTCAGAAAATATATTTTGAAGTTATGCAAGGAATGCCAACTTTTTTCAAAAATCCTTATTGCAATTTCTTATAGGACCTCAAGGAAAGGTGATGACCAAAACTTCGATAGAAAGACCAGTTGGAAAAGGAGCGCAGGACATCGAGGAATCTATTTTACGTTCGGCTGAAAGGACCAACGACTATTATCCACCGAAGTTAGTAAGTCAGAGCTACCATTTTTCCATATTTTCAGATATATTTAAAAAATTAACTCGGACAATTTCAGAATTTTTAGTTTTAAGCAAAATCAATTTATTTTTAAAGCAAGTTTCACCCGGTGCGCTTCGCTACCTTATTGAGAACATATTAGTAAAATGTTTTCTAAACAGATCTTCTTCTATTATTCCTTCCCAGATATTTGGACAATTATATTGGTCTTATATGAGAGATTCCGCGATCACTTTTCTAGTTCAGTTCGCTATTTGGCAGCTGGGTTGTAATTATAACTAAACTGTTTTTTCCAAATATGGAAACTTTTACTGTAACCGTTCTTTAAATAACTGATCGTATAAGTGTGGTGTATTTAGTGTTTTACTGTGCTGTCATCTACATTGAAGAAGTGGCAGTGCTGCTTTTTCCATGCTATTTTTTGGTGCTACCATCTACTTATTAGTTTTTATTTGGTGCTGGCATCTTCTGGTGAGGTTTTGAACCATTTGTTGTTGTAATTTATTTTGTTGTCTTTATATGAAATCTACCATGCCCTCTTGAAAATTGGCAAGTATTTATAGCAAATGTTAAGCAGTAAGTAATGTGGAAATTACTGTAAGGCTCGGTTTTTAGAATGCAGATTAAGTTTAAACTTGGTTTAACGAAGTTTAAAGCTCTTGTTTTTTCGGCGAAATTAAAATTTGCTTATTATTTCATTAAATACCTAAATTTGAAGCAAAACTAAGCTGTTCCTTTATAGTTTTGTATACAAACTTGGCAATGGCCACACAAACCTGTATTTAGATTAACTCAACCTTGTTTAACTGTGATCTCAAAAACCGAGCCTAAAAGTACAAGAAAAATCAGTTTAGTAGTTTGGTATTCCATAGTGAATTCTATTATATATTTTTAAGATAATCATAACAGAGAACTGCAACAATACATAATACTCGCGAGCGCACTCGCTGTTTACTAAATCATTTTTAGTCTCGAATACTTTTAAACACTCGCTTTTACTGATATGGTTGGCTCGTTGGCTCGTTCTTCATACAAAGCGAGCTTCATGCATAAAAATATTCACAATAACCTTTTACTTGTACATGTGTGAACTACATAAAGTAGTAAGAGCCCAGAAAAATGTATGAACAGTATCACAACCACGCAAAGCTAAGTTTCGTGTTTTTTCTATTTTCATATTCGGTAACTATTTTGTATTTAACTTACACGACTTGGGTGTTACGACCAGCTCGTAACAACAACATTCACGGCATATTCATTTAGTATATGTTCGTGTATTTAAAATTCAATATTAAATGAAAACGTGGCTGACAGATTTTATGATTTGTCCTAGGTTAGACGATCTTAGGCGTTTAAATGATTTAGTGCATGTTTTATTTATTTATTTTATGGATGAAAACTAGTAAAAGAAAAAACTCAATTAGCAGCCGATATTTACCGTTAATAAAGAGCGCACTCAGCCATTTAAAAAAATGTTATTATGTGCATCTTTAGCATCATGGAATATAATTGTGTGTTTGTTGTAAAATTTGTTGTCAAAAATTTATAAATATATAAAAAGTAAATTCTGTGTTTCCGTCGCACAATGAAATAACGGAATGCGCAGCGTTGCCATTGGTCAATATTTTTGTAAAAATATTTACATATAAATGAAATTGACGTATAAAAAAATTTTGATTCATTAGCCTGTCGCATTCGTTATATATTTTAATTAAAATTTTCCACGAAAATTTTTCTTATAATAACTTTTAAATTCATTTTATTTCATAATGAATCTAGCCCTACATGTTTACTTAAATATACGATCATTGTTTTTTTCCTAAACCATCTGGCAACGCTGCTTTAAGTATTACTACGAATGACGAATGCTGCGAGTAAACACTTGTGCACTCAGACAATTATAACTCTAGATCAGCGAAGGGCAGATAGAGAACATTGAATAAAAGAGAGTAAATAAGTTGATTTATCAGAAGTACGAGTGCTATTGCCGAATGTAGAAATAATATATTTAAGAAACAATACAAAACAGAACTCATATAAATTTCATTGCGTTTGCTAAAGGCTCGTATGTTGAAAACACAATTTCTTACGAGCCTGGCGAGCACATACAAAAACAATAGGCTGTATTAACTACACCGCAACTCGTTTTAAGGCGAGTATCATCAATCATAAAAACGGGTGCTCGTTGCAGTTCTCTGAATCATAAACCATTTTAAGTCATAATATAAATAGCACTGCCAACAGTCTAAAGTTATTCATTTTCTGTTATAAATGTTTAGTTTAAACAAAATATTTTTTATCATTATTTCTGAAACTAAACGAGAAAAACCCATGAAAGGCTTCGGGCAGCACTGTGTGGGTGATATGAAAGTTGTAATTAACAATTTATAAATAAAATTATACAGAATGAATAAAAGTATTATATTCGGCTGAGTCGAATTTTCTAAACCCTTTATCAAAGTATTGAAACACGAATTGTCCCTCGGCTCTTATGTTACAGAGGGATTTTGCTATGATTTCCATTGCAAAAGCCACATTCCAGAATTACGTTTGTATGGGCGCTAATTGAAATAATACGACTTTATTGCAAATTTCTTTTTAAACCAACATTTTTATAATAATCGTGATATTTCATTTAACTGTTGGTTCATTAAATTTAATTTTCATTAAATTATTTTTAGTGAAGGAAGGAGTTTACAACATGAAATTAATTATAAATGGCACACCGCAATAAATATTGATGAGACCCCCCGCGGGGATCACCTGGTTGTTGTGGTTCATACACAAAGCCGTTTCAGGTTCCAGGGCTGAGTATCCACCACTTGTGGGGAAGTCCAGCCTGCCGGTGGATACAACAGTTGCTGCTATCATGCGAAAAAAGCAGCGGAATTTTAATAGCTCCAGCTGCTTAGCAAGGGGCAAGTATATAATTGCTACCTGTGTGCTCTGCTTCCGCTCACATACAGCGGCGATTGGCAAATACAATGTTTGTCACCCAGTGGTAAATATCTCCACCAGATAAGGCCAACTCGGCAGAAACTCATGCAAACCTTTTCCACATCTTTGCCAAAGCACTTATTTCGGCAAGAAAAAAAGTAGTCATTTGTCTATAACTCAGTCATTTATAAACCGATTTTGTTCATTTTGGACTACCCGAATTTATTTTAGGTGAAAGTAAGAAATAAGGATCATAGCTAATAAGAGACATCAACACCTAATGCTCTATATGAAAAGTGAAGAAATTTACGGGTAAAAATTAGAGGCAGACGTTGTTTGTTGCCCATATCTCAGCCATTTGTGGACCGATTTAGCTTAAAATGCTATTTCTATTCCGGACTCTACGTGATATGAAAAACAAACCAATTTAGTCTCCATCATATCTGACGTCTTCGAAACCCCCATTTCAGCCACGATACAAATAGAGGAACATTGATTTATCATCTGCGCTGCTAAAAAGGACCTAAAAAATTTCAAATGGAATGGCAAACTTATAAATTTCCTAATCTCCGGTGGTGAAGGGTGTAATAAAAGCTAAAATTCTCGCAGAAAATTTACAAAACAGATAATTTATGGAAGTAACTTATACTTTTCAATGCATTAAAAAAAAAAAATTAAATCTCAATATTTTTTTTTTTCTAAATTTAAAGGAAATGATTGTTAATGCCCAGCACGCACAACTTTCAACCAACATCAATGAACAACATACAAGTACTTTCACAACCGTACACACGCTTAAACATTTAAAGCAGACAAGAAAAAGAAATTAAGAATTTATACAGATAAAAGAAAGAAATAAAAAGAGAAAATAACTAGAAACCAAGAACGAAAATCTCATAGAGTAAACACAAGAGAATCATACTAATAGATGTGTCCTGCTGGTGGTTTTTAATTTTTTTTTTTTTTTTTGTCTTTTTATTTTACAATTTTTTGCTTTATATCCTTGTGGTCCAGTGTCTGTCTGTGTATGTGGCTTATGAATTCCAAGAGAATGTTGCTGCTGCTACCGCTGCTGTTTGGTTGGTCTTTCGAAATAATTCCGTTGTTGCATAAAATTCATTTTGCTCCTTCAGCTTTTTTGTTTTGTCTTCTCTTTTATGCCATTGTCCTTTAAGAACACGAAATACGCACTTTGCTTTTATCATGGCATGCAGTAATTGCAATTTAATTATTGCTTGGAATATTCTATGGAAAATAGCAGTAGCAAGGCAAAGAAAATCTAAAGACAAAAAAACTGTCAAGTAAAGAAAAATAAAAAAAAGTGTGTCATTAAAACAGGTCAAGTTACAATTGAAAATGAAATTGATTTCGTTCCTTTCGTTATGCTTTATTCAGTTTTTGCCAAATCAGGAAATTGTGTTATATGTTTTTTATTAAACTGGAAAAATTAATAATAAACTAAAGAAAAATGTTTATATTTCAAAAGAAAATCTTTGGAAAGGTTTAAAGAACAGTGGCAGAAAATTAAACGATCGAACTAGAGAATAAATGCAATGGAGCAGTACCGTATTCTGCCATGCTTAGAAAAATGGCAGTAAAATTCCTTTTATTAAAATAAATCTTTTAAAAATATTGCTTCACAGTAAAGGCTAGTTTACATTACTATATTTTGTATTAATACATTTCAAAAACTCAAGTAATATGTAAAAGTCTGGTAGTGTGAATGAATGCATGTGTGATGAAAATGACAAGTACAGTGGAGGCTCGAAAAAGTTAAGTCATAGAAAAGTTAGGTATATGGAAAAGTTAAGCAGCTTTCATTCACCACACGTGATTCTAAAAAGTTAAGTGCTTCTTAACTTTTTAGAGACAATTTTATTTTGTTTTTCTGTTTCTAGTGTATCATTTACCGTTAATTAATTTTTTTGCGAATTTTATATACAAACCTAATCTTGCATAATGTGTTTGCTCTCATCAGTTGGTTGTGAAAGAAAATAGTCGTAGAATTTGTTTTGTTTTGATCGCAACAGTGTTAGCAGCAATGAAGCAAAAAGGTTATCAGTCGCCGAAAAATGCAAGATTTTAAAAAAAATTAGATGAAGGCGTTCTTGCTAATCGATTGGCCAAGGATTTTCATGTTTCTGTATCAGCAATTTCAAAAATTAAAAAAAAACAAAGCAAACATTTATGCAGCAGTGTCAAATACGTATGAAAAAATTAAGTTAAAAACTTTACATAAGGCAGAATACGTCGATTTGGGAAAGCAATTATACAAATGGTTCTTAGATCAACGATACATAAATAAACAATGTATAAATACACATATAACCACGTGCATTTTTCATACCACGGAAAAGTTAAGATTTCGGAAAAGTTCATCACCCCCAAAACCAACTGCTTAACTTTTTCGAGCCTCCACTGTATTATGAAAAAAAGTTTTACATCCCATACGACTTGATCGTTTTTTTTTTAAATTTCTGAAAAATAACACTTTTTATTGGATCAGAGTTGCATATAATTTAATGTGTGAGTGCTTATACATTTTGTGATGGTGTGAACACAAACTGTTATGTTAAATTAGATTTTTTGACAGCCGCAACAAAACTCATTAGATTTCTATCTCACTCATGAGATATTGCAAAATAGCCTTAAGTGATATTTTAAAGTTTGTTAAATATTAAAAAAAAACAATATACAAAATTTAATTTTCAGTTTTCTCGGATTTTCATTTCTACACTTTACTGCCTTTTGCCTAGGCACGGCAGTATAGGTTTTGGCGCATTGTTATGGAACAAAATGCTCAATTAATGAAAATTCGTAGCATTAAACATTATTGGTTGTATTTCTTTCGGTCTGAAATATTAAAATGTACTCACCGCAGTCATGTTTTTATGTTCAGGTTGGTATGGGTGCCCCACGCTTTTCTTTAAGGGATGCGTGAGATTTTTTCCATTTTGATTTTAAAGTATTTTGATTTTAAAGCATTCATACTCCCGATGGCAATACACGAATACAGGGACATAGCCAGGATGAAATGTAGGAGGGGCAGAATTTTTTTTGTTGCAAAATGTTTTTTTAACCGCCTTGTGCCCCTTCTAGATGGTATCCTGGCTACGCCCATGTATTCGTATATTGTCACCGGGACTATGAATGCCTGCAAAGATTCATCCATTTTCAATGAGTAAAAGGCGGCTAAATTAACGGTACATGATTTGATACTCCGAAGTGAAGCTAAAGAAAAGCATTTTCCAAAACAAAATTTTGCCCCCCCCCTAGATTTCATCCTGGCTATGCCCATGTATTCGTGTATTGTCACCGGGAGTATGAATGCCTGCAAAGTTTCATACATTTGCATTGAGTAAAAAAAAAATTCTGCCCCTCCTACATTTCATCCTGGCTACGCACCTGTATTCGTGTATTGCCATCGGGAGTATGAATGCCTGCAAAGTTTTATTCAATTGCATTGAGTAGAAGGCAGTCAAAAAGCATTTTACCAAAAAATTTTTGCCTCCCCCCTAGATTTCATCCTGGCTACGCCCATGTATTCGTGTATTGTAATCGGGAGTATGAATGCCTGCAAAGTTTCATACATTTGCATTGAGTAAAAAGTGGCTAAAAAAACCATTTTACAACAAAAAATTCTGCCCCCCCCCCCTACATTTCATCCTGGCTACGCCCATGTATTCGTGTATTGCCATTGGGAGTATGAATGCCTGCAAAGTTTTATCCATTTGCATTAAGTAGAAGGCAGTCAAAAAATCATTTTACTAAAAAAAAAATTTTGCCCCCCCTAGATTTCATCCTGGCTATGCCCATGTATGTACATATGAGTATGAATGCCTGCAAAGTTTTATACATATGCTATGAGTAAAAGGCGGTTAGATAAACTTTACAAGATTTGATTTTCCGAAGTGGAGCTAAATAAAAGCATTTAAAAAAGGTAAAGATTTATGTGTAGAAATGAGTGGTCCGGTAGGCTAATTGGTAGTGAGCCTGTCTATCAGTGCCGGGGTGACGAGTTCGATTCCCGCCAGCTAAAAAAAAGGAAAAAGACATTTTTAATTTATTGCTGATATATCAGCTATTTGTATGCCGATCTGGTACTATGTGAGATATAAATTTATATTTTAATTTATAATATTAATTTGGTTCAAAGTCACTTTATGGCAATCTAAATGAGCTTATCAAAATTTATTGTAATCGGGTCTATATTTGACCATTGTTCCCATACGAATACTACTCCAGAAAATAGCTTTTTATAACTTCCTTATACTAAAATGCTGGTATTATCCTACAAATTGGTGGCAATAACTTTTGCGATAGCTACTATGACAAAATATTGTGCTAGTATGTCCCAAATTAACCGTAGGCTCCATATAAACCCCCTCTGTAAACTAATTAAAATTTAAACAAATCTCACATAGACGAAGACATCTAAAAGATATTCGGTACAAAGAACATTTGCATGAATCATGATTACCCACAGCTCCCAAATAGGGTACTCTCTCCAAAATTTTATTAAATTCTGCGCTGTAGGTCGGGATTTACCGGGTTTGATTTCTTATTTGTTTTTAAATGCTGTACATTAGGGTGTCCCAAAATTTTTTTTTGTCAGAGGCTCAAGCATAATTTGAAAGCTTATTGGGTCCAGTATTTTTGAATTTTTTTTTAGATTTTTAGGAAGAGGTTTAGAGGTCACGCAATTCAAGTCTTTGTTAAAAATCTGAGTTTTCGAGCTTTTTTCAAACTTGACTCATAACATTGTCAATAAACACGTTTATTTAATTTTTTGACCGAATATATCTAAAGAAAATTTCCCAAACTTTATTTCAATATGCAAAAACTTTAAGTTCCGGCTATATTTTTGTCCATTACGATTCCACATATTAAGTATTTTTGTAATTTTTCAACAAATTCTGTAAAAAACGGGTTATTTCTTTTCAAATTTATATGAAAGGTATAAAAACTAGTGACGCAATTTTAAATACCGATAAGTTCTAAACAATTAAGAAAAACAAAAATGGAATTTTGTTCCACAGTTTCCGAGTTACACTATTTTTATAGTTTCTAACTTAAAAATGGTGAAACTTTTTTCGTTATAATTATTGTATATTTCCATAAAATGTTATAGTTGGGTTTTAACTGTCATTAACTTCTGACATTTATTGATCTAAATCGTTACATGCTGTCATTTTCACTTTCTATTTTATGTGTATTCTCCGCTATAATAAATTTACATAACACAATTTTTTGAGTTAGCTGACCGACGAATCAAATAGAAAAGTTTCTTGTATATGTGGCAGCGCATAGTGAAAGGGACCTTAGGGGGAAAAAATCAATTTTTTGATGGGGACAACATCTGAGCATCGAATCAGACCAATCCCATGCCCCAAAAGTGTTCCCTCCCAGAGATATGCGCGTTTTATGAAGTGGTGGTACACCAAAATGGCTCTCCTGAACAAACCCGGTTTTTACCCTTAGGTCCCTTTATATTTTGCGCGTCACATACATGTATAAAAGTTTTCGTCGACGTACCGGTAAGAATTTTTTTTTTTTTTTTGTTTTTGATCGTTAAAAAATGTGTAATTTTATTCAAAATAGATCTAATAGAATTTTGTGAAAACAAGAAATGTGTGGCTTGTGGGAAAAATGATAGATGCCCTTGATCCCTCCAAACCGCCGACAAAAATGCAAATTCTGCAAAGATTTTTTAATAACATATACTGGGTATAAAGGTCAAAACGGGTGTAACTCAGGAACGATAAGAACAAATTTAAAAATTGTTTATTCATATTAATAAGAATTAATTTGTCTTTCAAACTGCAACATTAGTTTGTTTTCGTTTTCATTTAAACTTAAAAAGTTGTAAAGCGTTATTACAAAATTTTTGAAAAAATTACGAAAAATTGTAATTAAAGGTATCTAAATGAGTAACCTCATCACCAAATCTTATAAGTTTTTCACACAGGAATAAAGCTTGGATACTTTTCTTTAAAACTGTTTCCTCAGGAGTGCAGAAACCCGTGGTATTAACCAAGTTATCAGTAAAGTTAAAAAAATGGGCCGAAAACTCCGGTTTTTTATGAAAACTCCATTTGCGCGACCTCTAAACCTATTCCGAAAATTCTTAAAGAAAAACCAAAAATACTTTACCCTATAAGCTTTTAAATTTTGATTGAGCACCAATGAAAATCATAAAGAAAATATTTTTTGGGACACCCTACTGTACATGTTTGGTTTTTTCTAATAAGCGAAAAATGGACTCTGGATAAAATATTTAAGTGATCCCACGTTCTTCCTCTTACGATTCTAGTTTTTGGACTTAATGCATTTCTAGTCTCTCATACAAGTTTTCCAAGAAAATAACGTTTTTTCAAGTTCGTAAAGTTACACTGATCACGCACTTATGCTTCTTGAATTTACATTATGTTGAAATATTTAACAGGTACATTTCTCACGCGCTTGACTACAATATTAATTTCAATAAGTGTTTCAAAATAGATATTAATATTTATCCTTTTTTGGATAGGGAAATGGATATAGTTGTTGTTGTTGTTGTTGTTTCTCTTCTTACTATTATTATTATTATAATTTTTTTTTATAGTTATGGAAAAGTTGTTGCTGTTATTGTTATTGCTTTCATGTGTAGAAGTAGTTCTGGAAATAGCTTCCTCCCGCATTTTCATAGTTTAACATTGTGGCATTTGCTGGCTTTTGGTTGTTCGAAACGCACATGTTCAACATGTTAAATAACTTTATAAAAGACATTTAAGCACAAACATCAACACAAGAAGTTATGAAAGCTCACAAATACTCAAATACAAACAAAGGACTATGTGTACACAAGTTTATGTAAGAATGTTTGTTGACATGTGTAAGTGAGTGCATTTAGAAATTCCTGCAAAAACTACAAAAAAAAATTGTATATAAGAAAACTGAAGACGCTGCACAAATGTTACCGGAAATAACATGTTGCTTGTAATTTTTTAGCATTTCTTTTTAGTAGAATAAACTGCTGCTGTAGATGACATCAAATTACATATAAATACTAACAAACACATGAGCTCACATTTGTGTTGTATACACACGAATGGATGTTTTAAAAAAAGACATGTTGTAAAAATCATGCACAATTACGTACTTAAGCACAAATTTATTTACTCCAGAAAAACTTTTAAAGAAGCAAAAAAAAAAATATATTTACAAGATTGTCTGCTCTTGTTTGAAAAGAATTAAGATTTAAAAAATTTAACATTTCTGAATTTGTTTAACTATAGTCTTGACTTGAGGAAACACTCTTAGTCTAGACTATAAGAACAGTACTAAAGCCTAGAATTTAAGTAAATCTTCAGCCTAGACAATAGGCAACACAAAAACCCAGACAAATAAAACACTATAGACTATACGTGACCCTAAAACCCATAAACAAGGCAGCACTAATGTGTAGACTATATACAATACCATAGACTAAGGGCAACACTAAAACCCAAACAATAGGCAACACTAGTGTGTGGACTATATACAGCACTATCGACTATTGGCAACACTTATACCAAGGCAATAGGTAACACCAATGTGTGGACTGCACACAACACTTTATATTAGCATATACGCCAGACAAACCCCTAAATAAAAAGCAACATTGTAGATAAGACAATAGCTTATGCTTTACAACACGTGATATGGTTATGTTTCCGCAACAAACTGTAATGGTATACTACATGAGTGTCAACCTAAATTACAACTAAACCATGAAACAAAGTGGTATTTTCCTGGTTTATATACTACGAAAATGTACGTAGTATAAATGTGGTATCTTACGTGCCAATATAAAATAGTATATAAAACCGTAGTATACATACCATGGTATGTAAACTATTGGGGTATTCACAAGGTGTGCTATTATGTTATATTGTCATAATGGTATAACATTTTACAATGGTTTAAAAATATTTTTGTGTCTTAAATTAATAGAACTTTGCTAGGTATGTTTATGGTGCTGTCGTAATTAATAAGAAGAGACCTGCGCTGAGCCGAGCTGCAATAGTTTTTTAAGCCGTCGCCGTTGATGGTATAGTTTTATCCGGCTAATATCCGAATTTAACCTGCGGCTAGCAATTTTTGTAACAAAACACTTGCGGCGTCAAATTATATCGTCTTAGGGCTCTGCTGTTTGGTGAACAAACAAAATAAAATTTATTTGTGGCTTTCCTCTGAAAAATGGAAAGTAGTCAGGAAATATCTAATTTAATTTATTAATTCATGTATGAGAATTAAAAAGAATTTTGATTTAGGTAAATATTTATTTTTTTTATTTGTTTTAAATCAGCTGGTTTAAATTCAAAATAGCACACTAAATTATGAGGGGTTGTTCACAACGGTCGTATATTTTCATGTTATTATTTTAAGACTTATGACATTATGACACCTTGTGAATCCCCCATATATGTCTGTCAGGGGTATTAGACTGCTCTGTCGAACATACAGTCTATAGAACTACACCATACAGTAGAATATATGTTGTTACTGTAGGAAATAATATGGCCTAAACTGTAGGCAACACTACGGCTTATGCTTTAGAAAATACTGTAGCCTAAACTATAAGCAACATTAAATACCGAAACTTTAGTCTAAAATTGATTGGAAACTATTGTGTTGATTCCTGGCACACTGTTGCTAACTTTTATCCAACGAATATCGCAGAAGAAAACCCGCTAAAAAAATCTTCAAATTAAAAAAATTTTGCGAAAAATTGCTAACAAAATTTTTTTGCCAAATACAATCAATCATTTACACTAATTTTTATAAAATTGTGAATGAAAATTAGTATTGTGGTTATTTTGTTTCAACCAAAATTTAGACATTTAGGCTAAAGTTCGCCAAATTTAATTTTCATTAAATTATTGTTATGAAGAAAGGAATTTGACAACATAAAAATTAATTAAAATTTATTAATTACACTGTGTTCGAATTGACACTTTTTTTTTTGGCAAGCCGGGCATGGCGTTTTTGCATAATTCGGGCAAGCTGAATCCAATGGTGCCCACCGTTTTTTGGTTAGCTCTTGTTTTCGAGATAAACCGTTATTTCGAAAATGGAGGATGTTGATTAAAATTATTAAAAAAAACTGAAATTCCGCAATAAAATTTCCTTAAAGAAAGGTAAAACTTTTTTTTTTTAATATGAGCAGTCGTTTTAGAAACTTGTTTTTTTTTTTTTTTGGAAAATATAATTATAAAATTTTTTATCCAAATTTCGAAATTTTAGTTTTTTTAAAATTCATAAAATATTGGTAAATGCAGCTAGGCTTCTAATTGAAGACATATAAAAAACGAAGCTGCAAACAAAGCAAGCCGTAAATGATAAAAATCTGTTTACAACTTCTGTTTTGTTATTCACAAAAGTCGACATATTTTAATTAATTTAAGAATTAATTAATAAAACGCAATATTTGTATGGGTGTCCCGCTAAGAAGTGGTGATAAGGGGAAAGTATGTTTATGTTTCGAGAAAATGTTAAAGACAAAAAACTAAATGATCATACATTTTATCCCACTAGGGGCAACTCCTGGGCATGTATTGGACTTTTTCTTCAATATATCTCTAGTCTGCATTGAACATTTTGTATGGGAGCCCCTTTAAGGAATGGAGATAGCACGTTGGTATGTTAGAAATAAATGATTGAGATGCAAAATAAAGTGGGGTTGGTTGTACATTTGACCCATCTTGGGGCTTCGAGTTTTCCTAAGCAGTTTGGAATTGAAATCCAGCAAAATCGGTTCAGTAGGATGAGAGTTATAAGTCCAAATGTTGGACCACCATCCGAACAATTTATCATTTTGTTACAAAAACTAACATAAATTGTGGTATAATACACGGATTGTTATAAGATTTCGCACAAAATCGTTATCTATGGATAGAAATCATTTTGTTGAAGATCGTTCCATAATTTACCATACAAAGCCTACTCTCGGAAAACAGTTTAGTACGCCTAAATCTGCAACGAATAATGTTTTTGTAGTAGAATTTGGTCTTGCGTAGCTTCATAAGGCTTCAAACCACAGTAGAAAATGTCGCTAAAATCGGTCCATAATTTATCCTATAATATAATGAGCACTGGGAAATTAATTAAATACGCTTACAACCGTAGCAAATATAGTTGTTGTGGTATAATTTGCTTCAATTAAGCTTCATATGGCCAGAAATAACACCAAGAAATTTTGTAATAAACGATTCATTATTTACCTTATGGGTCATATTAAGCAGCATATTCTGAAAACCACTTTAAACTTTAAAATTCTATAGCAAATTTCACTACTTAATCGAAATTTACGGCCCTATGCTCCTTATAGCAACAACAGCAACAAATATATATGTTACCTTCTCCGAGAAAAGGGACTTATGGCCATTTTCTCAATGTACCGTCAAACTGCCTGTTACTTAATGTCAACATAAATTTATTAGACCGATAAACTGTCTGTTAACAATTTTGGGTTTCTCAATATACCGACAAAAAACATGGTTTTAAGCTGGCAACACCTCTCAAAATACATGTAAAAGTTGGGAGTCAGCTGATTGAATTTATCTGTACGGCAAATAAAAGGAAAATAAATAATCGGCAGATGAGTTCTGGTTAGCTTTGCGACAGAATAGAAGCAAATGAGACATTGAGAAAACCAAATTAATGTGCAGTTTTTCGTTGGGAAAAAAGTTAATCGTGTAATGAGAAAACGGCCATTAGTGTGTCAAAAAACGAGTTTGGAATTAAGAGTGGATTCTGGTACCTAAAAGTGTGTAGAATGAGATGAAATGAGTTTTTCTCAAAACTTAATTTTCACACACTAGGTCCCTTTTCTCGGAGAACGTCACATATATATAAATCGAAATTTGTTTTAATTTAGGGTTTAAATACCAAAAAACACTTTACATAATTTTGTGAACATTGGTCCATAATCTCTCGAAAATATTTTTCAAATTAACTTTAATACGACTAGAAATAAAAGCATAAAGCTTTCTGATTGTCGGTCAATAAAATACCAAATGCAGGTCCAAGCCGCGACGAATTTTATTACTGACATCCGCTTTTATAAAGATAAATTAATAATGTATAGATCACATGTAGGACCTACACAGAAAAAATAAAAAATTTTCTCTACTCACCAATTTTATACCAAATTCATAGAATCAAGCATCGCATTTGTTGATTTTGCTCCTATTACCAAAATGATTATATTGATTACTAAAAGTTGTAAAAATTTAATATATTGAACATTTTTTTTTCAATACTTAAACAATATTTTTAATTTTAATTGAAAATATGATCAAAAAACTTTGCAGTTTCAAACAATGTGTTGATTGATTTTGACAATTTCCAACAACAATTTCACAAGTTTAAATTATTTTATTTTAAACGAAATAATTTTTTGGTATTTGATTATTATTTTAATTCAAAATTTATTTCAAAACAACTAAAATGTTAATTAATTCAAAATTATATTTTTAATTTTCTTTCAACAAAAAAAATAATTTATTCAACTATTACAATAATTAAGTTTAAATACTTTTTAAATAATTTTTTTAATTGATAAAAAACTACTTATAATTTTTTCTGTGTAGCCTGAAATATTCTAACTGTCGGTGGAGGGCATCAAAGGCTCGCCAAAATTTCAAATTGACTTTTTAAATATTGCATCGCCAGTTTCGAAGAATTTTCACTTTGGAAAATATTAGAAAATTTGCTTTTGCTGAAAAATTTTCGGAGTCGCGAGTTTTTGTGAGACCTCCGACTCTGGTACAAGAACCTAAACTCTGACCCTTCAACTCCGACTGCACAGCCCTGGCTATACAAAAATAATGTGCACCAAACATTTTTTCAATTAACTCAGTTTTTCTACACTCACAATATTATTACAGTAACGGACTGTAGTTTATTTAGGAAATATTCCGTTCAGTCATTTTTAAATAAATAAAAATTTAAAATTCCAAGCAAATTTATTTTTAACTGATTCTAACAGTTATTCAAAAAACTAAGTGCATATTAATACGGATTTTCAGTTGCAGTTAATATTGTCCGTTGATTGAGTTTAATTCTTCTTTATGTTAAAGTAAAAAAAAATGTAATTTAAAGCAACGAAAAGTTCATTTAATTTTTACTGTCGAAAATTCAACACCATATTCCGTAAAATAAGATAAATATTCAGTTGTTTTGTAAAATTTTTCTGTCAAAAATTCAACACCATATTCAGTAAAAACGATTAAATTTTCAGTTATTTATTAAAATTTTACTGTCAAATTGACACCATATTCAGTAAAAACAATTAAATATTCAGTTATTTTATATAATTTTACTACCAAAAATTAATTTTTACTTATCTATAAAAAATGAATTGCTTGTTTTGTGTAAGCAATACCCATTTTCTAATTGTTAAAATAATTTAGTTAAATACATCAAATTTTAAAAGTAAAATAATTGCGAAGCCATATCGGTCATGCTGCTGGTGTTTTATAATTGAGAGTTCTTCTGTAAACAACGTGGTTAGTACAACAAAAGTAAAACAAACGTGTGTAACTGGGTAAGTAAATAAAAATATTCTCCCTCTCTCGCTTATAAGAAAAACAAGCGGACAGGTGTCTGTCTGGTATTTTTTAGAAATTCGGCTCTTTTGTGGAGTAAACGAAAATTTAATAAAATAACTGAATATTTAATTGTTTTTACTGAATAGGGGGTCAATTTGACAGTAAAAAATTGACAGTAAAATTTTAATAAATGGTGTTGAATTTTTGACAGTAAAAATTAAATGAACTTTTTGTTAAAAATAAATGAAAAATAGGTAGACCGGTTTTTAATTGAACTTTCATTTATTTTATTTGCCTTAATTGAAAATAAAAATTATAATGTTTGTGTATAAATTGATAAATGAAAAAATACACACAAACTTCAAAATATTTTGAAGTTTCAAACAATTTTTTAATTGATTCAATTAACTGTGTTGAATAAAAAAAATATTATGAATTGTGTTGACGTTTTATAAAGCCTCTTTTTTTGGTGGTCACATTTGAATTAAACCTTTTGATTGAAACTTAACAGCAAGAAAAGCTCAAACTTAGAAAAATTTTAATTGATATGATCAATTTGTGTGCAGGCGGAAAACCAGTACGGAATTTAATTACTAGTACAAATTTCTAGCAAATACGTTAATTGAAGTTGGTTTTTCATTTTTTTTCTGTGTATAATCACTATCGTCGGCTTTTAATTAAGTTTTTTATCTCTCCTCAAAATTTTTTTAAACGATGATAGGCCCTTTTGTATTTTACATGACGACATAATCTTTAATTTATTATTTACAAAATTCCTTAAAACAAACCAAAATTTGTTTATTCAATCTTAAAACCCTGTTAAATCACAATCTAGTTTCTGTTAAAGAAAAAGTTTATTTTTAATAGTGTGGTTTTGCATTAAATATTCACCACATTTTTGTGTATTTGGAACTATTGCTTTTATTTCAAAATTCCTTTAGATTTAAGCAAAAATGCATGAATATTTCAGCAATTTAACCATCATTGTTTTATTCTAATCATAATACTATTACATGCAACTAGACCACTACACACACAAAGACATTTACAATGTTTAGCAGAGGCAACATAAAACTTGCCACTCCAGCATCAGCAACTAACCAAACTACAACCAGCCAAGCATTTCAAACTAAAAGTAAATCAACCAGCAGCCAACTACGTTTGCAGCAGCAACAGCAGCATCACCATTACAATCATCTTTATCACCAACATTTTAAAGAATAAAGACAAAGTCTTTTACAGCCATCTCCAACAACAACTAACTGCCAGCCCTTTTCTTTTACATCGTTCTTGTTTTTTGTTTTTTATTTTCAGGGTGCTCGTTCAGATATACTCTTGAATATTTTCTTATTTAACTCAATGGCAAAAATCATAAAATTCCCAGGGTTTATTTGCTAAATTTCGAGCTTACGTATCCTAAATGCCTGTGACACACACAAACTCAGTTTTAAGATGTTGCTTCTACAGGGTATGAATCTTAAAATTATTTTAGATGTTGTTGGCAGAAATATTAAAGACACGCATACAATCATGTACATATACAGGGTAACTTATTTAGTAGGTTTCAAAGCGCCGGTCCGGCAAGGCTGTCAGCTGTTAATTAACTCTCATCTTAAGTATAATTTATTTAGTGAAATGTTTGCCAAATACAAATATGGATCGTTTAACAACCGAGGAACGCGTAAAAATAGTCAAAGCTTAGTTCAAAATTGTGGTCGTTCAAAAATGGCCCAATTTCAAGCATAACAGGGTGACTAAAGTCATCATAATCGAGCTAGGAATGGGCAAAAAATATCGATGTATCAAAATATCGATATTTAAAAAAAAAATAATCGATATATATCGCCGATATTTAAAATACCAATATATCTACATATTTCGATATTGAAATACGACTATCGAATTCGATATTTTTTAAAGTCAGTCTTCATTAAAAACTCAAAATTTTAGCCGGTTTTCAAACAATTGGGGTATTCACAAGGTGTCATAAAGTCATAAGTCTTAAAATAATAACATGATAATATACGGCTGTTGTGAACCACCCCTCATAATTTGGTTTGCTATTTTAAATTTAAGTCAGCTGATTTAAAACAAATAAGAAAAATAAATATTTACCAAAAATAAAAATATTTTTGAATTCTAATCCATGAATTAATAAATAAAATTAAATCTTTCCTGACTATTTTCCATTTTTCAGACGCAAACCACAAATAATTTTTATTTTGTTTGTTTACCAAACATCAGAGTCCTAAGCCGATCAAATTTGACGCCGCAAGTGTTTTGTTGCAAAAATTGCTAGCCGCAGGTTAAATTCGGATATTAGCCGGATAAAACTATACCATCTACGGCGACGGCTACAAAAACTAATGTGGTTCGGCTCAACCGCTCAGCGCAGGTCTCTTCTGATTAATTATGACAGCACAATAAGCATACCAAGCAAAGTTCTATTAATTTAAGACACCGTTTGTTTACACAGCAACAACAATTTTTTTAAACCATTGTAAAATGTTAGAACATTATGACAATATAACATGATAGCACACCTTGTGAATACCCCAAATATGTTTTTTTAAATGTTTGGCATTTCTAAGAAGCAGTGCCTGATACAAGAAGCAGATTGACAGGAGAGCTCCTGATGTCCATATCTGGTGATTACTGGTTTGACTAAAACAATCAAAAACATTTCTAATTAGTTTTGGGGTGCAATTTAAATTTTGAGGTAATTTGGTACTTCCATAACTTTATTACTTCCATTTAAATTTTTCGTAATTTACTTTTTTTTTTGGTTTCCTATGGTTTTTTTGTATTCTTTCCCTTTTTTATTTAGATTGAATTTTTTGATTTTATTAATTTTTTGAAATAAAATGAAATAATAAAAAGTAACAATAAAATTACATATTATATGTTTGTTCATAAATACATATGTATGTATGTACAAAGGTAAATTAAATTTTTTAATTTGGTAATAGTTTCAGCAAACACGTTCGATATATCGATATGTCGATATTGTTTAAATAATAAATAGCGATACTCTTAAAAAATATCGATTCGATATGTATCGATATATTTTTTAATTTGCCCATCCCTAAATCGAGCTAATGTGCAAGGAATTAGCCAGATTATAAAGAAATTCGAGAAGACTAGAAGCGTTAAGGCTCAACCAGAACATGCATGTATTTGCTTAAGCAACTGTCAAAAATTAACGAAAAGTCTAACAAATGCATAAGCAAATAAAAAAAGACTTTTAGGTGGCCATAATGTACTTAATATCTATTTAACCATTGTTGCATTTTTGGGCAATATTTTGTTTTTTTGCGATACTTCAAACTAAAAGGTACCAAAATATCCAACCGTGTATTTGTTTATTTTATGCTATTTAATTTGTAAAGAATTTAAAAATAGATAATTTGTAAGTGTCTTAAAACAAATAAATTAAAATATGTAAAAGTCCATTTTAATTTTTTTTTGTTGTTATACATACACAGCTGTTTTCGTACGGAATGTGCGTTAAGTTTGGCACTTTGCTTAAGCAAATGACATTTGACGAAACTTGACGAAAAGCATCATTTAGTACATTGTAGCTTGCCATATATGTTTTATATGTATTCGCACAGCTACTTAAGTTGACTTAAGCGACCTCATTCATGTTCTGGTTAGGCCTTAACAGAGGTGGTTACGCCTGTGCATCATCGCAATGTGTGCACTGCTGAAAATATCGCTTCTGTGCAAGCATGGCGGATAATTCGAGTTTGTCGATTCCACAGCTCAAAGCGCTTTGGCTGTATGATAACTGACTTTTTTAGCCTTCAATTGAAGATTATGAACCCGACGAAATGTGATTCAAAACATCCGAATTTAGCTTTATTGCTTATGAAGTTTCCAGAATGCGTTATTTCACAATATGGTGAAGTCAACTGGTCACCAAGATGATGCGAGTTGACGTCGTTTATCATTTTTTGTGGGTCTAAGTCAAAGAACGTATCTATGCCTATAATCCCTTAACGGTGAATCATTTGAAACTCAACATTCGTCAAGTCATCGCCCAGATACAGCCCGAAATCTGGGAAAAAGTGGTGACTACTGCTATCAGTCTAGATGAGATCTTTTAAATGACATTGTATTTCATACGTAATGGCAATGTCCAAGCCTTACAATAAAAAAAGTTACGTCGAAAGATTTATGTGTAATTTCTTTTTTAAAAACCGAAAAAATGGATAACCCTTTGTTTATATGTACATATTCAAAGTTTTATAAAATAACTTATTCATTTCCATTTGAATTTTATGCAAATCATTTTGGCAACAAATTTTCTATACAATTCTTTTTCACTTTTAAATATTTTGGTATTTTTGTTTCATCCACTGCAGGTTAAATGTTCATTTTGCTATTTTTCTTTCTGGAAATATTTGTTTGAAATTTTTGTGAGCAGAGTTTAAATAGAAAAAATCTGCAACAAAAGGTTGCATACTTTAATGCTTATAATTAAGGCTTTAGTGTTGCCTGCAGTCTAGGCTATAATTTTGCTTGTGTTTTAGTTAAGGCAGTTTGAGACTTTTTTTCCCCTTAAACTGCCAGGGTGTTAATTCACTAACACGACGAAGTTATAACATAAGATAGGAGCATTTTCTTAAGCTATTGATTGACCTAAACCTTTTGTCATACTTACTTAGTTGGCCATTTATAGAGTCTTATGATTGGCCGAACGTAAAATGGATGTCTAGGAGGCTCGGTTTCGCCCTTCTTCTGCAATTTTTCACATTGTGTTTGGCAAGATTTCCCAAGACTAAGGCTTTCAAACGGAGTCTTAGTCGTCCTCTTTTGTGTATTGCCAGGGAATCAAATTCAACTAACCGATTGTTGCTAAGGCTTCTTCATTCTTTCGCACAACGTGTCCAATGCAGCATAATCTTTGGATTTTTAATTGTTTTATTACTTTGATTTCGCTTAAAGCTCATACAGCTCTTGGTTCGTACGATATCGATATTCGCCACTTACGCAGACTGGTAGTTTTTTCTAGAAGACTCCAAGGAATCAGACAAGTGTCTTGTATAGTATGAACTTCGGCTGCCGAGAAAGGGTCCTTAAAGTCCTTAAATTGTTTGCTGAGACCAAAGCAGCTTCTACTAGCAAGTAAAATTCTTCGCTTTATTTTCAAACTGATGTCATTAGTTTTCTTTATAGCGGTACCGGGGTATAGAAATTCATCTACTACCTCGAAATTGAAGTTACCAGCGTTCAGAGATTTTCTCACCCTCGTGGATTCTGTATCCCTTAGAACCATTAACTGAGGTATGGTTTGGTTTCATTGCCAGCCGCAGTCGAAATGAGTTCACTTTGGCCCTGTAATTAGTTCCCGTTATGTCAGCTAACGTGGGTCCAGTTCCCGTCGTCTAACCATATTTCCCCGTCTCCCAAGAATGCTATCTTGCCTGCATGTTGGCATTCTCACCAAGTCATCAGCTCACGTGGGCCCAGGGAGGTTAACACTTTATTGTTAAATAGAAACAAAATATTATCAATCGTGAAAAACCCATGTTCAACCATGTTTTTCATCTGCGTGTATGTATACATACGAGGGTAGCACAGAGCCGTAACAATTTAATTCCAATCTACTTTATTTACTGCTCGAGCTTAAAATTCTTTTACATACTTTCTTATTTGCTCGATGGTATTGAAGATTCGGCTCAGCCGAATATAGCATTTTTATTTGTTACAAGTTACTCCTCTCACAAGCAATCTTTGACAACCCTCGCATTGCTTTCTGTTATGTTAAACAGCTCATAGACTCTTCACAATATTTTTGATCTGTAAATTTAAGATTTCTAACATTTTGCTACACTTCCCATAGAAATTACTTTGAACATTAAAAAAAAGAACATTAAACTAAAGAAGTAGATAAACGCAAAATTTTCTTGTAGATTGCATGAAGGTATCATTGAGCGTTTGTAGTCAATAATATTATGCAAATAATACCACTTAAATTCCATGTTTTTTCTCTTGCTGCGAGTATTTCGAAATGCAATCAGATAAAGGTTTTAGTCTTATAACTTGTAAATATTTGAACAGTTGAAGAAACATAACCTCAAAAAAAAAAAATAAAAGAAAAAAAATATTAGCCGCTTTGATAACAGCCAGGGATGTATACAATAGAAGATTGAAGCTGTTTAAAGTTGAACTATGAAAAGATGATGATAAGTAAATATATTCAGCCATTGTTGCTATTATTGCTAGCAGTAAAATACTCATAGTACATAGAAACAGCGATACATTTGTTCTGCACGAAGTACATACATAAGTATGAATTATTGTTGCTGGTTTCAAGTTTCGAATTGTATTCATGATGCAGATGTTTGGGTGCTTGTTAGAGAAACAATAAGGTAAATTGTAAAACAAATACCTTTGGGTGGTTTTCCAGTGTAAGAACTCAAATTGTGCAATATTGTTGATTGAGATTTTAAAATTTTTTATACACAATATTTAGGGAATTGATTAAAAGAAGAAGTATTTTTTTAGTTCGATTGCAAGAATTAAGAGTTGAATATTTGAAATGGCTTTTGTTTGATATTATTTTCTTTTATAATTTAGGTTTTTAATTTTGCCCCCTTAAATTTACGCTTCTTTTACGTGTTGTTGACTTATTAGAAAAATACTGTGCTCTAGAATTTGACAATTTTTTTGACAAGAGGGCCACATATAAAATTGAAATGAAAATGAAATTTCGCAAAACTTTTTTCTAATCCATGCATTCGTTTTAAAAACATAATTTGGGTATTAACAAGGTGCGCTATGAAGTCATATCCTCATAATGTCCTAAATAATATTTTCGGCCCTGTTCTGTAAACCGAATCCGAGAAAATTTCTCGTTTTAAAACGAATTCACATTTTTTGGTGTTCTGTAAACCGAATTCACATAATTTTTCTCGTTTTGAAACCGAGTAAACAAACCTAGTCGAAAGGAAATCGAATGTGTAATTATTTTAATAAATGACTACAAAAATAACAAAAAAACAAATGCAATATAAAATATGAAGTCTTTTTTATTTATTCTATTAAAATTACATGCATTTTAATATATTTGAATTTTAAAAAAATATATTTTAAAAACAACCTAAAACTTTTGCATATTTTTGCTTTAAAGGTGGCAAAAAAAAGTTTAATGAACAAAACACTTTTTTTATAGAGCATATAAAAGGCATTTGAATAAACAATACTCTTGTAATAATAGTAAACATTATACATTAAATTTTTATGACAAACACTTTTTAACTAAATTAAATTTTAATTCAAAAAAACTTATCTAAAATAAAATAATTGCGTAAATCACAAGTATTTTGCAAAAACACAATTTATTTTTAACATGGCGAATTTTTTCTTATTTTCGAAAAAGTAGAGTCACCACTGTTTGTGAATATGTAGCTGTCAAAGTTTGTCAAGTACAAACTCAGTATTTGTATATTATAATAAATTAAATTTATAATATTTGCGATAAAAATAAAGACCAAATATATCTGAAGGTTCAATTACCTTGAATGTTCTTGTATTACACACCATTATTTAGCAATAAAATACAATCATTTGTCTGGCAACTCTAGAATTGTAGAACATATGTTTTTGCAAAATAAACCACAAACAATTTTTGAACGCGGCAAAATTAAATGTTTAATTGGCGTATTTTTACGTTTTTTTATGGAATTGTAGCTTAACACATACGCTCCGGGCATTTTTATATCTTTCTTTTTATTTACAAATTATGAATTTTTTAATCAACAGCTGACTTTGACGATTAACTAAAAATTCGACCCTAATTTCGAATCACATCAATACGAGTAATTTGCAGAACACCAAAAAGCGATTTATTCGGTTTTAGAAATTGCTCGTTTTTAAAAACGATTCGGTTTACAGAATAGGGCCGTTTAAATTAAGCACGAATAACAAAATCATTTAAATTTAAAATTGTTTAAAGACAATACTGTTGTGTTTCAAATAAAATAAAAATTTTAATGCTGTGTTTATTGATTCGTCATAACCACGGAAACCATAAATATGCAATTGCATGGCTTTCCTTGTGCGACAAATGAAGGCACATACAATATATTAATCCGTTTTAGAGCCTTTTATGAATTATGGCATCGATTTTTCTGCATAATTTAGTTAAACGAGCAGTTTTGCAGCCTTTTTTGAGGCATATTTTGTTATATATGTTCAATTTGTTTAAGATGCCTACAAGAGCATTCGCAGCAAATAAAAATTTTTTTTTCCAAAATTCTGATTTTCAGCTGGCTTTTCTGTTTTAAATATCGATCTGTATACCCAACGTGTTGCTTAAATTTTCCTATCTACATTTAGGCCCTAATTTTGTAAAACAAAACGCAACGACAAAGAATTACATTGAAAGCAAAAACAAATTCATAAATATTTTGTAAATCTTAAAAACCAATGTGAATTTCAATTAGAGGCAACAACAAAATTACAAAATATTTATGAATTTGTTTTTGCTTTCAATGTAATTCTTTGTCGTTGCGTATATATTAGCTGTGATCGGTGGCGTATTTATTTGATCGGTACTAGATATCTGTGGTCTGAAGCCGTCTTGCTCCTTTCGACGATCTGCTGCAAATTGATGATGATAATTTGGTATGCATTATAAATATTGGCTAACAGCTTATTAATCATGGAATAAGATTTTAATATCGCACGAAGAAGAGCTTATAATGAAATCTTGAAAATCTTGAGCTTTGAGCAAGTCTTAGAGAAGAACTCTGAAGCAACTGATGACATAGAAAATGAAATAAACCAACAGCTTTCAAGATTTCTTAAGCGATAATTAAATTTTATGAAAATTATTCTAATTAAAAATCTTAATGTAATGTTGCTGACACTTTGAGTTACTACGACGAAAATTAAGTGAGAAAAACGGTAAACATTTTTAGAAACTTAAGATTACTTTCTTTAAATACAGGGTGGTCTTAAATGAACTAAGAGGTTTGAGTGTATTTTAACTTTTATTCAAGACATAATTATAAATTTGTTTTAATGCAGTTAAAATGGAGAATATTTTTAATTTAATTACGAAGAATTTTATCTCGCAAGTGGTGGTCATTTTCTGCTTCGCGCATACGTTTTTTTTTGTTTCAAGTGTAATTATTTTTGTTTGATTATAAGTAATTCCTACTTAATTCCCCAAGTCTTTTTCGAAAAATACTGAAAAACAACAAAGAAAAAATTAAACCCTTTAGAAATGTTGCGCTCTCTACAACTTAAAGAACACTATTTAAGAAACAAACAATTACAAAGCAGTGCAAGTATATGGGAAAAGGTGGCATAATTTTGGTTTGCGTTGCACTTTTTCTTTTCCTGGTCCCCATTAAAAACGCAAATCAAGGACTTTAACCTCCCAAACTTATATGAAATAAGTTAAATTTCAAAAGGAATGCTCTTCACGATTCAAATCTTTATATTTGCGTTTACAAATCCATATCGATCCACCAATACCAGCCGCCGCAATACGCAAATGGTAGAACTGCTAAGAATTCTGATAATGTGAACGTGATTATTCTCGAAACATGTATATTCGACCCGAGTTCAATCCCATGTTCGGGCAAGAATAAAAATTATGAAAAAAAAAATTAGAAACTGGGAATTATTTCCTTCCGAAGGTTACTTTATATTATATTAAACCATATAATAGTCTGGTAGTGTATTAAATCATTTCTGAAAAATGGAAGGAAGAAAATACATAACTGAAATTTAGCTCATAGAATAAATTCAAAAAATAAAAAATGTTAAAAAAAAATTTTTATTCATTTCAAGTTGTAAAATCCCTTCCTTCACTAAAATAATTTAATGAAAATTAAACTTGATGAACTGAAATCTAATTTAAAAATATCAAAAATATATTGAATTTTCAAATTTAACTTAATGTTTGAAACTAAAATACACATTATCTGCTCAACTGCAAAAAAAAGAAACCTAAAATAAACATTAAACTCATAAAATTAACATATTTATTAAATTCTCTGAAACTAATTAGACTAAAATCAAAAGCAAATAATTTACATTTCGCAAAAAAAAACCAAAGAATAAATAAATAATAAAGTTCACAAAAAAAGAAAAATAAAAGCTGATAAATAAGCAAATCATTAAAAACTCTAGTGCTACCACTGAAATATGAATTATGACCATAAAATAAACAAAAGAAGACAAAAAGTAGAGGACAAAAAAAAAGGAAATTCTACAAGGCATTGAAATAAGCAGCTAAATTATGAATAAAACAAATTGTTTAAAAGAGACTGTCTGCTGAAAAAAAAAATAAATCACTATACGGCTCTTCAAACCCAAAAGGGGGGGAAGCTGTTCATGCCGCTGCTACAGTCTTTTTAGAAGTTTTCTACTAATTTAAAATACAACTGATTCCTTACTCTTTTGATTATTAACAATTATAAATGAAACAATAGAAATAGTAAAACAGCTATGGACTATAATACAAAAAAATATTTCAAGTATGGTGAAAAAGACAAGGTTACTTAGGAGCAAGGGAGTTTAGATCCGGCCTAAGCAGAGTGCTGATATATTATATTTCAAGTATTTCTGTAAAGAAGAATGGGTAGTAACATGAAATGTTAAGAATTGAAAAATGAAATATTGCCTAAACCGTAAATCAAATAACCCCAATACAACGCTATAAATAAAAAAATTAACAGGAGTGAACTCCAAAAAAAGTCTAGATTATAAACTGAAAACAAGAACAATAAGCAGAATATAATCGAGTAAACTCGAACCCATAATAAAGTCTTTAAATTAATTTGGATCTAGTTAAGACAATTAGCCAATATATAGTCTTGACATTAAACCCGAACATAGTCTAGACTAAAACTAAAATATATTCTAGACTATAAATTGGAATATAGTCAAAGTTTTAAGCCAGAATAAAGTATAGACCTTAAATCAGCAAATAGCATAGACTGGCTGGATAAAAGTTTAAATTATAAGCCAGAATATAGTCTGGACTTTTATCCAGAATATAGTCTAGACTTTAAACCAGGTTCAGTGTAGACTTCTAGACTATTTGCTACAACAAAGTCATGACAATAAACCAGAATATAGTCCAGACTAAAACCACAATAAATTAAAGACACAAAAATTGGAATGGGGTTTATAGTAAATATAGTCTAGACCAGAATATAGTCTAGACTTTAAAGAATAATATAGAGTTAACTGTAAGCCAAATTATAGGCTTTACTTTAATCCTGATTCAGTGTTGGCTTCTAGACTATTTGCAAGAATATACACAGAAAAAAATAACAAAAGTTATTAAGTAATTGAAGAAAAATTGTTTAATCTTTTCAATATTTTTAACAATGAAATAAATGCGCATAGGAATAGCTTATCCCATCAACAATAAATTTCAAGTGTTTTTATCAATAATAAAAACTGGGAATTAAGCACAATAACAAAATCTTTTGAAATTTTTAACACCTAATTTTCACGATGATTTAAAAGACATGTCTTTTTTGTAGTTCTTTTTTAAAGAAACTTCCAAAAACATGTTAAATTTTCACAATGTTTCTAATTTTGTTTGATTTTTTTTTATTTTCCTTATATATGTATGTATGTATTAAATTTTTTTAAATTAAATTTGTTTATTTTTTTATATTTTAGTAAGTAATTGTCATTTTGAAATAAAAATACAATATAAATTAAAAAACAAAAATTTAGTGCAAAGAGGAATGTCAAAAAAAAAAACACAGAAAATACGATTCATGTCTTTTTTTCTACCCTGCTTACTTCTCACCCCCGCTCGCTATCAAACTAAAAAAGACATGTTTCAAAAATAGGAGAAAAAATCATCATGAAAATTGGGCGTAACAATATTTTTAATTAACATGTTTGTAAATTGTCATATTAACAATTTGTTTTATTTAAATAAAATTAATTTGTATGTATCTCACAAAAAAATATTTTAGTGTCAAAAAATTAAAAACATAAAATAAAAAAACTTGTATTTTCAATTAAAAATCTTTCAAAGAATAAACGATGCGATGTCTGTTCTGGAATTAAGTCAATCTAAACGGTAAGTAAAGTTATAATTTAACGATTTATAAAGAAATTTTATGGATTTGTTATAAATTCTAGTTTTACAAGTAATACTGTTAATGATGTCCAGATTCCATTTTGTTTTGATGTCAGACCCTTATGGTGCTTCCAGGTCTAAATATGTTTTGATTAAATAAATTTCAATCCCTTTTGTGATGTGATTTTTAATTAATTTAACTAAAAAAAATAATATTAACAACTCTTAATTGTATCTTTTATTTAAATTTAGTTAGCAACCAAATATATTGTTAATATTTAAATTTCGTAACAAAAATGTATGTTCAATTGTTAACAAATATTTTATTCAATATAACAAATTCATTGTTAAAAATATTTGTTGAGTTTTAACAATTTTTATTAACAAAATAATTTTTTGTATTTACAAATTTAGTTGTTGGTGCCTTTTCAATTAAAAACTTAATTGTATTGACGAATATGGTATTCAATATGACAATTGATTTGTCGTAATTTTTTTCTGTGTAGTCATCACAATAAGCCACAATATTGTCTGGACTAAAACCTAATTATATTCTAGGCTATAAGTTGGATTATAATCTAAGTTTTAAAGCAGATTATAGTCTAGACTTCAAACCAGAAAATAGTATAGGCTATAATCCGCATAAAAATCTATATATAAATCGGCAAAGGCAAAACAGTAAAGAATGCTTTCCTCCTCTGTTTGTCAAAATTTGAACAAAATGTACACCGTTTGAAAGATGTTCACTTACAGAAGTGCACAATATATATTTTATTAAAATCTGTTCAATATTTTCGGAGTAAGAAGCGTTTTAATTTGCTACTAACACACATGCAGAACAATAAATACAGAATTCCCGTAGTTCCTAGGTGGAACATAGGACCTCAAGAAACAAGTTAAACTTTGGTTTGTCCAATGCCATAGCCTTAATTTCTCGCCATGTACGCCCTGCTGCTAGTCCTTCAGATTCAACCTTCCTTCAGATTCTCCATGTATTAGCAGGTCTTCCCATTCTTCGGCTACCTTATGGACTCCAGTCAAGCGCAGTTCGAGTGATGTTGTCGGGGGGTTTTCTCAAAGTATGCCCAATCCAATTCCATTTACGTCGTCGAATTTCGGTCGTTATTGGTAGTTGGTCTGTTGCTGCCCATGCCCACAATGTTGCGTTTGATATGGTGTTTGGCCAAAATACGCGTAAGATTTGCGTTAGGGACCGGTTTATAAATACTTGGAGAGCATTTATTTCCCTAGTGGCAGCGTGCCATGTTTCGCACCCGTATATAACAACGGATTTTACACAGGCCTCAAAGATTTTGAGTTTGGTGCGCTTAGAAATTAATGCTGATCGCCAGACTTTATTCAGCATTCCAAACGATATTTTACCCTTTGTGATGCGGGATCTGATATCAGCACATGCTCCACCACTACTGGAAATGATACTTCCCAGGTAGCAGAAAGAGTCGTCAACTTCGATAATTTTCCCGTCTATAAATAGAGGTTGAGTGTACTCGGTATTAATGCACATACGCTTGGTTTTCGCTATATTAATTCTAAGGCCTGATTTAGCTGCACACTTGCTCAAGTGATGAAGTTTTGTCGCGATATGGGAGTGTTTATGTGTCAGAATACATACATATATCAGCTGCATAATCTAGGTCTCTCCAAGAGTACCTTGGAGGCCCCATGCTATACCGGTGTTGTTTTTCGGCACCCGGTTCATTATTATGTCAAGCGTTAGGTTAAACAGTAAAGGCGAGAGAACACAGCCCTGCCGGACACTAGTCCGGATATTTATATTGACACTTAATTGGTTCTAGCTCCATTATACAGCTCTTTGACCAGATGGATCCCTTTTGTCGGCACTCCTTTACATTCTAGTGCACCCCAGATCGCTTCATGGATTAATGAATAATATTGAACTTAGTAAAGTAATATTAAAGGTACACGGTCCTGAGCGAATGAAAACCTATTAGATGAAAAATTTTGGCACTTTTTGTTTATTTGGTAATTTTAAGTTTTTGTTTTATATACATTTACCCCCGTATTTATAAAAGTTTATTAAATTTAACAAACGTTTATCAAGGCAAATTTTCATATAAAATTTGTTATGTTAACCTTTATTAAATTAAAAAAATGTTTATAAATACGGGTGTTAATATTCCCTTTACAAGGAGTGTCCCATATTTTTTAAACTCATACATTTAGCGTGTATTCTATTTTCTCAGCTAGTCTATCTCATTATTATTCCCTTTTTAAGTATTTTCTTATTACTTTCATTGTCTTTGTGAAACATAAGTGAGCAGAAAACAAAATATCGTTGGACACCGAAGGACGAAGAATTAACTTCATGCTGTTAAGGAAATAAAGGAGAATAAAACAAGTGATAAGTTTAAGTGGTAGAAAACTTCAATGTAAATTATTTAACGTTTTTGTTTTGTTCTTAAACATTTTTCGCTGTTATTTTTGTTTTGTCTACTTCCACTTTTAGACAATAGAAAGCAATTAAGAGCTCTTGATAGTTGAAGTAATAAGAAACTGGAAAATAGCAAGCAAATAGACAGTTAAAGCTGGTTAAGAAATCTAAAAAGTAAAAACAAAAACAAAGGCAACAATACAACAAGACCAGATGAATTACAGCAGAGGCTTAAAAGGAAAGTAAGAAAAAAATAGGCAAATTGTATAACAAAATCAAAAAAAAAGGGGTGAAATAATAAAGCAATTTTTGAGGCGTTAAAAAAATTAATATCAAAGGAATAAATAAAGGTCCTAGATTTAGGAGTAAGATAGTAAATGAAAATGATACATTTCGATTAATAGAGTCTTAATAAAATCATTCGTACGATTACAGAAAAAAATGTTAATGATGAGCTCAATAAAAATTATATATTTTAAATTTAATCAAAATGCTTAAAACCCCATTTTCTAGTTTATGTAAACTTTTTTTTTAATTTATTAATCGGTTTTAAATAATTGATATAATATGAAAAATGCTCTTAATATTTTTAAGGAAAAACAAAAATAAATTTAAAAATTTTGTTTCTTTCTGCTTGAGTTTCTGTTTTACCCGCCGTTTCCACATGCAAGTGCAAGTTCGAAAAACTCAATACAATCACACTTTTTCACTAACATTCACATAATTTTTGTACTTTCAGCCAATCGGCTGTTTTCTCGAATTTTTTAATTGATAATAGTTGTACACTACTTGCAAGTAATTACTGGCATGAGCATGGGATCTTACGTTAAAGTTGATTTACTCTTATTTATCGAATAGGGTCCACACCATTCTATTTAATCAAACGTTTTCTAGAAAAATAAATGTGACATCACGAGTACTCCAAGGCAGCCACCTTGGTCCAATGTTGTTCTTGCTTTTCAGAACTGATTTGGCTGGAGTTATAAAGTTCTCAAACGTTCTAAGGAATGCTGACAATGTTAAGATTTTTTAACTTACAACCATGTGCTAAATCATCAACGTCTTCAATATGATCTTAATTATTTTTATGACTGTTGGGAATCAAACTTAAGGGAGCTAAATGTCAAGAAGTGTAAATGTGTAATGCGTTTTTCGAGAAATAGTCCAACTAGAGTAAATTATTTCCTCGGGGGTATTCAAGTTGATATATGTAGTTGAAAACTTCCTTGATCTTTAAATACTATTTCACCCTAAACTGAGCTTTAATACGCATATTACGACACAAAGTTTTATTAAGCCCTTATGACACTTAATTTTTTATTCATTAATTGATATACTTAGAATTGATAGAAAGAAACAGTAAATGCTAGAAAGAGCAAACTATAAAAAATGTAAAAGTTTTTTTCGTTTTTTTCTCTTGTTATGGTTTTGTTTCAGGGATGGCGTTGAGAATTTTAAAAATTGTACCAACAACCTTTAAAAATTTTACTTTTTTACCCTAATTGTACTAAAAGATTTTTTTAGTTGAAATTAATTTTATTTATGTTCTTAAAAAACACCACAAAAAAGTATTATAAATCTTAGTTTTAAAAGTATAAACAAAAAAGTACAATTAAAACAACTTAGCCATCCCTGTTCTGTTAATTTTATTAAATGTTGCCAACTTTTTGTTTATGAGAAACCTAAAAACAAAAAGCGGTAAATCGCTGAATTTGCCCATAAACCGCTGATTCAGCAACACTTTTAATATTTCAAGCTTGAAATGTCAATTTTAAGTTGAACAATTTTACATTGTTTTTGACATAACTTCATTTATTATCGATAACTTTAGTTACATTTTTGACAGTTTGCCATTTATCTTAGTACAGCTGAACCCTTCGCACTTGGTAAACTTTTCTATTACTTTATATTTCCACTGCTCACCAAAACTTGAACAATGCATTAAAAATGTAGTGTCATTAAGGCTTTACGAGCATTGAGCGATAGTATTGAAATGCAGATTTTATTTTTTTATGAGTATGTCATCCAGATGTCTTCCGTCGAGTTGAACACACTGTTCTAAACGGAGCCCTGTCTTTCGAGAATTTTTGAAAAAAAAAAAAATAGTCCAATTATCTCATTCGTCGATAATGCACACCAAACTGTTACCCTGGTGCAATGCAATGGTTTTTGATGTTTCAATCGTGGGTTGTGGGTTCTTGGAGACCATTAACGGCAGTTTTGCTTGTTGACGTGGCCGTTTAATGGAAAATGAACTTTGAACAAAATTGTCGAATTACCTAAGAATCATAACTCTTAAAAAAACTCTCCACAGCGAACATCTGTCACTGGACTACTGCGACATCGTGACTGATAAGTCCATAATTCCAACAGCATAACCCTTCCTCCGCACCGTTTACTACTTTTTAAAATAATCGTATTTTAAAATATAAACTTGCCACCAGACAACCAGTAAAAACGCAGGGCAAAAAAAGAGTTCGTGGACCCGTATATTACAAAAACCTTATCTTTGTCACTTGTTAGGCCCTGAATATGGATCGCTTATATGGGACCCCATTTCCTAACCGTATTCTAACACAATAAAATCTGTACAGGAATAATACCTGCTACTCTGAAATTTCATACTATTATCCGTCAAATTCTTCAGAACTTATTGTGTTGATGCCGACCCTCTTAGAAGGATGTCTAGTACTTTCAATCATTTGCATACATAGATTTATTGCTCATTCATTGGATACAAAGTCAATAAGAATATTAATAATTGCTTCTCTTAATTGATAGTTAAATTACTGTAATGTTATCAAATGTTAGTTATAGTCTAATTTATTTAAATGTATAAAATGTCTGTAAGGAAAAATCCATAGACAAATAGTCAAATCTGGCAGCCGTGACACTACGGCTTATGATGGCTGTTAACTGGGAGAAAGAGAGACAGAGTTTCTGTTTCAAGGACAGACAGAAACTAGAGGGTTAGATTATTATTAAAGTAAAGGTGGAGTTTCTAATTCAAAGACAGTCTCCAGGACGTAGGATTTATATTTCATATGAGAAATAGTTCCTGTTTTAAAGACAGTTTTTTGATTATTAAGAACTAAAAGTAAGAGTTCGTGTATCAAAGCCCGAAACACTATTCGTCGTACCCATATAACAATGGGTCAAAAATAGAAGGAGTTGACGCAGGCTTTATTAGTTAAATAGTTTAATTTACCTTGGTTAAGAAAAATTCAAGTTTAAAAAAAAAACAATCGGACCAATGCCACGCCTATCGCACATGTTCCAAAAAGTAAAAAGAAAGACAGACGGATAGACGCACATCGTTTAATCAACTTCGCTACTTATAAAATATTTGTTTTATAGGGTCAAAGATCAATATAGTAAAAATTTAAGCCAAATGACAAACTTATATAAAAAACGAACTTATATATACTCTTGACACCTGTGGAGAAGGGTATAAAAAAGGATCTTAAGTTAAAAACAATCTGACTTCGAATATCAATTTTAATTATTTCTGGTTAGATCTCAAATTCAAATTGTTTTTATTTTTGTATTACAATGTACAAAATTGTTTTATTAAATAAAAAAAAATATTGAAAATAAAAAAATAATTTAATAAATTTTATAGAAAAAGTGAAAAAAAAACTTGATCTGAACGTTAACGCAAACAAACAAAATTGTCGCATATGGAGTAGTTCCAACCCAGAAATACTGCATAAGAGGTAACTGAATCTATTTCGCGTTACACTGTGGTGCGCAACTTTTCACGCTGTTGTATTGTCGGGCCATACTTCTTTAAACAAAACGGACACTGCGTTACGGTAAGTGGAGAACTTTCTTTCCGGAACTACGCCGAAAGAGAATTCCATTAATCTCTGTCTAATTTTAAAAGGTCAACTGACCTAAGGGCGGGCATTCAGTTTCAATTATCTTTAAGACTATTGAAATTTGTTTAAGGCAATTCAATGGGGTTTCAAATAAAAACGACTTGAATAAATTCCATCTGTTATAAAGAATGTGAATCCAGTTTCTTAAGGTATCAAAATTCATCAGCCTGTAGTTTTTATTATAAATAAGTTGCGTTTAGCGCCATCTTTCGAAATTATAGAGAAAAACCCGAAAAAAATTGTTAATTATTATATTCTGTAAAAGCTTATGGTGTTTTCTTTTCTATAAAAAATTTAAAAAAATGCAATTTGGTGTTCGTTTCTTAAAAATGCTTGGCTCTATAAAAGGGCAGCGTGTTTTATTCTAAAAAAATTCACCCTTGAATGTCATAAGGCATTGGCACTTTACGCCCCGTATTAATCGAAGGTGTTGATAATGACCTGTAAAAAGATGGCTTCTGTTTATATACGGGGTTACCAGATGAAGTTGGGAAAAAATCGTCTCTAATCAGGACAGTAAAATTTTAAGTTTTAAAAGTTATTTTTTCAAAAGAAAGCATTACATTATTAATGCTAGGTGTTCAGTGGCATAAAATTTAAATGAATTCGGTGTTTAAAAATGATTTTTGAAAAAAACGCCATATTAAGAAATCGTAAAAATTTGGTGTTAATAAATCGGCAATCTGGCAAATGTATTTTCTTGTTTACATATTTTATGAGAAACAAACTAAAGAAATTGGAATTTCGTCATTCAATTTGTTCATTTATTTATTTATTTAATATCAAGCTATTAAAAAATTTGGGCTTATGAATATTTTTTTTTTTATATTTTAAAGAACACGCTTTTTGATTTATGTACATGTTTTTTATATATTGAAGAACAAACTTTTTTATCAGCTGTTAAAAACAGGGCGGTCCAATTTTGTGTTTTATTCTCGTCAAAAAAAAATTGCAGTCTTACATGTTCGGCAAGACATTTAATACATGTACCTTTTAAAATGTGGTATTTTATTTCGTAAAAAAATAAACACCATTAGCTTTCAAAAAATATATATTTTACCAAAAGCCATGATGAGTGGTGGTTTTTTGTGTTTTTTTGTATGGGTCAAATCACTGTACCACATTCAGACAAACAGACAGTAGGGCGTATGATTTATATAATTAAGAATCAAATACATACTTGCACTAGAGCGTACGATCAATATTAATGAAAAGATAGATATTTTAATTTTTAAAGATAGAAAGATACACAGAAAAAAATTACGACAAATCAATTGTTATATTGAATACCATATTCGTCAATACAATTAATTTTTTAATTGAAAAGGCACCAACAACCGATTTTGTAAATATAAAAAATACTTTTGTTAATTAAAATTGTTCTCATTCAACAAATATTTTAAACATTGAGTTTGTAACATTAAATAAAATAATTGTTGGCAATCAAATACAATTTTTTATTACAAAATTGTCATATTAATAAAACATATTGTTGCTAATTAATTTTGAAAAATGTATTGCACTTTTAAAAGAAGGAAAGGCATTACAAATGTTGATTTAAATTATTTTTTTATTTAAATATATGAAGGATCTCATTGCAAACAGCTTGAGCAGGGACACACTTAGAAGTGAATGCGCTTGAAGGTTTTAACATGTGCACAAAATGGAATCTTGACACAATCATCAACTATAATTTGAAAACTAAAATAAACAAAACTCCGTTAAAATGTTGATAAGAAGTTTTAAATAAAAGCTTTACTTACCCCAGAGATTGTCTTAGTTTTCAATCATATCGTTAATTCTTTACGAGATTAAATTCAAAAAAATATTGAATTTTTGACAAAAAATTATTTTATTTTTTCAACTGAAACAAATTGTTATTATGACAATTTACAAACAATTTAATTAAGAAAATTGTTAAAATTATTAGAACATTTTAAACATTTTTTATTAATTACATAATAATTCTTGTTATTTTTTTCTGTGTACTTGGGCGTATAATTGATATTAAATACAAGAGGTAGAAATACTGACTGTAGACCGTATGATTAGTATTAGTTAAGATATTTTGATATTTTTTAATTAGGCTTAAGTTCATCAAATTTAATTAATTTTATGAAGAAAGGAATTTTACAACATGAAATTAATTAAAATATATTGATAATTTTTCATTCTTGACTGACCTGAGGATCGAACCCAGACGTTTAAAAACCATAGAACAGTTCAACAAAATAACCACAATACTAATAATTAGTTAAGATATTTAAAAAAAAACTTCTTATTATTTACTTCAAATTCTACGCAGATTTATAGCAAATTTAAAAACTTCTACCAGAAACAAGTCAAAGACATGGAAAATTCCTTGTACTTCGTTAAAAATAAAACTGCGATAGAACAACGGTTTTTTTTAAGAACAAGTACTAAATTTCTTGTTCTACAATTTGATTAAAGCAAATATTAATTATATTCAGTAGCCCTATTTAGATTTATAACGGGCCTTTTGTTTTATTTTAATTTATTCTGCTTGATTTTTTATGGTTAACTTTACAATATCAATTAAATGGTGTGGTACGTTAAGATTATATAATTACAGTTTTTTTCATTTTCTCTATTTTCACTTGTTTTTCGTTCATTTCCTTTTGAAATAAATTAAAACAAGCACATAATTATTTTTGTAAACAAACCCCCCAGTAACGAATTAATCTACAATGTTGCCAAATGTAAAATGAAACCGAAAGAAATCGTGATAAAAATTTTTAATTTAGCCATAGAAATGTTTTAAAAGAAATTCTTCATTAACTAAAGAAATCACTTAAAAAAAATGGTTAAAGATATCAGAAAAAATTTTAAAATTGCTCAAAAAAAAGAAAAAAAATTAAAGTAAAAAAATATATTTAAGTTACAAGAGCCATATTATTTGAACAAGCAACCATAAAATGGTTTACACACAGAAAAAAAATCAAGTTATAAACGTAGAACACAAGGTTGATTTAAAATTTTTCGGTGGTGATTTTGGTTCATACGTTTATCATGGTAATTCAACCTGATTTTATAATAACTTGCGAACAAAAACTTTTTCTTTTAAAATAACCTTTAATTCATGTTAATTTAACATTGCAGTAAAGTTAGAGACAAATGTCATTCATATTGAAATAACAATCCGAATCACGTTGAATGAAAGTTATTTCAAGTTGAATCAACGTAAATTTCATGTAGAATCAAATTGGTTTGAGTGTGTTATAAACAGTGTGAAGAAGCTTCAGAGACAACATATACATTCATCTAAGAATAATTGATTACACTTACCGCTGTAACACACATGCTTCACTTATTTTGTATTCTCCTTTCTTAATAGAATCGCCCGATATGGTTTTCGTCATCATTCTACTTTGAAAACTTGATGTACTATTTAACTAAATAATTTTAATTAAAAGAATACGGGAATTGTCTTCTTTTTATAACATAGTTTAGGAATGAAAATAAAAAACTTAACATACTTAACTATGTATGCATGTTAATTTAACAAGATAAACTTTTGATTTTAATATAAAACAGGTTATTATGAACTCAATATTGAATCCATATTTATTTATATTTTAATATTTTTTTTTATTTATTTTAACAGTGAATAATATTAAATAAGCGTGATTTAGGATTATTTTAATATTTTTAATTTAAAATTAATATGAAATATTGATTAATTTAAATAAAGTGCATACTTTTGCAGAAATTTACTGTGATTCTCAATTAAGATTTTTCCATGTTAATTTTACATTGGTAATTTTTTCTGTGTGTACGCAGTACTATAAAAGAGAAAAATGTTATTGCTATTAACTATTAGCCATAACATTAATGGAGGCAACCACAACATGGTTGTGGGTTTCTTGTTAAGGATTTATTAAACCATTTTAAAATTTACTGCTGCAATAACATGGTTTAAGTAACCATAATATGTTTGAAAATGTTTATATAATCTAGCATTTAAGCTAACCTATAATTTGTACACTTATAAAATTATTACAGTAACTGATTGTGGGTTATTAAATTCGTTTTCCGTACTGTTAAAATTGAATTAAAATACAGTTATTTTACGAATAATTTTATTTTTCAACATTTGTTTTTGTTATTCAAAAAACAAACTACCAAAAAATAATGTTTTTCCGTATTTATTTTGTTATTTAGTTTGATTTTTTTCAGTTAAAATATATTTTTCAAAAGTAAAAACTATTCAATTTTACGGAATATTCTGTTTAATAAATAAAAAAATTAAAAATTAATGTAAAAATCATTTGTTTTAAATGAAATGTAAATGATCCGTTTTTTAAATGAATTTTAAGTTGTTTCAAATGAATTTTTGTTTGAATTTAACTACATAATATTTTGAGTGTACACTAAACTCAGTGTTTAATTTATTCTAGATTAAAAGCTATAAAACCACCACCTTGGGAAATATCGTTAATTATGGAAACTTTATCCTAAAGGGTGGTTAAATCTTAAGGGCCGATGTTGAATGTGAACGACACCTAATTGTCAAGTTTTTTTTCTGCATTTCATTAGACATACCTAATTTTAGACAAAAATTTGAACAATGGAGAGATAAACAATATTATGAAAATGGGCGTTCAAATCAAAATGCATATCGTGCACTTCGTTATTCAGTGATGAGGCACATTTTCACCTCAGTGGATGCTTCAATAAGAAATGCCGCGTTTGTGCGAATGATAATTCAAGAGTTATTGTCGAAAAAACAATGCACCTGTAAATAGTGACAGTTTAGTGCGGTTTATGGGCTAGCGACATCATCGGGCCGTATTTTTTCTAAAATGAGGCTGGTCAGGCAGTAACTGTGGATGGTGTTCGCTATCGTGAGATGATACCGAACTTTTTATGGCCCGCATTGCATGATATGGATGTGGACGATATGTGGTTTCAACAGGACGGTGCCACTTGCCACACAGCTAACGAAGCTAAGTCTCTTTTCCGTGACAAATTCAATGGCCGTGTTATCTCACGTGGTGGCGATGTCAATTGGCCACCAATATCATGTCACTTGACGCCGTTGGACTTCTTTCTTTGGGGTTATTTGAAAGAAAAGGTATACGTCGATAAGCCAGCATCAATTTAAGAGCTAAAGGATGGGATAATTTGGCACATTAACGGCATATAACCTCAATTATGCCTCAGCGTCATCCAAAATTTTGACCATTAAATGGAGGTGTGCCGCCGAGGTCGCGTCAGCCATTTGGCCGATATTGTGTTCCATACATAATTGAACCATACCAATATTATTTTTTTATTTGTGTTTATTCAAAATCAACATCGGCCCTTTAGATCCTATGCAAATGTGTTGCCGAAATAAAAAAAATATTTGAGATATATTAACTTTTTTTTAAATATCTTTAGTTTCTGCTTTTATTTTAGATCATTTCAAAAACATAATAATAATAATAAAATTTTCTCTGCCATAACAAAATTATCACTCTCTAACGAGTTTTTGTACATGTCTTTTGCAATTTTCTTTTTATTAAATTGTCAACTCAGAAATTTTAAAAACTTTATGAAAATCTCAATTCAATTTCATGATGATGATTTCTTGTGCATGTCTTAAACTGGAAATACAATTTATTTCTTTTAAATCATAAATGGAAAGAAATGCAAACATGCAGTTGAACAAATTTAAATTTTGTCAAGATAAAAATCATGTGGATAAAGACAAAAGTTTTACAATTTTTCATATGCTCAGAGTGACAAGATAATACATGGTTAAGTAAATTTAAAGATTTGTTTTTTGTGAAAATATTTAACATTTTTAAGATACAGTGACGGACTAATTTAAAAAGTTTTTTTTTTATTATTTCTGTAAATTTTGGGTTTTTACAACAAGTTGTTACAAAATTGGAAACAAAAAGTCTTTCATTGGTTTCCCAAGTGAATGGTCACCGTGATAATAATAAATCCGCTGTTCCAGGGGATATAGGAGACAAAGTTTAAAAAATATTAATTAGTTTTATTATAAAATTAAGGATTTTCGGTACTAAAAGATATTGGGGATATTTGGGAGGCAAGCGTAATTATGAGTCCAATCGTAAATTTTAGGTAAAATTTTAAGGGCCGATGTTGATTTTAAATAAAACACAAATTATTTAGCTTTTGCCACTGCTATTTAAATTTTAAATTTTTTTCCAATAGCCAATGTTCTGTTTTTCGTTTGTGCAAAAAAGCAAATGTCCTATTTTGTATATTTTTACTTTTTGACAATTGATTTTTTACCAGCCAGCGACAAAAATGGACAACCACCTAAAACGCAAAAGCTAAAAAAAAATATTTCGCCTTTTGCTTTTTTACTTTTCCCTAAAAGAAGAGCTTGTTCAAAAAGACAAACAAAAAAAAATCTAAAATTCAAAGAACAAAAATTCTTCTCAGGCTGGTTATAACAAAAAGCCGATTCAATAAAATGAAAAGCAGCTGAAGTGTGTGCGGGGCTGCCAGATAAATTTGTGAGAAAATCGTCAGTTTCCTGAGAAAAAATAAAAAAAATCGTCTTTATCGTTTCGAAAAATCGTCAAAAAAAATCGGGTAACTTCGAATTTAGTATTTTTATTAAAAAATTTTTGTTCCATTTTTATAAAAAAAAAATTCAAAAAAACCAAAATTATTTTTTACTACAGGGAGTCTCATGAAGAGCGTATTTGATCGTCGATGACAGCATTTTTTTTAATCGTAGAAGATTCCTTACACCGGAAAACTGTATTACGAGTGAGATTCTTCCATAGCACAGCGAAAGGCGGTTCATCAATCGTTGTGGGAAACGTTGAAGACGTGGGCAAAGATAATCTAACGAGACTGTCATGTCAAGAATCATATGAGCCTCACGTAGATATTCTCTTACAATTCGAGAAATGCTTCCGTATAATTGCTAAAAATTTGATTTATACAGAGAGCCGTTCATTCGATGATGGTTTAACGAAAGATAAACAAAGTGTTACATTGTTGTTTTTATTTTCAATATATATTTTATTGATAAATGTAACATGGTAAATACACAATAATTTTTTTTGTTGTTTTTATACTCTGAAAATTATCAAAGATTTTTTAAGACTTGCATATTACAGCCGTACATAAACAAAAGCGGCACGCCTTTTCTACTTTTTGAATAGAGCGGCCTGAACGCTTTGCAATTGGAAAACCCCATTTTCACAGCTCGTTTAGTAGTGAAGTTTGCTGCTATTGTTAATTTAAATGGCAATTTAGATATTTTTTGGTCAATCTTGCATTTTTATCTGTATAATTTGTGGGTTTTATTAAACAAGAAAGCTTTCACTACTGTTCGTGACACAACGTTGACGCTCTTGCTTTGGTATGGCATATCAGCGTAAAAGCTAAGCGAAAGAAAACGATCCGCCTTCCGTTCTTGTTAAGATACTGCTGTTAAACTTTACAAGAATTAAAAACGAAATTGTCAGGAAATGTAATGTCTTATTCAGACTTTGGAGACTGAAAAAATCGTCACTTTTTAGGAAAAAATCAGCAAATTGGCACTTTGCTAATTTCGGAACAAAAAATCGTCAAAATGTTGATAAATCTTCAAATCTGGCAGCATTGAGTGTGTGCTAAAAGCAGTGTGAGCAGAGCTATTAGCTCTGCAAAAAGGCAGATTACACACAGAAAAAATGTTTGCAAAAAATTATTCAATTAAATAAATAATTGGTGTACATTAATTATTCAATTAATTTTTTGTTGGCTGCAATTAATTTTTTTAATCAAAACCCATAAAATTAAATGTTTGTGTATATGTGGTGTATTTTTTAGTTTATGCAATTAATTTTTAATTGACTAAATTTGTGTCCCAAGACTCAAAAATACAAATCCGTTTATTGATATGATCAATTCTTTTGCAGGGGCAAAATTAGTTAAATATTTAATTGTCTGAACGAATTGTTTAATAAAAGTTGATTTTCTATTTTTTCTGTGCAACGATAAAATACTGATCAGTGCACAAGCAACATGGTTTTTATACCGTTTTATAGAGCTGCACCATCCTACGATATCCGAGTACTAGTTAAAGCTAAATATAATAAAGAAGTACCAAGATCTTCCCATATGATCAGAAAAATTGTAATGGACTATGGGGATAAAATTCGCAAACAAGTGGTTGAAGATTTATCCAAACGAAAAGCTAATAATAGTGCATTCTGTTTGACGTTTGCCGAGTAAACGTCTGTTAAGAATCAACGATATATGAACATAAACGTTCATGGAAATGACCGCTTTTGGAATTTGGGTCTTGTGAGAGTACATGGTTCGATGCCAGCTGATAAATGTATAACGCTGTTGCAAAATAAGTTAAACGAGTTCAAACTAACTTCAGACAACATTGTTTCAATTACGACTGATGGTGCTTCGGTGATGGCGAAAGTAGGTTCGTTGATTAATGCTTAACATCAATTGTGTTTAGCACACGGTATTCAGCTAGCAGTCATTAATGTTTTATATCGTAAAAAAGACATGAGCGATATTCATATAGAGGAAGTAAGTATTGTGAATGAAACAGAAACCGATTTAGAAAGTGAAGAAGGAATTTCCGAAGAAGATGATGTGGGCTTTGAAGTAATTAATGCGGTACCCTCTTTTATTGATGTTCAACATGAAGGAATAAGTCCTTTAATAACAAAAATTAGAAAAATTGTTGTATTTTTTCGCAGATCCCCTACAAAGAATGACAATTTACAGAAGCATATTAAGGAAGAATTTAACAAAGAGCTGTCATTGATCATCGATTCAAGAACCAGATGGAATAGTCTTTGTGCAATGCTAATGAGATTCTGCGACGTTGAAATTGCAATAAGAAAATGTTTAATCGACATTAAATCTGAGTTAAGTTTCAGCGAAAATTAAGTTGTTTTACTTAAAAGAAAGAAAAAAACTTAAAGAATCTCTAATTATACGTATTAAAGAAAGGAGAAACATTTGTTCAGATATTTTGCACCATCTCCATTATCCAAATGTAATTATGTAAGAATAAGGAAGAACGATGATTATTATGAAATATTTAATGAAACAACAAAACCATTGATAATAAAAAAAAAATAGTTGAATTAATTGAACGGTTTACGTTAAATGAAGAGTCCGAAACTGAAATTTCAGATTCAGAAGCATGTACTTCAGAACTCCGTCAACATCAGCATCGCCAGCGTTAACAATGAAAGAAAAGTTGCAACTTACAATTCAGCAGAAGATGAATAAATCGAATTTGGAAAGTACTCAGCCAAAATCACCTAAAGCTTAAGATTTAGCGAATATTATTAAAAGGAAAATGGAATTTTTCCAAGAACAGAACATCCGAGGTAAATATTTAGAGAAAGCATTTCAAATGTTGTTGACTGTTCGACCGAAAAGTGTCGAATCGGACCGCGCGTTTTTAACAGCCGGTCTGATCTGCACCAAGCTAAGGTCGAGCTTAAATGATAACACGTTGGACACAATGTGTTTTTTAAGGCAGCATTTTAATCAAAAACAAGAGTTGAAATGAAGTATTAATTTTTTTGCAATTTACGTTTATACTTTTTTTATATATTATAATGTTATGAATTAATAAAATAAAAGAATGATTTAATCAAATAACTGAATGAATTTTATAAAACAAAATTTTATAAGTAACTAGCATTTAACCCGCAACTTCGTTAGCGTCTTCTTTTTCTTCGTAGCTGTATCTGTATGCCAAAGTTTATTTTCTCATTCACTCAAGACCTTGCATGTTTAATTTTATCTTTCTAGGTCCGATACTAACCGAACTTCAAGAAGTACCTGTTAATAAATAAAAAATTACCAAAAAGTTCCCCTTATAGATTCTTATCCACTCAGGACACTGCATCTTGAATTTTATGTTTCTAGGTCAAATACTAACGGATATTCAAAAAGTACCAGTTAATGAACAAAAAAGTACCAACAACTTCCCCTTATAGATTATTATCCACTCAGGACACTGCATCTTGAATTTTATGTTTCTAGGTCCAATACTAACGGATATTCAAAAAGTACCAGTTAAAGAACAAAAAAGTACCAAAAACTTCCCCTTATAGTTTCTTATCCACTCAGGACACTGCATCTTGAATTTTATGTTTCTAAGTCCAATACTAACGGATATTCAAAAAGTAACAGTTAATGAACAAAAAAGTACCAACAACTTCCCCTTATAGATTCTTATCCACTCAGGACACTGCATCTTGAATTTTATGTTTCTTGGTCCAATACTAACGGAAATTCAAAAAGTACCAGTTAAAGAACAAAAAAGTACAAAAAACTTCCCCTTGTAGATTCTTATTTTTTGTTTTATGTTTCTAGGTCCAATACTAACGGATATTCAAAAAGTACCAGTTAATGAACAAAAAACTTTCCCTTATAGATTCTTATCCACTCAGGACTTTACATGTTGACTTTTATGTTTCTAGATCCAAAATTAACAATAATTAAAAAATACCAGTTGTAGAACCAAAAAGCTAAACAAAAATATCAAATTTCCCGTATTTCCTGTTTTGGTACTATTTTTTCCCCCCATTAAAGTATCAAAAATTTCAGTATTGTAGTGGGAGCCCATAATTTAGTACGAATATGTCAAAGAATGGAGGAAAATGTTTTGTAAAAAAAGTACAAAAAATAGTTACGATTTTCACCCTATAATTTTTCGAATTTCGAAAAAGTACCAAATTCGTATTTGTATTTTTTTAATAAGTTTCGAATGTGGTATAAACTTTGGTTCAATGTTTATTGGTTCAAAAGATAGATGGGGTGTCAAAAAAGTACCAAAATTGAGGTTTTACCCGTTTACTCCCTAAAAGGGCCGAATTTCAAAAAAGTACCAGACACCTGTCCGCTAATTTTTCTAAATACCAACGATAAGTATTACATTTTTTTGTATCTCTTTTAGTTTTGGAAATAAAGGTTACCGTATTTTCCCGTTTTTACCAATTTTTACCCCCTAAACATTTGAATTTCCAAAAATCCCGTCTAAGTGGATCGATTTGGAGCGTGACCAATCTCTGGTCCAAATTTCAAGTTATTAGCTTCAAGCGTTTAGGCTGTGCGATGATGAATCCGTCAGTGAGTGAGTCAGTCAGTAACGTTACAATTTTATATATATATGGGGGATTCACAAGGTGTGCTATCAAGTCATATCGTCATAATGTGCTAAATCATATTTTACAATTGTTTAAAATAAATGTTTTTGTGTTTCAAGCAAAATAATAAAATAGTGCTGTGTTCATTGATTCGTCATAACTGTACAGTAGAAATCTTAATTGTAAGCGGTAGCGCATAGCAGTCATATGTATTTCTTGTAATTATTTTAAGATATATGACTTTACAACTTTATGACTAACTTGTGAATCCCACAATAGATATTTTTGATTAAAATATCAACTAACTAAAATACTCTCAAAATTACCGGTAAATTATCGGTTTACCGGGTTTTTCCACACAAATTACCGAATTACCGGTAATTGAAAAAGTCGGTAAATTTGCAAGTCCTAAATGGCACATATTACTAGTAGCTGCGGCAGACATATACCGGTATTAATGTCTAAAAGTCAAAAAAATTTAACTCGTCACAGACTTAACTTTTCATTTTCCTTCAACGCACACAGAAGACAAAGAAAAATTAAAAAAAAAAAAATCCATAAACAGAATTCAAAAATGTTTACGCAAAAAAAAAAGTTTGACTCCTACAATGTAAATTTCGTGCTGGTACATCCAGATTTAATTATATGTCCCATACAAACCGTCAACTTTAAACTTTTTTAGACGAAAATATCTCATATAGATATAGATATCTAGATAATATTCAGCATAAAATTTCTTGCGCAAATATCTTCCTCATAATATTATTTTGTTTTGGCAGGGCCATTTGGTAAAAATCACTTTTGATGATTTAAAAATGATCTGTCACTTCAACGTTTGCAAAAAGATTCAGTCATACGTTCAAATAACGAAAAAGGTGTTATTCACAACACCACAAACTCAAAGATAATTGTTGTGTGTCTATACAAATTAAGGCTGACTGCTAAATAAGCCAACCCAAATGGAATTTCTAAAAGATGAATTTAGTCACACTGATGAATTGTTTTTAAAAGTTTGTTAGAAAAAACTCCTTATTTAAGGAAATCTTATTTCTTGCTTAAAGCTTAATATGTCGTAGTTGCTGCTGAATTGTAAAATTCATTTAAAATTTAAATAAATTCCAACCGGATATGCACGTACATTTTTCTTAACAAAACATTTAGTTTGTATTTCCTGAAATAAGTTCTTTTGAACACACAATACCCACACAATTGTGATATTAAAAAAAAATCAAAAGAAAAAGGCAACAGTAAACAAAAGTATAAAAAACAAAAGACGTGATAGATTTTTCAACTACTCAGAATTTTCTTTAAAAATTTTTTTGCAAAAGTAAATTTAAATGGATTCAGCAAAATATACAAAACTTTAAATTTAAATTCAAAATAATTTAAAAAAAAATTAAATTGCCAAACTCCTTTAATTAATGGAAGCCATCATTATAATTGCAATTAATTAAACGTACAAGAAAAAAAATCCCACATTTCTTAACTTCTTTCTTTCAGCCCAACAATGAACCCTCAAAATTAAAGAGCCAAGTTTCTTCAAAGTATAAATTATGGCGCTTTAACTTCTTTTTCCGAATTCCTTTTACACTAGTCTTGTGTACACACAAAAAAGTTATTGCCATTGCAACCATCAAGTTCTTAACAGCCTGACCAATAACTTCACAAGATGTCTTTACAAGTTTCAAAAGTTTGCAATTTTCTTTAAGCCTTTAATGCTGAAAAGAACGAAATGAAAATAATATTTCTTACACGTCATAAAAAACGTGTTAATATTGTTAAATGTATGAACATGAAATCCAGCAAACAAAAACAAAACGTAATCAGTCGTAAATAAAGTCACAAAGAAAAAAACAAGAAAAATAAGTCGAATTTAAAAACAGTTTGCTGAATTTAATTGGCTGAGTGCTACAAAAAAAAAACATGTATGAAAAACTATAAATCTTTCACAAACACGATCTGGCATTAAGCAACAAAAAAGACTACTGACTGCCCACATGATGAACTGACCACATGATGGAATAAAATGCATTTCTACAATGAATTTAGTTTAATTGATATTCTAAGGTTTCAATGGTCAGTTTATAATAAGGAACCGCTTGGACTTAGCTCTTTAGTCTAGATTATATTCTTTTTTATTTTACCCCACCCCATAATTTTCGGAAGATATTGATTTCTTTTTCCATTCATTTTGAAGATAGGTTTAGATGTTGTGCGTCACTGACCCTAGCCATTATCAATGATATACGATACGATGAGATTGGACTTCAATTGGCGATTCTATATACAGTGCCAGCTCGCTAATTCGAATTAATGATTGCAGACCCTGATTCAGATTACCGAGATATTCGGATGTGCTGTAATTATGTATTATAATTTACTATATCCGAAAATAAAACACAGACCAAGAATGAAAAAATTAAGTTTTGTATTGTAAAAAAATAATTTGGATCAAACCAAGGCGAATTTAAACAAGGTGACCTCATCTTGCCACGTAAGCAACAGCTGATAACTAACCCTGTGTAAAAATGGTATACCGTTCTTGTGGTTCTGGGGAATCTTTACTAAATTCTATAATTGTCGATTAAAATTATGAAATTTAAAATTTTTTTACGTTATTACATTTCAAAGCACAGAATTTTATATTAAAAACCAAATGAAATATTTGTTTGAATATTTGACACAACGTTAAAATATTTTAAAGTGTTGTAAACATTTTCAAAATAAGACCACCTTGTCTGAATTCGCCTTGTATTAAACGTATTTTCAAACAAAATTTCAAATGTTTACTAATTTTTCTGAAAATTTATTTCAAGATCGATTTAGTTTTTAATGAATACGGCAGTAAAGCTCTTTTTAAATGTTATGTTTTTTTAACATACATAATTTGTAATGTAGGGTTGCTTCTCTCTCCTGCAGTGCACATGTTCCCACGAAGTATTGTCAGATTTAATTATCCAGCTAAGAATTTCCTCTTCAGAAATTCACACGTCATTGTTGCGGTAAAATTAGTTGCAAATTTTCAAAGTTTGCACAGAAAATCGGTTCTTTTTTTTTTTTTTTTTTTATTTATTTAAAATTTGACTTCCTTAAGCTAAAGTTATCACACAATTTACAGAGTTTTAGTTATTTAATAACTTTTCTTCTAAAAAATTATTATACATATATTTAAATTTAAAGTTTAGATTTTAATTTCAAAAAATAATTTTTCAAAGGAAAATTAATAACAAAAACCTCTGATATATTTAATTACAAGTATTACTCTACTATAAATTCTTCTTTACATACGTAAATATATTTTATAGAGTATGGATAAATAATAAAGCGCTTACTAAAGTAAAAAAGTACAAGTAAACAAATAATAAAAAATAAAAAAAAAAAAAAAATTAATTAGATAGACTTGAAATTAGTGGGTTATTGGATTGTTCACATAATAGTCTAAAGCGTTCTGTCATGATGCGTATTTTATCGCGAATCATGTTAATATTGTTTTCGTTATGGAGATCGTTAGTGGAGAAATGCCAGGGTAAATTCAACATCATTTTAAGTAATTTGTTTTGACAAATTTGCAATTTTTTAATGTGGGATTTTGCACATACCCCCCAAACAGGACAAGCATACAGAATAATGGATTGGAAAACTACTTTAGCTAATATTATTTTATTCTCGCGACTTAAAAAAGATTTTCGCCCTATTAGCGCATATAACATTTTCTTTGCTAAGTTAAATTTTTCTATTTGCTTTTGAATATGCAAGTCAAAAATTAATTTTCTGTCGAAGAAAACTCCTCAATATTTTACATTGTTGCTCCACTGCACTGCAGAGCCATTGATTTTCAATTGGTTTGTGGGATAAAAATGAGAATTTCTTCTACGACTAAAGAAAACTGCTTGCGTTTTACTTTCGTTAATTTTGATTTTCCATGTATGCAAATAATCAGCAAGTCGGTATAACGCAGGTTGTAAATTATCTACAATATTTTGACCAAATGTATGTGATGAAAATAGACATGTGTCGTCAGCATAGGCTGCACATTCAACTGCATTAAATTGTGGCATATCAGAGCAATATAAGTTAAAAAGTAATGGTCCCAAAACTGAGCCTTGGGGGACTCCTGCCGGTATTTCTGTAATATCAGAATATGTATCATTTAGATTTACACAAAAATATCTATTTTTTAAAAACGATTCTATGGTTTTTATAAGATAAAGTGGAATGTTGTATTGAATCATTTTGTATAACAGGCCATTATGCCAAACGGTATCGAAGGCTTTTTCGATATCAAGTGTGACTACAACTGTAGATTATCCATTTTCGAACCCTGTACTTATATGTTTGTATATACGTTTAATCTGGTGAACAGTACTGTGAAATGGTATAAATCCAAACTGTGTAAGTGGTAAAATATTATTTTGTTCAATAAACATAAAAAGTCTTGTTTTAAGGACTTTTTCCAAAATTTTGCTAAGGCTACTTAGTAGACTAATTGGACGATAGCTTTTTAGGGAGTTAGGAAGTTTGTTTGGTTTTAAAATTGGCACTACTTTAGCCATTTTCCAGGCTTTTGGAAAATATTGTAGTTTTAAACAACTGTTTATAATAAAGCAGATATAGACAATGGCTGAAATTGGCAATTGCTTTAGCATTATATTTTTGATCCCGTCTAACACGGAGGCTTTCATAGGGTTTAATTCTTTTATAATTGTTGAAATTTCATTAACGTCCGCGTATTCGCTTGGATCAAAGCTTACATCCAGTGAGGAAAAACGCTGGTTTATATTATCAACTAATGAAATATGTGATGGATTGCCTAAATTGCTTGAAACTAAGTGATTTTCAAAAAAGGTTGCAGCCAGTTGGTTGGATTTTTCTTCATCGGTATAAAATGTTGTAGAGTTTTCCCTAAGAGGTGGCATAAACAACTTCCTTTTCCTTAAGCACTTTGCTATATTCCAAAAAGGTTTAGATGCCTTATCTAAATTATTAATCTTAGTATTCCACATTCTATTTCGAAGCCTAGTAATTTCACTATGTATTATCCTGTTATAACTTTCCATTATTTTGAGATCAGTTATATTTCGATATCTCATCCACTGCCTACGAAAATAATTTCTATGGTTTAGTAATTGACTAATAAATTGTGGTAGACTATTTCTATTAAAATCAATGTTTATTTTCGGCGTTGCAGTGGCTGAGGCATCTTTAACGCATTTTGTTAAATAATCTACATTTACATCTACAGTTTCTTTTCTAGTTACATTACTTATATCACGAGGTAAGTGGGAAATCGAAAAATCGGTTCTTAAAATTTTAAAAAAGCAGAAAAATGAAATAAATAAAAATTCGGTTTAGCGAACTTGCAATCAATGCGAACTATAGAGTATGTAATACGTCATAAATTCAATTCGGATTACTGGATAATTCGTATTACACACCTTCGGATTAGCGAGCTGGCACTGTATGTGTATTAAACAGAAATGGCAGCATTTTAGGGCGTGGTAAAAAATTTTGTTAGCTCTTGAAACTTAATAAATATGACTTTTATTCTATGAAGTTGCTTGTTGATTTTTCTTTGGTTTTTGTCTTGGGTTCTACCTGTTTTAAGGTTATATGTATGTGAAAAAGAAAAAAGGGGCTCAATTTTGAGGCGTGACATAAAAGTGAGTATAACAAAAGCTAGACATACTTAGTTTTACAAGGACTTTCCTGGCACGTTTAAAAAAAATTTACATTTGGGGGAAGGATCCGAGATGGCATAAGTGGCGCCCAGAGTTTGAAGTCGGATTGAAAATTCAACAAAGGCAAAAATGAAGCCATGAACATGAACAACGATATGTGATATGGTAAGATCGGACTTTAAATGGCAGCGCTAAATATAAAAAAACAAAAGTGCTGTATTTTGGGGCGTGGCAAAAAAACATATTTTCCTGTTTTAGAAACTTCATTGACATATCCCAGTAAAAAAAATTTGGGGTTTTTTAAGCACTTAAGAGAAAAAGCGCATAATCCAGCGCTTCAATAAGAGAGCTTTTATATACCAGTAAATGATAAGAATAAAATATAGGAAAAAACTGCTATTTTAGTTTTAAAGCGAAAAAAAAATTAAAATATATAATGGTTTACGAAAAACATTGAAACAACGCATTTAAGCAATTAAAAGCAAAACATCAATGAATACGGAAATAAAGTTATCCCTTAAAAAAGCGCTTTAGGAGTGCATGGTTTGCATGTTAAAAAAAGCGCTGATTGTCAAAAGTAAATAGTCCTCCAAACCTGGAACACTCCATACAAAAATCAGGCATCTTATCAGCAGGTTTGAAGCGATTTGAGGTATGCATTCATACATAACACCTGCTCCTTTTGGAGCACATTTTTTACTGGGATCTTTCATTCCAGGGGGTCACTGCCACATTTTTTTTTCTTCGACCCACCCTAATGTACAATTGCACAGTGCATGCCTTATCTTTCCTAGCTCTTCAGAATCCTCGTATAGCCTGCAGAAGTACGGTAAAGTATTGTCCCATCTGCTCGTAGAAGCCCTAATAGAACATTGACCCATCATGATCCCTCCAGGACCGGTTAACGGCATCGCAGAATATATTCCGTATTGCCTCATAGGGGTACTTTTCGCCCCCCGTCCCATTCCCATAAGCCAAGATTCGAACCCTCTCTTGCGAGTTCGTCCGCCACCTTATTACTATCCACCTTGTAATGTCCGGATATACAACACAGCCTTACCGTGCATACCTCAATGATCTCTTTCAGAGCATTCCTACACTGTGTGGCGAGGTACGATCGCTCCGCATAATTTGTCAATGCTCTGAGCGCGGCCTGACTATCGACATAAATTGTCACCACAAATCCCCCTACGATGTGCTAAAGTATAACCTACGCTGTCCTCCAGATCGCTTGGAGCTCAGCCAGCACTCATCCGGCAGTCTGAATGACCTTTTCATGTCGGTGCCAGCAATGAAAACACCGGCATCATTGCCAGTTTCCATCTTGGTCGCTATAGTCTTAACAAATAGCTTATCCTACAGGGTAGGCTATCGTTTATTCTCAAGTCCAGAATATACTTTATTTTATAGTCTGGAGTAAAGTATATTCTTTTGTCTTGGCTGTAGCTTGTGATTTCGTTTATTGTATTTTTTAGACCAAAGTTTATCAAATAGTCAAGAACAGTGAAGGGCACTTTTGCAAATCCCATGTACGCGTGCATAGGAATAAAAATGCTGCTTGTGTGACATCGATACATGAACACTATAAACTTCTTCGTGTGGTCTGTGACAATGTACGTTCGGCTGTTGCTTTGTTGTCATTTCGGCAAAGTTATTCAAATCACTTGCAGGTCAGCACTTGTTGATGAGCGTCATTAGTTTTCTGCTACTTCCCACACAAGCATAATTGTGATAGTATATGTGTTGTCCTTCACTGGTCCAGACTATAGCTCAGTCTGCATTCTAGACTATAATTTGTAATATAGTAGAGACAATAACTTATAGTAGCCTAGGCCATAGTTTACATAGCTTTTTCAATAATCTACACGCAGAGAAAAAATATGGTTGGGCATGGTTAGGGAAACAACACTATGTTTTATATAACAATATATTCTTGTCGTACACAAATATTTGTTACTTTTCTTTAATATTAACAATATTATAGTTACTGTAAACATATCAACGTTTATCGCAATTATAAATGTGAGTATTGTTGAACGAAAAATAATTATTTTTCTAACAACTAAATTATTATTATATTAGTCACAACCATATTATATTAGTCACAACCATATAATGATATTTAATAGCCATAACATGATAACTTTCTATACATTTATCATATTATGTTTAAGATGCAATCAAACCATTTTTACTCTAATAATATTATGTAAGCGCCATTTGTAAAATAATTTTGTATCGTTATTTTTTTTGTATCGTTAATTTTATATGTGAGCGGTTAAACAATTTAAAGATAAATTCCCATAAAAAAATAAGCTTAAAGAATTTAAAAAAACTAAAATATTAGCGGAGTTCATTCAGTTTAGTGATTTAATAGTGCAAATGGAAATTATCGTTGTTTTTTTTTTGTAAAATCCAACAACAAAACACATAGAGATTTCGTTATATTTTTTATTTTTATGACAATTATGAAAGGTGCTCCATCATAATATGATTGCTTTTAAATTTATAATGATTAGCATGATAATAATATGATTACTTCTTAGCTTATTATGATTACATGACAATAATATGAATAATTTCTTAGCTTGTTATCATTAACATGATAATAATATGATTGCTTCTTAACTTATTATGATTAACATAACAATAATTTAATTACTTCTTGACTTAGTATGATTAACAGAATAATAATATGATTAATGGAAAATTATTATGATGTAATATTACGAGTATATTTAGTCATAATAGGTTTCAATAATAATCATAATATGGTGACTACAATCATTGAATCTTATCATAATATGTTGCTCTTAGAATATGTTTACCACAACCATGTTTTTTCTCTGCGTGTACTCATATTCAAAATAAAGTACACTTTAAATAAAAACCGGCTTTAAATGCATGTGAACAGCATTGTTTTAAAGTATACTTTAAAAAAAGTCGACTTTATTTTTGACTATGAATATGGGCCATAGTCTTTCTTAAATGCCGTGTTAAAAATATAATTTATTTTGTATTATATGAAATTAAGGTTAAAGTACTACAACAAAGTATAACCCCCATATGCATAAGCGATTATTAAATTTAACTAACGTTTATTAAGGAGAATTTTTATACAAAATTTGCCTTTTAAGCCTTTATGAAATTTCAAACCAGTTTTATGAATACAGGCGTAAAACTTTTGCTACAACGTTTATTATAAATTAATTAAATAGAATATCTTAATTTTTTTTTATTATTTTATATTTAAATTCATTACACATCTGCGTTAAACCCATGTCTTGTTATGGCCATTATATATTTTACAAATATTTGTGTTTTTAATTTTCATTTAACTGCTCTTCATTATTATTTCATTATTTTTTTTTTTTTTGTATTTTTGGTTTATTTTCGCTCTCTTTGCGTTGTTTTTATGTGGTGAATTGCGTTAACATTCCATATTTCTCAATTATTTAATATGCGATTATGAATTTAACAGGCATTTAACTTAAAATACGAATTGCACACTGACACTCATTTATACGTATGCCAAACTACGCAATGGCATATCCAGCAAGCATTTGTGTTCGAGGCAGTTCAGATAGAGAGATTTTTTTTGAGCACCTGCCTTACGGCCTAATCTAATGCTGATCTTACCACTGGGTAACACACAATATGCTTAGCGATTGTTTCTGTAGATAAGCGGTTTAATTCTGCCGAATTAAAGGGTGGTTAAATTTTAAGGCCAGATGTTGATTTTAAATAAAACATTATTGTCATTTCTTTTTATTATGCTAATGGTCGCGGCGACCTCGGCGGCACACCTCCATCCGATGGTCCACATTTTCGATGACGCTGAGCCATAATTGAGGTTCTGTGCTGTTAATGTGCCGAATATTCTCATCCTTTACCTCTTGAATTATTGCTGGCTAATCGACGTACACCTTTTCTTTCATATAACCCCACAGAAAGAAGTTTAAAGGTGTCACCTCACTTGATCTTGGCGGCCAATTGACCTCCCCACCATGTGAGATAACACGGCCATTGAATTTGTCGCGTTAAAGAGTTATTGTTTCGTTAGCTGTGTTGCAAGTGGCACCGTCCTTTTGAAACCACATATCGTCCACATCCATATCTTCCAATTCGGGCCATAAGAAGTTCGTTATCATCTCACGATAGCGAACACCATTCACAGTAACTGCCTGACTGACCGGCCTCATTTTGGAAAAATACGGCCGGATGATGCCGCCAGCCCATAAACCGCACCAAACAGTCTTTCTTTATCGGTGCATTGGTTTTTCGACAATCACTCTTATTTAAGAATCCACTGAGGTGGAAATGTGCCTCATCACTGAATAACGAAGTGAACGATAAGCATTTTGATTTGAACGCCCATTTTCATAATAAGCCTGAATAGCTTTAACGCTTTGCTCGATTGTGTATCTTTCCATGGTTTGAATTGACTTAGTCTGAATTTGAGAAATGTAAAATGAAATGCAAAAAAAAACTTGACGTAAGGTGTGGCTCACATTCAACATTATACAGTCGCCCCTTGCTAAGGAGCTAGAGAAAAGCTTCTTCCCCAATAATTTGTCGTGATAATTTTAGCAATGCTAAGTATTTAATTTCACCCCATGCCTAGTGCTTCTGCTTCTACCAGTCGTTTCCACGTTTAAGCCTATCTTCCTCTTTTGCGACAACAATTGAAGATTCTAATCAACAGCTGACTTTGGACTTCCTTAAAGACTGACCAATCTCCATCCATTGCGGCGTTGGATTTCTGAGGCTTGTGATTCCTGGCGAGAGGCCGACTATAGAACTGCGTTGGTTATGGTGTTCGACCAGATGATGTGCAAAAATTTTTCATAAGCAGTGGGTGATTAAGGCCAACAGAGCTTTGAATTTATTGTAGGCAGCGTTAGAGCAGTGTACTTGAATGTTTAAAATTATCTTCTAATTGTTTGCTGGGAGTGTGTGTGTGTGTGTGACTGTCAAAGTAGAATAATGAACGAATAAGTGAAACAGCTTAAAATTATGTTTGACTTTAATATTTCCATACACAGTATATTAACACACATACAGTATAATCTCCGACAACGGACACTTACTTTAAATGGACACCAGCTTTCGATGTACAATGTTGCCTGGTTCCGGCGACGTTCTCTAAGGAAAGCATTATTTTTATATTTAAGAGGACAACGCATTCTGGGTCCAACCATGAGAACATTTACACATACTTTCATTCGACGGACAGTGCTGCCTTGTCCCGTCAGCGGTCTCTATGTAAAGAATCGTTTTCTTTTGAGACGTCATCGCTATGAACCGTTACATGTTAATTTTCCCTACGGAGTTCTGTCATAAGAGATTGTACTGCACATAATTTTGTATAGATGTTATAATTAAAATAGTTTTTGTGTATTTTTTTTTTATGTGAGTTAAATTAAATACACCAAACATAATGTTAAGTGGTTTAAATATTCAAACAAGTATGTGCATATCGCCTGTTTACTGTAATTGCATGAATAAGAATAAAGCAGTATTATTTTCAGTTCAGTTTGACAATTAAAAACATTGCTAAAATTACAACAGTTTTATTAAATAATTCAATAGGTTATATTTAAAAGAGAATAAAAATTTATTAAAAGTCATATATATTTATAGACACATTTAAATGGTTTGCAAGAGGGTTAATTAAAAAATAATATGAAAAACACAATAAAGGAAAATATTTGGGTTAAAAGAAATTTTATTGGTGTTAAGCTTTATGGTTATATTAAAGTGTCTGTTTAAGTTGTTGACAGTTTTATTTTAAAAATTAAAAAAAATAACAAATATACATTTGTTGCTAGAATTGCGACGGTGAATGTCAAAATGACTTTATAATAAAAAATGCAAATAAGCAAAACAAAGACGTCAAATACCAAACATCAAAACACGAAAAAAAAATATTTATGTTGTGTTTTTGTTGAGCTAAGTCCACTTTTTAGGTACATTCTGGTCTCTAGCGTAATGTTAATTCCAGTTCCACAAATAAAACGCCTAATTGAAAAAAAATTCGCCAAAACATAGAAATTAAGCCATGAAAATTCAGCTCTGTGCTACGAACAAAGCGGAATACAAAATAAAGGAGTAAACAGAAAAAAAATAAACCAGTAAGAAAAAAAAAATATCATAAAATTTTCTGAAAACTTTTTTAAAAAGCTATAAAGGGTGGTCCACCCATAATGCACGATGCTAATTGTAACGTCAAGTTTTTTGCCCAACTTAATTTGATATTTCTTTGTTTCAGTGTTTGACAAATTCAACCATGGAGAAGAACACAATTGAGTAGCGCGTTAAGACTGTTCAAAATGTATTTCGTGCTCTTCGTGATTTTTTGGTCAGCATAATCGACTAAATGTGTCGAGAGAATTGTACGCATATTTAAGGAAGCCTTTGTATGCGGTTTATGGGTTGGTGGCGTTATCGGGCAGTACTTCTTTGAAAATTAGGTCGGCCAAGCAGTTATCGTGAATAAAGTGCACTATCTTGAGATGTGAACGAACCTCTTGTAGCCGGTAATTGAGGATATGGACCTGGACGATATGTTGATCAAACAGGATGGTGCCACAGCCTACAAAACAATGGTTATTTTGTGTGTTAATTGGCCGTAACGATCATGTGATTAGATATCGTTGGACTTCTTTCTTTGGGATTTTTAAAAGAAAGAGCGTACGTCAATATGCCAAGAACAATTCAAGACCTAAAGGTTGAGACAATACGGCGCATTAACGACCTTGAACCTCAATTATAGCTCTAAGTCATTGAAACTATGGACCATCGGATAGACGTTTGCCACCGAAGCCGTGGCACACTGAAAGAATTTTATTGACAAAATCAATGGATTTTGACATTAAACCAATGAAAAATTACATTAAAAGTCAACATATTTAACCCTTCATTGGATTAATGAAGATTGTTACATAAGCCCCCCCGTTTATGAAATGTTTGATAAAATCGCTGAAAATTTTGCATTATTTTAATGTCAGAAAATGTTATTCATACTGTCATCACATTAATGTAACATTTCATTAACATTAAAGAGTCAAAAGTTTAAAGAATTTTTTTCATTATCTTTATATGTGGAAATATTTTTATATTTGAATGAAATTCACAGAAAAAATTCTTAGTAGTTTTTTATCAATTAAAAAAATGATTTAAAAAGTATTTAAATTTAATTAATGTAATAATTTAATTAATTATTTTTTTTTTGAACGAAAATTAAAAATATAATTTGGATTTAATTAACGTTTTAATTGTTTTGAAATAAATTTTGAATTAAAATTATAATGAAATAACAAAAAATTATTTCGTTTTAAATAAAATAATTTAAGATTGTGAAATTGTTGTTGGAAATTATCAAAATCAATCAACACATTGTTTGAAACGGCAAAGTTTTTTGATCATATTTTTTATTAAAATTAAAAATATTGTTTATTGAAAAAAAATATTCAAAATATAAAATTTTTACAGTTTTTAGTAATCAATATAATCATTTTGGTAATAGGAGCAAAATCAACAAATGGGTTGCATGATTCTATGAATTTGGTATAAAATTGGTGATTAGAGAAAATTTTTAATTTTTTTTATGTTTTTAATTTGTTCAATGACATAATGTTCAAAAACATTAAATTAATGATTAAATTTGGTAATTTTTATGGCAGTCACTTATTATTTTAATGATTGTTACGGTTTATTTATTTTTGTTTATTTTTTTTTCAGCCATTTTGGGTTGTTGTCAATTTTATTTATTTTTTTATCCTGTTTTTGTTTCAAATCATCAAGTTATATTGATTTTATTTGTATTTTTTAATTTATTTTACATCATGTTATGTTCTACTTTCATATGTTTACCTTTAAGTAATTAATTCATTTCCTGCCCGCGGCGATCAATATCTGCCTTCTTTCTATTTTACTGGCTTGTACTACTACGTAAATTTTGTGTATTTAAATTAACAAACGATTTATTTTTTCATTAACTGAAAAATATTTTAATTAATAGTTCATTATAATATTAAAAACCCTATGGAAATATTGTACAACAATTAGTTGAATTTTTCTTTTGAAAAATTTAATAAAAATTTAAACGAAATTACGAAACTCAATTTCGTAATGTTAATGAAATTGATGCAATATATTTGTAAAATTTTATTCCCGTAATGAAATTTTTCATTGGATTAAAGAAAAATTTTTAATGAAATTGATTCATTAGAGTTATGAAGAATAATTCTTTCAGCGCAACGCAGAATTATCATAGATTCTTCTATAATTATAAGATGTATAAAGATAATTCTCTGAAAACTTTTTGTTTATTAATATTTAATAATTTACTAATAACATTTCCCACTGGCGGGTCTCTTTGACATTTATCTTTTCATCTTTTATTTAAATCAACGTAAAAGTTAATTAAAATCTGAGTTATTTTGTTTTTAGTTAAATTATTCACAATGGATCGCATTGGTCTCCGAGTGGAAGTATTCCCTTGGGCACATAACCCTTCTTAATCTAAATTAAGTAAAAATTATAAATAAGAAAATTTTATTAAAGGCCCAATCCTAAATGTCACTTATTTGTTTTGTAATAAAATTAATTGTTGAAAGTTTGAAACCATTAAGACCATTTCATTTAAAATTAATTAATATAAATAAATAAAATATTTGAAATCAAATAAACTGTGAAAAGGGATTTGAAATTCATTAGGACAACAAGTTTATTTATTTTAAAAACATTTTTGTCCTTAACTTTTATTTTTTTTAACGCCTTAGCACTTTCCTAAAACAAGAGGAAAGAGAAAAACTTTGTATACATTTTAATTATTTTTCCCGAACAAATCCTTACAAGTTTTATGCCTTATTACTCGGCAACAATGTCAGATTTTGTTGAAAGTTTTTGTTAAATTTTTTTCTTTTTAATTTCTTCATTTTTTCTACACTCATAAAAAAGTATATCTGTTGTACACTCTTTAAAACAGTTCTATGCCTTAAAGAAACACTTCTTACAAAAAACTATTGTAAATATGTAAGACGTTAAAAGCAGCTACGAAATATTTTTTTCGTAAAATGTTGTATGGATTATTTTTTACTATACCAGTTTTACACGACATAGCATTTTTTTATTTTCGTATTATTACCGAAATCTTCGCCTATATTGTAATACCAAACAAGTAAATTTTAGTCCTTTGAAATTGTACGAAACTAACGAATTCGTTAGTAGCATAGTTTATCGTTATTTAAAAAAAATATGTTAAACAAAAAAAATTTCGTTAATCCTTTTAATTAAAAATTAATGTTTCTTATTAAAATAGTTAAGAAATAATTTTGGGATACATAAAGTAGTTAAATTTCGTTAATTTACGAAAATGTAATATACTGTATGTAAAAATTTCGCCTTTTCGCTACGTGTTTCGTATATTCTTCAACACATTTCGTATGTATGTATAAAAATTGGATTTTTTTTTTTGTTCGGTGAACAAATAGCAAAGTTTTTTTTTAAACTTCTTTACTCCTTTACTCGTAAGCTAAAATGCAAAAAGGCGTACTGAACAAATTTATAATTTTGCAGGAGAAGCAAAAAAACTTTGGACAATGAAAACAACTAACATGTCGGAAAAATTCGTATTTATTTAAGGTATTCAATGGACGACTTATAAGTCCATTGAAAACCTTAAATAATTTTCAAAGAAAACTATTTCATTATATTTTGTTAGGAAAAAAGTGTAATTACGTCGTTTTACATTTATTAAATAAACACACTTGTAGTTACGTCCCTTGGTTTTATTGTTAACAAAAGTGTTATTTTTACGCCTTTTTGCATTTTGGCTAACGTAATTTTATATTATTTTTATAATATTTTTTTTGTAAACTTTTCTGTCGATTTTCTTTCTGACTTTTATCTTCTAAAGGGATTATTTTATTTCTTAGTGCTAAAAGATATCCATGCATGTGAGTAACTTTTCCGAAAGCCCTGAAAAAGAGTGAGAGGAAAAAAATGTTTAAGAAAAATAAATAAAACAAAAGTTTTTCTTATTAAACCAGTAAAAGAAATTGTAGTAACTTAAAAGGCAACATGTAAAATGGAAGAGATTAAAGGTGGAATTTATTTGAATTTATAAAACAAAGAAACCAAATCTTTCTTCACTCTCCTTGCAGTCAGGTACAAAAGGATTAAGGTTGGTCTTTTTTGTTTTGTTCTTTTAGCGACTTTGGTTTGCTATAAAAAAGAATTTTCTTATAGTAGCAGTAGAAGTAGAAAAATATTTGAATTAATTTTTTGCCATGTATTGCAAAAGGTAAATTATATTTAATTCCTTTCTTTTAATAAGAAGTATAAAATAAAGTTTCAAGTTCAAAGATAATTTGGTTTGAAATAATGTTATTATTTTAAAATTAAAATTAAGGTTGAAAATTCATATTTATAGTTAATAAAATATGAACGAAGTCCGTAGTAGCATATCAAATTTTTGATGAATTTAGAAAATCTTTGTATCTCATTATGAACAGAAAACTCTATCGCAACCATATTATGGTTGACAACAATCAGATTGTGGTTGCCCACAACCGTTTAGGTTATCGGCCATGTTCTGTTAATCGAATTCACGTGAAATTAAAATCGATGAAGATTTTCCATTTAATTTTTGTAAAAATAAACGTAGCTTTTCCTGATTTTAAAAGTATGTAGTTTAGATAGAGGAAAGTGGTCCTCAATGTATGAGGTAAATAAAAGGAAATATTTTTATAACCTTTGAACACGGAAGATTTTTCAAAATTTGTTCGATTTCAATTGAATTTTTGTAAAAATTAATGAAGCTTTTCCTGATTTCAAAAGTAGTTTGGGAAGCGTGAAGTGGTCCTCAAAGTATAAGGTAAATGAAATAATATATTTTTATGAATTTTTGAACATGGGAGAGTCTTCAAAATATTTTCGAATTTTAATTTCACGTGATTTTGATTTCCAAAACATGACCGAATAATTGTACCTAATTTACCATTAAAATGTTGCTCTTTTTCTCATAAATAACAACAAGATAACCGATCGGAAACATAAAATATGGTTGCTGGTGACTGCAATATGGTTAAAGTAATCGTAAAGTTTTTCATTAAAAACTGTTAAGTTAGCCATAAGCATATACAATTATAATTTTTCATCGGTATTAATGCCTAAGACCGTAATGAATAATAAAGAATCCGTTACTATTACGTATACGTTGCGGATAAGCTGTTCCGACTCCCTTGCCAAGCTTATGTATTAATATTACTATGCGACAGTCAAAATCGGGATGGGATGAAACCAACGGGAAATGTTATATCGGTAAAAAAGAAGTTATACGTTATACCCCTACCATTTGTCACACAGTGTATGTACTCTTACGTAAACGTGACGTTGCATTGCATTGCGTTTGAACCTGATAAAATTTATATTTTTCTCCGCTTATACACTGTAAGAAAAACGCTTCGTAACAGAAATTAAACCGTTACGTTGATCTCCTTACATAAATGGAATGAAAAGTTTCTTTTGTTTAAATGAAACTGTACATAAAAGTAATGAAAGTTACATTAATGCAATGAATCATGTAAAACTGGTGTGTTTCGATAATAAGTTGTTTCGTTAGTTCTACGAAATGAATTACATTCATTTAAGCACCATCTAAGGCATATAGTTATAGAAAAGGTTATTGTGTTATTTACCTTTTAAGCCTACAATTACTTAAATCTATTAATTTAAATTACCTTTATTTAAATAAGTTTCGAATTGTAGAAATTACAGAACCTGTGAAACTTAAATGAAATATTAACGAAGCATTAACGAAGCTTAATATTTCTGAATGAAAAAATTGTTTTTCCGTTTTTTGCAAAGAATAATATAATATATTTGTATGGAATTCATACAGTTTTAATTGATTTTATTGTTTAATTTTCAAGTTTTTTCACATTAATAATATGACAAACGTTCTTTTTTTTTTTTTTGTCATCCAACTTTAACTTGTTATGCAATCGTAACTATGAGGAAACTATAACGACAAAATGTCATTGTAGTTATGTAACTTATCGATAAAGCGAAAATTTTTATACAAAAATATTTTTGAGTATAGAAATACAAGCTAAAATTTATAAATGATATAAATTTTGACAAAGGCTCAGTTTCCTTTTTCACACATTTCAAAACGTTTACGTAGTTTTGCTAACTACCAACCACTGAAGTTGTCCGAAACGTTTACGTATCCGTAACATTTACGTATGATTTATGAGGCCTTTATACTGCCAAATATGTTTGGCAGATTTTAATTTTTATTGATGCCAGATTTTATAAAGATATGCCAATAAATAATTTATCGTAAATCGTAGTAAAATTTCGTAAAATTTTAATTTTGCTTTGTGTGGTTATTCTTTTTACAAATTCGTCTCAATTTATATTTTGTTTAACTTTTAACAGTCATTTCACATTTTTGTTGCTGTTTAATGATCAAAAAAACAAAAAAAAAAGTCATAACAGGTTTTTGTATGCAATCTACATACAAATAAGCTTCAAACGTTTTAAATATGTGCGGAATGTCAAAGCAAGAAGGAAAGAAGAGGGAAAAAAACAAAAACAAGTTTATTTTTTACTTTCGCCTTAACATGAACCTCATTTTGTTGCATATAATGTTGCATTATACACAACAGTTGCAATTGTTTTTTTTTCGCCATACATGCTTTGCCAAGCTGAAAAAACTATTCCACACAATCAGTTTGCTGAAGCATTCTAAAAGGAGAAAACTTAGGAAAACTACAGAGAAATTATAAGAAAGTTGATTGAAAAACAGCGAGTGACTTTTGAGAATTGTTTGGGAAACGAATATTAGCACCAGTGCGTAAACATCACAAAAGTGCTCTAGAGCTTTGAAGGAAACTAATTTTTAAAGAGGACTCTCTAAGCCTTTTGTTAATACCCAACTTTATCCACATTGCTTAGCACCCGGGATACCCGGGTTCCCCAATTCTATAATGTATTAATAATCAATATTTTTGTGGAATACAATTAAATTTTTAAAGTGGAAAGTGGACAAAAAACAAAATAAACAAAGGTTTTCAAGACAAAGTCTTGACAGAAAGAATACGAAAAACAAAAGAAAGGAAGGAACATGTGAATAAAATTAAGAATGTTAATTACAGCAAATTTCGAACCACCAGTATCACTGGTTAAAGATTGATGTTTGACTGTTGGCTGGCAGGCACCACAGTGGTGCAGAGGTTAGAACTCAAAGAATTCTGATGAAAGAATGTGATGATTCTTGAAACATGTAAATTCAACCTGGGTTCGAGCCCCAGCTCAGCTAAGAATTTTATCAATAAATTTTAATAAAATTCCAAGTTGTAAAAATTCCTTCCTTCAGTAAAAATAATTTAAAGAAAATTAAATTTGATGAACTCAAGCCTAACTAAAAAAAATATCAAAAATTTTTAAAGTTTTTAAAAGCGTAACTTTGAATTGCATAACAGCCAAAATTGGAAATTTTTTATAGTGTACAGTTTTTTTTTTTGGTATCACAGTTGCACATCTATGGTCATTCATGATATGTAAATAGAACTTCCTCGTATTATAATGCTAACGGATTGGAAACTAAACTTAAGTAATTGTGTGATACAGAATGCAGTTTATTGAAGTTTTTTACTTTTCTGCCGATAGCGAAGCACTTGTCGTCATGGAATCTTACCATTTCATGACACACTAAAGAAAAATAAGCCTCAAGGGAACTTTATTCGACCGTTTTTGGCTTCCATGAAAAATAAATGTACCCAAATAAAAAAGCTGTAGTTCTTTTATCCACAATGTGTTCAGACAAAGCTTAAAGTGACAATGGCAAAAACATTTTAAATTTTTATAATAAGTACAAAAGTTGAGTTGACACTATGGATCATATGGTTAGGAGATACAAAATTCAGCGCCGAAGTTTGAGGTGACCAGTGGCATTAGTTTTCAATATGTAAGATATTGATTCACTCTCATCATACATCATTTACTACAAGGACAATAAAATAATTGCGAAAATAACTGAAAGACGCCTCTTTATGCGTAAGCTATCTGAAGAGCTTGCTAAGCCGAAAATTAACGCATGATGGACAGATGCCCAAGTTATGCGTAATTATACAACCAAAATTGCCATTAAAAGCATTTTGGGTTGCTAAGTACCACCCATTGCAGAGGCTTTTTATAAATTTGGACTATTGGTAGAGCAAATCTGCCAAAGGGTTCCCTAAAAATCTTCCCCTAATTTTTTTGAATTTCTTGAAGAGGTGTTTGGTACAAGTCAAAAATGTACTTCTGTGCTAAAAGACTATTTCAGATGCCTTCAGTAGAATTGTATGGTGTTTGATAAAAGTCAAAAAAAAAAAATATACTAAATGTACTTCTGAGCTAAAATACTATTTTAGATGTTTTCAGTAGAATTTTATGGCGATTATTTCCTTAGAATATATTAACACTCTCAACACTTCTTAACTACTGCTATCTTTGGGAGAAGACTGTTTATTACAATAAGCGTAAAAAAGATCTTGAAATTAATTTACACAGAGGTGTCGCGGTACAGAAGATATTGTGTTTTATGTCTATTTTTTCTCCGAAAGCTGGCCTTTTTTGTTAATTTTGTTTTGACAACGAAATTTGTCTTGAATGTAGCGGCTTGCTTTTGCTCATTGCCACTTCCCTACAAAATAATCGATTTCTGTCTATTTCTTTAAAAGTTGCCCTCATAACTGGTGATATTTTGCATAAGTCTCTTTTTTCACCTCTGTATACTTTATTTAAAATTTTAAACACGTAACTGTGCGATATAAAGAGTAAAAAAGCGCGGTTTAGCAGTTTTGCCAATCTCTGCCCTAAAGGGGTCTGTCTATACACGGTCAATTGCTTGATGAATTCACTCGTTTACTTGTGCTGGACGTAATATTCGCCGTCATATTTAAATTTTTTGATTTTCCAGCCAGCATCGTTGGTTGCACACATACAAACACATTTTAAATAATATTAACTACCGTAGCGCATGATGAGAAATGCTTGACCGTGTACGGACTCCTTAATGTTTAAAAAAACGACTAAACCAGAAAGAGAGACACAGAGAAAAACCTAATTCTATGATTGTTTAAGTAAGAAATATGTTGACTTTGTTGTTGTTACTTCTCAAGTACGAAATCTTAAGAGAGATTTTTTTAATTAATTAACAAGGTTTTGTTTGTCGTGCCTAATTTCCAATTTTTATTCTTCATAAAAACACTAAAATTTATTGATCGCATTTCACTGGTTGCTAAGGCCAGATCATCAGGAAACTTAATCCAAAGATTTAAGAAAAACTAAAGATGTTAAACAAATAAAACTATACACGGTGAGTTTATCTTTTCTTACATTCCCCACTACAAGTGGTTGGAATTCTTCCAACAATAATTGTAGTTGTAAGTGGGTTAAGAAAAAACAAAATAAAAATATAAACAACTTACTTTATCAGTTAAGTTTTTTTAAGACGTGCACCTGCCAGTTTATTATCAAAGTAATTTTTGGGAATACAAAATATTCAATTAATAAGATTTTGTTTAACGTGCCTAATTCTTAATTTGAGAGAGTTGCTACTCTAGTAATGATCAATATGATGGCTTGTGTGACGTTGAAAAGGAGTATTTTGCTTTATTTTCACAAATGTAGAAAATATTTATATAAGCCCCTGCCATATGGCCTTATCTCATGATGGATTTTAACCACTGGGAAAAAAACCAAGCGTTTGCTAACCGCCTGCTAACAGTCAGCAAAATAAGCTTAGGATCTGGATATATCTAAACTCCACTGCTTTTGGATAAATGCCAAAGCAGCATTAGTTGACTAGCAACAGCACCTAAAGCTGAGCCGACCGTCTGGTCGGGCTCTCCCACAAGTAAAACTCACCGCAAAGACAATCTTCCTGAAAGACAGGTAGTATACTTTCGAAGGCCTCAACCAATTGCTAGTCAGGTGTCATGCCACCAGGGACATCAGAGTCCCTAGTTAGCCGAGAACTCAAGAGATCGTTCCAGTCCTTTTGAGATCTGTCACCTTTTGGTGTTTGTCGAACCTCAGGTAGAGAAAAGAAGGTAAAATATTCTCAATATGATCCCTAAAAATTCTCATAAAATTTCTTTTAATACCTCATTTTTAAGTCATGCGCAGCAGAAAATGGTTTTGAAAACAAAGAATTCGCCATCTGCGCTTGAAGCTTAATGGATTGAAGTTTTTATCTATCATGTTTTAAGAGATTTTTGTTGATATTTGTACACACACAAAAAAAAATAAAAAACTTGATTTTAATTAAAAACTTTGAAATATTAATTGAAAATAATTAGAATTGTGGTTATTTTGTTGAACTATTTATGGTTTTTAATCCAAATTTTTAATATTTTTAATCAGGCTTAAGTTCATCAAATTTAATTTTCATTAAATTCTTTTTATGAAGAAAGGAATTTTACAACATGAAAATTAATTAAAATTGTTATTGATAATCATATAATCTTGACTGACCTGAGATTCGAACCCAGGCGGCTGGTTACCATGACATGTTTCGATCGCAACCACTCGATCTCCTCAGATGGATTTGCCGTCTTACACTCGCAGCCATCGACGACTGCTGACGTCAATAGTCAAATATCAAACCTTAAACCAAATTGTATTTTTAACCTTTGGTAGATCGAAATTTGCTTTTTTGAATGATTATCCTTTTTTTTAATTGATTTTACATGTTTTTCCTAACTTCTGTTTTTTCCGTACTTATGTAAATTAAAAAAATAATAACCAATAAAGAAATTAATAGTATCAATTAAACATTTTTTGACATTAAAAATATTTTTTGAAATAAATTTGTTGGTATAAGTAAACGTTTAATTCAATTGATTTATTTATTAAAAATTTGATTGAAAAAAGAATTGGCTAGAATTTTTCTTTGTATTTAGTTTAAAGCAATAGCCGATCATATTTTTAAGCTCAGCAAATGAACGAAGAGAGCTTATTTACGACACTCACTGCACAGCACAAATATTAAAAATTGATTTCAATTAGCAAATTTGTGACATTAATTAAATTTGCACCAGTAAAGAAATTAATAGCACCAATTAAAGATTTTTTGACATCAACAACATTTTCTGTAGTAATGTTGTTGATATAAGTAAACTCTTAATTCACTTGATTAAATTTTTAATAAAAACTGGTTTTATTTTTGAAAAAAAATTGCTGAGTATTTTTTCTGTGTGGTTTTGAAGCATACTAAGAAATATTTTTTATCCTTATCCTTAAGGATATTCAGTTGTTCTGAATTGAGGAGGAAAGAATTTTAGGTTTTTAGAACGTAAATGTAGCAAAGGTTCTCTTCACCAGTTTAATAGCGAAATATCTCTAAATCTCTTGGTGCCGCTTAGTGCTTTTTTAACCCACATTTTAATATGATGTGCATATCCATGTGTGTATAACTCTTATGCATTCAAATTGCTTAGAAAGTCTCGTGTAAGCAGAGTAAGAAACTGGTTGATTGTATAATGAAGTTGTAACTCTCACTCGAAAAACTAAAGAAGTACGAAATGGGAGGAAGATACGAACTAAAAGTCAGATATAAGTTGGTTGCGTATAAAATAAAGTACGTGTTATTTGTCGTGGTAATCAAATTATCATAATAATTTTAACTTCAATTTAAAATATCAAGATAGTTTCATTATCGTAGTTTTGCTTATTGTTTAAAGATAAGATTAATTGTCGTAGACAAACGACAAAATATGTTAAATAATGTGGTTTCCACAAGTGCTAAAAATTAAAAAAAGTGGGCTTAGTTATGAACAGTGGTGTCAGTCTAGATTTATAGGTTTAAGTTTAATTTTAGCCGAGAACCGTGACAGTATTACTGAATTCCTCTAAGGACATTTTGGTCTTAATACTAAAACAAAGGCTGAAATAAGAAAGTTATTCGGAAAATTTAAAAGATTGTCTATTGATTTGCCATAAGATAAAGTATAAAGCTATGGTCACACTTAGCAAATATTTGACGAAAAAAAATGGGACCAATAAGAAAACTAAATAATTATTTCTTTCAATTCCAATACTTATTTTGATAATAAAACCACATCTTACAAACAACAATTTGTTGCTATGCTAAATCTCAATAACTAACAAAAGTAGGGGTTACGCTTATTTGGTCAAATATTTAATAAGTGTGACCATAGCTTAATTAATATAAAATTTAGTTAAAAAAACACAAATAAAAAAGTATTAGTTTACAAAATCTATATATCGCTAAGTCATAAACTGCCACAACTCAAGTTGTATCCAAATCGTTTTGTTTCATAAGCCGGGGGGGACTACTCTCCATTGCAATGCGAAAGAAAATACTTTTTAAGAGGTTTGCGCAATTGTCTTTCGCATCTTTTTATCTTTCACTTTTCGAAAATCTTAATTATTGATTTTATTTTAGTTTTCAAATAAATTTTGACATTTTCATTACTGTCTAACTGCGCCATGTTTTACTTTTATTGCCAGCTTGATCTTCAAAAATATTGCGAAATTGATTGTGGGTACCAAATTGGCATTTAGCTTTCGCTTCGAAATCGTATTCGCATCGCAAAAGGGAGTAAGTAGCCTGTCTCCTTTAACATTTGCAAAACTCAATTTGATTAAAAATAATTTCACCATATTTACAAGCCAGTTTTTGCCTCTCGTAAACATTTTTGAATTTTGAGTGGTTTTTGTTTATGATTTTGTGTGGGAAATGTTAAAAAAAAATTACATTTTAAATGCGTATATTAAAACTTTAGGCAAAAAAAATTGAGCAAAGTTCATTTAAAGTATTTAATGGATATCAGCTAGTTTTGTGAATTTCAGATTTTTTTCTAGTCAATTAATTTAAATAAAGTTAATTTAACGCCTTTTTAATGGCAAAATAACATAAATTTAATAATGAACATTATCGCCCTTGTCCATTTGCCATTTATATTTTAATAGATATTTATTTTTTATAACACAAAAAACAAACATAAAATAATTTATTGCATATTTTAAGGCTTAAACGTTTTTGTAACAATTTATTTTTGTTTTCTTTTTTTGGTTTTTATAATTTAACCCATTCATGCCTGCGCATAGATCCTGTTGTACAATTTTAACTTAACTTTTCTGTACAATTAATTTGACTTGAGCATCAAGTGAATTAAATCCCGCATAATTAGTTATTGTTTCACTAATAAACCCGTAATTGGAAAATACAAATGTTAATTGACTTCTGTACTGAATTTCTGTAACTTTTTAACGACAAAATATTGTCGTTATGTAGTCAAAATTCGTTAGCTAACGATTATTGTCGTTAAGAGCTATTCTATAATGAAATTTTAACAATTTTTATCGCAGCCATCGACGACTGCTGACGTCAATAGTCAAACATCAATCCTTAAACCAAATTGTATTTTAACCTTTGGTAAATCGAAATTTGGTTTTTGAATGATTATCCTTTTTTTTAATTGATTTTACATGTTTTTCCTAACTTCTGTTTTTTCGTACTTATGTCAAGAATTCTTCTTGAAGTCCAAAGTACATTTTTTGTTTTTTCATTTTGCCTTTCTTTTTCTTGTTGACCTTTTTCAGCACAACTTGAAGGACAAATGTACACATAGAGCTCGTGCCCTAGCTTTAACAATAATTAGAATTGTGGTTATTTTGTTGAACTGTCCATGGTTTTTAATCCAAATTTTTAATATTTTTAATCAGGCTTAAGTTCATCAAATTTAATTTTCATTAAATTATTTTTATGAAGAAAGGAATTTTACAACATGAAAATTAATTAAAATTGTTATTGATAATCATTCATTCTTGACTGACCTGAGATTCGAACCCAGGCGGCTGGTTACCATGACATGTTTCGATCGCAACCACTCGATCTCCTCAGATGGATTTGCCGTCTTACACTCGCAGCCATCGACGACTGCTGACGTCAATAGTCAAACATCAATCCTTAAACCAAATTGTATTTTTAACTTTTTGGTAGATCGAAATTTGCTTTTTTTGAATGATTATCCATTTTAATTGATTTTACATGTTTTTCCTAACTTCTGTTTTTTCGTACTTATGTCAAGAATTCTTCTTGAAGAAGACTGATTAAAATATTAAAAATTTGGATTAAAAACCACAAATAGTTCAACAAAATAACCACAATTCTAATTATTTTTTACAATCTTTTTTATTTGTGTTATGGAAATGAAAAAAAAAATAACTCAAAAATAAAACTTTGAATATGCATTTTCACCAAAATGCAAAAGCAAATCGATAATATTTTAAAGCAAATTTAATGATTTGGTAAGATAATTAGTTGACATCGTTCTTAGATTATTTTTGCATGAAAATCCCATCCCTACTCATTACGTTACTCACGGTATTTTAGACATGCACACACGATCGGTTTTTTCGAAATCCAAATTGATTTTCAAGACAGGTTTGTCATATGGCATCCGATATACGGGAAAATATTATTTTACTCAAAATCTTGCTGGGGATCGGTAGAATAGTAATGCCATGGTAGTTGTTGCTACCGCGGTAGTAACCTTTTTTTGAAATTTTAATCTGAATCCCTTCGTTCCAAGATGATGTAAGAGTTTCCCCGTTCCAGATCTTTTGTAAGAGTGAAGGCCACACAGAAGCTGACAGCTCCACATTACACGTGAATAGTTGCGCTTCTTTTTGAGGTTCTTTATATTTTTACTACTTGCGTTTTATTAGAAGCTGCAGTGTCCACGAAACTTTACAGAATCTTGTGCGTTTTCATGGTCTTGGTTTACAGGCAACATTCCTATCGGGTTATTTAGGTTATGTGTAGAATGTTCCACTTATCTTAAAAGCTTCAGTGTCTAAGTTTCCGTCAGAATCCCTAACAGAGACACAACTATAAAAACCAAAGTGCCTTAAACTACAAAAATCATAAATCAGAAAATCTTTAGCTTTAAAAATATTTTTTAAAAATTAATATTCAAATCCATATTTTCTATTTTCCAGTAAATAATTTTTAATTTTTTTTTTTATTTCAAAAAATAGCCTTTTTTTTTTGCAAATTTAGCTTAAAAATGAAAATACCAATACCAACAAACTTTTTTTTTACATGAATGTAATATTTTCTATTTGTTTATTATATAAATTTAGCTTAAAAAAAAGTATTATTTATGAAAACAACTGTATCCAGTGATTTAATGAGTTTTTTTTTCTATTCCTGACTGTCTATTAATTCCAGTGTTAAGTATTATTTATTTAATTGTTATTATTTATTTATATAAATAAACAATTTAGTTATTTTGTCATGTAATGCCGTCATGAATACTAAACAATTATTTGAAACAATTTAACATCATGTGTTTGCATTCAAATTGTTAATAATATTTGTACATTTGTTAATTAATTTGATAATTATGGAATTATGAATAAAACAAATGTGTAAATATGTATTTAGTATAATTAGATATTTTGCAGTTTTTAAAGCTGATAATTTGAGTGGGAAAATTAGGTTATGTTTGCATTAATTTAAAGTGGGAATGTTGTGTTGAATTGGGCAGATACCAAGGCGAATTCATGTGCATGATGGCAACAATAATACAACAATACAAAAACAACTGATTTTTTTTTTAGATGTGAAATAAGTTTGTTTAACGGAGTCTGAAACTTGTATTTTCCAGTGAAATATGATTTTTTTTAATTTTTTCTTTAACACATTCCACCAACAACAAAACTAAGCTGTTCCGACAAAATTTTGTATACAAACTTGGCATTGGCGGCACAAAATTGCTTTCAGATTAACTGAATCTAGTTAAACTGATATCTCAAAACCCCAGCCTTAGTGTTAATGACTTAAATGACAACCATTTGTAAATGAGACCCCTGCGGGAAATTTGTGTCAATTGGTCCAAGCGACTGGTCCTGGGATTTGTGAAAACAGAACAAGTACAAAAAGAAAGGACTCATGACCAGTGAAAGAAGAACCAATCCCTTAACTGGTTATAAAGAACAAAAAGGTAGAAAAAGTAATATATTACAGAACAGTCTTCAGCGGTGATGTGACACATTTTTTGGTAATTTCTAAAATTTGGCACTTAAATTTAATTCTTGGACTAGTTTTAATAAAATAATACTACATTGTATTTAAATAATACTACATTTTAGTAACTGACACTAAGCAGGTTCATTGAGAATAGGTGATTGGTCAAATTGTGTCAATTGACCCCCTCCAATGACAACCCCATGTAAAAGTGATAGGTCTTATTCATATAAAGTGTTAGAACTGGAACCGGTCCCTACCACCAAAGACCCATCACGGGACTACTTCAGTGTCAGTTCGCTTCTCTCAAGGGACGTTATAAAACAAGTACCAGTGCTATATTCGGCTATGCTGAATCTTATATACCCTTCACCATGGCACCTTTCTTTAGATATAAATAAATCTATTTGGTGCCAGGACCACTTTTCAATCCCACCCACTTTTGTCGGATGTTATTAATGCTTGTACCTAATTTCGAAACTTTGCCTCTTGCTGTTCTCCAGAAATAAAGAAATTTATTTTGGGTTTGTAGGGGAAGTATCACACTCACTTCTCTAATCCCACCTAATTTTTTGAGAGGTTTTGTATTGTTAATCAAGATATTCTCTAAATATGCCAAAAACCAACAAGTGATTTATGGGTAAAATTAGAGGCAATCGTGATCTTTTGCTCATATCTCAGTCATGAACCGATCTGGATGCATGTCAATAATTTTGACATATCTGAAATTTATATATACAAACCAAGTCCCCATTATATCTGGGTTCTTGAGAAACCCGATTTTAACATATGGAAGGATGTACAGACGTTCAGCCGGATATGAACTTCTCTTCTCATAAGCATCAAAAATATATATATTTTATAGGGTCTGCGATCAATATTGAGCGAGTTACAAACGGAATAATAAACTTATATATACATTATCTTCGGTAAAGGGTATAAAAAACCAAATAAATTGATTCGAACTATTTAAGTCGTTTTGCCGTTTCTCTGCCACTTGACACAAATTCGTCTTGGCCGATAACTTTGGAAGAACTTCACTATTAAAAACGTAGAATAAAAATCTTCATCAGTACTGTCAGTAAAAGGAATGGTCTTTCTAAATGTTATCCCCAAAAAGGTTTCCACTAAAAATCTAAATCGTTTTTGTATTTTAAGACTTTGAAAAATTCAAATTCGACTAAGTTCCGAAAGTTCCAACAATAATAATAATTATAATAATAATTTAGATTTAAAATTTAATTAATTCGTCAAAAAAAGTTTAATTTGAAATTTAACAATTTTGTTTAAAGACAGAAAATCCTAAAAAAGATTTCCAAAGGAAATCGAAATATCGAAAATATATCAAGTTTTTATTAATATAAAAACCGAAGGTGATGCCAGGAGAAATTTCAAAAATTCCCTACGTGTCTAAGAAATAATCCCTTTTTTCCCCTCCAACTAAAAAAATGTTCCCTACACTTTTGCCTACGTTAAAAATTTTTAGCAACAGGCAAACAAACACATAATTTGTTAAAATTTTGTACATAATAAGAGCATTTATTAACAACAAGAAAAAACAAAATAACTATGTAAATGTCATACACGCACGTATAAAAATTCAATTTTAAAAATAGTCCCAATTTCCACAATGCAAGTCTTATTGATAAACTTATCACATTTTCTTCTTTGAATCAGCTTCGGCGTTTTCACGTGTCAAGTCTTATTATTTATCTGTTATTCCATTTGTATGAATGTATATGTGCGTTTTGGCATTTCGTTTAAAACATATTTCTTATTAAAATATATTAAAATTCAAATTCGTGTTGAATATTTTAAAAATTGTTTATTTTAAAATTAAAGTTGTGTTAAATGTACTTTTTATTATAAATTTCTTTTGTTTTGTCAAATAACAAATATTTAAAAAAATTCACACACAAAAAATCACACACGCTACGAAATTAACTTTGTACAACGAAATTAAATATGAAAGATAATTGTCAAAATAGACCTGCTAAAAATTACGAATGAGAAAACAAAACGCATATGACGAGTACAGCAAGCTGAGTACTCGTTTCTTTTCCCCTCGTCACTCTTGTCTACAAAGTAGCAAGCTGATCAATAAGACTTGCATTGTGGAAATTGGGACATACCACTATGTGATAAATTATAAATATATCGTCTAATCTTGAGGCAAAACATAGTCAAGCTTCGTATTTGATTTTTTATTTCTTCATCTTATGTCCTTTTTTAAGGAGCTTAATATTTTTCAAGAATACTTATTTTAAATAATTTTTATTTTAATATAAGTATCTAATAATTTTTAGCAAAGTTAATACCAAATAAAATTGAAGGCTCTGTAAAATTTTAAATAATGTTTACTTCAGTTCCCTTAAACTAAAATAAAAAAAAAATTTCTTTTTAAAAATATAACCCTCCTTATCCTTACAAGTTTTCATTAAAAATTCGAAGGTGTGATTGTTTTTTTTTACAAATTAATTTCTATGTAGAAATCTGTAGCCCGTTTCTGTATTTTTCGCATCGTAAAATTTTCCGCATGAAACCAGTGAATCGGGACAGAAACAGTGCAAAATGAAACAAAAAATGGTTTTTCTCGCACAAGTGTTTCTGTATCTTTCCGTTGCGAGAATTATCTGTCATTTTAATAATTTTCCAGCAATTATTGGAAGGATGCGAGAAAAAGTGTTTCTATAAAAATATTTTGCGAAAAGTTTCTTTCAAGAACTGTCAAAATAAGTCACATTTGAAATTGGTGGCGAGAAAAACAATATGTAGATATTTTGAATTTAAAATATGTTTATATACTATTTTTTTTAAATAAATAAAAAAAATAGAAGGAATATAAATGATAAATGCATAATTTATATGATGAAAATAAACAAAAAACAATTGTTATATGTATATTGTTAGTTTAAATTTTTGTTAGCCTTTTCTTGTTTTGGTTTTAATCAGTGCTGCCAGATAAATTTGTGCCAAAATCGTCAATTTCCTGAGAAAAAAATAAAAAAGATCGTCTTTTTTGTTTTAAAAATCGTGCAATTTAAAATCAATTTTAAACAAATTTGTTTCGACTTTTATTAAAAAATAATCAAACAAAAACATAGTTAAAGTTCATGGGTATTTAATAATTATTATTTAATAATTGAGATATAAATCTTTAATTTACCTATTACCAAACATATAAAAATATTTACAATTATCTTATTTCGAAGACTAAGGGGCTTATAGTGTAAAACGCAACGCCAACAATTTCATTAAAAGCAAAAATAAAATAAAATATATTTTATAAATTTGTTGTTGCTTTCTACAGACATCAAATCTGGCAGCCCTGTTTTTATTATATTTATTTCTTTTGTTGACGTTTCGCTTTTATTTGACACTTAATTACTGGAAATATTCCAGTATAAACAGAATTTGTTGTGTCTGTTTTCGCATTCAAATACAGAAACACTTTTATCTCATAAATCGAGAAACGATGGAATTTTTTGTTTCACACTTCATGTAAGAAATTTTACGATGCGAGAAATTCAGAAACGAGCTACTGGTTCATTAGATCTTCGATCTTTGTATAATTCGCAAATGCGAATATTCGTACGCCCCTCATGTTAAATTAGGATGGGCGACGAATATTCGGGTGCATGGTGTTGGCAATTGTTGAAGATTGCGAGGCTCATAGTATAGGGTTTCTGTTTAAAAATGCTATTTTATATAAAAAGTTTTTAATTTAAAAATGTAAATAAGCTGAATATTTGCCTTAAAAGAAAAAATCTGTACTTAAAAAGGAAAATTCCATACTCTCTCCATTTCTCTCCTCTCCTCTCCTCTCCTCTCCTCTCCTCTCCTCTCCTCTCCTCTCCTCTCCTCTCCTCTCCTCTCCTCTCCTCTCCTCTCCTCTCCTCTCCTCTCCTCTCCTCTCCTCTCCTCTCCTCTCCTCTCCTCTCCTCTCCTCTCCTCTCCTTACCTTTCCATCCCAAGCATTCTCACCTTAAAAACAGAGCCAGTTCAACGCAGCAAGGGGTTTCCCTAATAACCAACGTCCTAAAGCAATTCTATTGGGACTTGATTTCCTTCAAAATCAAGTATGGGGACTTATTGCTTCCAGAGTGCAAGTCTCGTCCTCAGAGGGCTGCTTGTTAATAAAGTTTTCACACTTCAAACATACCCTGAATATTAGCCAAATACGATTAAAATTCTTTTGTTAAAGATTTGGCTGGCCTCATCCTATTGGATAGGGAAAACAATTCGAAAATCTATATATATTTATATGTTGTACTTGAAGTTTCTGATATGGCTGTTGTTAATGAATAAGAGGAGCCCAGAGACTTCATAGAAATAATTCGCAGGAGTTCCTTTCCAGCTCACAATACCCGTAGCAATGGCTTATAACGACGTTTTGTATTGAGTATTTGAGAAGCTTTACTTGAAATTTGGAGGTACTCCGCTGCTCTTTTCGCTTAGGTTCTAAATAAAGGTCTGTATTTTGATGTAAAAAGATTTGCATTTTTATAACTTTCTTACGTCTTTTTTATGAACGCAAAAAGTCTAGCGAAATATGCGATAAAACTAACAAACTTTCTAAACGTTTTATCAATAACAACTAGTGAAGTATCTGTGGAGCTTCAATCGCTGCTCTTGTCGCCAAGGTTCTAAATAAAAGTTTGGGTTTAGATGTTCAAAGATTTGATTTTTTATGATCGCCAAAAGTCTAGAGAAATATGCAAAAAAAAACCAACCAATTATTTAAACGTTGTTATATACAGGGCTGTGGAGTCGTCCGAAAAAAGTACTAACTCCGACTCCGACTCCAAATGTTGAAATTTTTTAAGTGCGACTCCGACTCCTACTCCGACTCTGACTCCTACTCCGACTCCTACTATAATCTTCATGCTAAATGTATATAAGACTCAGTGATGTTAACTTTTACGCAAACATTAATGTGCTGTTTCCAAATGACAGGCTATTGATTATGTAGCAAAATTTATCAGGCGTGTGCTGGAAATCGCAAACGCAAAACGCAAGAATTTGGAAGTTGTTTTTAATAAACTTTAAACCTAATTCTTATAATTTTTGGTTTAAAATCCTGTTTAATAGGAAAATATTTGTCATAAAATTCTTTTATTACAAAAATCTTATTTAAAAACGACTTTTAAAATTCTTGCGTTTTACGTTTGCGATTTCCAGCACACCCCTGTATATGAAATGCACTCAGTCCATCGCCTGTCATTTGGAAACAGCACATAAGAACAGTTTTCATAAACCATTTATTTAAATTTTAAATGTGTTTTAAGAAGATAATTTTTATTTTGGAAATTTTTTTTAAATTTTTTATGGCGAAAAACTTTGGAGTCGGACTCGCGAGTTTTTGTGGGTACTTCGACTCCGACTCCGACTCCGGCACAGAAACATCAACTCCCACTCTTCAACTCCGACTCCGACTCCTCAGCGGAATTTAAGTTGAAATTTAGATGTACTCCGCTCCGCTGGTCTTTCTACTGAGTTCTAAATAGAAGCCTGTTTTTTGCACCTAGAAGTTTACATATTTTTAACTTATCCAGAGTTTTTATCGATTTTTTGTCAAAAAAGACAAGTGAAGTTTCGTTTTAATTTAAAGGTACCCCGCTGGGCTTTCCGATGAGGTTTTAAATAAAAAAAATTTATTTTTCAGTTAAAATATTTGCATACTTTTAACTTTCTTTCATCATCTTCTGAATGTTTAAACTCCTGGAAAATATCCTAAAAAAAAGTTTATTTTTCAAAAAAAAAGTTAAAAAAAAACTTGTCTCAATAATGATATATTAAAAGGGGGCTTTCAATAACTCCCTTAACTCCTTTAAAAATCTGATATCTTTTCAAGTCTTAATTTTGTCCCATACTTTGCCATCATTTTTTCCTTTACAAAATATGTAAATTTACTTTAAAGTGGGTGAGTGACTTGACAAATTTTTTCATTCCTCTAGTTTAATCAGGTCCTTAATGAATAATTTATTAGCAGGCTGCTGTATTTTGATCCATATTTTTGTGATATAAGTGACCTAAACAACCCCCCCCCCCTCCCGCCATCACGCCAACAAGTCTTCAGTCGAAGAACAAATTTGCCTAGATTCTGTTCCTTTGCAAAGTTTCCAACAGCCACATTAGACAACAACATGCTTGTGCACATAGTTAAATTAGTCATGGGCATTTGCTCAACTCTTTAGCGGGAAAGCTTTGACAAGAGAAATCTTCTTGCGCGATATTACTACAGCTTTATAAAATTCTCCTTCTTGTTGTCAATTTTTTTTTTTTTTTTTTTTATTTAAGAAAACTCAAGCGTTTGTTAATGCTAAAGATGTTTAAGCAGGCGTGCCGAAGCATTGAGAACAAAACCCCTGCTGGCTTAACACACATGTTGCCCACTACTGATTTAAATTCATCGTTGTCATCATCACAAAGATGAGTTTTAAAATTTTCTGTAGATTTTATCTTAAAAGAAAATTCTGCAACTATACAAGTGAGACTTTTTATATAATTTATATACATATTTGTTTCTATGAAGTAAATGAATGACTAGCAAACAAATTAAGTCAATGACTCCCGTTGACCTGGTATATTTACATTTAGTTTCCATTCAGTAGGAGGAAAATGCGGATTTGTGGGAAAGACTAGAAAACAAAATTTTGTATTTAGTAACTTTTATTATAATAGTTTTTATACATAAGTTTTCTTTTATTTTTTTTTTAAGTTTTTATTTATTTCGCTTCCTCTTCTGTAGATTTGTATGTGTAGGCTTCAAATCCTTTGCATCCATGGCAGAAATCTTTAGTTGATTTAGACATTTACAACAGAGATTTTTTTCAAATTATATTTTTTTCTACCCCTAAACCCATTTTAATAATGTAATGCATAACTGGAAGTAGTTAATGGCTAGTTAAGGGTAAAAAGGTCTTATCAACCCAAAACCTAGTTTGTACATCCTCACCACTTCTGACAAATTATAAAATTTGGCGACGATAACTTCTATGATAGCTATCGGCTAAAGGTTGTGCTAGTAGGTCCAGAATTGACCATAGAAGCCATACGAAGTTCTTCTCTGAAATTTCCTTTAGGCAAAAAAACCCATATAAATCACTGATTCATTTAACACAAAATTTAGAAATTGTCAGAAGAGACAAAAACAATTTTTTTTTTTAATATGAACTCTTATTATGGGTACACTCACAATATTCTGTACGTAAAATTAACTGAAATTGTAATATAAAATAAATGAAAGTTCAATTAAAAACCGGTCTACCTACTTTTCATTTATTTTTAACAAAAAGTTCATTTAATTTTTACTGTCAAAAATTCAACACCATATTCCGTAAAATCAAATAAATATTCAGTTATTTTGTAAAATTTTACTGTCAAAAATTCTTACATGCTTACACAAAACAAGCAATTCATTTTTTATAGATAAGTACAAATTAATTTTTGGTGGTAAAATTATATAAAATAACTGAATATTTAATTGTTTTTACTGAATATGGTGTTGAATTTTTGACAGTAAAATTTTATAAAATAACTGCATATTTATTTGTTTTTACGGAATATGTAGTTAATTTTTTGACAATTAATTTATAAAAGATAACTGAATATTGATTTGTTTTTACGGAATTCGCGGTTGAATTTTTGACAGTAAAAATTAAACGAACTTTTCGTTGCTTTAAATTACATATTTATTTACTTTAACATAAAGAAGAATTTAACTCAATCAACGGACAATATTAACTGCAACTGAAAATCCGTATTAATATGCACTTAGTTTTTTAAATAACTGTTGGAATCAGTTAAAAATAAATTTGCTTGGAATTTTAAATGTTTATTTATTTAAAAATGACTGAACGGAATATTTCTTAAATAAACTACAGTCCGTTACTGTAATAATATTGTAATTTTTTTTTTACACTACATTCAATCGATGCAACGTTACAAGGGGTTTTGTAAATACGGCGTATATAATTTTATTATTGGTGTGGTTTAAAAAAATAATTATACAAAAATATTTAGTGTTGGTGCGTAAAGAAAAAATTCGTTTAATATTTTAACAAAATACCTCAGTCGGAAAACACTACTCAATTTACTGATTTTGACATTCGTGGTCGCATAATATTTCTGAGGGGACCGCATATTTTTTAAAAGCCCGTGTTACTTTAATTGCGTTTAAAATTTGACTTTTTTTTATTATTCTATTAATCATTTAGAGCTAAATGTCGAAAAATAATAGGCCTTAATTAAGAATTCGGTTTACTAGATATAAAATTATTTAAACAAATTGTACCCCAATAACGAATTAATATATGGGCATTTCCATTTTGACGTGTCGTGATATTTGTAGCACAAAATGTAAAAAAATTAAATGACGAATTCAAATATGTAAAAAGGGTTTTTATATATACAAAGTAATGAAGTAGCTCCACATTCAGAAAAAAAATTACAGTAATCGCCGCTAAGGATTTGAAGATATAAGCAAAAATCTGCCCTGGCGTGAAGTTAAAAAAACGGAAGTGGGTTTTGATTGCATTACAAAACTGAAAAATACTGCGAATTGAGCAAGAATTTTTGTACAAAAACCTTTTTTAGTAAACTTAGAGCTTATATAGATTTATTTTTCAAGCTATCAAATTTAAAAATCTTTGCTCGTTTTAAGGTAAATATGGGAATTTTCAGCTAAAAGTCTACTTTTTTTAATGTAACGCCAGATTGCAAATAAGGTTGTATTTCGGACCATGTTGTTCAATCGTTATCCCTGTTGTTACTTAATGTAGAGCTTGTTGCGCTTTACACCAAAATATAAAAAAGTAAACGATACATATAAAATTTTTTGAGAAACAATTTAAAATACTTCTGGCGTTACGTGACAAAAAGTAGACTTTTCGCTGGAAATGCCCATATCCAATTTTTTTTTTTTTTTTTTTGTGGTTAAAATTACAAAAAAAGGATAAAAATCTTCATAGAATTCTATTTTACACCAAAAAAAATATAATTTTTTTTTTTAGTTATGAAATTTTGGGCAAGAAACGTGTTCTGTTACACCACAGTGCATTTTTTCATCCAGTACATTTTGACTTTAGATCATAGTTAACCAAAACTCTCATTAAATGAAATGCGTCTGTATTGGATAACATAATATTACCCAGCAAACACAAAACTAAGCATTGCAAATGTAATGAATATTAAGTATGTTATTTTTATCAAGCTAATAGGGCCTAAATTTCTTCAATGTAAATAAAATTCAATTTTTAATTTTACTTTAAAAAGCAAAATTGAAATGAAATTTAAAAAAAGTTAATAAAATTAAATACAAAATATTCCTCAGTTTTTAATTATTAATTAATTAAAATATAAAAATTAAATGTATTTAGGCATTATTAAGTTTTCCAAATTGAAGATTTTGTAACAATTTCTTATTAACAAAATATGTTTTAAATTTGAAGAACTTAATTTATTTCTCTGCTTGGAACAAATACATTTTTGCTAGCAGAGGTTATTTTGCTAGGTTATTTGGCTCGAAATCTCTATTTTTAATTTTTTTATTTTGCAAAATTTCCTCATTTTTCTCTACTTGCAGAACCCATTCTTTAATTTTTTGCATATGGGTGTTTCTCTGGTTATGCACGCGACATTTGTACGCGTTTTATTGTGTTTGAATATTAAAAAAATAGAAGTCGATTGGAATTTTAGAATGAATTCTAGAATCGTTACATTGTTTGTGATGAGTTCTTTCTAAAAAGTATATATAATGGTAAATTGAGCACTGGGTACCCAAATGCCATGCAATCAAAGTTGACTTACTCACGTAACAAAAATAGAAGTGCCTTTTAGGACCGTAAGAAAAAGTGCGAAAGTAAGTGAATTGTAGGAGGTTTTTATTTTGGAAAAAATGTTTTTATAAAGGTTAGTAATGGGCCTTTATAATCATGTTTTGTTCAAAACCAACCATGCATGGGTTGGCAAAGAAAAAAATAAATTGTGAATTACGCACGTGACACTTTTTACCTTAATACATATTTTAGTAATTTTACATATATTTTCAGAAGTTTTTAACAAAAAAATTAAACTTTTATTCAAAAATAAAAATATACTACAAAATTAATCCAACTTAATTAAATTAATAAAAAAAATTATGCGAGCGCTTTGATTTTTTAAGTCACGGTGGACCATTTCAGAGAAATACCCATATAAAGTTTTTTTTTTCTCAAGAAAAAACATTTTCCTTTTTTCCACTTTTAATTTATTTATTTCTTTGTGAAAAATGCCTTTTAATTGAAAATGTTTTCTTTGTTTTAAATGTTTGGTATCATAAAATGCATTGCATGTTACCAAAAGCATTTTTATTGACAAAACAAAAATTTGTGTCTTCCATCATACTATTTTGTTTGCTGGTTTATATTAAAATAAAATCAAAGCTGAAAAAACAATAAAGCTGAAAACAAAACAGTAAGCATCCGCACATGTGCACTCGTCAACACTCAATTAACAACTGAAATCAAACTGAAATAGAAGAGAACAAGCGTCGGTGTGAGTTTTTTTTATTGTTTTTGTAGCACAATTGTGCACAGAAAATGAAGATTTGGATAACACTGCTTTAGATTTAAACTCGATAAACGCTGTTCTGGTATTGCAAAATTCACACATCTGGGGAATTATTAAAGTCATATCGTCATAATGTCCTAAATAATATTTTACAATTGTTTAAAAAAAATTGTTGTGTTTCAAACAAAATAAACATTTAAATGCTGTGTTCATCGATTCGTCATAAATATACAGTAGAAAGCTAAATAATAAGCGGTTGCCCACAGCAGTCATTTATATTTCTTGTAATTATTTTACGACATATGACTTTACAACTTTATGACAACCTTGTGAATCATATGGTATTATAAAATGATTATAATAACAAAATGGAGATGGCCACTTTGTTTCTGTACTACTCATATAAAATGCACAATCCAACAATATTTAAAATTAAAACCAGCACTTCAATTTAAAAGAAACAGATCTTAATGCCTTCTTCGTTTTTCCCGAAAAGGGCCCATAAATGTTAATAGGCGGATGTTGTATTTCATATTTAGGTTTATCACTATTAGAAAACTTACAAGAAAAAAACTGTATACGCACACAAATACTTATACATTTTAAATACATAAATAAATAAAGAGACAGTTAACAACAATATTTAAGATAAAAATTCTGTTTTGTGTAATTCTGTAAAATTTTTTTTTTTTCTAAAATTTTTACAGACTTGGCAATAAATATCTCTTGTAGCTTTTTATTTCTGTTTTCATCGTTTTTCTTTTTTTTAGTTTAAGTAATATTCTGCAAATTTTTATGCGTATTATATGGATTTCAACTTGTTAGCATTAGACAAATATTTATCATAAGCTAAGGATTTAACAAACGCATACATGCGCAAGTAAACAAATATATAAAAAAGTGTATGTGCGTGTTACAAAATGTCCATTTTATGTAAAAGAAACATATAAAAAATGTTGTAATAAAAATGCAGAAAATCATATAAAACAGACTAAATAGAAGAAACGAACAAATGTATGTATGTTTGTGCGTTAATGTAATTTTGATTTACGGGGAAGAACCTAACTAAATATATTTGAAATTTAAGCCAGACAGTTTAAAAGACAGACCATATTTTAGAAATGAAAACAGTCCAATTAAAGGTTTTGTTTAATCTTACAGAACACAGAAAAGAAAATTGAAAAAATTATTAAGTAATTAAAGAAAATTGGTTAAGTCTGGATTCACACTATGAAAGTTTGCTTTCAGAAAGTCTGAGCTTATTTGTGAGATGGGAAGAAAACATTATTTTTTTCTCTCCTCTCTCCTCTCTCCTCTAGTAGAGTAGAGTAGAGTAGAGTTGGAGTAAAATAGATAAGGTGTAGAGTTATAGTTAAGTGCAAGTTTAGCCGGTGTACAGAGAGATTAGAATAAAAGTAGAGCTTAACTAGAGATAAGGCAGAGTTTGGGTAGAGTTAAACATCGAATAAAGTTACTTAAGAGTTATTACTTAAATTTCTTTGCAACTCTTTTAGCTTTCATCCCTTTTAAGTACGTGCTTTGTTTATTATGGTATCTGTAGACAATTGTCATTTATTAAATTCTGTTTAAGGACAAAACAAAGTTACATTTTTTTTCTTTTTCCAGAGTTTAAGAATAATTTTTCTCTATTGTTTGCATTACACTCTGTAGTAAATGATCATATTTAAATTATCACATTTTCTAAATGCATGAAAAAAAATAAAAAAAAAATATATTTATTTTTATTTCACAGATAAGACAATAAGAAAGTGTATATCTGGTAGCAAAATACGAATAAATAGTTATGTAGTTTTAAAGTTTTACGGCCTTTAGCTGATTTTATTGTTTCCTTAAAGTTTAAGGCTATTTTTCTCTACATTCTTTTCTGTGGAATTCATTTTATTTGTATTTGTGAATGTTCTGGTGTCTTTGTTATTTTTTTATAGCAAATAATGTGTTTAAGGTTTTTTTTCTCTTATTTGCCCCCCATTCAAGATAATGTTTACATGTTCTTTTTCAAACTTAAGGTTATAAAACATCTACTATTTCTTGAAAAACAAAAAAGTATAAAGAAATAAAAAAAGTAGATATAAAAATAGGTATAAACTTGTACTTAGTCTTTTATTTTACACAAATTTCCTTTCTCTTTTATCTGTGCACAAAAAAAAAGACAAAGGTTTTTAAAACAAAAAAAAAATCCTAAAAATATTTAAAAAATCATTTTATAGCATCATGTGTTCACCTCATGCTACAAAAAATGTTCTTGGGCTTCATGCATATTGTTGCAATCTTACCATGCTACGGATGCAATTTATGCATATGGTTACAATATTTCAACAGAAGAGTGGCATTTAGTTTAAGAAAAGGAATTTATTTAGTGCTGTAGGTTGTTTGGCCACTTAGGTTTTGGAGATGATACTCGAAAGACTAAAATTGAGTACGTGAACGTTCAGACGGATGGATGGATAGATGAATGAATGGATGTATGTGTAGCAAAGCAGACTAACAAACAGACATAATTGTCTGTGGCTAAAAAAAATAAGGTAAAGATTTTTAGAAGTAGAAGAAAACTTAAGAGTAGAATGAACCTAAAGGTTACCCAAAGAAAATGGACAAACAACCGAGTCAGGCAGCATAGAGATGGCAAAACAAATTGCTGGTAACATTAAGCCCAAAAAAAACCAAAAAAAAAAAATATCAAGAACAAACAATAAAGATTCTAGTTGAAATCAAGTTAAAAACCCATTTTAAAAACGTTTACCATTTTGCGAACAATACAGATTCTATAAAAACACCTTGATAACTTCAAGAGCAAAAAAATCATTGTTTTTTTATTTTTAATTTTTATAACAAATAAAATGAAAATTAAAACCTCTCTTTCAATTTTGTTTTAATAGCCCGAAATCTAGTGCTTTATTGTACTTTTCTTCGTTAAACCTTATAATTGCTTTTGCGAATACATTGTGCAATTTTTATCGTTGACAAAACGAATTGAACAGTACACTCGCTGTTGTCCCTTTTTAGTCTCTCTCTCTCCCCTAAATCCAAAAAGTAAGAAAATTTTGTCAAATTTTTTATCCGAATTTTCTCCTACTTAATAATTATGCTTTAACATGATAAGATTTTTATGATTAAACATAATTTTTTTATATGTCGGAATAATACATTGTAATACCATGTTAACAACACTTTAGTAATGCAACTTTGGATTTTCCAAATTATACTTAAAACCAGGGCTTGAAGTCCTTAATAGTTCTAACTCCGACTTCGATGCTGAACGTATATGGAGATATCGCTCCTTTATTCTCAAAAAATCAAAAATTTGAAGTTACTTAAGCCATCATACCTTCTTTATATGACAAAAAAATTTCACTAATAATCTCAAACTGAACCGAAGTTATAGCAAAATATATTATATTAAATAGTCTACTCTTACTCTACTCTAACTCTACTCAAACTCTACTCTAACTCTACTCTAACTCTACTCTAACTCTACTCTAACTCTACTCTAACTCTACTCTAACTCTACTCTAACTCTACTCTAACTCTACTCTAACTCTACTCTAACTCTACTCTAACTCTACTCTAACTCTACTCTAACTCTACTCTAACTCTACTCTAACTCTACTCTAACTCTACTCTAACTCTACTCTAACTCTACTCTAACTCTACTCTTACTCTACTCTAACTCTACTCTTACTCTACTCCAACTCTACTCTAACTCTACTCTAACTCTACTCTATCTCTACTCTAACTCTACTCTAACTCTACTCTAACTCTACTCTAACTCTACTCTAACTCTACTCTAACTCTACTCTAACTCTACTCTAACTCTACTCTAACTCTACTCTAACTCTACTCTAACTCTACTCTAACTCTACTCCAACTCTACTCTAACTCTACTCTTACTCTACTCTAACTCTACTCTAACTCTACTCTAACTCTACTCTAACTCTAACTCTACTCTACTCTAACTCTACTCTATCTCTACTCTAACTCTACTCCAACTCTACTCTAACTCTACTCTAACTCTACTCTTACTCTACTCTAACTCTACTCTAACTCTACTCTAGCTCTACTCTTACTCTACTCTAACTCTACTCTTACTCTACTCTAACTCTACTCTAACTCTACTCTAACTCTACTCTAACTCTACTCTAACTCTGCTCTAACTCTACTCTATCTCTACTCTAACTCTACCCTAACTCTACTCTAACTCTACTCTAACTCTACTCTAACTCTACTCTTACTCTACTCTATCTCTACTCTAACTCTACTCTAACTCTACTCTAATTCTACTCTAACTCTACTCTAACTCTACTCTAACTCTACTCTAACTCTACTCTAACTCTACTCTTACTCTACTCTAACTCTACTCTTACTCTACTCTTACTCTACTCTAACTTTTCTCTAACTCTACTCTAACTCTACTCTAACTCTACTCTTACTCTACTCTAACTCTACTCTAACTCTACTCTAACTCTACTCTAACTCTACTCTAACTTTTCTCTAACTCTACTCCAACTCTACTCTAACTCTACTCTTACTCTACTCTTACTCTACTCTAACTCTACTCTAACTCTACTCTAACTCTTATCTAACTCTACTCTAACTCTACTCTCACTCTACTCTAACTCTACTCTAACTCTACTCTAACTTTTCTCTAACTCTACTCTAACTCTACTCTAACTCTACTCTAACTCTACTCTAACTCTACTCTAACTCTACTCTAACTCTACTCTAACTCTACTCTAACTCTACTCTAACTCTACTCTAACTCTACTCTAACTCTACTCTAACTCTACTCTAACTCTAACTCTACTCTAACTCTACTCTAACTCTACTCTAACTCTACTCTAACTCTACTCTAACTCTACTCTAACTCTACTCTAACTTTTCTCTAACTCTACTCTAAGTTTTCTCTAACTCTACTCTAACTCTACTCTAACTCTACTCTAACTCTACTCTAACTCTACTCTAACTCTACTCTAACTCTACTCTAACTCTACTCTAACTCTACTCTAACTCTACTCTAACTCTAATCTAACTCTACTCTAACTCTACTCTAACTCTACTCTACTCTAACTCTAATCTAACTCTAACTCTACTCTTACTCTACTCTAACTCTACTCTAACTCTACTCTAACCCTACTCTACCTCTACTCTAACTCTACCCTAACTCTGCTCTAACTCTACTCTAACTCTACTCTTACTCTACTCTAATTCTACTCTAACTCTACTCTAACTCTACTCTAACTCTACTCTAACTCTACTCTAACTCTACTCTAAATCTACTCTAACTCTACTCTTACTCTACTCTAACTCTACTCTAACTCTACTCTAACTCTACTCTAACTCTACTCTTCTCTAACTTTTCTTTAACACTACTCTAACTCTACTCTAACTCTGCTCTAACTCTACTCTTTACTCTACTCTAACTCTACTTTAACTCTACTCTAACTCTACTCTAACTCTACTCTAACTAAACCCTAACTCTGCTCTAACTCTACTCTAACTCTACTCTTACTCTACTCTAACTGTACTCTAACTCTACTCTAACTCTACTCTAACTCTACTCTAACTCTACTCTAACTCTACTCTACTCTAACTCTACTCGAACATCTACTCTAACTCTACTCTAACTCTACTCTAACTCTACTCTAACTCTACTCTAACTCTACTCTAACTCTACTCTAACTCTACTCTAACCCTACTCTACCTCTACTCTAACTCTACCCTAACTCTGCTCTAACTCTACTCTAACTCTACTCTTACTCTACTCTAATTCTACTCTAACTCTACTCTAACTCTACTCGAACATCTATTCTAACTCTACGCTAACTCTACTCTAACTTTACTCTTACTTAATTCCAACTGTAGTATAAATATACACATAAAAAGTTATTCTAAATATTTTTTTTAACAAATGAATGCAAGTAAAAATGTTAAGTGTTGATTTTTATAAAGTTATTCTTTCAAAAACCGTTTGGAAAATAGAAAACATTGAAATAGAAGGACAAAGACACAACAAAATACATCCTTCTGCGAATACAATATGTGTATTTGTTTAAAACTAAAGTAAATACTCATATGTGTTCATTTGTTTTTCTTTCTTTATAAAATTCATTAATATTTTTTTTACTATTCATACTCTCAAACAATATTAATTTCCATGAATATATCGTTTTTGTATTTCCAAAGGCATAAAGAATGAATAAGACAATAAACACTAGAAAACGGAAGCAATTCATAAAGTTAAATATCCGCCAGCAATATGAATGAAAAACAGTGACTAAAAACTATTGGAGGTTTCAGAGAAGAAAATAAAAGAGATGTATAAAAGAGATGAGTTTGCCATAAAAGAATGTACGGACTCATAAACTTATTAATACGAGCTGTGTTTTAAATGATAAAAATAGTTAATTAGAAAATTTTTTCCAGGAATCTTTGAAAATATAATAGAGTTTCGATATGGTGGTAAACTTAATATTAAAAGCTTTCTTTATACTAAAGAATTTTGTTTAACTTAACTAAATATTTTTTTATTTGACACTAAAATTTCTAAGATAGTAAATTTTAAATCCAAGATCTTAAATAATAAATTTTATGAAAAATTTGTACAGACTTAATGAAAACTTCGTCATACTTACATCTTTCTTTAACAACAAAACTGTTTTAATTAAATTAAAGAAATTTCTTCAACAAATATTTTACGAAAACGCAAATTTGTAAGGACAAAATTATTGTAATGACTCTATTAACAATTGGGGTATTTACAAGGTGTCATAACGTCATATGTCTTAAAATAATAACATGAAAAAATACGACTGATGTGAACAACCCCTCATAATTCAGTGTCCTATTTTGAATTTAAATCAGCTGTTTTGAAACAAATACAAAAAAAAATTAATATTTATCTAAAATAAAAATATCTTAGACTTTACCTTTTTTCCATTTTTCAGACACAAATCAAAAATAAATTTTATTTTGTTTGCTTGTTTACCAAACAGCAGAGTCCTTAACCGATCTCATTTGACGCCGCAATTGATTTGCTGCAAAAATTGCTAGCCGCAGGTTAAATTCGGCTGTTAGCCGGATATAATTATACCATCAACGGCGACGGCTTACAAAAACTAATGCGGCTCGGCTCTGCCGCTCAGCGCATGTCTCTTCTGATTAATTACGACAGCGCAATAAACATAGCAAGCAAAGTTCTATTAATTTAAGACACTTTTTGTTTACATAGCAACAACAATATTTTTAAACCATTGTAAAATGTTAGAACATTATGACAATACAACATGATAGCACACCTTGTGAAAACCCCAATTATATAAAATATACCCCTTTTACAATAAGACGCTTGTTATCAAATTGAATTATTTTCTTCAATATAACAATTAATTTATAATAAATTTTACAAACGATGGCTCGTTAAAGACAAATTTGTAAAAAATTTGATATTCATAAAAACAAGGTTAAGCTGTTATTTTTTTTTATTAAATTTACATTCCTTTAAACAACAAAACTCTTTAAATCACATCGACAAAATTCCATCACTATATTAATTAGTTTACTAAAAAATTTATATTGAATGCAAATTTTGTAATCGGATTTTAAATCACCTTTTTACGTCCGTTTTAGTCTAATCAAATTATTTTCTTCAATATAACAATGAATTTATAGGATATTTGGTAAACATTTGAAAATTAATAAAAGAAAGTTTATATTTATTATTTCGTCAAATGTACATTTTTTTTTAAAAAACAAAACGTTGTTTTTTATCATATCAAAGAAATTTCTTCAATTTAACAATTTTAGTAAAAAGGTTAATTTTTAACAAAAATCTAAATCAACTTTTTTAAAGTTTTTAATCCAATCGAATAATTTCCTTCAATATAAGTAACAATGAATTTAAAGGAGATTTGGCTATCAGTAGTTAATTTTTATTATTTCTTCAAACTTACATTCCTTTATTAAATAAATGAAATAACTTTAATAAACACATTTTAGTAAAAGGGTTAATTAAAAAAAAAATCCTGTTCTATTGAACAAAAATATTGCGAACGGATTTCAAATCACCTTTTAACGATTTTTGGTTATCTTTAATAAGAATTAAACACAACGCTTTTAATCAAATCGAATTATTTTCTTCAATATAACAATCAATTATAAGGGAATTTGTCTATCTATACGACATTTAGTAAAAATTTTTAATTTATTAAAAAAAGTTAATTTTAATCAGGCTTAAGTTCATCAAATTTAATTTTCATTAAATTATTTTTATGAAGAAAGGCTGGTTACCATGATATGTTTCGATCGCCATGTTCTAAGGAGATCGAGTGGTTGCGATCGAAACATGTCATGGTAACCAGCGGCCTGGGATCGAATCTCAGGTCAGTCAAGAATGAATGATTATCAATAACAACTTTTATTAATTTTCATGTTGTAAAATTCCTTTCTTCATAAAAATAATTTATTGAAAATTAAATTTGATGAATTTGAGCCTAATTAAAATATCAAAATTGGGATTAAAAACCATAGAACAGTTCAACAAATTAACCACAATACTAATTATTTTCAAAAAAGTTAATTTTTATTATTTCGTCAAATTTACATGCCTTGTTTCAAGAAAAAAGTTTTATTAAACTAATAAAATTTCTTCAATATAACAAAAATTTCTTGTTTAATTGAACAAAAATGTTGTACACGGATTACAAACCGAATTTTTCTATTTAATTTGTATCTTTTCACATAAAATTTTTGGCTTAGCTTATACAGAAGGGCACATAAAATTCGTCTTTCCGTCTAGTTGCTTTCAAGTGACTAAAATTTTTCGCTTAAAAGCCTTTGTAACCTTTAATATTTTCTCAAAAAGAAATGTATCTTTTAAATACTCAACTCGTCTTGATAAATAATTGTAAACAGCTTTTTTGTGTTTAAAATAGTTAATTCTCTTTTTTTAAGATTTTTATTTGTAATCTTATTTAAATGTAAAACATCCTTCTTTATACTCTGAGTTAAAGTAGCTCGAAAAGCTTTTTGTTTGCGAAAAAGGAAGAAAAAAAATTAAACCTTAGACATTTTATCAAATCAAAATGGAATACAAAAAATACGCAGCAAAGGAAATACCTGTTAAACAGTTTTTTTTTTGTTAACACAAAAAATGTAAAACAAATTTCTTATGAAATTAAAGGGACAGCAATCAAAAGTCATAAAAGAGGGAAGCGGATACCAGTGAAACAGTAGAGGACTATTAGAGGGCCCTACCTTTAAAAATTACAAATTTAAAATATCATTTTATTGCAAATTTCATAAAAATATAACATCCTGAGACATTTTTATATATGAAAATATTGCTACACACATGAAACTGTGCAACATATCGCTCCTTTATTGCAGCATAGTCAACTCTAAAAAAAAATCAAATTTGACAAAATGCTATTAACGTTTTCAAAATTTAACTTTTTATACAGATTCAATAAAATATATTTTGCTATAACTGCAGTTCAGTTTGAGATAAAATACTGACTTTTGTTTCAGATATAGAGAAGGTATGAAGGAGCAGTTTTGCTAAAGTGACTTCAAATTTTTGATTTTTTGAGATTTGACTATGTTGCAATAAAGGAGCGATATGAACGTACACATACCTAGTCACTCTGTATTTTTAGTTTTTTTTTAACGGTCCCTTCGGATTTTTTTTTAAAGGAATTAAATGGTAAAAATTAAATTACATTTTCAATAAAATTGTTACAAAAAGTCTATTTTAATTATGTAGGTAGCAAATGAAAGGCCAGGGTCCCTTAAATATAATAATTGTGGTAAAGCCACAGGTGAAAAGGAAATACTGTGGCCTGTCTAATGACCGGACGACGAAGGGTCCATTTAACTTTAACCGTACAAGAGGAATTTTCTTTCAAATGAATTTCATGAATTGCCTAATAGCACTGCCGTGAGCAGTCAGAGGGTCCGTCGAAAAGGAGTGTAAGCTCAAAGAAGGTGTTCGTTCAAGGAGACTACACTGTTCGTTTTTGATATAAGTTTGTTGTTTTGTTTAAATGTATATAATATTGATTTAAAACCCTAACTAAGTTTATATAATATGGATCCTTTTGTGTAACGGAGTTGATTTAACAATGTCCATCTGTACATCTGTTAGTTTGTGCCAATGTAAAATCTTATAAAACTACTGTCACCATCTGTACGTCACACAGTGGGTTGAAGCGAAGGTAAACTAAGGAATAATTCAGGGATGACCATTATTATTGATATTTTTATTTCTGGAATAATTAAACATTATTTAGTCCAAAAATATGTGTATAGAATATTTTTTATTTAACAACATTATCTTGCATATATGTATAAGCATTAGGGTGGTTCTAAAAATTAAATTGAATCAGTCACCACTTAGGATTACAGATTAGATAGAAACAATTCCATAAATACGTTTTTGTTTTTTTTTTCTTGCCACGCCTCTGGATAATGCCCTTTCAGTTTTTTGTACACTACGTCGCCATTTGGAGTGCGATCTTAATAGTTATATTGCATATCGTTGTTCATGGCTTGTCTATGGCTTCATTTTCCATTTAGTGACTTTGTAATATGACGTCTAGCTTCAAAAATTCACACTTGTATAGCATTAAGTTAAAAAAAGATATGGCGATATCATAAGCCGTTCAAGAGAAATGCCCAAATCTTTAAGAATCTGAAAACTAACTTTTTTCTTTTTTGTCTTGGAAAATAATAATGTAGTCCTACTTTACCCAAAGCAGTTTTTTAATAAAATGTGTCGTTTCGATTAAAACACAATAGTTTCAGAAATTTTAGGATCATGATGAAAACTTGAAATATTTGCTAAAAGCCACGAAACTTGTCATAAACTGTTTGCAAAAAACTATTGCATACTTCTAGGCCACTACATAAACATACATATTATGTATGTAAATTGAGTTTTTGATTATCGGGAATGTTCTAGAAATCGAAATTGAAGTGAGATTGAAATCGAACGATAATTTAAATTCAATTAATATGTATTTACAAAATGACCGTAGTTTTTCGAGGTATTAAAGGTTGTTCTTGCAGAAATAATACATACTTAAAGAATGAAGTAGATAAAATGGAATATTTTTATGAACTTTCATTACAGGGTCGTATTTAAAATTTGCTCGATTTTAAATCCACTTCGTTTCGATTTCTAGAACTCGCCCGTATTTGTTTATAAAAATAGTCCATCTGTTTCTCTCTTTATCATCTATAGTGCACGAAGGATAAATCTAAAAAAACCTAAATGTAACAGCTGTCCAAAAATGTATTAACGTAAATGCTCTTCAATTACTTCACTAATTTACCACTTACACATTGACTATAACAAAGTACTTGAAGAAGATGATCCACCAACAAAATCAAAAGGAGCAACAAGTGGTCCAATGAATAAATATTTTAAACAAGATTCAATAGATGAAATTATTTGCAGAAGCATAGCAGAAGATGCACACAACAAACTATTTTTCCAATTCAAACAAAAAATTTGTACATTTTTTGTCTGAAATCGGTCCTATAAACAAATTCGCATATTCAAACAAATTATTTGCATTTTGTTTATTGAAAAAACACTGATTTTCTCAAACAAATAATTTAACTGAATCAAAACAAATTACGCGTATATTATATTTTTGAATAGTTGTCAAAATTTGTTTTGGTTAAATAAAAATCCAACAAAAATATATATTGAATCAGTAAAAAAATTTGTAGAAATTAAAAAAATTTTCAAACAAGCGTTTGTTTGAAAATAATTCGGTAATTATTTTTTCTGTGTGGAATTAACGTGAACAGTTTAAAAAAATCCAAAGTTATTTTGACTCTTAAAATCTAAGTGCCTGAAAGTGAAGCAACAATTTTGAGTTACATTGACAAGTTTTATTAAAAAAAGAATGTTTATTTACTCAAGTAAAAATTTTTTCTAAAATTATCGAAACAAAAATTTATAAAATATCTGAATTTAGAATTATTCGATTAATCGATTAATTTTAAAATGTTATTCGTTTAGTTAAACAAGTTAAAAATGTCAAATATCGATTAATCGTTTATCCGTACAAAAATAAAATCCGATTAATTGAACACCAGAATCTACGCCCACTCCTAATAGTTTTTGAACAAAATGTATGAAGCCATCCCTCTGTGCGTTGTATGATCCCGCAACCTTCACACGGAGTTACTTGCTTACTACTAACTTGCCAAAAAAATCGTTTTTGCATATTTGCGCCCGTTTTCAGAACTGATAGATTAAGATCCTAATCATTTTTTATCGCCCACGGTGACTCCTTTTCCAGAAATCTGGACTCATCCCCTAAAGAATTTAAAAGAGTAAATTGGTCGTAACTCGCTCCCACTCGCTCTGTTGAAAATTCTGGGGATGGAGAATAATAAATAACAGTGTTGTCCACAGATCCTCATCATTTTTGTCGCCCACATTGACTGCTTTTCCAGAAATCTGGACTCATCCACTAGAAGATTCAAAAGAGTAAGTTGGCCATAAGTCGCTCCAACTCGCCCTGTTAAGAATTCTGGAGCTGGAGAACAATAAAGAATAGTATTTTCCAGAAATCTGGACTCATCCCCTAGAAAATTCAAAAGAGTAAACTAGCCGTAAGTCCCTCCAAGTCGCTCTGTTAAAAATTCTGGGGATGGAGAACAATAAAGAACTGTATGTCCACAAATCCTAATCATTTTTTATCGCCCACGTTGACTCCTTTTCCAGAAATCTGGACTCATCCCCTAGAGAATTTAAAAGAGTAAATTGGCCGTAAGTCGCTCCAAGTCGCTCTGTTAAAAATTCTGGGAAAAGAGAACAATAAAGAACAGTATTGTCCACAAATCCTAACCATTTTTTGTCGCCCACGTTGACTCCTTTTCCAGTAATCTGGGCGCGGGCATAATAACAGCGTTAGCATAAGTTCTGTTAAGTGGCTAACATTGTTCTGTAAACATTACAGAATGTGTCTAGGGTTATAAATTTTAAAATTTAACTTCACACACATAGGGCAAGCGAAGCGAATATAAATGTCATAACCGTGTGGCCTTATGACCTTTACTTTCGAAATGACAACTTCACCCAATATTAATTGTGAACTTGGTGTCCCTTTTTTATTTGCTAACAAGGCTCTGTCGACCGGCCCAAGGCGGTATGATCTTCCTTTGTCAGCCTGGAGGCCTGGTGCCAGCCCTCTATCATTTGTGATTTATATTGTCAATCTATCCCCGTTCACATTCGTTCGGTAACCCTGCAATGCCCATACTGGTCCGAAATAACCCAATCCCACATATATGGGACTAAGGCCGACCCAAAGGGAACTCATGTTAATCTTAGCACATCAGTCATAGACTTAATATTTTGACTTAATTGCTTTAAAAACTCTGAAGAATCTGCTTCTGCTTGCGTATTTGTGGAGGTTATATACATATTTGATTTGATTTTAACTTTTTTTATAGTCAAAACTCTTCAGATGCTTCGTTTAGCTCTCCACTATATTTTTACATCTTATACATAAAGCTCGATTTCCGACGCTTGCACGCTATAGGGTTTCATAAGCATTCTATGTTGTCACTTTAGAAGTGGCCTCAGATTTGATTTGATTTTATGTGTGTGTGTGTGTGTGTGTGTGATGTGTAAACGTGTGTAATGTCCTTTGTAACTTTTTATGTAGTTGAATTTTAAAATTGTTTCTTAAGAATTTTTCTTATAGAATTATTTTTTTTCTCCAAGTACAAGTATAACATCATTTATTTCTCATCACCTTTAGGGAAATTTACATAATGACTTTTGTGTTTAGCTGTTTTGTTTGAACCAACAAGAAAATCATACCAAATGTACACAAAAAAAAAAGTATCAAATATCCAACTTAGTAGATAAAGATGGTAAATGGAAGGCTTTGAATGAAATGTTTGTTCTTGAAAAGATAACTGGCTCTGGAAAGAAGGACAGCAGCAACTGAAGCAATGGCTTAATGATTGCAATAGCCAGCATATGATGCCTTAAAAAAATTTACATTGAAATGCCGGAATAAAAAAAAAATCCTTGAGTTTTTTTTTTATTTTTTTTTCTTTATCTGTCCTTTTTTCTTTTGTTGCCTGAAAAATTATTTTGTATTTATTTATTAAGTTTGTTTTTTTTTCTAAAATCTTTAATGGCTTGTCTTTGATTTCCAAGAAATTAAAATAAACAGCCTTAAAATTTTAAGAAATGAATATCAGAGATATAAAAATTCTTAAGAATTTAATTTATAACGAAACCCGGATGTTTCATTTAATGGAGAACTGATGACACAAAAAAGTTTTCTTTTTTTGAAATTTCATTTAAAAACATGTTTATCAGAGTATTCTATAAGAGGGAGTTTACACGGTGTCTTTCCAGATATGTCTGTTTTTGACATTCTCTTTTAAACTTGTTACCAAAAACATTTTGTCTTTTCACGATGTCTTTTCAGACATGTCTGTTTTCATGTATAATAGTCTAAAACACATATACATACAAATTAAAAACATGATAATTCATATTAACAAACATGAAAACTAATTTCGTGTCTCTTTGGTAACCCCTCTTTCTTCTCTACCCGGATGGCCAACAAACAAAACAAACATGTTTGTTAGACATGTCTGAAAAGACACCGTGTGAACTCCCTCTATTATGTCAAATATTAAAATAAATTTGACATTTATCTTTTAACAAGAAGGCACAAATGAAAAGAGTAGCAGGCCCTTAACTTTATATGGGATAAGAGTGGCTGTAGAAATTCTAAAGTAGAAGTTCAAACTTTATATTAAAGCTCTCCCCCCACAAAGCTATGTAGCCAAACATCTTAGGTATACGGCAGCTTTACGTCTTAAACCTTCCGGGAAAAAAGTGCAGATTTACTCGTTATTTGGCTTTTAGGCAAAATTGTCACGGCTTCCTTTCTTCGGAGATTATAACAGCTGACCACAGATTATTATCTGGCACCACACGAACCTGTTGCCCCAGGAACTTTGTTCCCAGACTGGTTATTTGTAAGGCTCCTTCGGGTCTCCCGTTGTGGCTGTAGTTTATACCGAAAATCGCGGGGGCATCTAAAGAGCTTGTGGGAAGGTTTGGTTTGCTAAAGGATCTCTATTGGAGCTGCTGCTAATCAGCAAAAACTTCTGCATTTTATCAGAAAAGCAGTGGTCCAGTGTATGATTCTGCCGGATCATACTCTCAAAATTGCCACCTAAGTAGAGTTATGCTTCATGTGATTGTAAGCAGTTTACACTTAATCACAATAACCGTTTAGAAACCTGCAGTCAAAGTAGAAAAACTGACATTTTTTTCATTTGTCATTGGACAAAAAACGTTGGCTTTTTCTGTAGATTCTTTAACTGTAAAGAGTAGCTGTCAAACCAGCTCAAAAAGCGAAAAGTTTTACACACATTTTCAATTTTTGTTCGATAGTTTTTGGTTCCGACTGTAGTGGGTCACGAGATATGTTATATGTTGAAACTTAGAGTCGTTATAACCTTTTGCATAAAGTATAAAAAGCTTTTAAGATTTTTTTCAAATAATTGAAATCTTTTCTTACGATACATATTTTAAAATGTCTTTCAAACAGGTAAAGTATTTGTTAAAGCAAACACAAAGAAGAAACCACATAGTGTATCGTGTGCTGGTTACTGGTTTGCCGCATGGAACAAAAATGTTTTGTTCTTCATGTTTTGAATGGCACATCAAGCACAGCAATTACAAACAATAATATTTAAAATTTTGCATCGAAAATTTGCTTCATAGCGCAAAAAGTGACGAATGAAGCAAAACATTTTATAAATTTAAAAACTGTTTTTAGCAATTACCAACAAAGCGCTAATAACAAATTAAATTGAAGTTAAAAAAACAATTTGTAGATTTAAGATGATGCGGCCGATCTTCATTGGTTCTCTCAAGCATCAGTGTCTAGAATGTCAGCCAGAGTAGCTCGAGCCTTAGCTCACTGGAGCAATAGAAATATAAAAATGCCTTCATCTCATATAGAGGAAGCAATCCTAATAAGAGAATTTAAGGTTTTCTGTAGCCTGGGACAGTGATACAGAATGTGTTCCACTGTTTCCAACTCCTCCAGGTCCTCACACAACTCGCATATATCCGACAAGGCAGATCCCATCCTCACCGCCATCCTGCCTCCTAAGCTCGTAGTTTTCAAAGTCATCGACACTACTGTCGTCATCAGTTTCAATATCAGTGTCCCCTCCATAATCTTCAGGAATTTCTTCCAAAATGGACATAATTTTATTAGTATTAACAAATTAACGAAGAATTTCTGACATACCTTTCCTAAAACTGAAACAATTTTTATAGAATGCAGTTACTCAAATCACGTGCGTTAAAGGACCAGCGGTAAAAATATAAGCATAAATAGAAAATTCTTTACTATAAAGAAACAATAAGAGTTTGTGTAGATATGGCTATGAATTTAACGGCTCCACGAAAAGCCCCCCAATGAAATAACGCCCAGGAAATAACCCCCAATGAAATAAATCCCAAAAAATAGGAAATAACACCCAAAAACAGTGAATGAAATAACATCGAAAAATAAATGAATTAAAGCCCAAAGCGAAAACGAAACAACCCCCAATATTTGGGAGTTATTTCATATGAAATAACACCCAATGATGAAAATAAAATAAACCCCAATGAAATAAACCCCATCAGCAACAAAAATTAAATTCATAAAAGAGTCAGTTTCAGCAAGGATAACCCCAAAAAACCAACAGCTTTAAAAATGAAATAACCCCCGAATAAAAAATGAAATAACACCCCAATTATACACGCTATGAAACAAGCCCCGAATTTTAAAAATTTGTTGGGTGTTATTTCATTGGAGATTATTTCATAATTTAAAAACCCCAAATGAGGAATGAAATAATTCCCAAAAAAAAATGTAAAAGGGCCCAAAAAATTGGGTGTTATTTCATATGAAATAAAACCCAAAAATGTATGAAAAAAATTTGGGGAATATTTCATTTCTCGTTTGGGTGTTATTTCATTGGGGGGCATTTCGTGGAGCCGAATTTAACAATCTAAGAACTTGAAATGCATATTTTTAAAATTTGATATAAAAATTTTATTAACTCGAAAATTGGCGCTGTCCAAGCACCTGTAAACCCTGCAACTTTTGGGGAAAAACTGATGTTTTTCGAAATAAAAATCAAAAGAGCATAACATTTTTTTCTAAATAGAAGAAAATATGCTACTTTAGAGAACTAATGATCATACAATTCATAAATATGTCTGCCTTATATGAAGGGTACTTATAAGTACCGTCTGGCGGCAAAGGGTTAAAGGGGTTCAGTGCGTATGAGCCCAGAGTGCTTCGTTACTAACGGTATTTTACGAAGACAGCGGTTAATAATTAATTGTACAGTACCGACATCCTTAGGTGCGGCTTTCTATCACTCACAGCCGTTTATCAGTAAAGACTTGCTCTAAATTTTAATGCCTGTGCAGAGCTGGGAGGAACATAGTACTGCGTTTAGTATGTAATACGCAAGTTTTCCCTTTACAAGTCTGTTCTTTATATCTTACGAGTAGCCTCCAGACTTCCATGTAACAAAGCCTATTTATACAAAATACCCTACATATTCAAGAGAGCCATCAGAGAGCATAAATTGTTCTATATTTTCTATGTAGATCCTCATTGTTTTCGTCTTAAGGGAAATAATTTTTAGAGCCCACCTAAGCGGTCATTAGCTCAACCATGCATAGCTTTTCCTGCATGTCGGTGATGTTACTGATAAGTAAACAAATGTCATCTGAGTAAACTGCTTTGGAGGCCCCAACGAATGCTTCTATTTCTCTGAGTTGCTTTGGCCATGATGTTGTCTAGAACGTTGTTGAAAAAAATTGGCGATAGCACGCAACCCCGTCTGACAGCCTTCATTAAAGCCACTATATCATCAAACTAGTTTTCATTCATCGCACGGCAGTTCGTTTCGAAGTACAGCATTTTTTAAAACTGAGCTACTTTTACCTTCATGTCACCCAAACTGCTTTGTCTGACAGTGTACCAAAGGCCTTCTTAAAGTCCAGAAAGGTAGAGTGTTGAACACCGTTCAACTGATTATTCACCTATAATTATAAGACTGTTGGAATGGTCAAAGTAGTATATTACGGTTCGTAAGGCTGGCTGTTCTGGTCTTAGTTCATCTCATAGCGATGAACTACGTCTTGAGTTTAGGATGTTAGCTATGCCTTTATTTACCATACTCAACAACGTTATAACTCTCCAGCTTTCACATTTGGTGAAGTAATTCTTTTTCGGTAGCTTGTAAGCTTTTTTAAAGGCTTTTAGTACCTTCTTTGATGTCTGCTGGTAATTGACAATCGACTTAGAATGCATGGAAGAGTGCTAGCAGTATTTGTGCGCTGATATTTGGATATATTTTCAGCAACTCCGATGCTATATTGTACTTGCCAATTGCCTAATTGATGTTCCGGGCCCTAAAATCTTGCTCATTTTCATGAAGTTTTGGTTATTTGGTGGAGATGTCAACCGACTTACAAATAAACTAAAAAATAAAATGTTTACTAAACGCTGTTAATTTTACTCAACTTTGAACTTCGTTGCATTATTAGAATTAATTCACATTTAAGCATATGATTCAAATAAGTAAAATAGTACTTATACAGTTCTCTGGAAGTGTAATCTCTTACTCACACATTGGCGGCGTTGGCAAGCGAATTTTTTTCCAAAAGTGTTGAGAGCACCATGGTTTAAGTCCGACTCCTCAGGTACTCATTTAAATCCCATCACATCTGTTTGTGTAGCGCAAGTTTACTAAAATATTTTTTATTTAAGATAAATATTTAAAAAAAAATATTAAAAATAAACAAATCTAAAATATGCTATTGACTGCAGTTTATAATTTATTCAAAATAAAATCAAATTATATTAAAACAGAACTGCTATACAAACGAATTTTTAACACTCATACGCTCCACTGATCACAAATATTTGAACAAACTGCAATCAAGCGGCATTGCGAACACCTAAACGTATGAGTACTTTTAATATTTATTTATGTTTTTATAACTTATGCTTCATGTTGTACTCATAAATGTCAGTAAATGAAAACCAACAAAAATGAACTTGAAAAAATCATTTTAAAATGAAAATGTATTTAAAAGCAGTAAAAAATTAAAACAAATTGCAACACAATCAAAAAAATTCAGTGGTATTTTGACTATTTAAGCATTTTTTTTGGCAAAAAAAAACCCCCCTTAACAAATTTAATTGCAGCAATTTGAAATAAAAAAAAAAACTTTTGCAATAGTGCTGATAACATCCGAATAATCGTTAGAATATCTGATAAAAAATAAATTTTTTTTAAAAGGAATCACCAGAAACTTTAAACAGCTTTCTCAAACTATTTCTTACTTTCATCTGCAACTAATAAAAAAATTTCATATCTCAAATAATCTTTGCCAAAAAAAAAAAAAAAAACGATTTATTATCTGGTCACTATCAAAAGCCAATATAACACTTGCAATTAAAACATGTTTTTGGGCAAACTACTAAAACTATAAACTAAAAAAAAAACTAAATTGCATACAACATTATCGCTAACAGGTAAAAACTACAACAACAAAAAAATAACCACTGCAAGTAAAGTTTAGTAAACCAAACAAACCACAAAACAAAAACCCTAAAAAATTTCATGGTTGCTATAAAAAAGTACTATAAAAACAAACTTGCGTTAAAGAACTGCAAACAAATTGAACAAATTAAGAGCAAACAATATTCATATTGATTTCTTTTTTTTTTAGCCAAATCAAAAAAGCCCAACACACAGCAGACATTCTCTGTTGTACGTGAAAACTAAAACCGTCATGGAATATGAGAAATTCGATAAAACAAAAAAAAAATTGTGGTTGCAATTTTAGACGCAGATTTTGCTAATTCATTCTAGTGCTACTCTCTTAATTTTACAGCAAATAGTTTTCAAAAAAAAAGTTAACCAAGATTTTATTCGAACATTTTAAAATGCTAAAGTTTTTGACTTGCAAGCTATAAAAAATTAATGCTAAAAATTAAAGGCTACAGAAAAAGAAAGGCGTGGTTGTTAGCAGATTTTGCAAATGTTTTCACCAGCTTAATATTAACATAAAATTGCAATGAACAAAAAATTGTGACTCTACAATGATTTTTAACTTTTGTGTTATATGGGAAGTGGGCGTGGTTGTGCTCGGATTTTTTTCATAATTGCTGTATTTTTTTATCACTACCAAATTTTATTCCGTGCCGAAATTCAAGGCTCTGAACAAAAAATTGTGACTCTACAATGATTTTTAACTTTTGTGTTATATGGGAAGTGGGCGTGGTTGTGCTCGGATTTTTTTCATAATTGCAGTATTTTTTTTATCACAAGCAAATATTGGTCTGTACCGAAATTCAAGGCTCTACCATGTTTCCTTATATTTAAAGCCGCCAATCGTATGAAGTTGAACCACTGTGCGTGGTGGCCAGTCAGGTAAGCCCCCAATTGTCGCAGATACCGTCTGCTGAGAAAAATATCAATTCCCTCGCCTGAGTATCATCTATGCTCCCTTAGAGCCCAGTCTCCTATAAGGCCCAACTCAGCCCACAAAAGGGCTCGGCCACCATTTGGTAGTTTGAACCGGCCATGGCCCGATTATTAGTCGCATCATTACCCGGCACCCCTGAGTCCCCGCACCCAGCAAAAATTTCATAGTTGTCACTTGCACAAAAAAAAATTCAAAACGTGCACTCTTACTGAGACACCCAATATATGCATTGTCCAACGGGGTTTAAATATTCTCTTCTTTGTTTAAAGACATCCACGTCAACCAACTACGCATTAATATTATCAATTTTTTATATTTTTCCATTTTCGGCTACTACATTTTTTTAAATTTTATATTAAAAAACCTTTGAAATCATGCGTTAGTTGTTACCAGAAACTTTTTAACTTTAAGTTCAAAAACAAAATCTTTAAATTAAAAAGCATGAAAAACCTATTATTACTTATTCTGTAGTTCTTTTGTTTTGCCACTAGTTTGTGGCCACTGCTCATTTTTGTACTTCCCATTAACATTTAATAAGTTGTCATCTGGGGACAATTTTGTACTCTCCTTGTTTTTAGTGTTAGTGATGCAAAAAAGTTTGTCCTTTTAAATATAATTTGGGAAATATTTTTGTCCAATTATTGCAAAAATTTTTTTGGGAATAACTTTTTGCCTGTGATTTTATTGCTGCAACAATTTTGTTAAGTTTTTAAGTGAATGAATTTTTTAAAGGAACAAATCTATTTTTAGTACTTTTAAGGCAGAGTGTTGAAGTTAGTTGGCCTAGTCGTAAGGACTCGGTATAATTTGTTATTGTTTTTGCTGTATTGGGTTGACTACTTAAGTTTGTAGACAACTTGTCAAAAAAAAATACGTGACTAACCATGATAGACTATAATTACATTAAATAAAAAGGCACTTTATTTAAGTTAACCAGCGGAAGAAACAAGAAAAAAAACTAAAGAAAGGAAATATTTCAGCAAATTTTCTTTTAGCAAATAGTTATAGTTATAGGAAGAAAATAACTACTCATTAAGAATTTTCTCATGTTCTTAATTTTGTTTTCTATTCGACATGAAAGTTTCATTAAAACGGCTTTAGCTGGTTGTTCTGGAAAGTTCATTAAGTAAAAAAGATTTTCAATGCAAAAATATGGTTTAATATGATTAAATTCTTATTAAAATAATGAACGGGAATAGCGTGCGTGCCGTCCCGAAGCCGTTGAAAATTTTCAAAAATTTTAACCATTTTTGAAAAAGAAGATTTTCAAATAAATGCGTTTAAAAAAGGGCACGTCAAACAAAAAACTGCGTCAATGTTTTTATAAACAATAATAAGGACTAACTATAGGGTGTCCTAAAATTAATGGAAGAATAAAATTTTGGAAAAAATGAATTTTTCTAAAAAAAAACCGGGAAGCGCATAATGAACGTTATGATTTAATAAGTTTTTTTTTCGGAATAAACTTGAAAAAACTTGGGAAATTTAGGATGGAAAGTCTCAGCACAGAGCAAAGAACTAAAGTTGTTTCATTTTATCCTGAAAGTCAGCATTCGATTATTCAGAACGTAAATATCATATCGAATAGTAAGCGAAGAGACCCATTTACAACTCCATGGTCCCGTCAATGGTCACCTAATTAAAAATAGAATAATTACACTATGGAACATTTTTGGGATTATTGTCTGGGGGGGTGAGAAATTCCAAGTCAGGGTGATGGTACTAGGTCAGTATAGTAAAACCCTCAAAGGGTTTGGCGTTCGTATGTGTCAGTTTTTTTTTATCACATTTTAAATTTTTTCCTTATCTTGATGTTTTTTTGTTTAACATAACTCGAGAACCACTTGTCCGATTTTGCTAAAACAAACTGAAAAAAATTTAGAATTACAATTTCTTTAATCCGTTCATATAACGTTTTTCTTTATAATCAACAGTTTTGTCGGTAAAAATAAATTTGTGGAGAAAAAAAAATATTTTTTTGCCTAAAATTTAAATTTTTTTTTCCATAGTGTACTTTTAGGCAAAAAAATATTTTTTTTTCTCCACAAATTTATTTTTGGTTGATATTTTTTCAACTCTAAATGTAGTTGTAAGTGGGTTAATAAAGAATTCGGAATTCTTTTAGGATGAAAAATTGGAATGGAACAATAATATAAACTGCCAGAAATGGTGTCATAAAATAAATTTAAAATAAAATCGTTTTAAGTTCCTCATTAAAATATTTTTAATTAGCTTTTTTTATTGTCACGCTTTTTTATATCACATACACATAGAAGGTGTAAATTTAACGCAAAATTATATTAAAAGTTATTCAATTAAATACTGTTTTTAGTTAATAATAATGCTAAAGTCATTAATTATTAATTCAGATGTTTTTAATAGAAAACTTTTTCTAGTAAAAACAAGTGCAAGTCATAACTACAAAGAGAAAATAAAGTAAGCGCCTTATTTTTGTACACATTTACTGTCGAATATATTTAACCCTTTCGCTCCCGCTCTTGAACGCACTGTCAGAAAAATAATTTTTAAAATTTCCTGAGTTTTTAGATCTAAATTAAGGATTTTTGAAGATTTCAGACTTTTGGAATTTTCTGGTGACTAGATATTGGAAGTTGCTTAAAAAGTAACTTTGTGCCGTTAAGGAAGTATTTCACGTTATGAAAAATTAAAACATACTTTTTTATATTTTATTCATTCTTTAACCAACTTTTTATGTGCTTTGATAATTTTGTTACGATTGTTTTAAATAAAACGATGATTAAAATCAAAGTTGCTTATAAGCAATTTTGGGGTCGAAAGGGTTAAAATTAGGCATTCCAAATTTCAGAATTCGCCGTAACATAATTCTGCCAACCGGATCTTCTGCCCTTTGCCAGTAGCCTTCTCTAGGTGTTAGCGGGTCCACCTCTTCTCCTGCGGCCTTGAGGACTCCAGTCAATTGCCACCTTCGATATATCGTCATAAGGCCTTGTCAAAATATGTCTACCCAGCTCCAATGACTTTTTGCAATTTCTATGCTGATTGGCGTTTCGCCTTTTCTTTGGCACAGGTCTCTAATGGAAACAACGTTCTGCTAAGAAATTCGCAAAGGTTAATGAATACCTGCAGATATTGTATTTTGTTTGCCGTAGAGTACCAGGATTCACATCCATATTGCATGGTAGAGCGAACATTTGGGGAGAACTGAACATCTGTTCACTTTTCAACACTTGATGGAGTTAAAAGACGACTAGCATTTGGCCATCAAGCACTGATTTCTAAAACCCATTTCTTTATTCATGAAATCAGTGTATAGAACGGAATCCCCTCTTCATCACAAAAAATTAGTAATGCACGTCAATTCAGGAAAACGATTGCACATCCTCAAGCTCTATGTTGTTGACCCTAAGCTTAGAGAGAGATTGGTTGTGTTGTTGCGTATAGCCTTTGCTTTGTCGATTTTAATATGGAGGGTGTATGTGGGTGTATCTGTTCCAATCTAACTGATATGTCGGCAAAGATATGCGCGAGTAAGCGGATATAATCAGCAAAACCCATATCCTCCAGTCGACCGTTCTTAGTTCATGTAATGCCTTTTCTTGTGCGAGTTGATTGCTGCATAATGGAGTTAAATGCAATATTGAATAACAACGCAGAAAGGATACATACCTGCCGTACTTACACCATTCGGGTTGCTTAACATTTGTTCATGCAGTGCTTTGTAAGGTCGATTAGCTCTGGTGGGATTCCCTTGCATCGAAGTGCATTTCAAATTGCCTGACGGTTGATAGTATCGAAGGCCCTGGCAAAGTCGATGAATATAAAATATAGGGAAGAACGCCATTGCTCAGCTATGATCTGTAGGGAGTTTATGTGATCAGTGCAAGATCAATGTGGTCTGAAACCAGCTGTACTCTTTTGAAGATCTGTGCCTTAAGAAGTTCAGGATTGACATTGCCTAGGCCTGGTGCCTTGCCATATTCCAGTGCATGCATATTTTGCATCATTCTAAATTAAAGCTTATCTCTCTCTTACAGATTTTTGATGCGACAACGTCCAAAATAGACCATTGTGCATTATTGTCTTTTGTAATAACATTGACTTCACAATTCTGATGTTAAGGCATCATCAATATAAAAATTCATTCTAATAGAAGAATTTGTCCTTCATCAAGAGGCCACAATCAAATTATGGTCACCTGCGATTAATAATAATAATAAAAAAATGTAACTTAATTTTTTTTAATTTTTAACTGCCGTATTCATAAATAATTAAAATGGATTTGAAATGCATTTTAAGAAAAATTTGTATGAAAATTTTGCCTTAAAACAGATTTCAAACTTATTTTATTTTTTATGAATATGGCTGTAAAACTTTAATTCTGAGCTGTTAGGAATATATTTTGTTCAAATTAAAGGAACTTTTCAATATAACAATATTACTGAACTGTTTATATTTTTCGTTATTCGACTTTTACTTCAATTCTACTTAATTATTTTGGTTCAGTGTATTTTTTAGAATTTTCCGCAATTAATTCAAAACACTAGGTGTTTGTAAAACCAAAAATCCTCAAATAATTCCAATGAATTAACTTCAGGGCATATCAATGTCACTCGTATAATATTTGTCATTCAAATTTGATAGTATTAGCCGCCAACATTTTAAAGGTGTTCACATAAGAGTATTCATTTTAATGTTATTAGTGGCCATATAAAATGATTGCTTGCAGTAAACTCATTTAATATTCAAGCAAAAACATGTCAACATATGCAATTTTTCTCTTAAATACACACACACACACACACACACACACACACACACACATACCAACAATTGCATTATCTAACACGCGTACTTAAACGCACATACAAGTCAATCAGTTGTAACAGCTGTCATTAGAACTTTGTGTCAGCAAAGTCATAATCATCATCAACATTATCATACTAATGCAAATGTAGTTGTATGTTCAAGTGTTGAATTATTGGAATGTGTGCGACTTTATATGCGTGTAAGTATTATAATAGCAGTGGTATTACTGAGCATACATGTAATTTTATTTAATCCAACAAGAACAATATGAACTAAATGTTATTATTACTGCATATTTTATGCGGAAATAGATTTTGTTACATGTCATTTCCTGTATTTGCTATCGAATTTAATTCAATTTGTTTAATTTGGCACGTAATATTCAAACAGATTACAAAATTTCAACAAAAGGTACATCACACTGTATAATTATCCATGGCTCTATCTCTCTCGCTCTCTCTCTCTCTCTTTCTCTATATCTTTTTTTTTCTTTGTGTGCGTTACATTTATATTAATTGCATTGCGGTTAATACAAGCAAGCATGATTCGTATAAAGGGTAAAGCAAAATAAGGTGTTTATTTTTTAGTATTAAGAATATTTTTTGCTTTATTTTAAAGTCAGAGTTAAAAGGCAGCATTTTTCGTTATATTCGAAAATTTCGATATTAAGTTCGGATTTTCGAAGATTAAAAAAATCTTTTTTACACATATGACTCCACTATGAATTAGCTTAATTGCAGCTATTTTAAACTTTTACTTATAAATTTGCCATTTTCGAATATTCGAAATTTGTAAAAGTTAGCAAAATTACTGTATTCGGTTGTGGAAAATTACAAAAACTCTGTAATACACGGTTAAAGGGCATTTACATCAATCAAATATATTAATTTGTATTTGTAGACAAAACACTTCTTTCGAAAGTGTATTCGAAATTTTTTAAAAATCAAATGATTTACAATAAACAAATATTTCCAGTTTTGGGTTCTTAATTTTTAAGTTCGCAGTTCTATTTGAGGAAGAACATTTCTTGAGTTCGAGTACTCGAAGTTTCTTGAATATCAAATAATTTGCCATTTCCACTTCGATGTTGAAATTTGAATGATCGCAATTTCAAATTTTCCAGTCATAACTAATATTTTCTAATTTACTTTCAAAAATTGCTAAAATGTGTTAAAAATAAGTTCTTAATATTTCAAAGAAGTAAAATTCGAAGTTTTGAAAATGTGCAGTTAAAAATTTTAGGTTCCCAAGTTCAAATGTTCGAGTGAAAGCTTTAATATTCATGAAATTTGAATATAATTGCATGTTCGGCAATTTTGAACTTTAAGGTTCGCATAGAGCATATCATTACGTTCGAAACTGTTAAACAGGTTGTAAATTTAATTTGCAATACTTCAACGTATTAAAGCTCGAACTCATGGAACTACTTTTTTATGAAAAGTTTTTATTTAAAAATAATTTTAGTACTTTCTGAAACTTTATCCTCTTTTTTTTGTATCTTTTTACAATTAATAGAGTTTATTACAGCATTTTAAAAGGCTACAAAACATTTAAGAAAATTTCGAAATAAATTTCGAATTTCGACAAAAAACTCTAAAACTTTCAAAAATTTTTCTTTAATTTTGCTAAGTGATCTACGGCCGTACGATTTTTAAAACCAAAACTTTTTAATTATACGGATTTTTAAATCGGGATTCTAAATTTGCGGTTTTTAGTCATATAAACTCCACCCAAAATTTTTATTATAACTTTCCTTGTGTTCTTTTTTTAGGTTAAAGTCCATTATAAATTTTTTTATAATGAAGAACTACCCCAAATTTAGGGTTATATTTCATTTTATTTTTAGGGCTATTTTTCATTTTTTTGGGGTAATTTTTCATTAAAAAAGTTGGGTCATATTGAATTATGAAAAACAGCCTCAAATTTGGGGTCAATTTTCATTTATTTTTTGCGGTCATATTTTCTTCGGCCATATTTCGCAGCGCCGTGATCTACATTAAGCAAAAACAATGTTTTTCAAGTAAAACTATTAAAATTCAAGCTTTCGAAATCGGGTTAAAGGTTTCAGACTTTGAATATTTAAATTCTCATTTGACTAAATAAATCAGTTCTTTAAATCAAATTATTTATATTTTTTAAATTTTGATTTTTTTTTTAAATTCAAAATAAAGTTTTTCACTATGTTCAAAAATTTCGAAAATAATATCGAATTTTCGAAAATTTCTAAAATTTTTAAAAACAATTTTCGTGGGAATACAAAATTTTATTTAAATGATTTTGTTATTCGTGCTTAATTCCCAATTTTTATTATTTGTTAAAAAAACTGAAATTTATTGTTGATGGGATAAGCTATTCCTATGCGCATTTCACTGGTTGCTTAGGCCAGATCATCAGGAAACTTCATCATTCAAATGTCAAATCCTGCTCAATTTAATTCCTCTTAAAGTTCCACTTTTGCTCATACACACACTCATAAATACGCACACAGACATGAATTGGTATGGCCATTTAAATATCGCTTTCGAAAATTAAAAATATTTGCCTGTATTGAATCTCTACATATGCATAATAACAAAACCATAACAATACCAACATACGTATAAATGTTAGCAGAAATTCAATTGTTTTTAAATGTTGTTATCTACTTGTGTGTGTATGGGTGTGTGCGTTGCCATTTAACTATTTTGGCGGTTGGAACATTATAAGACACTTGTTTTCAAGACCACACAAATCCGCTTCATGGAGTTGTGGTGCATTTTGGTTTAACACACATCTGAGGTTTTGTTTTGATAATGTGCGGTTTATTAATGAATTGAGGATGAAAGGGATTTTTGAAGACTCACCTCAAACATTTAATTCCTTGGAAATACTAATAAAGAAAAGAAAAATTTAAATTATATTTTTAATAATTTAGCCAGAACAAGTGAGAGAGCTATATTCGGCAATGCCGAATCTTATATACACTTCATCATGGTGCGATGAGAACAAAAAAATTATATAAATACTGTATTTATATAAAAAATTACTCTATTTGTTGTGCCACGCCCACTTCCTCAATCCAGCCTACATTTTGTCGGATGTTGTGCATTGATAAATGAGACGCTTGTACCTCATTTGGAAACTTTTGCTCTTGCTGTTCTTCAGATAAACAGAAATTTATGATATCTTTGTATTGGAAGTGCCACGTCCGCTACTCCAACCTCGCCCACATTTGTTTGGATTTAAATATCTTCAATCAAGTTAATACAGCAAAGGTTTTGAAAAAACCAAAACTAAAGAAAAATTTCGTTTAAAATACAAAATTTTAAAAACGTTAACACAAATTTTTTCAAATGAAAATTCATATGATAACAACAACATTTTTTTCAACTTTTTAAATTTGACTTAAGATGTTTTGTTTAAATGCCACAATTATAATTTTTCTTTGCAAATCCTAAAATTTTACGTTTTATTAAATCTTAATTTATTAAAACAAAAGTGTAAAACGTTTTCAAATAATATAATTAATTCAAGTAATTTAAGGCACATGTATACGAGGGATACTATTGATATTAATACTTGTCAACAATAAGTGTTAATAATTTAAGGCATCAGACAAACAGGGAAGTATTTGACCCAGAAAGAAGGCCAAAACTATAAAAGGTTTGTTTTTTTAATTAATTAAAATAAATAAGGCTTTGGTACTTTTTGTGTACTTAAAAAAGGCTCACTGCTTTAAAATAATCTTTTAAGGACATCTCGATTTGAATAGCTTATGCTGAATTTCCTCGAATAATTCGTACATAGAAAAAATTAAGCAAAACTTTGCATGAATTAAAGCATTAGTCAAAAATAAAATCAGTTTTTAATAAAAGAAATTAATCAAGTAAATTGAATGTTAATAAAACGTTTAATTCCCTTGATTAAACGTTTAACTAACTTGCCAAGGCTCAATAAATGATAAGCACCCTTCGTAGATACTTGCTCCATACAATTTATAAATGTCATTGAATATGAAAATCTTCTTTAAGTGCTCAAAAGGCTTTTAAACTTGCCAACACTCAAACGTGCATACATTAATACATATTAACACACATCCATCCATATAACTGCATTATATTCATATATTTAAACTAATGGAATTGTTTTAAATGAAATATTAAGCACTCAGCATTATCCTCATCAGCAGTAATTGTATTCGATATTCTCTTGGGAATCTTAAACTCATATAAATTTATTTTATTTTGATTAAAATTAAATTAAGGAATGTTATAATTTTAAGATGTTATTCATATCAAGTAAAATTATTAAAAAAATAGAATAAAAGCCACATTGCCTTAAAATTACTAAAAAAAAAATTTACCAATAACGCATATTTTGCTTATTGACGAAGCCATTCAGCCAGAAATGAGCCTCATCGCTGAAGATGAATTTTCGATGAAAATCCGAATCATCTTCAAGTTGTTGCTCAGCCCAATTCACGAACATACGACGCTTCTGGTGGTCAAGCGGCTTCAGTTATTGCGTCAGTTAGATCTTGTAAGGATGTAGGTCAAGATCTTTTCGCAAAATTCGCCACAACGACGTCACAGCGATGCCCAACGCTTAAGAACGACGTGTGAGAGACACATTTGGGCTTTTTGCAACTGAAGCCTCAGTGACAGCAATATTCTCGACACTACGGACACTTCTTTGTCTCACTGGCACGGGAAAATTTTGTACACTGTACTTTCAAATTGCTAATTATCTTTTAAGCTGAATATTTTATTTGTAGAATTTTGAATTGATTTTGGTTTTTGTTACAGGAACACACGCTTATAAAAGGGATTTGTATTTACCATGCTCCTAATGTTTTTGACTTTTGTTACATTTTATTTTGAAATTTTTCATAAAGAGTTAAAGTTTGCCAAATGTTCAATTAGGAAAATACTTAAATTACGGGTAAATTTATAACAAAAGTAGAAAAACGTATATAAATTACACATCATTAAAATAACCGGTTTATTTGATATCCGAAAAATTATAATTTTTAAATATCCAACTTGGACAAAACTAAAATAACCGGTTAAAACCGGTCGAATACTAACCGTTCGATCTCTTTAAGTATATCCCTTTCTCATAGATATCCCATTCTCAAAGGATGCCTTAAGCTTATTTTCTTAGGATACCTTTGGCTTATATGGGTAAAAAAATATCCAATTTCGAAAAATTGTAATATAAATTGGCCATTTTCGGTTTTGCAGATAAATTTAATTTTATTATTTTTGTAAAATCAAACGATTTTCTATAAACAAAACTTATCTTAATTTGTTTCTATAATTTTTTTTCTAGGCCGAAAAGATTTTTCGAATACAGCACACTTTAGCACCCAATACTCGACAAAGAAACAAAATGAGAAAAATATTTGGCAAACACATTCATATCAACTAGAACTATAGTTATGCCAAATATAAAGAAATTCGGACAAAGTTTTTTTGTATGTCCGTTTTGCCTCAGATTTGCTCAGTTGAATACACTAAAATTTTTGGTATTTAAAATGGTATATTTTTTCATAAAACTTTTACATTATTCTTTAATTATTTCTCAAAATATTTAAAAAAATAATACAACAAAAAAAAGCCTACCGAACAAGCCATATGCCTTGTTCAAAAATGTTTTTAATCCTTTTTATTTAAAACTAAAACTTTTAACAGCTTAAACAAATATAAATCTTCCGCTAAAGCTCTTAAGTCTAGAAAGGATGTGTGCCTACATACGAAAACATCTGAAAATACCACACAATACAACACGGTTGAAAGCAAATCAATTGTTTAACTCAACAGTCAACGCAACATTTACAAACTAAAAAAAAAAAAAAAATAAAATAAAAAAAAAGAACACAAAAAGTTTGTAGTGGTGGGGGCTCACAAAAACACATTAGAGAATAAACAATGAAATAAGTATGCATTTTATAACATTAATGTATTTAAGTGTATTAGTGAAAGGATAATGTGTGGGTATGTTTATAAGTGTATTAGTGTCTGTATAAAAGTGTATTAGTGCCAGAGGACATGTGCCAGAGTGTTATTGTATCGTAAGTGCGTAACTATGTAGTCTGCTGTAAAATACAGGGAGGCCCGAAAAAGACTTTGAAATGTTAAGAATTACGATTTGTAGTTGTTGATGGAGGTCTTGAATTTTGTATGGATGCATCTTAAGATTTAACTTGAAATTGTTCTGCAATGTTTCTCTAGAAATGCCAAACTGGACGGATCAGATTATGAAGATGAACACCCCTTCAAGGATGGTCGATCTCTAAACCCTCAAAACGGCCGACTAAAATTCAAATCATGAAGGCTGTGAAAGATGATTTTGAACTAAAACATTGTAGATATTTTCACTGCGGCATAACAATTGTACGTTGACAAAAATAGAAAAAATAGCGTTATTGTGGTTATTGTGTATGCCCTTCACTAAAAATATAGCCCTCTTGAAAGCACCGAGATGAATAGAATATATTTTGTTTCATTTATTGAAAAAGGACTAAAAATCATTCATTTAAAATGTGCAATATTTTAGTTATAACCTGTCAAAATAAAACTTATTATTTTTGGTTTATAAGTCCAAATGTTATCTTCCACTAAAGCCCGTGAATGATTAATTTAATTTTATAAATTCAATAATATAATAAAAATCAGAAGGTACCGATTGAAAAACAAAAAAGTATCCTCTAGATTCTGTTTGTTGAGTTTTATGTTTCTGGGTTCAGTAATAATAAAAATTCAAAAGTACCAGTTGTAGAACTAAAAAGTACCAAAAGCTCCCCCTTACAGATTCTTATTCACTTAGGACCATGCCTGTTTGATATCATATTTATACCTCCAATATGACGATTTTTCAAAAAGTAACAGTTGAAGAACAAAAAAAGTTCTTACATTTTTCCATCTGACGTGTAGAACGGAAAAGATAAAGCAAGAAATTAAAATTCCCGTATTGCCCTTTTTTGATCCTTTTTCCCCCCTTTGAAGAATTAAACATTTTAATACCGGCGGGGGAGCCCATAATTTAACACACATGTTTTGCAAAAAAAAGTACCAAAAATAGGTACGATATCCGACCCCAAAAGTTTCGAATTTCGATAAAGTACCAAATTTATATTTGTATTTCATTTAGTTAAGTTACAAACGTGATATAATTTCTATTTCTATAATTAAAGGTTTTATAGGTAGATTTACTCCCTAAAGGGGCAGAATTTCAAAAAATACCAGGCTCCTGTCCGCTTTTTTTTTTAATAAAAAAACGATATTTTTGTATCTCTTCTAGTGTATTTTTTGTATCTCTTTTAGCTTAGGAGATATGAGGTTAGCGAATTTACCCTTTTTACCCCCTTAACTTTCTTGTATCCAATAATCACGTCTAAGGACGTTGCCTGTAGAATTTTATGTTTCTAGGTCCAATATTAACGTAAATTAAAAAAGTAGGAGTTGCAGAAAGAAAAAGTACCCCCTTACAGATTCTTATTCATGTTTCTAGGTCCAGTATGACGATTTTTCAAAAAGTACCAGAAGACCAAAAAAATACCCACAGTGTTTCATCTTATAGGTTATCTTTCGCTCAGGACCCTGTATCTATAATTTTATGTTTCTAAATTTAGTATTTTAGAAAATTCAAAAAGTATCACATGTAGAACGGAGAAGAAAAAGAAATAAATTTAATTTATAGCCCTTTTTGATCCTTTTTTCACCCCATTAAAGTATCAAAAATGTTAATACTGTAGTGGGACCCCATAATTCAATACGTTTCTAGTTATATGTAATGAATGAATGAAGAAAAATGTTTTGTAAAAAATGTACCAAAAATACGTTGGAATTTCGATAAAGTACCAAATTTTTATAAGTATTTTTTTAGATAAGTTACGAACGGGATGAACATTTTTTTATGTTTATTGGTTTAAAAGATAAAAGGGGTGACAAAGAAATTCTAAAATACAAGTTTCACCCGTTTACTCCCAAAAAAAATGCCAAATTATAAAAAAGTACCAGACAACTGTCCGCTTATTTTTTCTAATCATACGGTATTTTTTACCGTTTTTAGTTTAGCTAAAAAAAGGTAAGTTGAGCTGATAGAATTTTCACAAGTCCAGGCTCTGTGGATCGATTTGTCGAGAACAATTTCCGGCTTAAATTTAAACTTTTTAGCTTCAGCCTTTAAGGCTGTGCGATGATGAGTTCTTCAGTCAGTAACGTTACAATTTTATATTTACAAAATAAAACAAGTTATAAGTATTCATTTATTATTGGAAATTCTTATTTAGGCCACCCTGTATGCTTATATGAGTAAGTAAAAGTGTATTGGTTTGTTTATAAAACAGCCATTATCACCATCTTTTTCATTCCCCCAAGTTTTTTTTTTAAAAAAACTTTTCCTCTTAGTGTTTCATGTTTATTTTTTTTTTTAACAAAATATGTATTTGCGAATAAAAAAGAAAAGAAAGGAAAAACACACAATGTTTCCACAGATGATGACAACAACAATAATAATAATAAGTAGCGGCAACATTCATGACTTATCTACAACATGTATGCACTCAAGTGTGAATAATGCAACTTAAGTGAAAGATTTCGATTTTTCTAAACCTCCACTATCTTACGTCACCCACCCCGAAACACCCCCACACCACTTTCAACCACAACCACTTACAAACCACATACCAGCCATCCATCCGCAGTTAACACAATAAAAGTCCATATAAAAAAAAAAATTTTACATATTGACTCACACTCTAACAAACTAACACACATTATGTGCAAACTACAACAAAAAAAAAAAAAAAGAAAAAATATCTTTATGGAACAATAAATATGTTAAATATTTGAAATGAAAATTGTTCTTAACTAGTAAATGGGTTTTAAAGTAGACCACATAATAGAAAAACAAACAACAATAACAAGAAAAACTTTTTCTTTCCATTGATATTAATAAGTACTTGTGCATGATGCGAGATAACTGCAATTGAAACTGTAGCATACATTAGAGCGTTTTATTTAATACTTGTATGTATGTAGATAAAAACATATATTTTTGGAAGCCGTTAAATCACTGTAAATATATAACGACCAAAAGCAATGCAAAAATGCAGGAAATTTAAACAGGGCAGTTCAAAAATAAATCTTGAGTTTGTTTATATACGAGGATTGGCAAATAAGTCGACGAAATCAAAGACACCAAGAAAAAGGTTGTATGATTTCCGAAAAATAACTATTCACTATTCTTTTTTTTTAGTGATAAGATGACTTATATTTTTAGCACAAGAACATTGCGATTTCGTTATAAGAAAAGACACCATTTGACCAGTACCACATCTCTTCTTAATGAACTTGTTTAGTGTTAGTTACTACAAAGTAGTATTATTTCAATACAATATTGTATTATTTCAATAAAACGAGTCCAAGAACTAAATAAAAGAACCAAATTTTAGAAAGTCCCAAAAAAATGTGTCACACCGCCGGTAAAGACTTTATGTAATGCATTACTTTTTCTACCTTTTTGTTCTTCATGTACCAATTATTGAGTTTGTTTCTCATTTCACTTGCCAGGAGTTGTTTCTTTCCGGTACTTGCTCTATTCTCACAAATCCCAGCACCAGTCTGTTGGAACAATTGACACAAATTTCCCGCAGGGTGATGAGTACGTAAAAGTAATCACCCAATGTCTTTGGCTGTAATTTTTTTTTTAATGAAAACTTTGACTCTGCTTGTGAAATTTGTTTATTTTATACATTAGAATTTGTTCCATCATATTGAGAAAATGATATCGGCCAGGTGGCCGCTGTCAGATAACTATACTGGCTCATTTTATGGCATTTTGTATCACTCTTTCCAGAACTTCTGGCGAAAGGTTCTTCCATTCCTGGCAAATATTCTCATGAAGGGCTCCATTTGTCTGCGAGAACTTCGGAAAAAAATGTCTCTAATCCAAAATAAACTAAATAGTTAAAATTAGACATACAAACTAAACTAAAATGTCATTAATAACACCACAAATTGAACTTTATTTTATTATTTTAATTAGTTTTAAATTTGATATCTAACTTCCGTTCTTGTTCTTTCTCCTTAAATTTCAATTTGATTTTATTTGCGCTGCATCGCAACGATTCATTCTAACAGTCATAGACAAATAATATTATTTTAAACCACTCCTTCTCAATTTAATGCATGTTGCTCTTCTAACAATTACCCGGTCTGTTGTATGTGGTTAAGCTAAAACAAAAATGCAAACGAAACTATACATGACAGCATCTAAAAACTTTCAGTCAAATTTTTATAGTCAGATTTAATATAAAATATCCGTTTGCCAACTAAACAAAGCCAAGTTAAAAACACAGAATTACAGCACAAAATACTCGTAACAAATTTTTATGTGGGTACATAAGTAACAACCAACAAATATTTTAATATGGTTTTCTTTGTTTGTTTTTTATTTTTAATTTTTGATTTTGTGGAATTTTGTGTAAAAACCAAAGCAGTATTCATGAAAGCCGAGAGTAATGAATTACACACAAACACATACACAGCCGGATGTTAAAAATGATATGCAAGCAAATTGTTTAACTGTTCTAGATACAGAAGATGACTAGAACTGAAGGAGAAGGGGAAGAAGATTTAAAAAAAATTGTTCGCAAAACTTCGCACGTACTTTCGGACACAAAACAAATAAACCTTGTTTGTTCTAAGACAATCATGGATTTATGTTTTCTTAACAATTGACTTAAATAGTTTCTCTCTCTCTCTCTCTCTTTCTACTCTAGTCATTTTCTCTGGTGCTAGTGGATGCATCTCAAATTTTATACTTTCAAAATTTATAGAAGTCACGTTTTTTATTTCATTAAAATATTAAAAAAATAAACCCACTACAAACATTTGAATTGTAACGAACTTTAAGCCATTTTTTGTAATTTGATTGCTTTGTTTGTGCTTTTGAATTTTTTTTTTTTTTTTTAATAAAACTTTGTGTTACTTTGAATAAATGCGGGTGAGCAAATTGTATTTTATTAAACAAAATAAAATGAATTTTTTTTCTTTTTTGATGTTCATGGCATTTTTGCCAAAGAAATTGCAAAATGAATTGCGGAATTTAAGATTTAATTAGAAACAAATGAAATTTGTGATTTTATGAAGTGAATTTTAATTATGTGAACGTTAACTGTGTGAAGTGTTTCTCATACGAGATTTCCCCGGACAAAAATCCCGGGATCCCGCAAATTTTTCGGGAAAAAAATCCCGGTAAATTTGAGCGGGAATTCCCGGGATTTTTTTTGTATTTAATAATGGTAACTTAACTACTGATATAATTGTTAATAAGTCGTGTGATAAAAAAGATCTTGTTCTTATTCGTTAGGCAAAAAGATCTCAAGTACAAAAAAGGCATTCTGAGTTTTTGCTTGGCTTCAGTTCAATTTTGTTTCTCTTTTCTTTTGTTTAAATCACTTTAATCTAGCACAACTGCTTCTAATCGATGTCATCTGCTCTATGAAAAAAAAGTCTATGAAATACACTACAATAATATTTTTCAATTTAACATTACGAAAAACTACAGTTTCTGACTTAAGACATTTTTGACAAACGCCAAAGAGATGTCATTTCAGATCCAATAAGTAAAGCAATGTTCTATGTCTACTGCTCTGAAATGTCGAAAGACGAAGAGTAAAAATGTACAGAGCAACAGCATAAAAGTTTTTTCGGATTAGGTTCTGTAAGAGATGATGACAAAAGTTATTTTTAAAGAAAACGCTTATTCGATTCGAAGAAAATAATTTTGTTTAAAAAGGAATTACATATTTTTGTAGAAAGTTTTTAGAAAACTTCAAGTGTCTAGATGTTATATAATGTTGTTTTGACTGTAAAGGCAAACACCCGTAGAATTGAAAAAAGTTTTTTCATTGTAATATTCTTAATAAAAATTAGAAATAAGCTTTCAAACGCTTATTCTAAACTAAAATCCTATTTTAACAGAAATATTTTGTAATAATTTGTTTGAATAAATTAACTTTCTTGGTTTTTTAAAGGGTGGTTAAATTTTAAGGGCCGATGTTGTATGTGAACCACACCTAAATGATTTGAAACATGGAAAGATACACAATCGATCAACGCGTTAAAGTTATTCAGGTTTATTATGAAAATGAGCGTTCAAATCAAAATGCATATCGTGCACTTCGTGATTTGTTCGGTCAATTTAATGATGAGGCACATTTTCACCTCAGTGGATTCGTCAATATGCAGAATTTCCGCATTTGGGCGAATGATAATCCAAGAGTGATTGTCGAAAAACCGATGCACCCACAAAGAGTGACTGTTTGTTTATAGGCTGGCGGCATCATCGGCCGTATAGAACGTCAATTATGCCTCAAATTTAGACCATCGGATAGAGGTGTGCCGCCGAGGTCCATATTTTGTTCCATACATAATTGAACCAGACCAATATTATCATAATAAAAGAATAACAATAATTTAACCACCCTTTTTAAATGCTGTTGGCTTTGAATTTATTCTGTGGCAATTAGTTCTTAAATATATTTGTTAAGTCTTATAGTAGAACAATTTAAAACTTTAAAGGTGGCTTTAGGAAATTTACTCCGAATTTAATATAACATCAGTTATCTGCAGTTATAGTTTTTTTTAGTTTTTATTCCTAAACACTCCTAATGGCACAGACCGGAAATTTGTGTTTTTGTTAGTCCAAATGTTATTGCACATTGAAAAAAGATAATCAAAAAGTAATTTTGCTGTTACTTCCTCATAAATCCTACAAAATAATGGAAATTTTGCCCATGTGTACTTTTGAAACAAGAAGATCTTAAGGTGCCATTAAGCACTTTTTCCTTTTTGCCACAGAAATAAAAAAACTGAATGAATTTATAAACTTATTTAATTGATCTCAAGAAATGTCATTTGTTCAAAAAAATTTTATTTAATAAAATTTTTCATCGATTTGTATTGACCAGGAAAAGAAAAACTGTAACTTTATGTGATTTAAATTAAATATTACTCATACGCATAGTGGAATATTTAAAGGAAACTGATTACCAGAGAGAGCGGAAATATGCTCTGAGGAAAGCTTATGCGCATTAAACATGCACGAATAACATTAAAATATGCTCTAAAAATTGTCAAAAATATGCTTCAAAAAAACCAAATGGTTTAATTTGAAAATCAAATGCATATTCAACAATTTAAGAATATTTGCATTAAAAAAAAACAAATAAAAAATTATAATCGTAAAACCCATATACAATTGTGTTTACAGACGAGTTTCTGGAACCGATAGGCAGCCATGGGCTTACCAAAACAAATTGTTACATAACTGTAATATAATTTAAAAGTCATATAAGTGTTATATAAATCATATAAAGGGTGGTCCAACTATAATACATATTAATTGTGAGTCACACCATTACGTCAAGTTGTTTGCCCAACTTAAATTGATATTTCTTTGTTTCCGTGTTTGACAAACTCTGTTATGGGGAGGTACATAAGTGAGCAGCACGTTGAGATTGTTGAAGAATTTTACGAAAATAGGAGTTCAAATCAAAATCCATTTCCAGCACTTCGTGATTTTTTTTTTTTGGTCAACATAATCGACTTAATGTGTCCGCAATCGGGAGAATTGTGCACAAAAATCAGGAAACTGAGACTGTAAAAAATGAGAAAATACCTCAGCATGCTCGTCCAGTTCGTTCTGCGGAAAATATTGCTTTTGTTTGCGATGGTGTGGCAGAAAAATCGTCAACTTGGACTCGTCGTCGTCCCCAATAATTGAACAGCTCACGAATATCTCTGATGCGAATTTTTACTAAAAGGTTAAATTAACAGGCTTACAAGGTTCGACTGACTCATAAGCTGAAGCCTACTGAACATTTTAAGCGTCGTCAATACGCCAAATGGTTGATTGAACAGACAGCAGTGAACGGTGACTTTACAATGACAATCAACTTCAGCACACTTTAACTTGGTGGCCATACGATCAAGTTTTGCCTTTCAATTCCTTTCAATTTGCAATACACTCTCATTTTTTTACTAACACATCTACACTTTTTAAATTGACCACGAGATTGCTTTCAATTTTACCTCTCCATTTGTTTGGCAATTTTACTATCAATTTAACAGCTGATTACATGTTTGTCCTTATAAATTGTTTTCTTGATGATATCTTGAAAGTAAATTGAGTGCCGCCTACGTCACAGCTTTCAATTTATGCAAATTTTGACAAGCAGTAAATTTAAAAGACTATCCAGAACCACTTGATCGTGTGGCCGCAGGGTCACTTCAGAAAATTCTTTGACAAGCGCATTTAGACAAATGAGAATCCAATAATGATTGCTGAACAGCCGCTGACTGTTTGGTGCGTTTAACGTGCTGGTGGCTTCATTATAGAGTCGGTCTTATTTGAAAATGAGTTCGGCTAAGGAATAGCCTTTAAGGGTGTTAAGCTATCGCGAGATGATAACGGACTTCTTGTGGCCAGAAATTGAGGATATGGACCTAGACGATATGTGGTTCCAACGGCCAATTGCCACACAGCCAACGAAACAATGACTCTTTTAAGCGAGAAATTCAATGGCTGTGTTATCTCATGTCGTGGCAATGTCAATTGGCCGCCACGATCATGTGATTTCTTTCAAATAACCCCAAAAAAAGAAGTCCAAGTCTGACCGGCCTCTTTTTCGAAAACATCCGGCCCGATGATGCCACCGGCCCATAAACCGCACCAAACAGTCACTCTTTATAGGTGCATTGGTTTTTCGGCAACCACTCTTGGATTACTATTCGCCCAAATGCGGCAATTCTGCTTATTGACAAATCCACTGAGGTAAAAAAGTGCCTCAGCATTGAAGATGATTTTCTTCGATTTGCATTTTGATTTGAACGCCCATTTTCATAATAAGCCTGATTAAGTCGATTTAGTATCTTTCCCTGGTTCAGATTAAGTTAGTCTGACATTGAGAAATGTCAAATTAAATGCAGAAATAAACTTGACTTAAAGGTTTGGTTTACATTTAACATCGGCCTTTAAAATTTAACCACCCTTTAGATATGCCACCGAAGCCGTGGCGCGCATTTGGCCGATATTTTATTTCACAAATAATTGTCATGAACCCTTCTATTATATTATAAATATTAAGATACATCTTTGAAAACCTTTTGTTTTATTCCACCATTTTATTAAACAAAATGAAAACATTTCATATTAGAGGCATCTTTGCGAAATTCAAGATGCAATTAGTTTTTTCTTCAAATATGTATTGAAATGTTGTTATGTTACTCATACGCATAGTGGAACATTTAAGGAAACTGATTACAATTAAAGGCTGAAAGTTATATTTTTAAAGATAAAGTGGACATAAAAGACGTTAAAAGTGATGGCATTAAAGCTCCAGATCTACATTTAATAGCTTAAGAGCTTAAGTGCTACCGTTCAACACAGTCAGCCCCTTAGTTCGCATTTTGTCTACAATTCCTGTTGTTTCCTTCAGGTGTTCAATACGAAATCAATAGCAAATTTAAATATTATTAAGCTTCCCTTTTAAAAAACTATAAAGTATCCTTTTAAAATCTGTGACATTTTGACAAAATATCTTAAATAAATTTTTAATATTTTTAATATTTTTAATCAGGCTTAAGTTCATCAAATTTAATTTTCATTAAATTATTTTTATGAAGAAAGGAATTTTACAACATGAAAATTAATTAAAATTGTTATTGATAATCATTCATTCTTGACTGACCTGAGATTCGAACCCAGGCGGCTGGTTACCAGACATGTTTCGATCGCAACCACTCGATCTCCTCAGATGGATTTGCCGTCTTACACTCGCAGCCATCGACGACTGCTGACGACAATAGTCAAATATCAAACCTTAAACCAAATTGTATTTTTAACCTTTGGTAGATCGAAATTTGCTTTTTTGAATGATTATCCATTTTTAATTGATTTTTACATGTTTTTCCTTATTTCTGTTTTAGTTCAAAAAAATGTTGTATTATAAACCAATTTTTTTTTATTTTGGTTTATTTAATAAAAATGATTTGTTCATCGAGTTTTTTTTTAACTATCTTATCTCGACTTGAGATGTTTTGTCAAAAAATACCACAGAAATGTTTTGGTGATTTGCAATTAGAACAAATGGAATTTGTGATATTGTGAAATATGTAGTGAAATTTAATTACGTGAACGTATACTTTATGTGATTTAATTAAATTACATGTTACTCATACGCATAGTGGAACATTTAATAAACTGATTAGTACAGTTAAAGACAGAAATTTAAAGATTAACAGCCGTATTCATAAAAATTTATTAATGGTTAATTAACCAAATATAAGGCAAAATTGATAGTCTATTAAACCTTTAATAAACCATTCATAAAGTAAGAAAATTTATTGTGCGATTTACCCTTCTTTAATCCAAAAATAAAATGAAATTTTGATAAGTGTCTGCATTTAATGATATTATTTTTGTGAAAAATAATGAAAAAAAAATGTTTTATTTATTAATATGGCACATGTCCATTTTAATACATTTAACTAAATTTTTTTTTATTTTAGACAACCAATTTAAAGTTATGTATATGGTTAATTATTTTAAACATTTTTATAGGATTTAAAAGAATATGTTCAAGGGCAAATGCAGATATTATCATTAATAACTTATCAAATTACTGAAACTAGTAGTTTTTTTGTTTAAACTAACGAATTATTGTTCAAAAATATTGAAATATATAGAATATTTATACAAATCATAATAATAGTGATGTTAATAAAAAGTAAACAAACTTTTTATTCGAATAATTTCTTATCGTATATTTAAAAAAGGTTCAAACAAAAGTGTTTATGATACCTTTCGGCAAGATTTTGTTCAGAAACTAAAATAAAATGTAGTTTTATTTGATAAGAATAATTTTTAAGTTCTACAATTAAAAAAAAAACTATAAAAAACAATTTAATATAGAATATCATGTGAACCGAATAAAAGTTTTATGCATCACTAGCAGTGTGACCACAATTGAAAAAAAATTGGATGCTAAATGGGGCAAAAATCAACTCTTAAAATGCTAAAAAAAAATTTTGAAAATGCTAAAAAAATGCTAAATCTTTTTAAATAATTGTATCATTACAATGAATTAATTATGTATCAATTTACCTGGAAATATTATATTTCTTTTAATTAAAACGAATTTGGTATAAAGAAATGTATAAACATACAAAGATTTATTTAATAAAAACAATTCAGAACCATAAACAAAGTAAATTAAATACATATTTGCATACATGTAAATTGTATTTGCATAAAATATGCAAATATTTCTCAGTCTTTTATATAAATGTAAAGGTACATAAAAAAAAGTATTTTTAAATTCAATATCACATACGAACATATACAATGTATATTATACATACGTATATATTATAAAATACAAAATATAAGTTAAAAGAAAAATTGTCATTGAAAACAAAAAAGGCTATTCATAAGCATTTATAGTAAATCTTATCAAACATTAAACACATCATCATAAGAATAGTTTTCCTCAACTGCCAGAGTGTTGGTCAAAATATCATTAGAATATGATTTGTTTTTATTACACATTTTTATAAGATCATCAGTAATGATAAAATCTTTGCAACATTTATTTTGCCTTTTTAGTCCACATCTAACATAAAGCAATGAATTCATAGTATACAATACCATCCTATTTCTTATCTTGGTTTTTATAAGGTTCATACCGCTAAAAATTCTTTCAACTTCTGCGTTACTAAATGGTAAAACCAAAAACTTCATAACAAAGGAAGCTAGCTCGTTGAAAGGATTTTCTTTTAAAGCGTTTTTGTACTCATAAACACCTATCCAGAATTCAATAGTTGAACTTTGGTTCATCCATTCGTATGAATTCAGCTTTTGCCATTGCTGTTCCAAAACCAAAATTTCTCCTGTAGAAAAATCTGCCATTTCCTCTTTAAAATTTTCTCTTAACTTACATTTATGTATTTGTTTTTAAACTATTTTCTAAAGAAAAAAAATTTGTGTTTTTTAAATTTAAAAAATTTGTTGGTAATCTTTGCCGTATTTGGTATATTAATTGTGCGATAAAATTTCTACACGTGAGTCTAATTTCTTTTTCTATTTCTGGATTGATAACGTCTTTTTTAATTTCAAAAAACTCTCAAAGTTGTAATTGAAACACGGTGTTTGAACAAAAAATTCTTCTAACACAGAATTTAAAGGATCAAAACAGTCCGACCTTAAAACGATCTGGTAGGAAAGGTCTTTTAGAAGAACGTACAGCTCTGATAACAGCAAAGTAGGGTCAGCATCATTGCTTTCAAACATTTTATTAATTTTTTGCACATCTGACAGTAAAGGTTTTAAAAACTTTAAATATAATAAATTTTTATCATTGTATAAACTTTTTAAAATTTTTGCTTGATGACATGATTTTTTTTAAATACCTTTCCATTTTAATGTTAAAAGGTGTATTTTGTTTTTAATATGAAGATTCAAAACTTTCTTTTGTTTACAGAAAAACTTAGCCGTTTGTTGGCTTATATTTAATCACATTTTTAATTATAAAATGTATTAAACGCACTGTTTTATCGTTTTCCTTTAAACCACGCGCAAATTTTATGGTAAAAATACATTGACAATTTTTATAATAAGCACTGCGCTGCCAGGCTTAAGTTCTAGGCGAATTCAACCGCCTTGTTTTTTTACAGGGTTGCTGTTATTATACATTTGTATGAACGTATAAATGACAAAATACATTGATAGAGATTGCCAGAAGTGAAAAATATATTGTGAAATAGCAATATGTATATAAAATTTTTAAGATTAAAAAATGCTAAATAATGCTAAAAAAATATAACAAAAATGTTGAAAATAATGCTAAATGCTATTTGAAAAATTCGCTGCTAAATCAAAATAAATAATGCTAAATTTAGCAGTGAAAATGCTAAAAGGGTCACACTGATCACTAGCAATAAAATGTCAGCAAAATATAAAGAAAGTTGCCATACTTATACACAAAATCGCCACAAACTGTTAATAGTTATAAAACTGTGAATGTACGTTTATGAATACAAATTTTTATAGGAAAAAAGTTCTAAGTCCACTTTTTTGCGAAATGGAGTTAATGATGCAGAAGTGTGGCAAAAGTCATATTCTATGTGCTGTAGAAAAATCCCATGGCTTTTTAGAATATTTTAGTTGCTATTGTATTAAAACAAATTATTCTATGTCCAAAACACCCAAACATGTAGAGCAAAAAAGTCCCAAGTGGACTTAGAACTTTTTTGTACAATTTGTTTTCCATATTTTTTTTTAATTATTACTGCAAAAAAAAGCTCAAGTCTGAAATTTAAAGAAAAAAAAAAACTCACCCGACGAGTTGAACAGACCTTGGCTTTTATTCATTATTGAAAGTTTTTAGTTTGAAAAGTTTGTAAAAATGAGCTCCTTAAAACATGAACTCCTTAAAACAAAGCGATAATAATTTTCTTCCCAGTACCAAATTAAATTTTTAACTTATGTCAAAATAAGATAAAATTTCGGACATTCCAATAGAAATTGTTCAATCCTGGTACTTTTCGGTTTATTTTTTATGTTTAGACATTCAAGAATCAATTGGATGTAACAAACAAAACAAAGAAAAAGAATGGGACGAATCAAGCGTTAACAAAGATTTTTCAGGCGACGACGACGACCTAGATTATGATCATAATAACAGCAAAGAATCAAGCGCTAGTAAAGATGAAAAAGAGACTATGGTTTTAGAAGAACCACAGAAATTGAATGCAGAAACTCACAACATACTCACTGAAAAGAAACATAGAAGATGGAGAAAAACGTATCCAGAACTATGGAAATGAAATATAAGTCATGCTGATATTATATGAGGTAAGAATCCAAAGCACTCAAATTGTGAACAGTGTCGCTTTAAATGCAAGGACAAATTTACCGAAGAACTGAGATTGATAATATGCAAGGATTTTTGGAAATTGTCATACCAACGCCAGAGAGATTTAATTTTTAAATCGGTCATTAAAGAAAAAATACAAAGCCGACGGGCAAGGTCTTCAATAAAGAATGTCAACCATAAAGCCTGGTACTCTGTTCAACATTCCTTCGCCACAAAGCCGTGGCACCAGAGCAAGGGTTCCGACTTCGAATCCATGCATTTGGGCACTTCATTCCCTCCTACCATTTTCTGGTCAAATGGCAACCGGTTGCAATGCAACTCCACACCGAGCAATAACTTGCTCTACACGCGATATGAGTATTAAGCCATAACCACATTCGACTTACAATCTGTGTTACAAATTCCATCAAGTGATGTAAGCTCAATGTACTATAGCCGAAAATTGTGTGCATACAATTTAACCATCTAAAACGCATTGCTCCTTCATTTGATTCAAGTTCTGAATTTGGATATAATTGACCACAAATTTTTAGAAAGTGGATACAGTAACATGGAAGTTGATAGTATGCACAGTGCTATCGAAAAGCAGAAGAAAATGTTCCAGTATACACTGTTCAAGACTGGATAACTATATTCAGACTCGCACGCTCCAAACGACTGAGAAGTAAAGGAAACCCCCATAATATTACTCAAATACGCTTTTCCGATTTTCTGGATTTATCAAAGCAATCGCAGTTTATAAAAAACAAAAATTTAGACGAAAATGGGGAAAAATAAATTGGTTGAAAGTAAAATCTTTTAGGTATCAAACGATTTAACCTGGTGTAATAGAGTTTAATTATGCTCATAGTGAAACCTATAAAGAAATAAGTGTTTTTGGTAAAGGTCGGTCCATGAATTTAAAAAAGGTCAACATTGAAAATGTGTATAAATGCAACCTTCCCATAAGTATCAAAAAAAAGAAAGATTTTCTTAATCTTTGTACATCAGAAGCCATACCAGAGGAGTTTCTTCACTGGTACCAAAGCTTAAAGACATGCAAAACCATCACAAATAAGGCCCCATAACCGGATATATGTGATGAATCAGAATCAGATCCAGATGAACCAATTTAATGCAAAGATTGTAAAAAAAAAACTTTTTTTTTTAAAATTCCATGTTTATAAAATAATATTTGTTTATGCAAAAAAAGCCTATGTCCAAGATGCATTTCATTTTTGTATAAAAAAAATTAAATAAATGAAACTGAATTAAATTTTTTGCTTTCATTTTAAATCTAAGCCATTTAATTATTATATTCTAATATCAATTTTCAAATCTAAGCTATTAAAAGATTTTTCCGGGATCCATAAACTTTAAATCCACAATAACTCATAAACACAATTATGTGACTTAGGACTTTTTTGCAGGATACCGACGATATGTATATGTTTGGCAATTAAAAAAAATATGTAAAAAAGAGTTTAGACAAAGATTTTTAAGACTTGAAAAATTTGTTCCATATTCGCCGACAAATTTGGTACAGCAATTCTCTGATATCTGGAAACATTAGTTCATTGATTTAATTTTTCAATTATTCAACCTTTGACCAAAATGTTTATATTTTAAAGCATTTGAAATTTTTAAATTGTACTAAAAATGTCATTGGAGTACTTCAGTACTTTTGCAATGCTAATATGTAGTACTGAAAAAAGTACAATTGTACCGACTTTATCATCCCTGCTTCTTATGTTTATTATGTGCGAAGTTCTTTCCACTCAGCACTCATCGGATCGAAGATTTCTCCCTTTAGAGTACTTAGAGTGAAAGGAATTTTTCCGTTGCCCCGATCGAGTAGTTCTCTCAATCCTGGGTTTCCCCTAACCCAAATCTACTGTATTTATAAGAAAATAAAATCTTTCATTTTACAGAAATTTTTATTTTTATAGAAAATGTATCATATAATCCGATATTTTAAGGATATTTGCCGAAATTTATGAAATTTTTATTTAAAAAATTTTCCAAAAAGTTTATCGATTTCTTATGGAACATTTTGCAAATAAAAAATTAAGACCCAAAATATCTCTTCAAATATATTTATTTTTTAAATTAATTAATTCACCCTAAATACATGCTACGCAAAATATGAATGATTGTGTTTTCTGCTACTGATTCGGTTTCCAACAATGAATTCAAAAATTAAAAACTGCTTTTTTGATTTAATTATTTTAGTTTAGTTTTTTGCTATGCGATTAATAAATAAATAAATAAAGGAGACGAGCTTAGAATCAGAACATCCGTTTATTATATTTCAGTTTAGATTGTGCATTATTTAACTACACAGAAGAGCATATGAAAATTGATATGACTTCTCTTGTTAAAAAATTAACTTTTGACTTCATTAGAAAACTTCTACAGCAAATAGCTGCTCTAATGCTTGGCTAGTTGATTGATGTGCTTAAATTTATAGTATATTTTTGGAGCTCTACATAAACACTTATTCCATTATTCAAAAAAAAAATATTTTTGATTTATTAAAGATTTAAAAAAAAAATATTTATAGCAAATTCTTTTTATTCACTTTAATAAGCCTGAAATATATTTTTTATCTGAAAGAAAAATTAAAATATTCAATGTTTCTCTTCAATTTCCTGTAAATTAAAGCCTACTTTCAGGCTTAAAAATAATAAAACCCTAAAACGTATTAAACACTTTTTTGCATTAAATGGAAAAATTTGAATAACATTAGAAAATTATCCTTAATAAAACTTTAAATAGAAAAGGAATTTCTAATAAATAGTTTATTTTATTATTCGTAATATATTCTTCAATAGATTTTTGATGTTCTTGTTGCTTGCTTGTTTGTTTGCATTTCATGTGTAACAAAATATCGATGTCATGAAAGTTTATTGCAAAAAAAATAAAAAAATTAAAGCAAAAAAAATATTGAAAATAAAAATGAAACGAAATAAAAGAAAATAAATATAATTTAAAATAAATTTAGCATAAATTATGTGTTAGACATTACAAGGATAACAATAATGGTTTGTCAGGATGTTTGTTTCCTTGTTAGCATTGGTATTGGTTTGTATGTTGCGTTGTTATTAGAGTTTGTATGTATATTTAGTAGTAGAATATTCTCTCCAACTATGACACAAGCCAAGTTGTAAACAAAACCAGTAGTTGTCTATTTACTTCTGCACACAATACAGTGGAAGAAAAAATAAACTCTTAGAAAGCAAAAAGGAAAAATTTTATATTAATGATCTTTTTAAAATCCATTTCAATTTTTAAAAATCGAATTTTATTTCTATTATTAAAAATCAAATTTTATTTGAAAAAAAAAATTGTCTTTAAAAGCCAAAAAAAAAATAAATATCATTTTTTTTCAAAACTCTTAATTGTTCTGCTACATTTATTCAGCACTGTTGATAACTTCTAACTGTCTTCGGTTGTTTCTAAATAAAAGAAAATTTTCAACGGAACTACAAATATTGCTTTTAGAATATAAAAATAATAAAAATAATAATAAAAAAAAACGAAGTACAAGCAAACAATAAAAATTTTTGCATTGTACTGTTGCACTTTTTAGATTTTTTTAAAAAAAAATTTGTTTTTTTCTTCTTTAGCAGATATTTTGGATTCCATTACTGAAGCAAATCTTTACAAAGTTCAATGCTAACTTATGGCACCATGCCAAAAATGTTACAGCATTTGTTTAACGTTAAGCTTAACTCAAGTAAACTTAGGAAAGAGAGTAATAAATCTGGTAGTCTAAATTGCTAAAAAAAAAAAAAAATATAGAACGAACTTAATGAAAAGTTAGCTTGTAAACTTTTTTTTTAAATGAGACCCAAAATAAGACTATGGACGAGACTTTAGAAGTGCTCATAGAGTAAACTATAGAAGAGACTTTCGACGAGACAAAAGAACGATATCATTGACTATAAACGAGACTCATAGACAAGATCATAAAATAAACTATGGGGGAAACTATAAATAGGATTATTGACGGGACTATAAACGAAACTAAAGAAAAAACTTTTGACGCAACTATAGACGAGATCATAAAAGACGAGACAAAAGACCGATATCATTGACTATAATCGAGACTCATAGACGAGATCATAAAAGACACTATTGACGAGACTACAGACGAAATTGATACGAGACAAAATACGAGGCTGTAGACAAGATTATAGAGTAGTGTTTCCCGCTCTTTTTCAAAAGCAAAATGCTATGGTTGAAAACCAACCATGCTATTATAATTATTAAACATACTTCAGTTATTATTAACCATAATATGTTAGGAGGCAACCATAATATGGTTGTGGCTTCTTGATGGAGAACTATTTAACCATAATATGGTTGTCGTTGATAATAATATTAACATAATATGGAAAACATTTAAGTTGTAGGTGACCGTATTTACAGTCACATCATATGAGCTCCGAAAATAAAATAGGCTACCTATATTTTTCGATAGGGGCAGGGGAAGTGGTAGCCTCCATAGGATGCCAATATAAAGTATCGCATATCTTAAGAGCCGCTGCACAAATTTTCTTCAACTAATTGCAGTAGGATCTTCTGAAACCGGAAATTGAAGAAACAGAGCAGCAGGGAAAATGGTGGCCCCCATAGGACGTCAATGTTAAATATCGCATATTTTAAGAACTGTTATAGTGAGAATGCTCAAACTTGGTAGGAGTCACTCTTATGGTGAACTTTACCTTTAGAAATAAAAAATAGGGTAGGCTCAGGAGGAGCAATACCCCCCATGGGATGCATATATATATCGCCTATCTGAAGAACTATTATAGCGAGAGTCTCCGAACGTTGTTAAAGCCACTATTATGGTACACTTCAAATTTTAAAATAAAAATGGGCGGGGCAGACGGAGGAGGAGCAGTATCACCCCAAAGAACGAAAATGTTAAATACCCAATATTTGAAGACAGAAGTCTTCCAGCTTTTTATGACCCACTCTTAAGGCAAACTGCACCTTTCAAAATAAAACCAAAAGGGGTAGGTGCAGGGGGAGCAAAATATTTATATATAAAAATTAAAAATTTTTGTCTGTTTGTTTTTTGGCTTATACACTGATAAACCCCGAAAGCAAAATAGACTAATTATTTTTTCGATAGAAGCAGGGCAAGTGGTGCCCTCCATAGGATGCCAATATTAAGTTTCGCTTATCTTAAGAGCCGCTTCACCCATTTTCTTGAAGCCCTGAAATTAAAATAAGGTATCAGCAGGGTAGACGGAGGAAGAGCAGTTTCCCCCATAGAACGAAAATATTACATACCGAATAACTGAAGAATAAGTCTTAAAGCTTTGTAGGCCTCACTCTTATGGTAAACTTCGCTATCAAAATAAAAATTTAGGTGGTAGGTGCATGGGGAGCAATAAATAATATATAAATGAAAAAGCTTATGGTTGTTTGTTTTCTAAACACTCCTTAACTACTGAAATTTTCACAGTAATTTTCTGTTCACCCGTCACAGAGGCTTTTAATATGTTTTAATCTTTAGGTGGGCGTTGCACCTTCCATACATTGACTTAAAAGTTTTCTACATGTTGGCAATACTGTAAAACTGAACGTTGGCCAATTTTGTACAAATAGCTTAGATAATAAAAAATACACAACATCTTTCAAAAAGTTCGAATGGCACCTCCACAAGATGCTTTGTAATCAATACACGAGATCTGTTTTAAAAACATTTTTACTAATTTTATTTCAATTTGGGGTACTAAAGCGCACCGGTAAGTACTTAATAAGAAAAGATTGAGACATTAAGTAAACAAAATCCGAAAGCAAATCTAACGTTTTTTATTTATGAAAAAATTATTACAGTCAAAGAATGTCAGGAGACAACTTTTAGGCTTTATTCTTGTTACTAAGCTTCGTCATTAATTATTTTTTTATTATTATTTCCAAAATTTAGTTTTCACTCGAAACATATTTTTTTAGAAGATTTCCAAGAAGAAAAAAAACACAATTGCAACATTATTTTACTTTATAATTTGATAAAAATTTTTTGTTTTCTTTAATGTTTTATGGTTTGTTTGTTAAGGAAATTCCTACCAAACCAATAAAAATCGAATGATATTAATGAATTTTGAAGGTAAAAATATAATAAAAATAAATCAATGTTTTACCACAGAGTATTTTGTTATTTTTTTAAACAAAGCCACAAAACAACCCAAAAGATTTATGCACGAAAAAAAGAAAAAATTTATGTTTTTATTATTGAATGCCAAATAAATAATTTTATAGTAACTTTAACAATAAAAATCCTTTAAAAATATTAAACAGATTTAAGATCTTATAGTTTTCAATATTTTTTTTAAATATATGAACTGTAAATGTGTCGAGATAGCAATAAATGATTTGGTAATTGAGACTTATTGAAGTAAAATTCTATTGAGTATATGAAAATTTATTTTCCAACTTAAATTTAATTATTACTTTCTCTCGTCATTAGAGAATTCTGGGAAAAAATATATGCAAAATCATTTGCTATTTTGTTTTATATTTATTTCTATTTTTAAATTGATATTTCATTTAATTTTTGTAAAAAAAAAAAGTAAAAATATGATTTCAATGTGAAACTTTATAAACATAGGAAAAGGAGAGAACAAGTAACCAGCTCAATTCCAAAGCATCCCAGCAAAAACTCACATTGCAAAGTAACGAGTTAAAAAGCTAATATAACGACTCTTCACTAATTATACATTAGCATTTTAATTCATTATTACACGGCGATGTCATTGGAGGCAAGTACTTACCACCCTCGCTTACAAATAGGGAGTTGAAGAAGTCATTACCACCCTCGCTTACAAATAGGGAGTTAAATAAGTCATTACCACATTCGGTTACAAATAGGGACTCCAAAATCACTATAAAAAAATATTTTTTTTTTTATTTCCTTTTTTTTTTAATTATTTTTTTTCTTTTTAACTTTTTTCTATCTCTTTTTTTTCTGGCGGGAATCGATCCCCGCAACCTCGACGCTGCTAGACTAGCACACTATTTTTTTTTTCTTTTAAATTATTTTTTTTCTTTCTAACTTTTTTTTCTATCTCTTTTTTTTCTGGCGGGAATCGATCCCCGCAACCTCGACGCTGCTAGACCAGCTCACTACCAGCTAGCCTACCGGGGCAGTGTAATTTTTGAATAAAAAAACTATGTTTTTTGTCTTTACTATGTACATATTAAAGAAAACTAAAAACATATGTACATATTTATTGATTGCAAGTTTTTGTTTCATTGTTTATTGTCATAATGAAAATTTAAATTTATGATGGCATGCTTTTTCGAAATATTTTTATACTCTTAATTATTGAATGTTAAAAATAATTTTTTTTTTAAATTATTAAAATATGTTGCTTTTATAAAAAAATTTTTGATTTCATAAATTTAATGGCATATTACATAAGATGTATGAAATTATTAAGTCTAACATTTTTTAATTAACAATTTAACATTTTTTTAAGGAAACTGTAATTTTGTATTAATTTAAGAATAAAATTATGTTTGTATATTGTTTTTTTATTTTCCCAATTGAAATATTTTGTTTACTTGGACAAACTTAAGTTTTCATATATCCAATGAAAATTTTTAACGTAATTACGAAATCCCATGAAGCGATTTTAACGAAAATACTTCATTATAACTATGAAATTACATTAAGACAATGAAAATTTTCATTTAACCAATGAAATTTTTTTTATGAAAATGATTCATTAAATATATGAAGCATTTTTCTCTCAGTATACTAACGTGTAATGAATGATTGATGTGGTTTACAAAAGTCGTTATTATAAAAATCCAAATAATTAGATATTTCTAACTTTCAGTGATGCCTTCCATAATTATTCAGAAAAACATACAAACAAAAAATTTGTATTTCATTTATAACGTAAAAATGAAAATATATATACAAATTGTAAGAACAAATAACTAAAATCAATTTGTATTTGATTTGAAAAAAATTAAGCCTTAGATGCATTTTATTTTGAGTTAATTATAAATTTCGGTAATCAACTCATACACAAGTACTTATGTATCAGATTATATGTCAGTCATTACTTAACTACTTCTATGTAATGCAGATGGTATGAAATAGTCATCGAAAAGTAAGTTGTTCAGTAATCGCAAGTCATTACCAAGTTTTTTTGCTGGGATGTTATGCTGTGATAGAAAATTTAAAAATTTAAAGTACTTTATACAACAGTTTGGTACTTTTTATAAAAAATAATTTTTTATTGAAAAATATACTAGAAAACCGAAAATAGAAAAATTGAGTAATTTTTTCTTTCCAAAAAATTAGACTAATCGCATATCGGGAAGGCGTGGCTCATCCGCCCTTAAGTTAAAAGGTGCATTTGCAAATTTGTTTTTTCTGTTTTTATAAAAATGTTCCCATTAAATAATTACTTTTGCAATTAAATGTAAAAGAATTGAAATGTATTCTAAAGGGGGATATTTTACCCGTTTTGCCCTATTTTTTCCCTCTAGCGATATGAAATATACATTAAGATCTATTCCGAATGCCATAGTACACATAAGATATTACAATACATGATTTGGTAACTTTTCAAGTGACAATAAAAAATCATAATATCGCTGGCTTAACATGTAAAGGCTCTAAGTCCATATTTGAAAATTTTACAGGAGAGACAAAAAACAATCAAAATACATGTGATGGAACAATTTGAGAGAAATGGTTAAACTGTAGTTTTAATTCGGACTAAGAGCTTTTTCTTGTGATAAATTGGCCTTAGCGCTTTTGCTCATCACTACAAAACAACAACAAAAAATGAGATAACTGCAATTTGTTCTTTGTAAACAATGTATTTTTACTTATTGCGCATTTCTGCATTAAAATCTCAATTTCTTTAAAAAGTGGACTTAGAGCCTTTACATGTTAAGCCAGCGATATGGAAAATGGAGGGCATTTTGTTGATATTTGTATGGGAACAATAAATAGGAAAATCTTAATGCCATATCTCCAGAACCACTGCGCTGATTTTGTGCAAGCTTCACATAAACCATCTACATACTATCCCCAATGTATCTTTAAATTTTTTTTCGCAGTTAGAGGTGATATGTAAAGATTAAAAACGTCCTAATTCGACATAGCAAGTTTTGGAATTGAGCTGTCGAAGTGAAAGTGCTGTTTAGCCTTTTCCAAACTATGGAAAAGTCATTTGTTCCAACGCTGTTATCGTATGTGAACAATCGCGTCAAGCACATTTGTATCGTCGTTATGTAAATTCGTTGGTCGATTTTGTTGAATTTTAAATTAAACAAATCTCATATAGAAAGTATATATGAGATCAATTTTTTCAACACAGCTGACTTTGCATGAACCCTAAATTCGCGAGGGCACTTGTATGGGGCCATGTGAAAGAATGACTTCTTTTTAATATTTAATGTTTTTTTCTTTAAGAAATATCAGCACTAAATTTGGTACTTCTAGCTCATTTTGTAAGACCACTCTAGTGCCAAAACCCCTCCTCATTACCCGGTGGTGTAGGGATCATCTAAAAGATATTTATCCCTTTGGTAATACATCCTCCCCGGCAAATCAGTTACAGTCAACTAATGTGATCCGAACGCTAACAAATTGAACAAAAATATCTAGCAACAGGGCTCGCGCCATAGAGAAGCCTTCGAGAGATACTGGAAGAATCAAGTTTTCCGTTTCATAGTCGTACTGCGATGGAGTTCTTTTTTAAAGAAAAAAGTGGAAAAAGGTTACGACAAATATTTGAAATGGAAGCGCTCTTGAAGTTAACGAATTGCTTGAGTCCGGGCCGCTCACCAAGGAACCTCATTGTGATCTGGTGCTACGGGAATCAGTCAAACTCCGGTACTTCGGTACTGATCTGACTGTTGGCTAAGGACTCCGTTAGTATGCTTCTCGCAAAAAATGTTTTACAGAATTCTGAGGATTCGGAAGATTGTTTTGTCCTTATTTGAAGGGATATTTACCACGTAGTGGTTGTGGTTAATGAAATGTGTGTTATTATTTGTAATACAGCTAGACAATCGTGGTTGGCACCTTCCATCCCTCGCTGATGCTGCTATTCAATAGAAACTGCTTTGGATTACCTATAGCATTGGAGGTTATATAGCTCGGCTGCTAAACAAGGGGCGAGAGTAACGATTTTTATAAGATTATACACTCAAATTTGAACCTGCGTTTGAGAAATGATCATGTCTCACTCACAAGCATTTGGTAAGTTTTTATATAAATCACTAAAGGATTAAGATCCACCATGAGATTAGAGCATATGGCAGATGCTCATGTAACTCATAATCATATTTATGACGAAATCCCCCTTAGGTTATTGCTCTTCCAAAGCTGGCGACAGATCCTATCTGGTATCACGGGCACCAGAAAGCCCCCGGAACTTCGATCCTTGACTGATTATTGATTTATGCTTCTATAGAAATCAAGTGGTGGCTGTTGTTTATGTCCGAAATAACTCTAAGGTCGATCTTAAACAGGCCGGATTTAAGGTATCGTTTTACACCCACTCAGAAAAAATTCTCCCAATTTTTTTTTCAATGAATTCATTAATTAAAAATAAGATCAGTTTTAATTAAAAATTTAATCAAGGGAATTAAAAGTTTAATCAAGAGAATTAAATGTTTAAATAAGTGAATTAAACATTTAATCAAGTGAATAACACGTTTAATTGATACTACTAATTGGTTTTCTGGTGCAAATTTAATTGTTTTTTTAATAAATATAAATTTTTAAATTGAAATCAATTTTTCATTTTATTCCGTGCACTATGGGGAAAACTCCGTCCTCTGTGCTGTTCCGATTTAACAATTGCTGTTTTAAATAGCGGGGTTTAAACATTTTTTTGTACTTTACTAAGCTTTCGCACTCAAGCAAGGAGTGAGCGTACTAGATTCTGTCGAATTCTTTACCCTTAAAGTTCCTACGTGTTTGGTAGTGAGGCCACGCTTGCATAAGAGCATCATCTGAATCTGGCTTTCTTACAAATGGAGGTCTTTGCTAAACACATTTTTTCCATACAGCGGTTAAGTAACAATGAGTTTAGGCCATAAGGCAGGTGATTGTGTACACATCTGTGTCAAACCTATTGGAAAGAAAAAAGTAGTCATAATTGCATAACTTAATAAATTGTTTCCGGAGCGAGTGCTTTATATTGGCCCCGTGGTAAATTATTCAAGGCATAAAAAACGAATTTAAGCCAAATTTCATTTCAATACTGACATTCGATCATTGATTTTATACAGTCTCCAAACAAATCTATAGACTGATGGCATATTGGGACTACAGACAATGATCTAAGCGAGAGTATAATTCAGTTAAGGAAACTACTAAACGTCTTAAAATGAGTCTTGCAGACTAGTCGCTAAAGAAGACTAGTCTCCTAGACTCTAGACTCCTTACGAAATTATAAACTAATCTTTAAATGAAAATAAACTTAAGTCTCTAACTAACACTTGTTTTGGAATAATTTTGCAATTCAAATTAAAAATGTCCTTCCAAATTTTAAAATTGCATTACAAATGCTAAAAGTTTTTGTTTTTATCACATCATTTCAATACAAATTCCTTAATAAACACGAAAAAGTTTTCTTTTGCTCTTCTTACCAACTTTCCTTTTGGGAAAACAAAATGTATAAATAATCTAATTTCACTTTCCATTAACTGCTTGCGAGAGAAAACTAATTCCCCTGTCGAATTCAAGGTGTTAACGTACAATGATGATAACTTCAGCAGTTTTTTTTTTTTTTAACAAAGTGAATAAAAAAAAGGGTAAAAAGGACACAAGCAAATCAAATTGTTTTCCAACTTTTTCGCTTACCCTTCAAAAAGTTAAAAAAAAAAAAAAGTTGTAAAACAAAAATGTCTCTTTTGTCTGGCAAAAGCGTTAAAGAGATGCAGCTTTACTTTACGAATTATGTACGAACAACAAAAGTTAAGATTTTTAGTTGCTGGTAAATTAGTTTAGGAAAAAGTACGACAAAAAAAATATAAAAGACGGGGCAATTGCAAAAGTTTCCTTAACTAAATTTTCCAAAAGGACTTTTTACTTGTTTAAAGCTAAATTTGATTATTTTGTGCCGTCCTTTCAAGAGCGGAGGGAAATTCCAAAAAAAAAAAAAAGTTTTCGATAAGGATATTTTAAACTTTTGAGCTAATTTTCTTGAAAAAAAAAACTATAGTTTGTCGCAATTTAAAACAGCCTGTTGTAGGACAGATTAGTTTCTTAGGGCTTCAAAATGTATAGTTTTTAATATTTTGCTGAAATGCTGTATCGGAAAATAATTTAATTTTTACAAAAGGCGGCAAATGTCAGTTCTGAATTGACTTTTGCAAAGCAAACAGGTCACAAAATGCACGTCGATAAGAAATGGACCGCTAAACTCCTTAATAATGCAGAATTCTTGTTTCGATTATTTTGCGTAACAAGTCGTCGGTGATGTTGGCGAACCGTAAATTTACACTTACCGACTCTAACTTCGGAAAAAATATGAATAATTTCTTAAAAAAAAAATATGGGACAGCACGAAATGCTTTGAGGTCTGGGCAGCCGTTCTGTTGAGAATATCGCGGCTGTAACTGAAGATATCGCAGATTACGTTCAACGTAATTTGGCTTCAATTGATGGTCTTTAAATAGCATTTTCAATGAAGGAATATAAAGCATACACGGTTAATCATCTGCTAGCCGCTAGCTGCTACTACCAAGGCCGTGGTATTTTCGGGTCGACAAGATTTAACTGTTCTAGATTTTGTTTATGGGGATTTTTTATAATCACGTCAACCAGAGCTGTAAACGTTGGCAATCGCTTTAATTGCAATCAGTTTTCGAAAATAAACAGTATATTTTTCAGCGTTCGGCTCACACACCCAAGAATGATATCTTTTTTTTAGTGTTTGTGTAGACGAAAGGAACCCTTAATACCGTTCGTAACTATTTCCAAGAAAGAGCCCAACATTATACAGTGTTCTGTTCTTCGTTAAAAAAGAGATTAATAGAATTATATTTTAATGTTCTATAATGTTCTTTTTTTACATCGATAAAGAAATGGCCAAACAAAAAATTTTAGCCACGACCACGAACAACTTGTGTGTGAGTTGTGTTTATGTTTTGTTTGTGTAAAATTATTTGGATTTTTGTTTTTTTTTCGTATGTTTATTTTGTTTTTGTAAAAAAATTTTTGGTTTTTTACCAGCCAAAAGGGACGAACAATAATGAGCTGAATCCAACATAATGAAGTTTGTGGTTTTTTTTTAGGAAAAAACCCAAACGGAATTATATGTTCTCATCTTTTTGGTGAGTTGGCTAAAAACAAATAGGGAAACGTTATTTTTTTAATGATTTACTACACGAACACTATTCGCATTTTTGTTTTTCACAAATCTACCGAACCGAACACTAAGTAACGAGATTTGGTGTTTATTTTCGAACACTGAATGCAATCACATAATTTCTCGATAATGATTGCTAACTTTTTGATTGCAATAAAATCCGAAAATCATACAATTAAATTTTCTGAAGTGAAGCAATTTAATTGATTAAAATAAAAGATTTTTTTTATAGAATATTGTTTAACAACATTTCTTGAAGTGTTTTTAGATATGCATTATAATATTTACCAAAAAGGACAAAAACTGCGTTTTGTTTTTCCCATCGTTTTTCTAATTTTCCATAAATGGTTTCTAATTAATTGTGATTAGTCTTTTCAATGAACTAATTCAATAATGTTTGAATTTAAGTGCTAAAATCCTGCAACATTAACATATTATTTTGCCTATTTTATTAGAAAGCACAGCAAAAAATTAGTTTATAGGAATATGCATGTGTGTGTGTGTGTTTGTGTGTAATTGGGTTACTGTTTACTGACTTTAATAATACCAATACCATCATTAATGTATGTATGTGTTTGTCAATAGATTTGTCAGTCTGTGTTCTGATGTCTGATGATCCATAATTTTATATGATACAAAAAGTCCCACACACACAAACAAAATGACTTCATTAAAACCCAATTTTATTTTTGCACCCACACGACATATAAACCAACAAACATACTCAGCCAAGCACAAGTTATTCAGCGAAAACAAAAAGAACACAGTCATGGCAACACTTAATTTTAATGTTACGTTAGCCGCTCATATCCAACCATAGATATTTAAAATTTATACACATGAATGGTTGAATGAATGAATGAATGATGCCTCTCCTCTTCTCTTTTATGCCCCTTAGAAAATCGCATTTATCATATAAATTTGACAATCAAATTGCAATCACAGCTCATTGCAAATCAAAACGATAAAGAACTACTCAGGCACGACAATAACAACTTTCATATTCACAAATAAACAACAAAAGTACTGCAGCAAAACTGAATGAGAAAAAAGAGAGAAGGAGAGAAAATTAAATTGATTGTTTATGTTTAATGGCAGCATTCAATTGATTTATTTTTAATCAAATCGGGACGGAATAAAAAAAAATGTATGTGTGTGTTAAAATGAAAATAGCGACTTCAAAGTTTTTGAATGATGAAAAAAAATAGTTAACGTAGGCACACAATTGCACCGTATAAACGTAGTAGCATACGAAGTAGAAACGTTGTCAAATTAACACGTATAATATTTAATACAAAGGTGCACACAGCTGCTGGCGCAAACGTAAAAGCGTATATACGTGCGTCGTACGTCGACACAAATCTAATTCTATGTCATACGTCGGTTGCGACATATAAAATTAACTTATTTTTGTGTTTTTCAACTGAAATTAAATAATAATAATTTGAAAAAATTTCGACATTTTTTATTATTATTTTTAAAAGAAAATCAAATACGTTTACGACGGAATTGTCGGTTATTGAAGCGTAATTAAAAAATTTACGGCGTTACGTTCTGTTTCTAGCATGTGGACGAGCGTGATAGGTCAATTGTCCGGCACGACGACGAGTTGAGGTGGATGGCTCTTTAGCCACACTATTGCAAATAGCAGCAATATTTCCTGCAGTACGAGCTGCACGAGCATGCTGGTATTTTCGCATCTCCTACAGACCCGGTTTGCTAAAAAAACGATTTTTCTGATTGTACGCACATTTGGACGATTAAATTGACCGAACAAATCACGAAGTGCACGATATGCATTTTGAGTTGAACGCCCATTTTCATAATAAACCTGAATAACGTCGAATTGAGTTAATCTGAAATTAAGAAATGTCAAATGAAATGCAGAAAAAGCTTGACGTTTAGGTGTGGTTCACTTTCGGCATCGGCCCTTTAAATTTAACCACCAGTTAGTAGTGCCAGTTCATCTTTTAATGGATCATATCTTTATTGCTTGCCATGATATCAAATCATATGCAATTGGACCTGATAAAATTCACTCTAAATTTCTAAAACTCCTTCTACCTATGTAACTAACATCCACAAATCACACACATTATGTGCGTTCGTTTACTTTTCCAGTAAAATCCCAGTAAAATCCAGTAGGTGAGTTATATGAAAATTTAACAAATTTATGTGTACGCGAACGCATTTCAGTAAAATCCAGTACAAATTTGCGCAAATTTTGGGGTAAACGAACGCAGCTATTCTCAACACAATAATAACAAAATGTATTTTTCCACAGAACAGAAAGTGAGCGAAAATTGTTCAATCTCTAAAAATAGAAATGTTAATCGACCAATAGCTATCCATTCATATTTTTCTAAAGTCTTCGAAAGGCTCTTGCATAAACAAGTAGGTGCTCACTTTCAGGCGAATAATTTATTTACCAATATGCAATCTGGTTTCCGACCCAACCATAGTTTTACTGCTGTACTTATTGGAGTGACAGATGAAATTCGAGGTTATATAGATAACGGGACGTTACCTTGTTGGTGCTCTTGGGTCACTCCAAAGCATTTGATATGGTTGATCGTGACATGCTTCGTATTAAATTAACTAAACTTTTCCATTTTACCTCCTCTGCGACTGAGCTCATCTCATCATCTCGCAGATTATCGATTGTGTGCAGCTGTATTTCACCAATGGCTTCACGAATATTGACCTTTAAAGCGTCACTTGTCTCTGGCTTGTCTGCGTAACACTTATCTTTGACGGCACCCCACAAATAATAGTCCAATGGTGTCAAATCGCAGCTCCGAGGTTGCCAAACGACATCAGCTCTGCGGCTGATAATGCGATCTTCAAAAACAAGGCGCAAAACATCGAGTGCAGCTTCGGCTGTGTGGGACGTAGCGCCGTCCTGTTCAAACAAAATGTTGCCAATATCTTTCTCTTCAATTTTTGTGAACAAAATTTCGTTCAACATGGCCCGATAACGATCGCCATTGACTGTAACGGTCACTCCTTGCTGATTTTCGAAGAAAAATGGCCCAATTATGCCTCTGGACCAAAATTCAATCATAATATGGTTGTTGAAAAGTGCGTTTTTAGTACAAAGTTTTAGAATTTTGTTTTTTATTTAAAGGTCATTTAAAGTAAATTTATTATCAGCAAAAATTAAACCTTAATATATATTTAAAAATAGTACCTTGTCTTCAGTTAAAAGTCATTTATCATAAATTTATGTTTAAGCAGTAAAAATTCCTAAAATATTTATATATTTTTTATATAAGTACCTTTTTCTAATAAAAAAAAAGTACCTTTTTTCTAAATAGAAGTAGTAAAAAGTAGTAAAAAGATTTAGAATTTTGTCTTTAATCTTAGGTCATTTATCTTAAACTTATTTAACTTGAGAAAAAAATAGTTATTAGTGACAATAATATGGTAAAATGAAACATAAAATGTTTAAAGTTTTCTTTCAAAATAGTTTTGTTAGAGGTGACCATATTTAAACATGTTTTTTCTCTGGGTGAAGCAATAAAGTTAAGGAAATGTATATTAAATTTGTATTCCCGTACTTGAAAATGTCTAATCTTTTGTATTTATTTTCAAAATTGTTTGATCAATGCCCTTTAAAAATTGCTTTTATTTATTGTTAAAGTCTTTAATTGTGTGATACAAAATAAATTACTTCGAATTGTTTATCCAGTACTATAATTTGAAGGCTTTAAGTCCTGTTGTATAGAAATACCAATAAATAAATAAATGATGTTGGACTTGTCACTATAACATGACGATGTTCTAGGAGGGTGTTAATTGGCACATATTTGACACTTTGTAACAGGTCACTGAAGTAACCTAAATGTACACATTCTTTTTCAGTTAAAATAATGCCTGTCGCAGATATTGTCCCGAGTGAACCACTGATAGATCCATTTCATGCAGAGTAATAAAAAAAGCCAGATAAACACATTATCACCAGTTAGATGATACGTCTGATTTCGCCCATTACAGTTCGTTCCGTGGTATTATAATATTGAGTTCACTGCTCAAGGGATAAGTGCTTAAGGAATTATTTACCCAAATTTTCCGCAGGCATTTTCTATTGATAAAGTAGCTAAGCCTGCTTTTTTCATAGAATTATTTTGTATATTCTATATCGAACTTATTTTGTCTGTACAATAGTTTGTATGAATATGTATTTTGTAGTCTATTTAAATTGTTTTTTTTTTTTGCTATTTTTATCTGTATTAAAAAATTATAAAAATATTTTGTTTTTTATTTTCTTTATTATGGTTATTTGATCGCTTTGACATCTGTCGGAAACTATTACGAACGATAAATGAAATGATAAATGACATTAAAGTCTGTTTGTATTTAATCATGTTCGAGAATTAATTACTTTTGTTGTGAAAACAAAACAAATGCATGAAAGCCATGATGATGTGGTTTAAAAAGGATATAATAGGGCAAGAGTTAAGGTTGTTAACATTAAATTAACGTTTTCAATTTAATGAGCCACAATTTAAACTTGTAATTGATATGTTATAAATATGCCAATTAAATTCCAATGTTGAAAGGTAACAAACTCTAAAAGAAATTTAAGAGTAAGAAGACGTAGAAAAATTATCTTGCTAAAAATTATAAGTTTGAAGCGTATAAACGGCTGTGATGAATCTTAAATACCATTCACAGAGATTAAGAATATTTCAGAAGTGGGCTGTATATGAGGCCAATGGTTAACTATGTATATTTACGAAAGTTGGCAGTGTGATTTCTAGTCTTATAAAACAAGGACGCAGAAGTACTTTTTAGTACAAAGTTTAAATTTATTTAAGTACAAAGATAAAATTTATTTTTAAGCAGAAAGTAGACCTGAATATATATTGAAAAATAGTACCATCTTCTAAAAACCCATAAAATATTGCTTAAAAAATATATATTTTTCAGAGAAGTACCTTTTTCGAAGAGAAAAAAAATTACCTTTTTAGTACGAAGTTTAAGAATTCCGTCTTTAGTTCTTCTAGTTAAAAGTCATTGATAATAAATTTCTTTTTAACCCAAAAAGCAAGAAATTTCTTAAAAAAAAAAATTATATATTTTTAAATACACAGAAAAATTTTTGCAAAAAATTATTCAATTAAACAATTAATTGGTGTACATTAATTATTCAATTAATTTTTTGTTTGCTGCAATTAATTTTTTTAATCAAAACCCATAAAATTAAATGTTTGTGTATATGTGGTGTATTTTTTGTTTATGCAATTAATTTTTTAATTGTCTAAATTTGTGTCCCACGACTCGAAAATACAAATCCGTTAATTGATATGATCAATTCCTTTGCAGGGGCAAAATTAGTTAAATATTTAATTGTCTGAACGAATTGTTTAATTAAAGTCGATTTTCTATTTTTCTGTGTAAGTACATTTGATGTAAAATTAAGTACCTTTTTAGTACAAAAAAAAAATTATTTTTAAGCAGAAAGTAGACCTGAATATATATTTAAAATAGTACCTTTTTCTTAAAACCCATAAAATATTCCTTAAAAAATATATATTTCTCAGAGAAGTACCTTTTACTAAAAGAAAAAAATAACCTTTTTAGTACAAAGCTTAAGAATTCAGTCTTTAGTTATTCTAGTTAAAAGTCATTGATAGTAAATTTCTTTTTAAGCCAAAAAGCAAGAAATTTCTTATAAAAATTTATAAATTTTTTAAATAAGTACCTTTTATCTAAAATGAAGTACATTTTTAGTACAAAAAAAATTTATTTTTAAGCAGAAAGAAGACCTGAATATATATTTAAAAATAGTACCTTTTTCTTAAAACCCATAAAATATTCCATAAAAATATATATTTTCAGAGAAGTACCTTTTTATAAAAGATAAAAATTACCTTTTTAGTACAAAGTTTAAGAATTCCGTCTTTAGTTCTTCTAGTTAAAAGTCATTGATAATAAATTTCTTTTTAAGCCAAAAAGCAAGAAATTTCTTATAAAAATTTATATGTTTTTTAAAAAAGTACCTTTTATCTAAAATTAAGTACCTTTTTAGTACAAAAAAAAATTATTTTTAAGCAGAAAGTAGACCTGAATATATATTTAAAAATAGTACCTTCTTCTAAAAACCCATAAAATATTCCTTAAAAAATATATATTTTTCAGAGAAGTACCTTTTACTAAAAGAAAAAAATAACCTTTTTAGTACAAAGTTTAAGAATTCTGTCTTTAGTTCTTCTAGTTAAAAGTCATTGATAATAAATTTCTATTTAAGCCAAAAAGCAAGAAATTTCTTATAAAAATTTATATGTTTTTTAAAAAAGTACCTTTTATCTAAAATGAAGTACATTTTTAGTACAAAAAAAATATATTTTTAAGCAGAAAGAAGACCTGAATATATATTTAAAAATAGAACCTTTTTCTTAAAACCCATAAAATATTCCTTAAAAAATATATATTTTCCAGAGAAGTACCTTTTTCTAAGAGAAAAAAAATACGTTTTTAGTACAAAGTTTAAGAATTCCGTCTTTAGTTCTTCTAGTTAAAAGTCATTGATAATAAATTTCTTTTTAACCCAAAAAGCAAGAAATTTCTTATAAAAATTTATATGTTTTTTAAAAAAGTACCTTTTATCTAAAATTAAGTACATTTTTAGTACAAAAAAAATATATTTTTAAGCAGAAAGAAGACCTGAATATATATTTAAAAATAGAACCTTTTTCTTAAAACCCATAAAATATTCCTTAAAAAATATATATTTTACAGAGAAGTACCTTTTTCTAAAAGAAAATAATAACCTTTTTAGTACAAAGCTTAAGAATTCTGTCTTTAGTTATTCTAGTTAAAAGTCATTGATAGTAAATTTCTTTTTAAGCCAAAAAGCAAGAAATTTCTTATAAAAATTTATAAATTTTTTAAATAAGTACCTTTTATCTAAAATGAAGTGCATTTTTAGTACATAAAAAATTTATTTTTAAGCAGAAAGAAGACCTGAATATATATTTAAAAATAGTACCTTTTTCTTAAAACCCATAAAATATTCCATAAAAAATATATATTTTCAGAGAAGTACCTTTTTCTAAAAGATAAAAATTACCTTTTTAGTACAAAGTTTAAGAATTCTGTCTTAAGTTCTTCTAGTTAAAAGTCATTGATAATAAATTTCTTTTTAAGCCAAAAAGCAAGAAATTTCTTATAAAAATTTATATGTTTTTTAAAAAAGTACCTTTTATCTAAAATTAAGTACATTTTTAGTACAAAAAAATATATTTTTAAGCAGAAAAAAGACCTGAATATATATTTAAAAATAGAACCTTTTCCTTAAAACCCATAAAATATTCCTTAAAAAATATATATTTTACAGAGAAGTACCTTTTTCTAAAAGAAAATAATAAACTTTTTAGTACAAAGTTTAAGAATTCTGTCTTTAGTTCTTCTAGTTAAAAGTCATTGATAATAAATTTCTTTTTAAGCCAAAAAGCAAACAATTTCTTAGAAAAATATATATATTTTTTAAATAAGTACTTTTTATTTAAAATGAAGTACTTTTTTAGTGCAATGATTAACTTAATGTTTAAGAATAAACTAGACCTGAATATACATTAAAAAAATAGGATCTTCTTTTAAAAAACCACAACATATTCCTTAAAAAATATATATTTTTAAAAGAAGTACTTTTTTCAAAAAAAAAGTACCTTTTTGGTACAAAGATTTTACATTTAAAGTTATTTAAAATAAATTAATTTTTAAGCAAATAATATATCTTAATGTATTTTGAAAAAAAGTACCTTTTTCTGAAGTAAGTAAATTTTAAGTACAAAGTTTTAGAATGTTGTCTTTAGTTAAAAGACATTTATAATAAATTTATTTTTAAGTAGAAAAAATTCCTACAAATTTTTATATATATTTTTTTAATAAGTACCTTTTTCTAATAAAAAAATTACCTTTATAGAAGTACTAATTTAGTTCAAAGATTAAGAATTTTGAATTCAAGTTGTTTTTATTCGACCTTTTCATATACGTATAAATAAAAATGCTTTTATTTCAAGCTCGATTCCAGTATTGAAAATAAATTTTATTTTATTTTAATAATTTGCCGATATTTCGATACTCTTTGAGTATCATCATCTGGGCTTGTAAATAAATAATAATTAATGTTGACCACGGAAAATAACTGTTTATTTTTTTCTTCGTCTGTTGTTCAACAGCTTGAAATAAAAGCATTTATATTACTTATTATTTATACATATTAAGAATTGTGTCTTTAATTTTAGGTCGTTTTTCTTAAACTTAATTAATTAATTAATAAAAAAAAAATAGTCCTTAAGTTATTTTTTCTAAAAAAAAGTACCTTTTTCGTACAAAGATTTAAAATTTTGTCTTTCATTTAAGGTCATATATCTTAAACTTATTAAAAAATAATTTATTAAAAACTATTTTCAAATAAAAGTACATTTTTTCTAAAAAAAAAACTTTTTTAACACAAAGTTTCGGAATACCCCGGCTTACGTCGCTTCGGTTTGCGTCGATTCGAAGTTGCGTCTTTTTAAAATTTCTGTGAATTCGAAGATGCGTCGTTTTTGTTTCAGTTTGCGTCGGATGGCTTCAAAGTTGCGTCGTTTTTGTATCACTTTGCGTCGAATAGCTTCAAAATTGCGTCGTAAGTGCTTCGATTTGCGTCGTTAATATAAAATTGTTTATACAAAACAAAAACAGAAAATGGGGATTTCTCGTTTAAGTCTAGTGCAAATATGTATGTGAAGTAGTAACAATGAGTCAAAAAAGAAAGCAAATAAGTTTAGAACAAAAACTGGACATTTTTTATTAGCCCCTTCTACAATTAAAATGAAACCGCAACATCGTTACAACATAAACAGTTAACAAAAATGAGAAGTCCTTAAATGAAAACATAAAGCCGCTTCTTATCATTTCGATTGAGTCAAATGGTAATTAAAACGAACGCTGTATCATTATTTCAAGAACTAAAAAAAATTATCCGTTACCAAGTCTATCAAGTCAACATTTATTTTTTCTGCCAACATTATGAATCTTGCGTCCCGTTTATGCGGTCCCAATTAGGGACGCAAACCGGGGTATTGGTGTATTGTCTTTAATTTTAGGTCATTTATCTTAAAATTATTTTTAATGATGAAAAATAGTCCTTTAAAAAAATATACATTATTGTGTTTTATTAAAAAAGTCCTTTTTTATAAAAAAAAAAAGTACCTTTCAAGTACAAACTTTTACAATTATGTCTTTAATTGAAAGTCATTTATCTTAGACTTATTTTTAAGCAGAAAATAGTTCTTATATAAAATGTAAGGGCTCTATATTCGGCTGTATCGAATCTTATCTACCCTTTACCTTGGTTTTAAAAATCGTACAAAATCCTTAAATTTGGAAATTCACTTGAATAAGGGCAAGGTGAATAATCGGCCGATTGCGTGCATTTTAAATATTTAATACTTCTCATATAAAAGAAATATCTGAACCAAATTTTATTTCCCCAGTTCAAATGGTACAGGCGCTTTAATGACAAAACATTATTTTGGGAGGAGCAAAAAAGCTGTTTTTCTACAATTCGGTTATTTGTGAACTTTAATTTTTAAAATGTTGTTAATTTTTACATCAGGCATTCTTCTAAAGATAATACGAAGACTTTAGAATGTTATTTTAGTGGGTAAACATTAGGGCCACTTGTGGTGTGTTGCTCATATCTCAGTAATTTGTAGAGCATTCTGGCTGAATCTCAATAGCAAATTATAACGAAGTATATGTGACATATGTATATAGAAACTTAGTTCCCATCATATCTGGGGTCTTCGAAAACCCTTTTCCAACAGACTCATGAAAAGACATTGTTAAATCAACTCCACTACTCTTAAGGATCCCTAATTCATATACTTTATAGGGTTTAAGATTATTTTTGCAGAAATTCAAACGAAATAACAAACTTCTGTGTAAAAGCGAACGAATAAATGCCCTTTCCACCTGTGATGAAGTGTATTAAAACTACTGAAAGTTCTAAAGTTCCTTAAACTACTGCCAACTTGGAGTGAGTGAAGGCTCTCAAAATAACAACCAATAAAAGTATGTACCAACTTTTATAGCATTTTTGGCATACATATTGGAAAGTTGATGTGTGGCAGAGCAAGTTTATATGTGTGCACAAAAAGGTCTTAAAAATAAATTTTGCCATTAAGTTTTTTTCCATTCAAAGAGTCGGTTTTTTGTAGCAACCGTTTAACGAGTACATTTAACTTATGTACGTTGGAAGTTGCAGGAATAAAAGTATTTTTTTAGTTTTCCACTTTTAAATTGATTCTTAAATTAAAAAAAAAAGAATTGGAAAAGGAAAATGTTCTAAAGAAAAATATTATATGTGACCTTCTCCGAGAAAAGGGACCTAGTGTATCATAAAACGCGTTTGGACTTAAGAGTGGATTCTGGTAGCTAAAAGGTGTAGGATAAGATAAGATGCGTTTTTCTCAAACTTCATTTTCAGACACTATGTCCCTTTTCTCGGAGAAGTTCACATATATGGATGATGCAATTATGTGTTACTTTTGCTGAGAGAAGTTTGCAAAAATATTAAACACTCTGAACCCGGTGCGCTTCGCCACACGCAAAGAAGTAGAGTTAGTATATATTTTTAAAAGGGGTCTCGTTAAGACACTGTTATCTTCCTTCAGATAATTAGACATTTACATGTTTCTTGTAGGGGAGGCTTCAAGCTCGCTTTTAGGGTATCGCTTGCTTTTTGCCAGATAATTATTACACAATTAATTAATACGGCAAACATTTACCGTACTTTTTTTCAGATATGCTGTAACTTATATTATCCTATGGATGTGCCACGCCCACTTGAAAATTTTCTTTTATTTACAACATAAGTTAACAGTCGGGTAGTCAGGAAATGACTATGAAAATTTCAGGAAAATCGCTTCAGTAGTAAAGGAGTCTATATGGTACAAACAAACGCATTTCAACTTTTATATACATGTGTACGTTGTGTTTAGTACTAAAGTTGGAAAGGATACCAGGGACTCTATTTTTTTTTTAATAAACAAGAAACCCCTTTAAGAATATAATTCCTAAGGTCGCTATCATATTCTAAAAGCTTTTTATTACCTTTCTTAAAACATATGAATATATCGTCACCTAAAAAGCAAAAGGCCATAACAACACTTTTTTTAATTGTACATGTTATATAGTACTTTCTTATAGAAAGTACTTTAAAGCTCAAATTGTATTTTAAAAAGATTTTAAAATTGTTTTAAAATCAAGTTTTTTTCACAAAACCTTCACATACACTGAACCAAATATTGTAGCTTGAGGGGGATTCACACATCTGTTTCAAGCAAAATTTTTAATATGAATTTGGGCGTCGCTATCTCTCTCTCTCCCCCTCTATTTGCGACAAAAAAACTTTGGGTACAACCTCTTTTATGTATAGGAACATTTTTTTAATGTACTTTAAGAAAATAAGTAGAAATTTTTAGACGAGCAATAATCTAGATATAAAGGAGAGCAAATGTGTTCTCGTTTAACGGAAGTAGAATTGACTAATGTACAAGATATCTATTTCCTAGTGGAATCGGTTGACATTAGGGTCTCCAACTCTTTTTCTACTAAACCCATTATATATATTGGTATATTTGGCTCCTATAAGGATACATATTGGTTCCTTTGCTCCGTTAAGGAGCATAGGGCCTCAACAAATACGTTCCAATTATTCCTGTTTAATTCTAGGTTTTTCACTTCACTCCAGCTTTTGCTGGAGTTGTCTACGCCAAGTGTGGGCAGGGTGTCCTCTACGTCTGCTTCCTTGTGGGTTCCAGTCTATGGAATTACGGGTGTTAGCAATGGGTGGTCGACGTAGTTCATGGTCAATCCAACCCCATTGACGCATAAATATTTTAGCCCGTATTGTTGTCAGAATTGATTTATATCTTGAAGATTCATATTTTATATACAGATTAATCTGATGTATGTAGGGTGCCACATGCCACACAGCACGTTTAACAATGGACTCATTGAGAGGCGAGTTCGGTGAACATTTTATTTCACGTTCGGGACCGGGCAATTGGCCGCCGAGGTCGTGCGATTTAACGCCTTTAGACTATTTTTTGTGGGGCAATGTTAAAACTCATGTCTATACACACATGCCCGCTTCAATTGACGCATTGGAAGACAACATTGAAGCATTTATTCATGAGATACCGGCCGAAATGTTGGAAAGAGTATGCCAAAATTTGACTAAGGGGATGGACCATTTGAGGCGCATTCACGGTCAACATTTACATGAAATAATCTTCAAACATTAAATTATATGGACCGTACTATCGATTCAAATAAAGATTTCATGCATTTTTCTGAACTCTCTGTTTTTTTTAACTTTCCTATAGCTCTTAAAAAATCACCCATTATCTTGAAGATTAATATTTTGTATACAGATTAATCTGATGTATGTAGGGTTGATTCTCATTGCCTTCGTTTTGGGTATATTTATTTTAAGGTCTGCCTTCCGTTTCGACCATTCTGAAGTTATCTACCATATCAAAGTTATTATGCGTAGGAGGGCATATCTACATAACCTTGTCTATACTAAACCCATTGCACGAGATTTAAATCGCAAACTAAAAAACCAGAAACAATTATCTCCAAAATCATTATTTTCCGTTTAGTCGTTTAAAAGTGAGCGGGTTTTGAAAAGACATTCAAGCGGACATGGCCAAAATGTTATTAAAACTACTCAAGGGCCTAGAATAGATCACTTTATGGGGACGAACTCGTCTTGATATTACTGGGTGTAAGACACGAAATGACCGAAAAAATCATTAAAAACATTCAATTCTGGCACCATCTGAAACTACAATGGTTTAATATGTGTTGTAGGTGTTCGCTAGCCAAAGATAATTCGAACTGCTAGTTGGAAAATCAAGAGCATTTTATCCCCGAAGAGATCTGAAGAGAGCTCAACGAGCATTAAAGCTGCCCAGACTTTACCTAAGAAACCTTATTGCGGTTATAAATGGCTATTATCCGACCGTTCCTTTAAGGAGTTTAAGGAGCATATGGCTGGCTATTGGCTTATTGAAAAGCTTGCCCACGCTTTTAGATTATCTTGGTAGAAGTTGAAATGGCGAATAAGAAGATGGATTAGCAGAACATCTTCCCTTTCATGCACACGAGAAATAAGGACTCAAAATATTTGGTCAGAGTATCCTTAAAGTCAAAATCAGTATCTCTGATATTGACTTAATTGGCATTCACTTCTGCAGTGAGTCGATCGGTTGGCTGATTAATAAATTGTGTGGCTTAGAAATATAAAACATCTAACCGTGACACATGGTAGGAACATTTGGTACATATAACTGGATTATTATTACAGAACCTATATTGGCGGTATTGAAGAAGTGGGTGTGGCACCTCTAGTAGAAAGATATAATAGAATTTTGTATATCTAGATAACGGCAATGGCCAAACTTTAAGTACAAGCATTTGGGTTATCAATACTCAATATCCGACAAAATATGGGAGGGATTGGTAAAGTGGGCGTGGCACTTTCCACACAAATAAATTATAGATTTTTGCATATCTGTAAAACGGCAAGAACCGAAGTTTCCGAACGAGGTACATGCATCTAAGTTATCAATACACAACATCCGACATAATGTGGGTGGGTTTGGAGAAGTGGGCGTGGCACAAAAATAGCTTTATTTATATCTAACGAATGGTATTTATATAACTTTATGTTCTTATCGCACCATGATAAAGGGTATATAAGATTCGGCATGGCCGAATACAGCACTCTTACTTGGTTTAAATCAAGCGATATTGTTTTTCTCGCTTGAAAGCTTTAGAGCAACAGACATATGCATACTTTTAAAAAATCTTAATGAAATTCATGTTGTGCGTATATAAACCCGAGTAATATGAATGAGTTGGACTCTTCTCTAAACCTTAACGTTTATGTGTGTTTGTGATATTTGAGATATTTGCTATAAATATGTCTGTCTTATGTTTCACCTTAATGTGCTTCATTGAACTTAAGTGTTTTTACTGTCTGGGCAAATATTTCTTTTATTCTTTTTCCATCAAAAACTAAAAAAAAAAAGTAAAATGATGAAAACATGAGTGTCGATGTCCATTTAGAAAGCAATTTATTAGAGTTATTCACTAAATACATCAACAAACTTTATTGAGTTTTACTTGTTTTTAATTTTCTTATTCTTTTTGAACAATAATTGACATAATAAAGCTTAAAAATTAAATAAAAATTAATTGTATTTTAAAAACGATATATAAAATTTATAATTTAACGAAAAATGTATATTCTTGTATACCAAAATTTAATAGAAAAATTTAAATGAGAAATGTTGTCTTCTAATAAATAGTTCTCTTAAAATTACGGCAAGTGCTTCAATGTTAATCATAAGCTTTTTTAGCGAAAATTTTTTAATTGAGACAAAATTTAACGAAAATTAGCTATTTAAAGAAAATTTGGAGAAAATTTTATATTTATAAAAATAAATCCAACTTTCCCGAAATAAAGCCAACTTTTGCTATTAAAACGAAATTTGGCAAACACAAGCTATTTTTACGAAATTGGATGAAATTCCGTTAGCTTAAGGATATTAGGTAATTTGGATTTTCTTTAAAATTATCTTGAAAATATTAAAATTTCGCCAAATTTTCTTTAAATAGCTAATTTTTGTTTAATTTCGTCTAAATAGCAAATTTTCGCCAAAAAAAATGGATAATCATTCCCTTGTCACTTCTAAAAAAAAAAAAAACCAAATTTCGATCTACCAAAGGTTAAAAAATACAATTTGGTTTAAGGATTGATATTTGACTATTGACGTCAGCAGTCGTCGATGGCTGCGAGTGTAAGACGGCAAATCCATCTGAGGAGATCGAGTGGTTGCGATCGAAACATGTCATGGTAACCAGCCGCCTGGGTTCGAATCTCAGGTCAGTCAAGAATATATGATTATCAATAACAATTTTAATTAATTTTCATGTTGTAAAATTCCTTTCTTCATAAAAAGAATTTAATGAAAATTAAATTTGATGAACTTAAGCCTGATTAAAAATATTGAAAATTTGGATTAAAAACCATAGATGGTTCAACAAAATAACCACAATTCTAATTATTTATTGATAATTTTTATTCTTGGCAAAGCTGAGGCTCGAACTCGGGTTGAATATACGTTTCGAAAATACCACATTCTCATCATCAGAATTCTGTGCAGTTTTAAGTTCTGCGCCACTGCAGTGCCTGCCAGCCAACAGTCAAACATCAATCTTTAACCAATGATATTGGTGGTTCGAAATTTGATGTAATTTATTATCATTTTTTTATTTTATTTACATATTTCTTCTGTTTTTTCGTACTCTTTCTATCTCTTTATTATGTTTTTGTCCATTTTCGTCGACATTTTATTTGTGCATTATTTTTCAGATTTTGCCTAAATAGCAAATTATCGCTAAATTTCCCATAAATTTAAAGTTTTCCTTTAACATTTTTTTAACTGAAAAATGTTTGCCAATTTTTCTCCAAGTAGCAAATTGTAGAGACTATTTTCATTTAAATAGTTATTTATTTATTTCACGCAATTGTACCAAAACTGTTTATTTAATGGAAGGAAACTTGACGAAAATATTGGTTTATAATCCAAATTTTGATATTTTAATTAGGCTAAAGTTCATCAAATTTAATTTTTATAAAATTATCTTTATGAAGAAAGGAATTTTACAACATGAAATTAATTAAAATTTATTCTAATACTAATTAATGTTAATTTATTTTGGAAATTTTTTTCATTAGAAGCATTTGACGACAATTTATTTTACAGGCGAAATTTAATAAATATTTTCTATTGTAAAACAAAATTGGTAAGTTTTGCAATATTAAAAAATATTTGCCATTTATAAGAAATTTTGCGAAAATTACTATCTAGAGACAGTTTGGCGTTAGTTTCTAAAGTATAGGAAACTTTGTAAAAACAAATTTTTTCCTTGGTGCTGAAACACACTCTTCAAGTTTTAGCCGTCAAGTCTTGAGCTTTTAGGAGAGAAGGGAGAAGAGAATGCCATTTATTTTCAGCTCTTTCCTAAAAACTCAAGACTTCGGGACTTAAACTTGAAGTCTGTGAATCAGCACTTTATATCATATTTCGAAAAAAAAAAAAACTGTTGCCAAAAGTTTTCTATTTTATTTTTTTCCTTTCGTAACTCTAACCTGTAAATATATTTTTGCAAAATCTAAACATAAATGTGTAAATTGTGCCATTTTAGATTTATCTGCTATTTTATTCAATTAAATACTTATTCAATCGAAATCGTTACTGCTGTTTTATTTTTTTGTTTCTTTTGCTTTCAAATACAAATATTTTCTGTTGTAAATACATTACTGACTATTTATTTCCATTCATTCATACAATTGACAAATTTATTTAGTAGAAAATCTGTATTTGTCCTCATATTTTATTCAATTTTATAGCCACAACCCCAGTATTAAATATGTACAATGAGTGAAAAAAGTAAAACTACAGCTACATTTACACTACACTTTTATAAAATAAGCAAATACACACAACTAAAATAATGGGGCAAGAATGAACAACATATTCAAACTTAATGGTGCAAAAAAATTGCAACTTTGGTTTGGTTTGGATTTGTTTTTTGTTTTTTCAAAAAAAATTTATTTATAGAGAAAAACTTAACTACTCGTACAAATAATAAAATAAAATACTTGTTGTATTGTTGTAGAAAAATAACAACAACAACAAAAAAAAAGAAACAAATGAACAGAAAAACGTTTCCCAGTTCACATCTAGAAAAAAAAAACTGACAAAACAAATCGAAATGATTTTTAGTTTTAAATATTCTTGCGTAGTGTGATGGGAAGGGAGTTGAGAGTGTTGAGGGAGTTGTAACACAAGTAATTTTATTTACAGTTTGAATTTTACTTGTAATGGATGAGTGGTTAGGTGCTTGTTTATCGCTGTTGTCCGAGGGACGGACTCAAATCAACCATTAATTTCTCTGAATACTTTTTTTAATGGTCAGTTTCAGATTCAGTGACTCCAACAATACAAACCAATTATGCCAAATATGCTAGAGAAGATTTAACATTAAAGCATTTTTTTTTTTTTGAAATTATGTAAATATTTTTTGATATTTGCATTATTTTTTCTGTATGATGGAAACATTTGTTTGGGTTAATGTATTTGCATTATTTTTTCTGTATGATGAAAACATTTGTTTGGGTTAATGTTGTTAAAGGAATGATTCAACGTTATTTGTTTGTATTTGTTGAACTTTAAACTGGACAATAGACTGGAATACTAACTAGACTATAAACTAGGTTAAAAACTGGACTATAAGCTGGTCTATCAACTGGACAATTGACTGGACTATAGACAGGCCTTAAGACTAGACGATAGACTGGACTATAGACTGTACAGCAGACTTTACTTACTACAAAGCTTAAGACTATAAACTGGACTATTGAAACTGGACTTTAGAGAGGACTTTATACTTCATTACACACTGGACTAGCAATGATTATAGACTAGACTATTAACTGAATTATAGGCAGGACTATATACTTAACTTATTTTTTTACAAAAGGCTAGACTATAAGCTGGAATATCGTCTATATTCTCGACTACATATCAGAACATAAACTGAATAACAAACTGAATAACAAACTTGACTGTTGAATAAAATTTATATTAATACGGGCACCGCAGTGGTGCAGTGGGTAGAACACAAAGATCTTCGGACGATAGAAAGTGGTGTTTCTTGAAACATGTAAAGATCAACCCGGGTTCATATCCCAGCTCAGCCAAGAAAAATTATCAATAAATTTTAATAAAAATTCCAAGTTGTAAAATTCCTTCCCTCAATGGAAATACTTTAATGAAAATTAAATTTGATGAACTCAAGCCTAATTAAAGAATATCATTTATATTAATCTGTATACTAGACTATTAACTAATCTACAGACTAAACTTTAAGCTAATATACAGACTGGAATATAAACCAAATTTAAAACTAGACTACTAACAAAAAAATAGACTGGACTTAAAGCTGGACTTAACATTAAACTAAAGGTTGAAATATAAACTTCACTTTAGACTTGGCTATTAGCTGGACCAGAGAATGAAATGAGTATGAACTGGACTTTAAACAACATTATAACTGAACTGATGACTGGGTCATATACTGCACCATAAACTGGATCATAGACTTGACTACAAACTGCACCATAATTAATTAATTAAGCTATTGCCTTGACTATATCCAAGACTTTAAACTGGGTACTACACTAGACTATAAACTAGACCGAAAGCCCGACTATAGACTAGAGGTCTGTAAGAAAAAATAAAAAGTAATTTTAACACACTCATTTGTTTTTTAACTACAATGTGTCGAGCACCCAATAATCACGAAACAAATGAAAGAATAACCAAAGACAAAACAACCAAAAATGCATTCAATTCAGTCAACTCAAGTCCAATGAGTTGAATATTCAAATATAATTTGAATGGTACAGATAACCTACACATTATGTATGTGTGTGTAAGCTTAACTCTTATAAATAAAATAAGCCACAAGCTTGCACACATTTTATGTCAAGGTATTCAAATAAATGTATGCACATTCAATAAATCAAAAATAATTTTAATATATTTTGTAAACTTGCTCTCTCTAACGGGTCATTCCAATGTTTTGTTTTTTTATGGATGACTCTCAAATTCATTTACAGTAAACAAGTTTTTTATTAAATTCATTCATTTTTATTTTTGTATATGGTTTACTCTCTTCTTATCTTTTTGAATGTTTTATAATTGAATAAATCGACCCCTTTGCGCGAAATTATCGTATGTTACAAATACCAAATTTTACAGGACAGCCAGTGATCTACTTTTCTCTGCTTTCACTTGCAATATCAAAATGAAAATATACATGTGCTTAGATAAGATAAGACGAAGTGGAATTCGCCTACAATATTTTTCCAGGTAACGTCTCTTTGAATGTAGAACAAGATTGCATCAAAAAATAAATTTTAAAAAAAATTGGCATATACGATAATTTCGCGCAAAGGGGTCGAAATGTTGTGCACTTTGAGTAAAGGCAAGCAAGTGATTTATTCAAAGCAGACCTCTACTATAGACTCAATAACACAATAGACCAGACTTGGAACTGCACTATAGACTGGAATATAATCTCCCTGCCACATGAATAGGACAACCAAACACAATTTTTAAAAGGTTATATCTTCTACAAAAAAATTTTCCGAACTTAATTTGTATTTCTGTTTAAAGATAATTTAGATATTCTTGAACAATATAAAAATTGGTTAAATTTTTTAAAAACACTGGGTTTGTTTTTATAAAAAAATTTGTAAGCGAAGTAAAAAAAACTGCCTTTAAACTTTGCGTCACATAAATAGGAAGGACACTTCTTTTATAAAAAAAAATAGTTTATGTATTGATTGCAATAAAATTTTTTTTATTTCATTTGATGAAAATGTTTAATTTAATGGGAATTTAGCACGTCATACGGAAATCGTATTAATAAGAAAATGTTTACATTTTAAAGCTTTTTCAATAATGCGTAGAGCCTCCATTTTTACAAATTGTTTCGTAAATTCGATTAAAAATATAATCATGCAATGATTTTTTGCAATCGAGCGAAATGGTCGATCAAGCCACTTTTATACCTTAAATTTAGTTCCTTTTTGGTAGTATACTGCTTTCAAGAACCATACACACTCCAACTCGGTTTTTTTAGGCCACAAACTTCATTGTGTTCGGTTAAGCTCTTTTGTGTTCGTTCATTTCTGTTGTGCTTAGAGCCTTTTTGGTTAAAAAAAAACACCAAAAATTTTTTACACAAAGAAACTGCACATACGAAAAAAACAAAAAGCCAACAAAATAATTTTACACAAACAAAACATATAAACACACAAGCTGTTCGTGCTGCGATCGTTGCTAAAATTTTTTGTTTATTTATTTCTTTATCAATGTAGAAAAAAAAATTATAGAACATTAAAATAAAATTGTTGTCTACAGTACCACTATCTAATGTTCGGCTCTTTTTTGAAAACAATTACAACTCGACTACACAAACACTAAAAAATTAATATCATTCCAGGGTGTGTGAGCCATATGTTCTGTTTATTTTCGAATTCTTGTTTAGACTCTCCTAAATAATTTAAAGTAAAGTGAACTATAAGTTTCACTTTAGACTAAAATATGGACTGCAATTAAGACTGGATTTTAAACTTAACTATAAAATTGACTTCAGGCTTCACTAAAAAGTGGATTAAAAATTTAACTTCAGACTGAAAACACTGGAAAGGACAACAAACTGAAATATTTATTGGACTTGAACCTTAACTATTAACTTAATTATAGAATAAACTTCTAACTTGTCCTCGGTCTTTGAAATAGAATCACAGAGTAAATAATAAAAATTGATTTTAATTTAATAATTCGTGATATTAATAAAAAAAAAAATTAAATAAAATTGCACCAGTAAACAACTTAATAATATCACTTAATATTTTTTTTATATTAACAACATTTTCAGCAGTAATGATACAGTTGATATAAGCAAACGTTTAATTTACTTGATTAAATTTTTAATTAAACATTTGGGATTAATATTCTTTAAAACATTAGACCTCTGCTCGATACTGTGTAGCAACTTTAATGTGTTTTCAAATAAAAATTAAGACTTTAAAATTAAATTTTTTTTTTGTCTATCTTTTGTTAAAATTTCTTCAAACACTAAACTAATATTCATGGGGTACTTAACGTTTATTAATTTTTTTTTTTTTTTTTTTTTATTTACCTCTAGCGTTCGTTTTTCTCAAACAAAATCCATAACTAGAATGCTCAGAATTGAAAAAAAAACACTGTGTTTTTAAAGGAATTGTGAAGAGAAAGAAATGCCGCTGCAAAAGAAGTTTTACAAAAGCCAAAAAGGGAAGCATTAATGCACAAATGGGGCTTTAGAATACATAATTATTTAATTAACTTGTTTTTTTTTCAAACGAATAAAAATGTATGCTTTAGTTTTTTGTTGCGCATTTCAAAGAAAACTTTTACTGATAGTGGAAAAAAATATTAAAAAGGTGTTTAAAGCTAAAGTTTTCAACCGCACAAGGCAGTTGAGAATTAAAAGGAAGTTAAAGCAAACTTTTAATGTTTTTTCTATTTTCTCTCTACACAGAAAAAAGATAAAAATTTATTTCAATTAAAAACTTTTGTAATATTAATTAAAAAAATGTATTAAATTTGTTAAAGTAAACAAATTAATAGTAGCAATTAATTATTTTTGATATTAACAACATTTTCTGCAGAAATGTTGTTGATATAAGTAAACGTTTCAATCAGCTGATTAAACTTTTAATTAGCATTGATTTTATGTTTGATTAATAGTTTAATTGAAAAAAAAATTGCCGAAACTTTTTTCTGTATAAGTTCTGGAAATAATTTTTTAGTTTTCTCTTTAAAAACGTCCTAAAAAGAACACGAAATTTTAGTAAAATTTAATTATTATAGATAAACTAACTGTTGTTGGTTTTTTTGTTTAATCTTTGATAGTATTAAGGGTAAGACTTTTAAGTGTTTATAATTCCTATTCGCTTAACAGTTGTATTTGAATCTATGGATGAAGTTTCCTGATGATCTCGCAACCAGTGAAATGCGCTTAGGAATAGCTTATTTCACCAATAATAAATTTCAGTTTATCAATAGTAAGAATTGGGAATTTAGCACATTAAAACTAAATCATATTTATTTAAATTGATTATTTTAAATCTTTTCACTAGACTTTGAAACTACCAAAATATGTGTTAATATTAAAATTGTCTTAAAAAAAATTATACGAAAAAATAATAAGACCTTTTGCAGAAATTCCTACCAAATCTCCATAAATACGCTTTTCATTAAAACTTTACCCCACACTTTCTACAAAAAAGCAGAACTATTTTACTTTACTTTTACTAAGTTTAAAAATAATTGTCCTTATCAATTGTTACACAAAATAAAGAGAGAGAAAAAATAGCGCAAAAAAATATGAAAAAAAATAAACTGCTACTAAAACTACTTAAGAATTCATAAAAAATGTAACATTTTCCTTCCTTAAGCAAGTATTGGGGAAAAAAATTAAAAGTTATGCTTAAAGTTTTCCTTTTTTTATCCTTCACAGTCGCAGTTGCAACTAAAAATTGCAACAACATTAAATATTGACGCCCCCAGCACTGTCTGACTCAATGTCTGCTTGGCTAAGATTTTTTTAACAAAAAAAAAATATTTCTATCATACTTTTTCCTTCTGAGAAACTGGCTACATGCTGTTTTCATAAAATTTTCCTCCAAAAATTTGTTAAGTTTTCTTTACAAAAAAAAACAAAAACGCCAAAAAATTTTCAGCACCCAAACAGCAGCGCATATTTCGCTCCAAACTCAAGGCTTAACAAGAGGTCAGGCAACAAAAAAACACATAAAAAAGAAATAATGTCAAAACATAAACTATAAACTTTTAGGCCACATTGTAACAAAAAAAAAAAAACTAGGAAATACCAGTTCACACACAAAAAAAGAGACTGGCAGTTAAATAGACAGAAAGTTAAATGCAAGAAAGAAATTTTTATTCACGTTTATTTTAGTGATGAGTCAACAACGTGCAAAAAGCAAAACAGCTAAAAGGAAAAATCGTAAATGAAATTACACATACATATCGTTAACTAAAATGCAAAAGACCCTAACTAACTAAAAATTTGAAGATCGAATTTTTTATTGATTCTGATGTAACTATTGCATCAACACAAATGTCCACAACAAATTTTTAAAATACTTCGACTAAAATTATCGATTTTTTTAAGCAAAAATAAACGGCTTTATCTTCAAAAGATTAAAGGATAAACGCTAAAAGACCTAACTAGCAGTTCGCATGATATGCAAAATGTCAAATTTTGAAAAAAAAAATTTAGATTTTACAAGAAAAATTAATTAAACAGGCCTGTTCTGAAAATCACTTTAATTCAAATCACATCTGCATTTTCTGATCACACGTGTGATAATTATGGTGTTTCTTTTTTGCGGTTTTCGGTATGATTTTTCAATTACCGAAAGCACACCGAGAAACACAAAAACGGTGAGATTTTCAGAATACCACAAATCAAATCACGTTATTAGAAACACGTGCTTTTCACATGAATTTTAGTCGATTTTGGATCATACGATCCCCACATTATCCTGGAAAACCTGCACGTTGCGGTGTTTCCCCAAACTGCCTTAGATTTCCTATGTATAGTAGAGTCCGTTTCCCTCCGCTTCTTAGATTTGATTTCAAATAATTTATTAATGTCATTTAAAACAAAATGTTAAAATGCAGATAGTTAATTTTTTTTTCTATACACAAGAACAAACTGGTTCTTAAGCACCCAATTAGGGATGCCAATCCCGAAATCCCGATTTAGCGAATCCCGGGATTTAAATTTTTTTAAAACCGGGATTTTCGGGATTTTGTCAATCCCGAAATTGTTAACTTGATTTTTTTTTTTACCTTTTTTATAAAAAGAAATTCATTATGGCATTTCCCATGAGAGGATAGGGAACACAATATTGATCTTTAATAATTATTTGATTAATTCTGTTAATATTGTCATTGAAAACGTAAGACAATAGTTACACTTTGTTATAATTTTCAAGCGTGTCCAATAATTCTAAAGAATTTTTAACGTGAGAAGTGCTGAAAATAATTCAACACGAAAATTTATTAAAGAAAAAAATGTTTTTGAAATGCACAAAACAATTCACTGGTGCACCAAATACAAAATTTAAACTTTACTCTTTACAGGGTTAAGATTATTAAAGTGTTTTCCGAGAATTGACATCCAACCTACGGTAATTAATGGAGGGATTTCACAATATTTTGTAGTGTATCTTATACACTACTTAATTCCTTCCGCACGTAGTGGTGGTTATAAAAATGCGTTTTTGTTAAAATAAGATTTTAATAAATTGATTTTTTAGTTAATTTCGAATTCAAATTTCAATTATTTATTTTAATTAATTTAATAAAATTTTAATAGAATCTTGCAAATAAAACAACTTCTTTGTTGCGTTGCTCAATTGGAATATTAATTATTTTTTTTTATTTAGCTTGAACGAACTGATGTAATCGAATCAAATATAGTTTTTATGGTAATTATTTTTTTATTGAATCAAGTAACACATTGTTTAAAATCGTACGTTGTTTTTTATCATATTTTTTTATTAAATTAGTCATTAAATAAGAAAAGTCACAATTTAAAATTTTAACAAATTTAATTAATATTTAACTTAAAAATAACAAATTAATTATAAAACCTTCGTTTGTAAACTTCTTTTAAAGACGTTTTTTTAAATAAATATCTAAATTTTCAAAAATCTTGAATCCTGAAAAATCCCGATATCCCGTAAAATCCCGGGATTTGATTTTTTGTAATCCCAAATCCCGGGATTTGCGAAAACCAGTCCCGATTGGCATCCCTACACCCAATGCTACTTCATCCACCGTTTTCACAATTTACCGATAGCTTAAGGTAGAATATTATCGGTCTTATAGAAAGTGTTCCATTATTACAACTTTACTTTAACCATACAGGGAGGATTATCTTTAAGTTATCGCTTACTTTTCGTAAAATTCAAATTTCAATAATGAAGTACTTTTTATACAGCTGAAAAAAAGTATACCTTTAGCTAGCATTTAGTCGTAAAGGGGGCCTAAGTCTAGTTATTTAAACAGTGCTTTAGACTAGACGGCGGTTAAACCAAAAATTAATAATGAAGAAGTCAAAAAATCATTTAATAAAATTTTTATATACGAAGAAATTCTAGATTAATAAAAAAAAATTCTATTAATTTATTAAAGTTTTAATTCACTCCAGTAAATAATATTTTCGCTGAAAAATCATTTTCAATGGAAAATTCACGTAAAATTGTCAGATTTCATATCAACATGTCAGAAATATGTTCACATATTTATTTTAATTAACAATTTATTATTTTCATATAAATAATATAAAACTCTTTTCGTTTTTTTTTTTGCTTTTTGTATATTTCATGGCATAATTTCACACTAAAAAACAATTATCCCTTTTCAGAAGATTTTTTTTTTGTTATTGTTTTGTTCATAAAGTAACATTTAGGCCAATAGTTGTGCTCAAAAATGATTTATGATCGTATGTATGTGGGAGTCATTGCACACACACATATTAACACGTATACGCAGATAACACAGTTATCACCGTTTTTAACGTTTTTGTTAACAGAATTTTCAATGGCTTTTGCAGTTGCAACACAAAAAAAAAACGTAATCCTTTAATAACAAAAAAAAAAAAAAGCGCTTGATAAGAATTGAAAAGTTTTAAGTTTTTTGCGAACAATAAAACACCATAAAAAATTCTATTAACGCTTAAAAAAACACGTTGTCTTTTTTATATATATTTTTTAAATACTTTGATGGTACTTTTTTTGGGAAGAAGTGGTGGAATTATTTAAAAAATTCTTGATAGTAAAACTTTTTATACATATAAATATGTAAGTCTTTTGTAAGTGTTTTAACTAAATTTAATCCATATAGCAAACATCTTGTTCTAGTAAAGGGTGTCTAAGCCATAATGCACGATGTTAATTGTGAGTTACACCTAAATGTCAAGTTTGTTGCCCAACTTAATATGCATTTATTTGTTTCACAATTGAGCAGCGCGTTAAGTTTGGTGAAGACTTTTACGAAAATGGGCGTTCAAAACAAAATGCGTTTCGTGCTCTTAGTGATTTTTTTTGGTCATCTCATTGGATTCGTTAACAAGCAGTATTACCGCTTTTGGGCAAATGAGAATCATCGAGTGATTGTTGAAAAGGCGATGCATCTAAAAATAGGGACTGTTTGGTGTGCTTTATGGGCTGGCGGCGTCACCGGGCTGTACTTCTTCGAAAATGAGGTCGGCCAAGCAGTAACTGTGAATGGCTTGTGCTATCGCGAGATGATTACGGATTTCTTGCAGCCAGAAATTTTGGAAATGAATCTGGACAATATGTGATTCTAACAGGATGGTGCCTCTTGACACACAGCCAACGAAACAATGGCTTTTTTGCGCGAGAAGTTAAATGGCCGCGTTGTCTCACGAACATGTGATTTGACACCGTTGGACATCTTTTTTTTTTGGGATATTTAAAAGAAAAAGTGCACGTCAATAAGCCAAGAAAAATTCAAGAGCTAAAGGATGAGATAATTCGGCACATCAACGACATTAAACTTCAGTTACTTCTTAGAGATATTGAAAATATGGACCATCGGATAGAGGTATACCACCGAAGACGTGGCGAGTATATGGCCGATACTTTGTTTAACACATTACTTTCATAGATCCTTCTTTAATAATAAAAAGCAACAAGATAATTCTCTGATAACTTTTTGTTTCATTTAAAATTGAGATCGCACAGAAAAAAATAAAAAATATATTTTAATTAAAAAATTTGTGATATTAATTAAAAAATTAATTAAATTTGAACCAGTGAACAAATTAATAGTATCAATTAAACGTTTAATTTAATTGATTAAACTTTTAATTCACTTGATTAAACATTTAATTCACTTGATTTAATTTTTAATTAAAACTGATTTTATTTTTGATTAATACTTTAATTAGTGAAAAATTTTAAAAAGTGTGCGTGCATTTTGGTGTTAACAAACAAAATTTAATTCATATAGAAAACATTTTTTTTAACTATTTAATCAACTTCATTTCAGACAAAGATTACTCCAAATATACTCCGAATATGTCAGAACACAAACCAAAGGCTGTCGATCGATCAGCCAGTCTCTGGTCTATAGTCTGTAACAGTGTTTCCGTCTATGAACGACGAAAAAAAGACAACTATTTACGATTTAGACAACACAAAAATGTGATGGATTAAAATTTTTCAAAATAAATATGTATGTAAAAAATAAAATCTTTGAAACAAAGACTAAACCTAAGGTTTTTGTTTTTATTTTTTGTGTTGGAGGTGGAAATCTTCATAGATATTTCAATCGAAATGTATGAATCGTACGATTCATACAGCCCAAAAAAAAATGTTCTGCGAAAGTTCCCGTTACACTGTTTCGTTTTAAATGATCAAGTGAGAAAAAAAAGCGATTTTGACCCTCTTAAATGACACATAAGTAATTAAAGTTACAAATCGTTTATAAAAAGCACGCCATCTGTTGTGAATACCCCAATTTTGAGTTATGCACTGATGATCCCCGCATTTGTAAACTGTTATTAAATTTAGCAAACGTTCATTAAGAAAATTTTCATATAAATTTTGTTTTGTAAGAATTTGTCAAATAATTTATAATATTTCTATAAATACAGGCATGAATATATTTAAATCTTTTTATTATTGTATAAAATAGTTTTCTTGTTTTGGCTTAACAATCATGTCATGATAAAATAATTTTTATGAAGAATAAACACAACAATAATAAACTTTTTATTTTATTTAATAGGATTTTGTTTATCGTGCTTAATTCCCAAATTTTTATTAGTGATAAATACACTATTTTATAGTAAAATGAATATAAAGACTTTTACTGCCGTATTTATAAAAAATAACATAAGTTTAAAATGGACATGAAAATTTTTCATAAAATACAATATAAATCCATTTAATTTTTTTTATAAATACGGCAGTTAATATTTAAGGTAAAATGGTTTTGTTAATTAAATTTAGTACAGACAATCAATTCTTTGGCCAAATTACGGCATTCGATATCGATCGAAATTCCCATTCAAATTGTATTGTAATTTCGATCGATATCGAATGCCGTAATTTGGCCCCTGAATTCTTAAATAAAATTAAAATAACTAGTTTGCTCAGTGTTCGCAATTCGACCATAGTTATTTATGCAAATATGAAGAAAACATACTTAAAAGTGAATGTAGATGTTTCGAGCATTTGCCTTATTTTCGTCTATCTCGACCGATTTTATCTTCCACTCAAGTCCCTGAATTTTTAATTTAATTTTGTAAGTTAAGAAAAAAATTTAAAAAGTACCAATTGAAAAAACAGAAAAGTACCAACAAGTATCCTCTTTTAGTTTCTCAATTACCCTTAACTCTGCATGTTGGCTTTCATGTTTCTAGGTTCAGTATTAATTAAATATCAAGAAGTACCATTTAAAGCACAAAAAAGTACCAAATATATCACTTATACAGATGTTGATTCACTCAGGATCTTGCATGTTTAGTTTTATGTTTCTAAGTTCAAAACTAACGAAAATTCAAAAAGTACCAGTTGAAAAATAAAAAAGTACCAAAAAATTTACTCTTCTAGATTCGTATACATTCAGGACATTGAATGTTTAACTATATTTTTCTACATGCAATATTAACGAAAAAAAAGTACAAAAAAGATCCCTCATCTCGTCCCAAAATCAACCGATTACTGAAACCATAAAGAAAGATATAGAAAAATACAAGCCCCGATGGCCCAACACTCCACCCGGAGTTAAAGGAAATTACCTGCCTGTTTTTGGAAAACTTAAACAAGCGAGTGAGTGAGAAATTATATTGAAAACAACAATAAAAAACGAAAATTTGTTTATGTTTTCAATAGAATTTCTCACTCACTCACTTGTTAACGTTTTCTAAAAACTCGCAGTATATTTATATATATTTGTAGACGGTACACAGAAAAAATAACTCTAGAAAATTTTTCAAACCACAGTTTGTTTAAAATTAAATTTTAGGTCAACAAACTTTTTATTTGATTCAATAAAATATATATCAAAATTATAATTTGCAAAATAGCACTCAACAAAATACATTTAATAATTAAATAATAAAATATTTTTTCATATTCAATAAAACAAATATTTTATTGTTTTTTTTTTAATTTCTTAATCTAATCCCGCAAATTTCTACGCTTGTCTACAGGAATGAAAACAAAGTCTCTGGCGGGAATCGAACCCGCAACCCCGGCGCTGATAGAATCGCTCAATACCAACTAGCCTACCGGGGCACTCAAAGTAACGACTGTATTTTTACAACTCTTGTCCATTTTTTAATAGTTTTGATATCGTTGCAAGTAAGACTTAAGTGATTGTAATTCTCATTCGCTTTACAGTTTTATTTGTATAATAATTTTAGTTTTTCCTTGGAAATGGTTTCCAAGTAACCAGCGAAATACGCATAGAAACTAGCTTATCGCCCCACAATAAATTATAGTGTATTTATCAATACAATAAAAATTGGGAATTTAGCACATCATAATTTATAAATAAATTAATAAAGATTCGATAAACATTTTTTTTGATTAATTCAGCATTTCCAACAATTTATTTAAACAAATGACGTTAGCATTTTGCTGAAAAAAAATTATTTTGGGCAACAACTTTTATTATTGTCTCAATAAACTTGATTGTTGACTAAAAATTCAATAACTATACCTACAAACTTTTTTTATCAATACCGCAACAATCGTCATCGTAGAAAATTCAAAAAATGTTTTAATCAAATATGGTATTGTCGTATTCAAATATGAAAATTATTTTTTTCTGTGTATATTAAAGCATTTTTATTATTGACAATTTGTAAACTTGTCTAATTTTTGTTTTTTTAATTAAAATTTAAATGTTCTCTTAATATTTTTGCTAGACTGAACAATTTTATGCAAACTAAATCAATCACTTCAATAAGTTTTTCAAAAAAAAAGTGCAAAATTTTCGTATTTTTCATTAATTTTTTGAAATTTACCATTTAAAAACAAAAATTGCTTACATAAGCTTTAAGACGAAAACAAATGCAAATGTGTTTAATTCAAAAAATATTTTTCGTTATTTTTTGAATAATGAAGTTAATAAATTTGTAAAAATAACATTTTTTAAACAATTTTTGCCTTAATTTCCAATAAGAAAATATTTGCATATTATTTTTTTTTACTTTTTTGGCAAAAACCAACATACATTTTATTTTGTTAAAATTATGCAAAATTTGTTGTAATTGTATCTATGCATTGAACCATTATTGTTTCAGCAGCAATTTTTATATATTTTTTTCGTTTTTTTTTCTCTTTGGAAAAAATTTGTATGCTTTTAGGCATTTTTAACTAAAAAAAAATGTTACACCTAAGCAAGTAATGATTTTTTTTAACTCTCGCCTATTTTTGTGAAAATTTCTTTATATGAAAAAAAAACTGAATAACAAGCACACTTTTATGCTTCATAAAACGTTCAATATTTATGTATACTTTAAGGCATAATACAAATTATCTGCATGTTTAACATTGACATTAAAAATTTACTTGTACCAGAAAATTGATGTTTAATTAATTTTCTTTTTTGGTTTTCATCAAAAAGTTTTAAATATTTTTTTTTTTTAATAGAAATTTATTTTTTTCTACTGCTCGCCCCAAAAATAAGTTTTAATGATATTCTCATTTTCCTATTTTGAGAAATCTTTGAAAAAAAAATCTTGTTTAACACATGTCATTACTATCGCACAACAATTTTGATTTGTTAAGGAAAACTACAAACATGTGTAATTTTCTCTTTGGAAATTTATTTCATTTCCTTGCTGAAGGCAAAATGGTTTGCCTGGTAATTTTGCAGTCGTTAAAAATTTTTTGTTGAGTTTTTGCAAAACAAAATTGTTCGAAAATCTTGTGATTTTTGTATTTTGAAAATGCATAAAAATGAATTAATAGTATTTTTTTTTTATTAAAATGCACTTTTTGCAATAAAAGCGAAATTTTCGTTAAACAAAATGATCTTTTATCAAAGTTATTTTCGGGAATACAAAATTTATTATTAATACGATTTTCGTATGACGTGCTAAATTCCCAGTTTTTCATATTTGATAAATACACTGAAATTTATTGTTGAGGGAAAGCTCTTTTGTTATTAAAAATTTATTTAACCTAAAAATTGCATAGTTTGCATAATAATTACATGTTTCGCCTAAAAATTGCACATTTTTCACAAAAATTGCATTTTTTTTAATAAAAGTTGAATTTTTTACAAAAAAAAGTCTGTTTTCGTATAAAAATTTGTAATTTTTACACAAAAAAAATACTTTTTTGCATAAAAGATGCATTGTTTGCATAAAACTAAAATTGCACACAAAAATACGTTTTTCTCATTAAAATTGCATTATTCGAACAAAAAACCTCTTTCGCATAAATGTTGCATTTTTGCACAAAATTCTCATTTTGGGATTGCATTATTTGCATAAAATCGCTTTTTCGCATAAAATTTCACTTTTTGCATAAAATTTCACTTTTTGCATAAAATTTCACTTTTTGCATAAAATTTCACATTTTACAAAAAAAATTACTTTTTGCATTAAAATTTCACTTTTTACAGAAGTCATTTTTGCAAAAAATTTCAAAAAGACGTTTTTCGCAACAGAAAAACAACCCTAAATAACTCTTTTGCATAAAATTTGCATCCATTGCATCAAATTCGCTTTTTTGCAAAAAATTTTATCTTTTGCATAAATACGCTTTTTACACAAAAATGGCTTTTTTGCATAAAATTGAAATGAACTGAAATTGAGTTGAGTTGCCAACAGCGAAATCAGGTAAACGCCGCTCATGTTGAAATCTTAAATAAAAAAATAATTTCAATGTATTAATAAAAGCGGCGTTGCCTAAAATGGCAACTCAACTTCAGTTATATTGCCTGATATGGCAACTCAACTTCAGTTATGTTGCCATCCGTAATCGAACCAACCTTGATAACCTATTGAAGTTAAGACAAGTGTAGGCCTACCAAACATCGGCTATTATCAAACTTCTATTTTTTATAGAGTTTTTTGTTCACTTTTGAATCACTAAAAATGTTTATTGGTAGTATTATTTTTAATACGTAGCTATGTATTTATGACAGTGACGGGCACAGTTTCAAATACTCTGCACGGGCGCTTGGACAGTAAAATTCTGTTTGAGCAAAGACGATGCCATCTACACTTTAAAATTCTCTTCCTTTGCTTTCTATGTTTTTAACGAAAACTTACAAAAACATAGATTGTTGTTGTTGCTTTGTTATTCCTTCAAAGCAAAACTTTAATTTGAAATTGAACTCATACAATTGTAAATATCACAGCATGTGTCTTGCCTACCACTGATTTATGTGCAAGTGATTGCAAATAAGCATAAAATTGTTGTTTACTTATGTTGGTTGGTCTTTGTATTTGATACTGTCATGCATGTATTTCAGTTATTTTTCTATACTTGTTCTTTTACAAGTCTTTGTTGTCCTTTCCTTTCGTTTACAAGAAACAGTGGTAAAACAAGAGTAATGTAAATTGTGCTTTTGTTTAGAGGTGATGATTTTAATCGTAAATTAACAGGATTTTATTAAATTGAAAAAATGTTGTCCATTGAATGATAATGAAATTTGGCAAATTAATAAACTTTTTTCCTATTAACATAATTTTGTCATATTTACAAAATTTATTTAACTAGCGAAATATTAATGAATTACATCACTTGTTAACAGGAATTTAGCAATTTAATAAAATTTCTTCAAATTAAAAATATTTTGTCATATTAACATAAGTTTGTCATATTTACAATATTTATTTAATTAACTCAACCTAATGATTTACATCACATTTTAACAGGAATTTAGCAAGTTAACAAGATTTTTCATCGAATTTACACAATTTTCGCATATTAAAATTTTTTTTTCAGATTAATAAAATTTTGTGAAATTAACAAAATTTTATTATAATGACATAATTTTTGATATATTCAAAAAGTTTTTTGTCAAACAAATAAAAGTTTTGTCAAATTAATTAAATTTTGTCATAATAACAAAATTTTGTCATATTGAATTATCAAAATTGCTAAGCTTATCATATTAAAAAATTAAAGTAAAAAAAATTCTTGTCTAATAAATAAAATTTTGTCAAATTAACAATATTTGTCAACTATTTAAATTTCATAATTTAAATCACAAATTTTAACGAAATTAACTTAGTTTTATCAAATTTATAACTTACGTCAAAAAAAAATTATAATAATATAATTTTTGACATTTTAACATATTTTTTTAAATTAGAAAATTTTGCGAATTTAATAAAATTTTTGTCAACTTAACCAGATATTGTCAAAAAAACAAATATTGTCCTATTAACATAATTTTTGATAACTTGAACAAATTACATGATTTGGATAATTTAATGAAATTTGGTCATATAAGCAAACATTTTTTTAATAAATAAAAGTTAGGAAAATTAAAAATGCTTTCATATTAACAATATTTTTTTATATACAAAATTTTAACACTTTAACAAAATTTTGTCAAATTAACAAAATTTTGTCAAATTAACAAAATTTTGCAACATTGAATTTTTAAAATTGAACATAAGTTTGTTTTAAAAATCATATTAAAAAAAATTGTTTGTCAAATAAATAAAATTTTGTCAAATTAATTTAATTTTGCCCTATTAACAAAATGTTGTAAAATTAATAAAATTTTATAAAATTTTATCCATACAGCAAAATTTTGTCATATTTACCAAATTTTAAAACAAGTTAGAATGATATATTTGCTTATGCCGAATCGTATATACTCATCACTTTTTTTTAAATTTTTAGAAAAATTAACAAAATTGTTGTTTATTGAACACAATTATTATTTTTTTCATTAGAAATTTACTAAAATTCCTACTTGTTTTTAAATTTTAATTAGTTTTCCTTTCTTCTACCCCACTGTCTCAAAAGACTTCAAGCTTGCCCAGCTCAAATTGACGAATAATTGTGCTCTGGTGTACTATAAAAAATAGGAATGATTTGGCTTGAATGGCGCTAGTGATGCAAGGACATGGGAGAGTGAATAAATAATGGGAACAAATGATTTTTCACCAACATTTATTTGTGGTGTTTTGCTGGTCTTTTTGCCAGTTTCTGTTTGATAACTTTCTATGTTGTACTTGTTTTGTTTTCAGAACAATTTGAATAAATAGAGTTGTCCTTTTTGTTGTGTATTTCTGTTGCTAATATTAAACTAATACTTCTGCTGCTCATGTTGTTGTTATCATTAGTTTTTGTTTAGCTGTATTAAGTGAACCTCAGTTTCAGTTGCTGCTTATCCGGAGTGCGTGTGTGTTTGTGTTCTGTGTTATTCCTGATGATGCGACAAATGAGTGGCACTTTTAAACTGATGATGACGACAATGACCACACTCGTCTATTCAACAATATTTTTCTATTTGTGCCGCATGATATTCCTGTTTCTATTTGTACCCAAAACATGTAAACCTACTTTAGGGAAAGGGTATTAGAAAAAGGAAAACAAATGAAATGGATTTTTAATTTAAAAAATTTAATTTAATATTCTAACATTTCAATTAAAATGTTATTGTTCCTATAAAATATTCCTTAAACAGCTTAGTTACTAATCAATTAATAATATAAATGGGCATTGAAAACACTTTTTTAAATATAATTTGCAGAATTCCCAAAAAATTCCCGGAAACTCCCAAAAGTATATTTTTTCTAATTCCCAGAAACAAAAGTCACATGGCAAGTTGCTATAACAAAATAAGATTTCACTAAGACATTAATAATTTTTACAACTTCTGACCATTAAAAACAAGTTTTAAAAATTTTCAATTTAGGAGCTGCCACTAAATTTTTAAAAACTCTTTTTGCAATGTAAAATTTAGACTTTCCTATGTTTATCTTAGCAAAGCTTGGATAAAAAAAAATTGTTTAAATAACTTAAAAAGCACTGAGTATTTTAAACATTTGAGTTTAAATTTTTATGATCAGAATTCCCAAGAAAAAACTTTGAAAATTCCCAAAATTATAATTTAAAAACAAATTTCTCTATATTTCTTTCCCACAATTAGGTCTGAGTAAAAAAACCTTTTTCAAAATAATAAAGAATTTAATAGGCCATATAAAATAAGTTTAAATAAATTTAAAGATAAAAATTCCCAAAAAACTTTTAAAAATCCCCAAAACAAAAGTCACATGGAAGTTACCAAAGCAACGTAAGACAGCGTAAAAGCATAAATAATTTTTACGAATTTATTTTTTTGAGCATTTTAAACAAGTTTTAAAAATTCAAAATTTAACTGTTGCCACAGTAAATTTTATCAGATGGTAGCTATATTTTTTAGCAAAGTTTAAATACAAAGATTTTAAAAAAAAACCTTAGAAAATAGTCAAAATTTTAAACCTTTTAATTCAAAATTTCAACTTCTAAATTCCCAAAAAAAACCTTAAAAATTTCCAAAATTTGAATATAAAAAAATTTTAGATTTTACTTTCCCACAAATAAGTCTGGGTAAAAAAGCTTTTAAAAAATAATAAAGAACACAATGGGCCATATAAACTGAGCTTTAAAACAATGTAAACTTCCCAAAAGTAATTTTTTTTTATTCCCAAAAACAAAGGTCATATGGAAATTCGCCAAAACAAAATATAAAATATAATATAAAAATGGGCGGGGTAGACAGGGGAGGAGCAGTCATAGATAGAAATATAGATAAGAGCACGCATTTTGTTGAACTTTTGGTAGTAGGATCTTCTAAGCCCCAAAATAGAAATAAAATAGCAGCGGGGGAAGTGGTACCCACCATAGGGCGCCAATTTTTAATATCGCATATCTAAAGAACTGTTGTAGTGAGAATGTTCAAACTTTGTGAAAGTCACTGTTATGGTACACTTTCGAAAATAAAAATAAAGCGGGTAGGCGCAGGGGGAAACACCTATAATAGGATGCATAAATTTAATATCTCTCAACTGAAAAACTATTAAAGGGAGAGTCTTCAAACGTGGTTAAAGCAGTGTAGCGAAGCGCACCGGGTTTAGCTGGTTTTTTTAAAAGAAGACCTCAAGCTTAATCAATTTAAAATAATAATAATAAATTTTGTATTCCCGACAAAAAAAAACTTTCGGTCAATATTTATTTGACTCCTTCATAAATCGAAATAACAGTTGTTTACTGCAAAACCCTTTTGCTTGCAATAAAATCTCTTCCGTCACAATGATCTGTTTACCACGATTATTATACGTGCATTCTCATTAGAAATGACAGAAAATGATTTTAATCAGAAAATAATGCTGTCAGGAAAAAAACTGACATACATAAATATTTTAAAATACAAAAGAAATAATGTGAAATTCATGGCGTTAAAACAAAAATTGTAAAATAAAAAAAATTTTTAAAAAAAAATTTTGTTAAACGGAGATGTAGCCAATTTAAAAAAGATGTAATCATCATGATTGTGAGAATTGCATGATGATTTTTTAGATTTTTCCGTTAAATCCATATATGCAAAGAACCAAAAAAAAAAATACTTGAATTACATTCAACCAAAATTTTAATTTTTCGTTATTCAAAAATTTTAGATACAAACTTCTTTTCGCAAGAAGAAAATCATATAATTTTTTAGTATCGTAATACAATTAAAAGCGCTTTATTATTTTGTGCCGAATCTTTGCTACCCTGCACCGAGAGTAAAAATATTTCAAAAGTGGGATTTATACGAAAGCTTCAAGTTATGACCCCACAGTATTAAGGCTTTACTAGCTCACTACCAGCTAGCCTACCGGGGCTCGTTCTGAACGCCATCTTGTCGGTCCAATTTTGCACCATTTAGGTCCATAACTGCACAGAAAAAATTCCACAAAATTGTTCACCAATTAAAGCAATAATCAAAAAAAATCAGTTTTAATTAAAAATTTAATCAAGTGAATTGAACGTTTAATCAAATTAATAAAACGTTTAATCAAACGAATTAAACGTTTAATCCAGTGAATTAAACTTTTAATTGATACTTGTTATTAATTTGCTTACTAATGCAAATTTAATTAATTTTTCAATTAATATCAAAAATTATCAAAAAGTAATTTCAATTTTTGGGAATACAGAATTTAAATTTCAAAAGATTTTGTTATTCGTGCTAAATTCCCAGTTTTTATTATTGATAAAAACACTTGAAATTTATTGTTGATGGGATAAGCTATTCCTATGCGCATTTCACTGGTTGCTTAGGCCAGATCATCAGGAAACTTCATCCTTTGATATTATTACAAGTAGAACTGTTGCTATAAGTCTTATACATTTAACATTTTTACTTGGTTTAATATCTTTAGTTTTTCTAAAATCTTTATGGATGAAGTTTCCTGATGATCTGGCCTAAGCAACCAGTGAAATGCGCATAGGAATAGCTTATCCCATCAACAATAAATTTCAAGTGTTTTTATCAATAATAAAAACTGGGAATTTAGCACGAATAACAAAATCTTTTGAAATTTAAATTCTGTATTCCCAAAAATTGAAATTACTTTTTGATAATAAACGGGCGGGTGCACGGCCTAAAAAACACTTAATTGACAACATCTTTTGTAAGTTGTTGTTGTTTTTTATTTTGTTTTTCTTAACCTACTTACAACTACAATTAATGTTGAGAGAATTTCAACTAATTGTAGCGGGGAATGTAAGACGAGATGAACGCACTGTTTATTGTTGATGTTGTTTTGTTTAAGCTTTGATATTATTACAAGTAGAACTGTTGCTATAAGTCTTATACATTTAACATTTTTACTTGGTTTAATATCTTTAGTTTTTCTAAAATCTTTATGGATGAAGTTTCCTGATGATCTGGCCTAAGCAACCAGTGAAATGCGCATAGGAATAGCTTATCCCATCAACAATAAATTTCAAGTGTTTTTATCAATAATAAAAACTGGGAATTTAGCACGAATAACAAAATCTTTTGAAATTTAAATTCTGTATTCCCAAAAATTGAAATTACTTTTTGATAATAAACGGGCGGGTGCACGGCCTAAAAAACACTTAATTGACAACATCTTTTGTAAGTTGTTGTTGTTTTTTATTTTGTTTTTCTTAACCTACTTACAACTACAATTAATGTTGAGAGAATTTCAACTAATTGTAGCGGGGAATGTAAGACGAGATGAACGCACTGTTTATTGTTGATGTTGTTTTGTTTAAGCTTTGATATTATAACAAGTAGAACTGTTGCTATAAGTCTTATACATTTAACATTTTTACTTGGTTTAATATCTTTAGTTTTTCTAAAATCTTTATGGATGAAGTTTCCTGATGATCTGGCCTAAGCAACCAGTGAAATGCGCATAGGAATAGCTTATCCCATCAACAATAAATTTCAAGTGTTTTTATCAATAATAAAAACTGGGAATTTAGCACGAATAACAAAATCTTTTGAAATTTAAATTCTGTATTCCCAAAAATTGAAATTACTTTTTGATAATAAACGGGCGGGTGCACGGCCTAAAAAACACTTAATTGACAACATCTTTTGTAAGTTGTTGTTGTTTTTTATTTTGTTTTTCTTAACCTACTTACAACTACAATTAATGTTGAGAGAATTTCAACTAATTGTAGCGGGGAATGTAAGACGAGATGAACGCACTGTTTATTGTTGATGTTGTTTTGTTTAAGCTTTGATATTATTACAAGTAGAACTGTTGCTATAAGTCTTATACATTTAACATTTTTACTTGGTTTAATATCTTTAGTTTTTCTAAAATCTTTATGGATGAAGTTTCCTGATGATCTGGCCTAAGCAACCAGTGAAATGCGCATAGGAATAGCTTATCCCATCAACAATAAATTTCAAGTGTTTTTATCAATAATAAAAACTGGGAATTTAGCACGAATAACAAAATCTTTTGAAATTTAAATTCTGTATTCCCAAAAATTGAAATTACTTTTTGATAATAAACGGGCGGGTGCACGGCCTAAAAAACACTTAATTGACAACATCTTTTGTAAGTTGTTGTTGTTTTTTATTTTGTTTTTCTTAACCTACTTACAACTACAATTAATGTTGAGAGAATTTCAACTAATTGTAGCGGGGAATGTAAGACGAGATGAACGCACTGTTTATTGTTGATGTTGTTTTGTTTAAGCTTTGATATTATTACAAGTAGAACTGTTGCTATAAGTCTTATACATTTAACATTTTTACTTGGTTTAATATCTTTAGTTTTTCTAAAATCTTTATGGATGAAGTTTCCTGATGATCTGGCCTAAGCAACCAGTGAAATGCGCATAGGAATAGCTTATCCCATCAACAATAAATTTCAAGTGTTTTTATCAATAATAAAAACTGGGAATTTAGCACGAATAACAAAATCTTTTGAAATTTAAATTCTGTATTCCCAAAAATTGAAATTACTTTTTGATAATAAACGGGCGGGTGCACGGCCTAAAAAACACTTAATTGACAACATCTTTTGTAAGTTGTTGTTGTTTTTTATTTTGTTTTTCTTAACCTACTTACAACTACAATTAATGTTGAGAGAATTTCAACTAATTGTAGCGGGGAATGTAAGACGAGATGAACGCACTGTTTATTGTTGATGTTGTTTTGTTTAAGCTTTGATATTATTACAAGTAGAACTGTTGCTATAAGTCTTATACATTTAACATTTTTACTTGGTTTAATATCTTTAGTTTTTCTAAAATCTTTATGGATGAAGTTTCCTGATGATCTGGCCTAAGCAACCAGTGAAATGCGCATAGGAATAGCTTATCCCATCAACAATAAATTTCAAGTGTTTTTATCAATAATAAAAACTGGGAATTTAGCACGAATAACAAAATCTTTTGAAATTTAAATTCTGTATTCCCAAAAATTGAAATTACTTTTTGATAATAAACGGGCGGGTGCACGGCCTAAAAAACACTTAATTGACAACATCTTTTGTAAGTTGTTGTTGTTTTTTATTTTGTTTTTCTTAACCTACTTACAACTACAATTAATGTTGAGAGAATTTCAACTAATTGTAGCGGGGAATGTAAGACGAGATGAACGCACTGTTTATTGTTGATGTTGTTTTGTTTAAGCTTTGATATTATTACAAGTAGAACTGTTGCTATAAGTCTTATACATTTAACATTTTTACTTGGTTTAATATCTTTAGTTTTTCTAAAATCTTTATGGATGAAGTTTCCTGATGATCTGGCCTAAGCAACCAGTGAAATGCGCATAGGAATAGCTTATCCCATCAACAATAAATTTCAAGTGTTTTTATCAATAATAAAAACTGGGAATTTAGCACGAATAACAAAATCTTTTGAAATTTAAATTCTGTATTCCCAAAAATTGAAATTACTTTTTGATAATAAACGGGCGGGTGCACGGCCTAAAAAACACTTAATTGACAACATCTTTTGTAAGTTGTTGTTGTTTTTTATTTTGTTTTTCTTAACCTACTTACAACTACAATTAATGTTGAGAGAATTTCAACTAATTGTAGCGGGGAATGTAAGACGAGATGAACGCACTGTTTATTGTTGATGTTGTTTTGTTTAAGCTTTGATATTATAACAAGTAGAACTGTTGCTATAAGTCTTATACATTTAACATTTTTACTTGGTTTAATATCTTTAGTTTTTCTAAAATCTTTATGGATGAAGTTTCCTGATGATCTGGCCTAAGCAACCAGTGAAATGCGCATAGGAATAGCTTATCCCATCAACAATAAATTTCAAGTGTTTTTATCAATAATAAAAACTGGGAATTTAGCACGAATAACAAAATCTTTTGAAATTTAAATTCTGTATTCCCAAAAATTGAAATTACTTTTTGATAATAAACGGGCGGGTGCACGGCCTAAAAAACACTTAATTGACAACATCTTTTGTAAGTTGTTGTTGTTTTTTATTTTGTTTTTCTTAACCTACTTACAACTACAATTAATGTTGAGAGAATTTCAACTAATTGTAGCGGGGAATGTAAGACGAGATGAACGCACTGTTTATTGTTGATGTTGTTTTGTTTAAGCTTTGATATTATTACAAGTAGAACTGTTGCTATAAGTCTTATACATTTAACATTTTTACTTGGTTTAATATCTTTAGTTTTTCTAAAATCTTTATGGATGAAGTTTCCTGATGATCTGGCCTAAGCAACCAGTGAAATGCGCATAGGAATAGCTTATCCCATCAACAATAAATTTCAAGTGTTTTTATCAATAATAAAAACTGGGAATTTAGCACGAATAACAAAATCTTTTGAAATTTAAATTCTGTATTCCCAAAAATTGAAATTACTTTTTGATAATAAACGGGCGGGTGCACGGCCTAAAAAACACTTAATTGACAACATCTTTTGTAAGTTGTTGTTGTTTTTTATTTTGTTTTTCTTAACCTACTTACAACTACAATTAATGTTGAGAGAATTTCAACTAATTGTAGCGGGGAATGTAAGACGAGATGAACGCACTGTTTATTGTTGATGTTGTTTTGTTTAAGCTTTGATATTATAACAAGTAGAACTGTTGCTATAAGTCTTATACATTTAACATTTTTACTTGGTTTAATATCTTTAGTTTTTCTAAAATCTTTATGGATGAAGTTTCCTGATGATCTGGCCTAAGCAACCAGTGAAATGCGCATAGGAATAGCTTATCCCATCAACAATAAATTTCAAGTGTTTTTATCAATAATAAAAACTGGGAATTTAGCACGAATAACAAAATCTTTTGAAATTTAAATTCTGTATTCCCAAAAATTGAAATTACTTTTTGATAATAAACGGGCGGGTGCACGGCCTAAAAAACACTTAATTGACAACATCTTTTGTAAGTTGTTGTTGTTTTTTATTTTGTTTTTCTTAACCTACTTACAACTACAATTAATGTTGAGAGAATTTCAACTAATTGTAGCGGGGAATGTAAGACGAGATGAACGCACTGTTTATTGTTGATGTTGTTTTGTTTAAGCTTTGATATTATTACAAGTAGAACTGTTGCTATAAGTCTTATACATTTAACATTTTTACTTGGTTTAATATCTTTAGTTTTTCTAAAATCTTTATGGATGAAGTTTCCTGATGATCTGGCCTAAGCAACCAGTGAAATGCGCATAGGAATAGCTTATCCCATCAACAATAAATTTCAAGTGTTTTTATCAATAATAAAAACTGGGAATTTAGCACGAATAACAAAATCTTTTGAAATTTAAATTCTGTATTCCCAAAAATTGAAATTACTTTTTGATAATAAACGGGCGGGTGCACGGCCTAAAAAACACTTAATTGACAACATCTTTTGTAAGTTGTTGTTGTTTTTTATTTTGTTTTTCTTAACCTACTTACAACTACAATTAATGTTGAGAGAATTTCAACTAATTGTAGCGGGGAATGTAAGACGAGATGAACGCACTGTTTATTGTTGATGTTGTTTTGTTTAAGCTTTGATATTATTACAAGTAGAACTGTTGCTATAAGTCTTATACATTTAACATTTTTACTTGGTTTAATATCTTTAGTTTTTCTAAAATCTTTATGGATGAAGTTTCCTGATGATCTGGCCTAAGCAACCAGTGAAATGCGCATAGGAATAGCTTATCCCATCAACAATAAATTTCAAGTGTTTTTATCAATAATAAAAACTGGGAATTTAGCACGAATAACAAAATCTTTTGAAATTTAAATTCTGTATTCCCAAAAATTGAAATTACTTTTTGATAATAAACGGGCGGGTGCACGGCCTAAAAAACACTTAATTGACAACATCTTTTGTAAGTTGTTGTTGTTTTTTATTTTGTTTTTCTTAACCTACTTACAACTACAATTAATGTTGAGAGAATTTCAACTAATTGTAGCGGGGAATGTAAGACGAGATGAACGCACTGTTTATTGTTGATGTTGTTTTGTTTAAGCTTTGATATTATAACAAGTAGAACTGTTGCTATAAGTCTTATACATTTAACATTTTTACTTGGTTTAATATCTTTAGTTTTTCTAAAATCTTTATGGATGAAGTTTCCTGATGATCTGGCCTAAGCAACCAGTGAAATGCGCATAGGAATAGCTTATCCCATCAACAATAAATTTCAAGTGTTTTTATCAATAATAAAAACTGGGAATTTAGCACGAATAACAAAATCTTTTGAAATTTAAATTCTGTATTCCCAAAAATTGAAATTACTTTTTGATAATAAACGGGCGGGTGCACGGCCTAAAAAACACTTAATTGACAACATCTTTTGTAAGTTGTTGTTGTTTTTTATTTTGTTTTTCTTAACCTACTTACAACTACAATTAATGTTGAGAGAATTTCAACTAATTGTAGCGGGGAATGTAAGACGAGATGAACGCACTGTTTATTGTTGATGTTGTTTTGTTTAAGCTTTGATATTATTACAAGTAGAACTGTTGCTATAAGTCTTATACATTTAACATTTTTACTTGGTTTAATATCTTTAGTTTTTCTAAAATCTTTATGGATGAAGTTTCCTGATGATCTGGCCTAAGCAACCAGTGAAATGCGCATAGGAATAGCTTATCCCATCAACAATAAATTTCAAGTGTTTTTATCAATAATAAAAACTGGGAATTTAGCACGAATAACAAAATCTTTTGAAATTTAAATTCTGTATTCCCAAAAATTGAAATTACTTTTTGATAATAAACGGGCGGGTGCACGGCCTAAAAAACACTTAATTGACAACATCTTTTGTAAGTTGTTGTTGTTTTTTATTTTGTTTTTCTTAACCTACTTACAACTACAATTAATGTTGAGAGAATTTCAACTAATTGTAGCGGGGAATGTAAGACGAGATGAACGCACTGTTTATTGTTGATGTTGTTTTGTTTAAGCTTTGATATTATAACAAGTAGAACTGTTGCTATAAGTCTTATACATTTAACATTTTTACTTGGTTTAATATCTTTAGTTTTTCTAAAATCTTTATGGATGAAGTTTCCTGATGATCTGGCCTAAGCAACCAGTGAAATGCGCATAGGAATAGCTTATCCCATCAACAATAAATTTCAAGTGTTTTTATCAATAATAAAAACTGGGAATTTAGCACGAATAACAAAATCTTTTGAAATTTAAATTCTGTATTCCCAAAAATTGAAATTACTTTTTGATAATAAACGGGCGGGTGCACGGCCTAAAAAACACTTAATTGACAACATCTTTTGTAAGTTGTTGTTGTTTTTTATTTTGTTTTTCTTAACCTACTTACAACTACAATTAATGTTGAGAGAATTTCAACTAATTGTAGCGGGGAATGTAAGACGAGATGAACGCACTGTTTATTGTTGATGTTGTTTTGTTTAAGCTTTGATATTATTACAAGTAGAACTGTTGCTATAAGTCTTATACATTTAACATTTTTACTTGGTTTAATATCTTTAGTTTTTCTAAAATCTTTATGGATGAAGTTTCCTGATGATCTGGCCTAAGCAACCAGTGAAATGCGCATAGGAATAGCTTATCCCATCAACAATAAATTTCAAGTGTTTTTATCAATAATAAAAACTGGGAATTTAGCACGAATAACAAAATCTTTTGAAATTTAAATTCTGTATTCCCAAAAATTGAAATTACTTTTTGATAATAAACGGGCGGGTGCACGGCCTAAAAAACACTTAATTGACAACATCTTTTGTAAGTTGTTGTTGTTTTTTATTTTGTTTTTCTTAACCTACTTACAACTACAATTAATGTTGAGAGAATTTCAACTAATTGTAGCGGGGAATGTAAGACGAGATGAACGCACTGTTTATTGTTGATGTTGTTTTGTTTAAGCTTTGATATTATTACAAGTAGAACTGTTGCTATAAGTCTTATACATTTAACATTTTTACTTGGTTTAATATCTTTAGTTTTTCTAAAATCTTTATGGATGAAGTTTCCTGATGATCTGGCCTAAGCAACCAGTGAAATGCGCATAGGAATAGCTTATCCCATCAACAATAAATTTCAAGTGTTTTTATCAATAATAAAAACTGGGAATTTAGCACGAATAACAAAATCTTTTGAAATTTAAATTCTGTATTCCCAAAAATTGAAATTACTTTTTGATAATAAACGGGCGGGTGCACGGCCTAAAAAACACTTAATTGACAACATCTTTTGTAAGTTGTTGTTGTTTTTTATTTTGTTTTTCTTAACCTACTTACAACTACAATTAATGTTGAGAGAATTTCAACTAATTGTAGCGGGGAATGTAAGACGAGATGAACGCACTGTTTATTGTTGATGTTGTTTTGTTTAAGCTTTGATATTATTACAAGTAGAACTGTTGCTATAAGTCTTATACATTTAACATTTTTACTTGGTTTAATATCTTTAGTTTTTCTAAAATCTTTATGGATGAAGTTTCCTGATGATCTGGCCTAAGCAACCAGTGAAATGCGCATAGGAATAGCTTATCCCATCAACAATAAATTTCAAGTGTTTTTATCAATAATAAAAACTGGGAATTTAGCACGAATAACAAAATCTTTTGAAATTTAAATTCTGTATTCCCAAAAATTGAAATTACTTTTTGATAATAAACGGGCGGGTGCACGGCCTAAAAAACACTTAATTGACAACATCTTTTGTAAGTTGTTGTTGTTTTTTATTTTGTTTTTCTTAACCTACTTACAACTACAATTAATGTTGAGAGAATTTCAACTAATTGTAGCGGGGAATGTAAGACGAGATGAACGCACTGTTTATTGTTGATGTTGTTTTGTTTAAGCTTTGATATTATTACAAGTAGAACTGTTGCTATAAGTCTTATACATTTAACATTTTTACTTGGTTTAATATCTTTAGTTTTTCTAAAATCTTTATGGATGAAGTTTCCTGATGATCTGGCCTAAGCAACCAGTGAAATGCGCATAGGAATAGCTTATCCCATCAACAATAAATTTCAAGTGTTTTTATCAATAATAAAAACTGGGAATTTAGCACGAATAACAAAATCTTTTGAAATTTAAATTCTGTATTCCCAAAAATTGAAATTACTTTTTGATAATAAACGGGCGGGTGCACGGCCTAAAAAACACTTAATTGACAACATCTTTTGTAAGTTGTTGTTGTTTTTTATTTTGTTTTTCTTAACCTACTTACAACTACAATTAATGTTGAGAGAATTTCAACTAATTGTAGCGGGGAATGTAAGACGAGATGAACGCACTGTTTATTGTTGATGTTGTTTTGTTTAAGCTTTGATATTATTACAAGTAGAACTGTTGCTATAAGTCTTATACATTTAACATTTTTACTTGGTTTAATATCTTTAGTTTTTCTAAAATCTTTATGGATGAAGTTTCCTGATGATCTGGCCTAAGCAACCAGTGAAATGCGCATAGGAATAGCTTATCCCATCAACAATAAATTTCAAGTGTTTTTATCAATAATAAAAACTGGGAATTTAGCACGAATAACAAAATCTTTTGAAATTTAAATTCTGTATTCCCAAAAATTGAAATTACTTTTTGATAATAAACGGGCGGGTGCACGGCCTAAAAAACACTTAATTGACAACATCTTTTGTAAGTTGTTGTTGTTTTTTATTTTGTTTTTCTTAACCTACTTACAACTACAATTAATGTTGAGAGAATTTCAACTAATTGTAGCGGGGAATGTAAGACGAGATGAACGCACTGTTTATTGTTGATGTTGTTTTGTTTAAGCTTTGATATTATTACAAGTAGAACTGTTGCTATAAGTCTTATACATTTAACATTTTTACTTGGTTTAATATCTTTAGTTTTTCTAAAATCTTTATGGATGAAGTTTCCTGATGATCTGGCCTAAGCAACCAGTGAAATGCGCATAGGAATAGCTTATCCCATCAACAATAAATTTCAAGTGTTTTTATCAATAATAAAAACTGGGAATTTAGCACGAATAACAAAATCTTTTGAAATTTAAATTCTGTATTCCCAAAAATTGAAATTACTTTTTGATAATAAATTTAGCACGGCCTAAAAAACACTTAATTGACAACATCTTTTGTAAGTTGTTGTTGTTTTTTATTTTGTTTTTCTTAACCTACTTACAACTACAATTAATGTTGAGAGAATTTCAACTAATTGTAGCGGGGAATGTAAGACGAGATGAACGCACTGTTTATTGTTGATGTTGTTTTGTTTAAGCTTTGATATTATTACAAGTAGAACTGTTGCTATAAGTCTTATACATTTAACATTTTTACTTGGTTTAATATCTTTAGTTTTTCTAAAATCTTTATGGATGAAGTTTCCTGATGATCTGGCCTAAGCAACCAGTGAAATGCGCATAGGAATAGCTTATCCCATCAACAATAAATTTCAAGTGTTTTTATCAATAATAAAAACTGGGAATTTAGCACGAATAACAAAATCTTTTGAAATTTAAATTCTGTATTCCCAAAAATTGAAATTACTTTTTGATAATAAACGGGCGGGTGCACGGCCTAAAAAACACTTAATTGACAACATCTTTTGTAAGTTGTTGTTGTTTTTTATTTTGTTTTTCTTAACCTACTTACAACTACAATTAATGTTGAGAGAATTTCAACTAATTGTAGCGGGGAATGTAAGACGAGATGAACGCACTGTTTATTGTTGATGTTGTTTTGTTTAAGCTTTGATATTATTACAAGTAGAACTGTTGCTATAAGTCTTATACATTTAACATTTTTACTTGGTTTAATATCTTTAGTTTTTCTAAAATCTTTATGGATGAAGTTTCCTGATGATCTGGCCTAAGCAACCAGTGAAATGCGCATAGGAATAGCTTATCCCATCAACAATAAATTTCAAGTGTTTTTATCAATAATAAAAACTGGGAATTTAGCACGAATAACAAAATCTTTTGAAATTTAAATTCTGTATTCCCAAAAATTGAAATTACTTTTTGATAATAAACGGGCGGGTGCACGGCCTAAAAAACACTTAATTGACAACATCTTTTGTAAGTTGTTGTTGTTTTTTATTTTGTTTTTCTTAACCTACTTACAACTACAATTAATGTTGAGAGAATTTCAACTAATTGTAGCGGGGAATGTAAGACGAGATGAACGCACTGTTTATTGTTGATGTTGTTTTGTTTAAGCTTTGATATTATTACAAGTAGAACTGTTGCTATAAGTCTTATACATTTAACATTTTTACTTGGTTTAATATCTTTAGTTTTTCTAAAATCTTTATGGATGAAGTTTCCTGATGATCTGGCCTAAGCAACCAGTGAAATGCGCATAGGAATAGCTTATCCCATCAACAATAAATTTCAAGTGTTTTTATCAATAATAAAAACTGGGAATTTAGCACGAATAACAAAATCTTTTGAAATTTAAATTCTGTATTCCCAAAAATTGAAATTACTTTTTGATAATAAACGGGCGGGTGCACGGCCTAAAAAACACTTAATTGACAACATCTTTTGTAAGTTGTTGTTGTTTTTTATTTTGTTTTTCTTAACCTACTTACAACTACAATTAATGTTGAGAGAATTTCAACTAATTGTAGCGGGGAATGTAAGACGAGATGAACGCACTGTTTATTGTTGATGTTGTTTTGTTTAAGCTTTGATATTATTACAAGTAGAACTGTTGCTATAAGTCTTATACATTTAACATTTTTACTTGGTTTAATATCTTTAGTTTTTCTAAAATCTTTATGGATGAAGTTTCCTGATGATCTGGCCTAAGCAACCAGTGAAATGCGCATAGGAATAGCTTATCCCATCAACAATAAATTTCAAGTGTTCTTATCAATAATAAAAACTGGGAATTTAGCACGAATAACAAAATCTTTTGAAATTTAAATTCTGTATTCCCAAAAATTGAAATTACTTTTTGATAATAAACGGGCGGGTGCACGGCCTAAAAAACACTTAATTGACAACATCTTTTGTAAGTTGTTGTTGTTTTTTATTTTGTTTTTCTTAACCTACTTACAACTACAATTAATGTTGAGAGAATTTCAACTAATTGTAGCGGGGAATGTAAGACGAGATGAACGCACTGTTTATTGTTGATGTTGTTTTGTTTAAGCTTTGATATTATTACAAGTAGAACTGTTGCTATAAGTCTTATACATTTAACATTTTTACTTGGTTTAATATCTTTAGTTTTTCTAAAATCTTTATGGATGAAGTTTCCTGATGATCTGGCCTAAGCAACCAGTGAAATGCGCATAGGAATAGCTTATCCCATCAACAATAAATTTCAAGTGTTTTTATCAATAATAAAAACTGGGAATTTAGCACGAATAACAAAATCTTTTGAAATTTAAATTCTGTATTCCCAAAAATTGAAATTACTTTTTGATAATAAACGGGCGGGTGCACGGCCTAAAAAACACTTAATTGACAACATCTTTTGTAAGTTGTTGTTGTTTTTTATTTTGTTTTTCTTAACCTACTTACAACTACAATTAATGTTGAGAGAATTTCAACTAATTGTAGCGGGGAATGTAAGACGAGATGAACGCACTGTTTATTGTTGATGTTGTTTTGTTTAAGCTTTGATATTATTACAAGTAGAACTGTTGCTATAAGTCTTATACATTTAACATTTTTACTTGGTTTAATATCTTTAGTTTTTCTAAAATCTTTATGGATGAAGTTTCCTGATGATCTGGCCTAAGCAACCAGTGAAATGCGCATAGGAATAGCTTATCCCATCAACAATAAATTTCAAGTGTTTTTATCAATAATAAAAACTGGGAATTTAGCACGAATAACAAAATCTTTTGAAATTTAAATTCTGTATTCCCAAAAATTGAAATTACTTTTTGATAATAAACGGGCGGGTGCACGGCCTAAAAAACACTTAATTGACAACATCTTTTGTAAGTTGTTGTTGTTTTTTATTTTGTTTTTCTTAACCTACTTACAACTACAATTAATGTTGAGAGAATTTCAACTAATTGTAGCGGGGAATGTAAGACGAGATGAACGCACTGTTTATTGTTGATGTTGTTTTGTTTTAGCTTTGATATTATAACAAGTAGAACTGTTGCTATAAGTCTTATACGTTTAACATTTTTACTTGGTTTAATATCTTTAGTTTTTCTAAAATCTTTATGGATGAAGTTTCCTGATGATCTGGCCTAAGCAACCAGTGAAATGCGCATAGGAATAGCTTATCCCATCAACAATAAATTTCAAGTGTTTTTATCAATAATAAAAACTGGGAATTTAGCACGAATAACAAAATCTTTTGAATATCAAAAATGTTTAATTTAATTTTAGCTAAAACTCTCTTACTTTGTTATTTCTCTTCGTATAGCTATAAAACTTAGTACGTTGGTAAAGCAGCTGAAGGGCACGCCCATACATAGCGCCCCTTATGCTGTAGTGCCTATTGCGCTGCCATTTGTTGTCCAATATTAAGGATATCATTAAGATTTTTTCATGACGTGCTTAATTCCCAATTTTTATTCTTGATATCTCCATTTAAATGGTCTTAAGACAGCTATATTTCTCCGATTAGTGATTCTGAAATCTTTCGCCATATCGGTATCTGTATTCGTTCCATTCTTGTTACCAATGTAGAACCATTGCCGAAAATCGCTTTAAGCCAAAATGTCTTTAAGAACTTTAATACCCCACGATGATTAGGGGAAAACTTCGGTAGGAATAAAACTCAGTTATATTTGATTAAAAATTAGATAAAATAAATAAAGGATTTTAAATATTGTATGACATTTTAATTGCAATTCATTTTGTAACATTTTATTTTCTTATTAACGTCAATGTTGCCTTTTTCAATTAAAAACCTGTGTTTCTTTAATTTGGTGTTTACCAAGTGTTTAAAATATTTTTGTTTTTACCAAAGTGCCTTCTAGAAAACAGCAAACGAAAAAGTTTCTGAAACTGTTGTGAAAATTTTAGCAAACTATTATTTTTGAAACCTAAAAAAAAGTGTAGTAAGAAGACTTATAAATTGCCTAAAAATGCACTTAAACATCTACACATAACCACTAACTAACACAGACAGACAGACAGACACTTGCCTGTATACAGAGACAATAATAAACTTAACAAGAAACTGGGTTAATTGTTTTGCTCGCGTATAGGTGAAAGCCAAAATTGTACAAACTCTGTTTACCCTCTAACGGTTGTGGCTGTCTTTTTAAAGTTTAGGAAGATTTTGCAAAAATTTCATAGTCAAACAACAATTTTCAAAATTTCAAATTTATACAAAATTTTAGAAAAATGTTTAGTCTTTTTTAATGTTTTAATGTTTTTATACAGGAAATTTTGCGAAAATTAACAAATGGGTGATTATAATTATCAGCACTCACTGTTTATAACTGACAAATAAATCTTAGGGGAGTATGTGGTGAGGCTGTGCTGGGTGCTGAGTCCCTGCAACTTGAAACTTGGTGCGGCAAAAAATGGGTCAAAATTGCCGGATTTACAACAGATGGCGTAACTATTGCATATGGTTTGTATCTTTAATAACTTTTTTGCATTTCGGAGAAAAACGATCTTTCTATTATAATTTTTTTGAAAGGCTTACAAAAATAAATTGCTTGGAAGAACTATGCAGTTGTGTACAATAGTGTGCTTCTTCAAGCCCGATAGAACTAATGGAAGGGTTAGCTGTTAAACGAGCTGTCATGTTAGGCGCCCTTTTTTATATTTTTTATCAGTCTGGTCCAGCAAATCATCATTACTAGACGCACGCTTGAACAATGTTATCAAATTATCTAAATTTACTTTGAAAATCAGTCATCGATTTTCGTGCAACTTATAAACGACGACGAGTTTTATAGCGCACAGCTAAGAGACCCATAATTGACTTAAAAAGTTTTTTAATAAACAAAATTGGGGCATATTAAATCAGAACAATACACAAAGGGACCCTACCGACTTTATTACATCCAACCAAATGCATCGCTTCATCGGACCTTATTTACTCAATAAAATAAGCTGGAGCTCGCCTACCGGCTAATGAAGATGGATACCGTACCATGATAGATGCGGTTACAACAGTGACATAGGGCGATCATCGACTTATTGAAATCAAAATGTGGCGATAAGTTCATTGCGAGAAATTTAAATGTCAAAATTTGACACATCTCATTAATATCCTGTGCTGCTTCGTAAAGTAACTTGGATGCCAAACACAGAAAAAAATTCAAAATTTTATTTTAATTAAAAAATTTGTAATATTTAAAAAAATTATTTTAATTTGCATCAGTAAACAAACTAAAAGTATCAATTAATTATTTTTTGATCTGTTAATATCATTCTATATTCTAGAAAAATATTGTTGATATAATTAACCGTTTAATTAACTTGATATAATCTTTAATTAAAAATTTACTTTATTTGTAATTAATGTTTTAATTGAAAAAAATAATTACGAGTTATTTGTCTAGTAATACTCGAAAAAGTAGCCGAAAGTTGAAGTTCATAATGCTCCTCGTCAAGAACAGCCGTGGTGGACATACGCACGAAATCATTTTTAAATGTTGACCCCATAAATTAAATAAATTTTTTTCTGATTAAAATTAAAATTTTTGTCTAATTTTACCCGTTTTTTTTCAAGAGCTCCTCCTTGTCTTACAATAATATGGGGAATACCCTTTCTGCTGAAGTTTTCCCTTTCACTTTTAACATGAATAAGTTCAAGTCTCCCTATATCCTCCTTCACATTACCTATTTTCCCAGTTCCAATACAATGCTATGCAGTAGTAGGGGTCGTCCCCTGAGTGGTCGTCCTAACAATAAAAAGAGTATAAGTATTACAAACGCTATTGCTAACAAGTAAACAATGAATTTGATCGAAAAAAATTCCCCTTTTCGAACGTTAATGGGTTAAATAGTTAGTCAGAAGCGCATTAAAAGAAGGGGAAATGTATGTACTTTAATTCGGTTTTACTTAAGTTTCTTCTTAGTTATGAAAGTCTTTTATTTTCCAATTTAAAGGTTTCGCTTGTGTTTGTACTTGGTATTCATAGTGTTACGTGGTTTAATGTGTTTGTGTCAAAACATCTTTAAGTGTATTAAATAAGAGGATATTCGTGAATGTTGTATATGTTTTTGAGTGCCTACTTGTTATAGTGTTTGTGCAACTTAGTGACTTTGGGTAATTAAAAATGGCAGTTTTAAAGAGAAAGAAAAAGTCTCAAATGCATTAATTTTAAGTAGGTGAAAAAGTCAGCAAAGTTGTTCATTTTATTTTTCAAAGGATAGAGGATACTTTTATTTTATTAAGAATTATAGTTATTTTTACAAAGACTCAAAGAAGAAGGATGAGGGCTAGAAAGGATATGTGGACTTTGTTTGGCCGTTTGTAAATTAGTTAACGTATATACTTTGGATACTTGTGAATTTGACAGATGTGTTAAGTACACCTAGAGAAAAATAGGATACAATAGGGTGGTTTTAGGAATCTTTAGGGGTTTTTCTTTCTAACCCAATCATATTTTGCTTGCCATCAATATATTTTGTGGCCAATTAATATGTTAAGCGGCCCATACACTTGCAGTATTATTGTATATGATATTCGCCATATTATTTCCATTTTGTCCTATATTATGCAATAAGTCGCACAATGTTTTCATTTATTCAATAAAAAGGTGAACATAACCTATAGGAATAACATAAACAGCATTGTACAATGTTGCCAACACATTTCACTTTCTTTTCGTTGTGCAATAAAAATCAAAAGTCTTTTGATTGTTACCAATATATTGTGCCACCTTCAAATATCACATACACATTGGCGATATAAATGTACAATACGTAAAATTGAACAATTTTATTGCAAGTGTATGAGCCGCTTTAAAAATCTTATCCTCCTTTGTCTGTCAAACGATTTGAACAATGCATCATTTGAAAGCTATTCATTTACAGAATTGCATGATATATATCTTAATAAAATCTGAGGGGGTTAAAGGGGAATTTGGCCCTTTTAGGGAGTAAACGGGTATAACCTTTGAACTAACTTTATAACTTCTTTGCCACCACATCTTTCTTTTAAGCCAATAAATATAGAAATAAAAATAATACCAAATTTGTAACTCATCTAAAAAAACACATATATGAATTTGGTACTTTTTCTAAATTCGAACGTTTAAGGGGTGAAAATCGTACCTATTTTTGGTACTTTTTTACAAAACTTTATTTTCTAGTCATTGACATAAACATTTTAAATTACCGGCTCCCACTTTAAAATATTGAAATTTTTAAAAACTTCAATGGGGAAACATACATGTACCAAAAACGGGAAATATGGGAAATTAAATTTCTCTCGTTTACTTTTCCATGCTGCAAGTGGTAATTTCCGAACTTTCCATAATATTGAACTTAGAACCATCACATTATAGGTGCAGGGTCCTAAGAGAATAAAAACCTTTAAGATGAAAAATATTGGTACTTTTTTGTGCTCCAAATGGTACTTTCTGAATTTTAGTTATATTAGACATATAATTAAAAATGCATTGCCCTGAGTCAATGCGAATATGTAAGGGTGAGCTTTTTGGTACTTTTTTACTCTACAACTGGTACTTTTTTAATTTTCGTTAATATTGGACCAAAAAATAATTAAATTTAATATGCAATGTCCTGAGTGGATGCGAATCTATAAGAGGGGACTTTTTGGTAATTTTTTGTTCTTAAACTGGTACTTTTTGAATTTCCTTTAGTGTTGGACCTAGAAATATAAAATTAAATATGAAACAAAACATTCAAAGTCTTGAGAGATTGAAAAACTATAAAAAGGAGACTTTTTGGTACTCCATTGATTTTCAATTGGACCTTGCACCTCAGTTAATCAGAATCTGTAAGAGGGATATTTTTGGTACTTTTTTAATTTTAGTAAATATTGCACCAAAAGAAAATAATTAAACTTGCAAAGTCCTGAATGGATGAGAATCTATAAGAGTGGGCTTTTAAGTATTCTTTTATTCTTGAAACGGTACTTTTTGAATTTACATTAGTATTGGAAATAGAAACATAAAATATTAAACATGCAAGATCATGAGTAAATCAGAATCAGTAAGAAAGAACTTGTTTGTACTTTTTCGTTCTTTACTGTACCTAGAAAGATAAAATTCAACATGCATAGATTCGAGTGATTGCGAAACTATAAGAGGAGACTTGTTGATACTTTTTGTTTTTCAATTAAAATTAAACATACAAATGCTTCAGTGAAAAATAATCTGTAAGAGGGATTTTTTGGTACTTTTTTTAATTTATATAATATTGGGCATTGAAACATAAAATTAATATATGCAATATCCTGAGTGGATGAGAACATTTTGTTACTTTTTTGGTCTTCAACTGGTACTTTTTGAATTTTCGTTAATTTTGGAAACATCAAATTCAACATGCAAGATTCTGAGTGAATCACAATCAGTTAGAATGAATATGTTGGTACCTTTTCGTTCTGTAACTGGTACTTTTTTAATTTTTAATAATTCTTAGCCTTGAAACATAAAATTCAACATGCAGAGTCCAGAGTGGTTGAGAAACTATAAGAGGAGACTTTTTGGTTTTGGAATTTTTTATTGTATTGAACATAAAATTAAATTAAACATTCAAGGACTTAAGTGGAAGATAACATATAGACCGGAGGTTGGCCCCTCGCCAAATCGATCCACTAAAACAAACGGTGGAAACATGTAATTTAATTTATAAAGGGTGGTTAAATTTTATCGACCGATGTTGAATGTGAACCACACCTACACCTAAACGTCAAGTTTTTTTCTGCATTTCTCAATTTCAGACTAACTCAATTTTAACCATGGAAAGATACACAATCGATCAAAGCTTTAAAGTTTTTCAGGCTTATTATGAAAATGGAGGCCCAAATCAAAATGCATATCGTGCACTTCGTGATTTGCGATGAGGCACATTTTCACCTCAGTGGATTCGTTGAATTTCGAGCACTAAGCAAACACTTGTAGTATTAAATTAAACTATTTTTTACCATATTCAAGAGCAACTTCCTATAATCGTTGAATCAACCATATATATTGGGTGTATAACTTGGACTTACAACAGATGATGTAGTTTAGATACGAGGTTTCTGTTTTACTTATACGGCATTTTTGGGGTTGAACATCTATCAATTGTCCTTCGTTCTAATGTCGCAATTGTGTTCCAAGCGTAAGTAATGTACCGAAATTTTCTCAAACTTTTTCATTTTCTAAAGAAACCATGACTTTAGCAAAACAGTTAATTAAACTTTAGCCAAATATTTTTTTAAAAACAATAGAAAAAGTGCTACAGTCATTTAAACTATAACCACCTGCTAATGCAGATCCTTTTAGCCACTAGAAAGGGAAAAAACAAAAGCTAAGTAGCTGACATTTTTATTATATTTTTCCTAAGAATCCAAAGAAACTTAAACAAATAACGAAACTAAAACTTGATGACAACTTTATTTGCCTAAAGTTTGTTTTTCTTTTACTTTTCTAATACCAAGACTTCGGTTACCTTAAGAATTAAGTTGCTAAAGAAAAAGTTTTTTCCTTTTTTTTTTACTTAAGACCCTCAACAATTCTTTAATGAATCGTTGCTTGTGTTTAACTGTCTGTCTGTCTGTCTTCCAGTCTTCGAGTAAGCGCGTGTGTGTGTGTGTGTGTATATGAATTTAAAAACAATTGTATGGCCCTACAAATTGCAAAAACAATAAAGTCCTTTTGTATATTTTCTTTTAATCCTGATGGATGTTAAGTTTTTAGGAATTACTACAAATTGGATTTGTTCTTCTATTTATTCCTTTATTGCGGTCTGGTTAAGGGGTTTCTTTTGTTTTTCTTTTAGTAATTATTGGCAATTGATTATCATATAAATAGTTTTTTTTTTAATATTTTTTGTTTGGTTAGATTTTGTAATATTAATTTTAATTTGTGCCATGTGGTGTTTTAAGAGCTTTTATTATTAATAAAATTATGACAGTTTTTGGAGAATAATAGCATACAATATGTTGTTATTAATTTAACAGGGTGGCCCAAAAGAAACGAATGAATTTAAATCAGTGTTCGAAAAAAACACTAAATACCGATCCTTAGTGTTCCGTTCGGTAGATTTGCGGAGAACACAAACGCTAATAGTGTTTGTGTAGAAAATCATTAAAAAATATAACATTTCCCAGTTTGTCATCTTCAAGCACAAAAATAATACTGTTCTTATCCAACTCAACAAAAAGATGAGAAAATTTTTGTGGCATTTTGACAAAACATCTCAAGTCCAGATGAGATAGCAAAAGGAGTTTTTAAAAAAAACTGGGTGAAAAAATCATTTTTATGAAACTTTAAATTACCCAAAATTAATAAAAATTTCATTTATAATACAAAATTTTTTAAACGTTTACAAAAATGTTTTTGCAGGACCACTACAATTGTTCTGTTTTTTAACGAAGAACAGAACACTTAATAATGTTCGGCTCTTCCATGATAATAGTTACGAACGGTTTTAAGGGTTGTGTTTGTAAACACAAACCCCAAAAAATAGATATCGTTTCTGTGTATATGAATAGAACGCTTTTTCTCTTTATTTTCGAACACTGTTTTAAAAATTCTATTACGGATTTTTTCAGACAATAAAATTTTTATTTATTTCACTTTAGAAATGAATTGAAAATTAAGTAAGTCAGGCCCTGCATAGCTCCGCTCTTTGTTACCATGGTATCCGTGGAATTTTTATAGAATTTGCTAATCTATCGGTCGTAGGTGCGAGTAAATCCGGGCCAATTAAAACCATTGCCTTTTGTGTTAATGCATTGGCGATAATGTGCTATAAGTTCTGTGATTTTTTATTCTTTCCAATGTTCTTTCGGGGAAATTCGGCGCTGCAAATACCTGCTACAACATGACTTAATTAGCAGGTATTTCTTCTTCGTGGATCTACTAGCTACTAGCTTATCCATAGTGGGGGACAAACAATGTGCTTACCAACCTCCCTGAGTGTGAGAGCAGCCAGCACACAATGGTAGCAATTTGATTAAATAACCCAGCAAGATTATACTCTTGCCCCTGTTTAGGACCAGCTACTTTTGGAAAAATATTAATAGCATCGGCTAAGTACCAACCCCGGGGAGTCATCTGTTGGCTGTTGTTTTTACCTAAATCGCCGGAAGGGAGAGCTTAAAAAGTCAGCTTAAGGGCTGATGTTGTGCGAATTGTGGGGAAGTTTAGTCTACTCTCCCTTTCCCACGGTGCTGCCGATAATTAACAGAAGCTGCTGTATTTTTGAAGTGGAGGTAAGACGGCTCCAGTAAGGAGCGTGCATACTGGTTTTTGACGCCATCCATATTCTTATTAACAAAAGACTGCTACCATAACCAACAAAAACCTCTAGAGTTTGACCAGCAAGGAACCCATTCACATACAAATAAAAAGCAGAAAATGTAATTAAATAGGACATAACTTGAGAAAGCCAACTGAAAGCCCAATTAGAATAGCCTTGGAATGGGGCCCACAAGAAAGTATACGACAAGGAAAAAATAGATTAAGATGGAAATATCTTGTTGAAGACCTTTGTTCCCTCGAGGAATGAAAAAAAAAAAACTGCTAAAACTGTCCCCCACTCATGCACGGGAATGTCGGTGGACGCATTGTATGCAAAAAGTGTTTGTTTTTTTGTTAGGGGCAACACTCAAGGGATGACCCCTAATAAGACATGGCTCTGTGTTGGAACTAGGAAAATAGGTTATGGGAAGGTGGATATAGGGATAAGTGCTGTGGATCACCCTATGTTAAGGCCAACAAATCAAGGCAGCGACGTAAATGCTATATAAATAAAAAATCACTATTTGGTGCGCTTTACATGCCGAAGGCGTCTTTATTGTCTTGAAATCCAAAACCGATGCCAACATTACCGTGAAAGGGGAATCCGATGCTTCATATTCTTCATGTCATTGCAAATCATTTGGAGCAGCAAGAGGTCCAACAAGCTGGCGGAATATGCCATACAGATCGTGAAACCATCACTTTGTTGAGCCAATTATTGGTGACCGAATTTTCTTAAGAAATGGGTATGTGAATTGGCCACCTCGTTCGTGTGATTTTATACATTTGGACTACTTTTTATGAAGGTACGTCAAATCTATGGTCTATGCTGATAAACCAGCTACAATGAATCATTAAGAAACCAATATTCGAAGAGCTATTGACGAAACAAGACCGGATATGCTCGAAAAAGAGTTGCAAAATTGACCGGACATGATGGTGTTTATAAGGCGCAATCCCAGAAATAATTTTCAAGCATTAATTGCCATGAAATTTGGGAGCTTGTAAATCCAACAGTTTGTATTTCAATTGAATTTGTTCTGTTTTATTTTCATATAAAAGGCGTTATGCCTCTTAAAAAGAAACTCTTATGAAACATCTTCTTTCTGAATATCCTGGTATTTCTTAGAAATGTTTCAATGGCAGATCTATCAAGATTTGTCTGAATTGCGGATTGGTTTCCATATCTTCAGCAGGAATCCTAAATGCTTCCTGTTTAGGAAGGATATTTGAAGTTAAGTGTTGTTTATGATTTTATCACACTTGGCCTAAGGACCTTCAAATGTGCTCGCAATTGCAAGTGACCCTTACAACTATTCCTTTATCCATTATGCCCCTTTTTAGCCTTTCAAACAAATACCACTTAATTTAAACACAAATTATATTTAAAATAATATTCATTAACTCAAACCAAATAAATTGCACAAAGTACTCCAACACAAAGAGCAAAATAAAAAAGGAAAAGGGATCCAAAAATAATTAACTTTTTATATGTATTTAAAATACATGAAACCCTAATGATTAGCGAAAAAAAAAATACACGAATGAACTTTATTAAAATAGAAAAATTAAAAAAAAAAAATTATAACTAACAAAGTAATTGGCGTGAAATGTAAAAAGGCGTTGAAAAGGAACACTTAACTTTATTTCTAAACATGCCTAAACAAGACGCAAAGAAATAAAAGATTTGTTTTTATTTCTTTTCTTTTCTACAATGTCAAGAAAATGGATTAAAATTGTGCATTAAAATGTAAATTGAAGGTAATTTAGTTTTAAAATAAAAAAAAAAAAAACAAAAACGTAGATAACACTTCTCGGTGTTTAAAGGGACAGTCAAGGCAAATAGAATTAGTACCTCAAATTAAAGTTGAAATAAAATAATATTCTCGAAAACATAACGTTTTATACCAACCATCAAAAGTTCATTGATTTTAAATTTTCATTTGTTGCACCCGATGAGCTGAGGCTTTGAAACGTTTGCCAAAATATTTTTAATATACAAAAGTTTTTTGATATTGAATTGGAATCAAATTATTCTATATGGAATCTTTGCAAACAATTTTACCAAGACAAGGACCATAAAAAATTAGTAAGGGAAAAGAAATTTGTCTTAAGTTATTTACATAAATAAGATTTTCTTCGTTTTAAAAATGGTTCAACTTCCTGTAGCACCCAATTGAGATTTAAAAAAAACACGAGCCCGGCCATACAATACCGCAATATCTCCACATGTATACAGACAAGTTTACGGAGTGGGACCCATGTACTTTGATGTAAAAAAATCTTTTTTCAACTGAAGACAAAAAAATTTCATAATTTAAAAAACTTTAAGCTAATTTAACTGAAGCTTTATCCAGTGAAAGATTTTTTTAATCGAAAAGGGCTTTTAATCAAATTGTAAAAATATTGTTCAATATAACGAATTTACTAAACATAAGTCTTTTGACTGAAGAAGAAATCGTTCGTTAATTTGAATAAATTTAGCTAATTTTACTAAAATTTCAATAAAATTATTTCGTTTGAATAAAAAATTCACAATAAGTTGTTCATATTTTAAAATTTTGAACAACTTCATATTTTAGAATAGTAAATGGAAGATAATAAGTGTTCATATTTTGGAGTGTTCATATATTAGGGTGTTTTTATTATCGCGAGTGCACTGTATTTTTAGTAAAAAATCACAACAAATTAAGTTGAAGAGTATTGTTCAATATGTATAATAAATTAAAATAAAAGTTTTTTTAACTAAAAAGGAAAATATTAAAGTTAACTTTAAGCTAATTCAACATAACCTTTATCCATTGAAACCTCTTCAATTATTTAAGCATGTTTTTAATCAAATTGAAGAATATTGTTCAATATAACAAATTTACTAAACAGTAGTCTTTTAACTAAAGAAGAAAATTGTTCATTAGTTTTAATAAATTTTTAGCTAATTTGACTAAAATTTCAATGAAATTATTTCTTTTGAATGAAAAATTCACAATTAATCTAATTAAAGAATATTGTTCAATACAACAAATTAACAAAAAAATTAGTTTTTTACTTAAAGAAAGAAAATATGTTTAGCTAATTTAAGAATAATAATAGTAAACTAATGAGTTTTAAATAAAAAAGCATCATTAATCATATTGAAGAATATTGTTCAATATAACAAATTTTCAAGAAATTAGGTTTTTAAGTAAAAAGGAAATTGTGTTCGTTAATTTAAATAATTTCAAGCTAATTTGAATCTACATAAAGATAAACCTACAATAAATGATCAAATCTTTGTCTAATTGTTTATTTTATACTCTGCACGTGCTGGACAAAAATGTTTCTCATTATTATTTCTGTACTGTTATTTTTGTGCTGATCGGTTAGAATATTTAAAGCTTGAGGATTTGGTCACCTCGCTTAAGTCATTTAAAATATTTCCTGATTATAGTTTTTAGTAATGGATTGTTAAGTTTCTCGTGAATATGAGAGTTTTAATATATCAGGGGGTGGCTGTGATTATTCAATGAAGTTTGTTTTGGCATTTTTGAATTTTTTCGATATTAAAGGCCAAGGCAGAGCTGAAATGACCAAACTTCTATTCCTTTATCCATTCTACGAAATGTTTTTTAGTGTAAAAATTCTTTTGGAATTCCCTGTAATTAAGAGCGAGCGCATCTTGGCAATAAAGCGAAAACAACACAGAAGAAAAAAACACACAAAATAATAATGTACTTAACAAAGTTAAATTATTAAAAGTTAAAAAGGAAATAAAGAGCAAAAAATAAAGAAAACAAAAACGCAAAAATACTTAACGAACTTAAAATGTTAATAAAATTTAAATTAAAACTGATTATCCTGTTGTACACTCTTGTAATTAAATGATTTTTAAGTCATTTTATTTATTCACTTAATTTCTTGTTAAGCAGTTTTTTTCTGGTTAAGCCACTGTGGGGTCAAGGCATGATTGAAGCAAAACAATATAATTGATTTTTAAAGAAAGCAAATACACACAGTCAGTCAATTGAAGAAACCCCCAATAAAAGTTTAAAAAACGTTCGCAAAGATTTTTTCTTTATATGGGAAAAAAGCGCTTAAAATCAAAACCAAGAACAAAAAAAAATCAAACAACAACTGCCATAAGCATTCATAGAAAAAAAAACTTGGTTGGAAACCTTTTTCCCTTAAGCCAACTATTTGTTCGTGGACTGGCTGGGTGGCTGGTTGGCTGAACTGAGTAACTAACAGGCTGATTGTTAGACTGGCTGGAAGGTTGGTTTTTTCTGTGTTTGTTTTGTGAACTGGTGCTGCTGCTGCTAGTGGAGTTGTGGGTCTGTGTGTTTTTCGGTTTGTTAACATCCTAAAATCCACAACATGTTAATGTAGTCATAGATATTTTTCCTTTGCCTTTAGAAAGATTCAACTGTTATGTTTTTGAGTCAATGTATGTGCATAAAAACATATTGGGCATTTTCTTTAGGGGTTACATTAGAAAACTCTTTCAATTTCGATATTTTTAAGCTTTAAACCACAAAATTTTGTCATGGTTGCTTAAAGGTCTTCAAATATATTCTTTAAAAAAAGAAACAGAAACAGAAATTTAAGTTTTTAGATAAAAAGTTCCTTGAAACTAATAGAAATTTAAGTAATTGAGTTCAGCCCTAAAAGACCGCACAACCCGCACCAAAAATAGAAGTTAAGTTGTGTAAAGCGGTATGTGAATTAAATAAAAAGCAAACACTATAAATTAAATAACAACAAGTTCATGCAATTAAATCAACTTAAGTAATATTTAATCAACTAAGTGTTTTCATTATATTAAAATTTTTTTTATTAATTTCAAATAAAAAGGTTAAGTCCTTTAAATCCTTTAAACAACCTTTAAAATAACTAATTGCGTTATTGCGACATAAATAATGGTGGTGTTTATAATAAAAAATTTACAGTTTTTAAAAGAGACTGAAACGCGTTATAATTTGTATTCTAAGTTGATTTTAGAAATGTTTAGAGAACAAAATCAAATTACCTCAAATTTGTTTTTGTTTTCATGTAAACATTGACCCTTCCAACCAATAAATTTCTTTAAAATTTACTTTAAAGTATTAAAAATTTTTAATTAACAGGATTTTGTTTGTCGTGCTTAATTCCGAATTTTTATTCTTGAGAAAAAAAAAACGGAAATTTATTGTTGATGGTTTTTAAAATTTAATAAATGTCTTCTTTATAAAAAACTAAATTTTACAAATGCGTTATTCTATTCAACCAAATTTGCTTAATTAAAATGTGTGTAAATTTATTGCATCAAATACAATTCTTCAAATAGATTGATAGCGTCTTTTTACTCGGAGGCATGTCAGTTTAAAGAATCAAAATCTTTTTTATGAATGAAGGAATATTTTATTAAATTGATTAAAATATATTAGTTTGAATTATGCTTAGAGTAGGTTTTAATTATGACGTTTTAAACTTGGCGAAAGAGTCATGACTTTGAATCTTGTAGCTAAAGACTGTTGAAAGGCATACGGGGTAAGTCAGCCTTCCTTAACCCTCTTCTAACCATAAAAAGCGATGCCTGATAGACTAATTAAAAATTTAATAGAATTAATTACAATTATTAAAATAAATACTTTTATGTAAGACAACATTTTTAATACGAATTTTTATATTTGAGGAAACAGTCATGACTTTGAATTTTGTTTGCTAAAGGGTCTTAAAGGCATCCAGGGTAAAAGTCATTCCTTTTTTTCCCAAGTTAAAACGCAAGCTATGTAAAAAAACCCTTCCTACATCCTCTTTGCCTTCGACACAAAAAGTCAGGCCTTTTGCCCACAAAACTAAGGCTGAGAATCCAGTCTTAGAATTTTCATGACAAAATTTTTCTTTAAATGAACAAAAACCAAAAATTCCAAGAACAGACTGTTATTGTACTCGATAGAACATACCAAAAAAAAAATGGTGTAATATCCCAGGAACTTTTACTTCATCTTCGTTGTCTCACTGTGAAATTTAAAAGGCGGCTAAATACGGACCAAATGTGAATGTTTCAAAAACAAAGTCTATGAGCTTGACCAGCCAGAATACGCAAAACGCAGAAGAAGTAGATTATTTATGGCACAACCAGAGCATAATAACAAAAACTGGCGGAAGATGTGTAAAGCAGAATATGAAAGGCGGGCCATACATTTGGCCAACTGCAGTCAATATGCGAATTAGGTTAAATATTTATTCATACCAAATAAAACATATTAAAGAGTTGTGTAAAGTCGATTCTGTTGTACTCCTGTGACCCCGCGGTAGGTGTAGTGATCGTCTTAATAATATTGCTTCTTTTGGTGTTACGGTCTCTCTTAATGCATGGAATGACCAAATGAAATGGCTCATGAAGTTTTCGGATTTATTTGAAGCTTTACCAAAGTACTTAACTCTGATGCTACGGGTGCCAGTAGCCCCCGGGAGACCAAGGCACCGGAATGACTATTTGATTTGTTGGACTTCTCTGCAGCTTTTCTCAATTCGGTTCAATTCGATGTTAAGTTGATAACGTGTTTTACTCTGTAGGCTCCAGTCATTGGCGGTTTTGGCTATATAAACTGACGGCCTCCGAAGCGTTAGACCCTTGCAAAACTTTATTTTTGTGACGATTCGGCAATTTCAGTTGGTGCATAGTACTTTCCTCCCGGTAGTTGCAGAGATCATCTTAAGGTTATTTCTATTTCACCTTTTGGTGTTACATCCTCCGTAACAAACAGGTTGTGGTCAGTTCTGGGCGCCGCAAGAATTCATATTTGACTAATAAAATGAACAATAACCGGCAAAAGTTTACGTATCATGGAGAAGCTGCAGCGAGTTATCGGAAGATTTATCCTTTCCGTTTTATAGTGGTACTTCCATTGAGTTCTTTGAAACAGAGATATGGTAGCGGGCTAGAGGAGCATGACAGTTTTCTGTGTGTGCCAATATTCTTTCTCGGATATTGAAAATCTATGAACGTTTAAGGTGTATGCATACCTAGGAGCGCCAACTATTCGTAATTACAGGGCTCTTAGGGTTTCATGATTCCAAGGAGACTGAAGTTTATCTCAGTGCTTAACTTTTGGTGCCTCGGCCTCAGTAACCCCCGGCTAGCAACCAATTTGACTATTGGTGAGGTAACCGTTAGTATACTTTCCAAGAAATACTTCCTAAGTCCTGAGGACTATGAAGATTGTTTTCTCCTTTTTTGAAGTAGTACTTTCAGGAGATCACGAGGTGGCTGTGGTTACCATCAATATTCTTATTCTTAGGGGAGCTCCTCTTTGGAGTTGAGCACTTGCTGCGATTTTTAAATCATCCCAAGGTTCGGTTGCTATCAGTACTTAAACTGCTTTGAGCCAGACAAGCAGAGGGAGAGTGTGATTTGGAAAATTCAAAGAAGAGGAGTTATCTCTTGACACACAAGTGTACCTCTGTGAAATACCTCATGCCCCGAAACCAGCAACCATCATTTATGGGCAATAATTGGTCACAATGTTTTTCATATCGAAATTAAGTGGAGCATGTTGCAAAGCTTTAATACCACGTTTTCCATTCTTCCATATTTCTTTACTAAAATGTATTGGCGCTGAGAATGTCAAAAAAAGTGGATCTATGATCACCTTTTTAACCACTAAAAACAAATTTTTCCTTAATTAAAAAAAAACTCTTTTAGTTATTTATTGATAGAAAAAACAACACGTAAAAGAACTGTTGACTCTGCTTTTTCTACTTGTTAAAGATCCACTAATATTTTTAGTTTAGTGTATGAATAATATTTAAGAAAAAAAGGAATAAACTTTAAGATTATGTTAAAAAAAAATAACCCCAAAATAGATTTTAAAAAAATACACCAACTGATTTAATCCATGTCAATAAAATATTTTAAATCTGTTATAATCTTAACTGTTAGTTCAACAAATATAAATCCCCAGCTGACTTTACAGTGTAAACATGCACATACACATACATGCACATAAATATATGTTTAAAAGTATTTTAACATTTCTCATAACCCAAAAATAAAAAAACTGCATCACTTTGTATAAAACGTAAAAAAAAGATACCGCCAAAATATAAATTAAATTTAGGTTCAACGAACTTTCCGAAATCCAATATCCACTCCATAGAAAATTTCATGTTGTAAACACGAATGAATGAATCAGTTAGTAAGTGAAAGACTGAATGAATATATGAATAGAAAAATAAACAAACAAAAAATAAAACCATGACTACAAAAATGATAAAAAAAAAAAGAAAAATGCTGGACTCCAAAAAATTATTTAACAAAAAAATATTCTATATAAATGTTTAACGAGCAAGAGTGTGATGAGGGTGTTTAAGTTTGGCAATGACGAACTTTTAACACTGTATAATAAAAAAAAAACAGTTGAATTTATAGAAATTATTAGTTTACCAAAAAAGATATTCGAATAGAATTATCGAGTAATTAAACGAATAAAAAAATTAATTATTCGAATAAGCATATATTTTTTAAATAAATTCCCTATTTTACTCAAAAAATTTTCTTTGTTAACAAAACAATGTAAACAAAAAACGAAAAAATTAATCGAATATATTAAGCAATTAAGCCACGATTGCAACTCGTTTAATCGATTTTTTTTTGTTAAAAACAAGACTCAAAGAAAATTTTTAAAAAGCTTAATTACTAAAAGAATATTGAATTTTACGAGTTTAAAAAATTAATCGAATAAAGACACGAATAATCGCATGCATTTCTTACGAAAGGAATCTATTTTTTTAATAATAGAATAATTTGTTATATTATATTAAAAAGCTAATACAATTTAGAAATATGTTAAAGTATCAAAATCTAATCGATTAATTATTCGAATAATAATAATAATTAAATATTTTAATAATTATATAAAAAAACTCAACATTTTATTAAGAAATAAACCATTCGAGCCTGCAGCAAATTTAAATTAGATCTGGTAATTTATATAAAATATAGTTATACGATTCGAATAATCGAAAATCAAAAGCATTTCGAATTATTAAATAGTTGTGTACAAAAATAATATAAGCAAACGAATGATTTGAATTACTAAAAGAATATTAAATTTTACCAGTTTAAAAAATTAATTAAATAAAAACACGAATAATCGCACGCATTACTTGCGAAAGGAACCGATTTGTTTAATAATAGAATTTTTTAAAATAATATATTTAAATTTATTTATTTTAAAGACAAACGAAAAATTACTGGCAGCAGTTAAAAATTAAATTCAAATTTTTAGAACATTAGGGATTATTCGATTAAATTATACGAATAATTGTATACATTACTCGGAAAAGAAAAGTTATACAATTACATAAAACATATAATATATTTTCGGCTAACCTTAAAATAGTAAATAACCCAACAAATTTAATAAAATTCATATACAATTTTCTAAATTTATTGATTATTCGGACAATCGAATGAATGCAATTGATTAAAAAAAAATATTTAAAAGATTCCATGAGTTTTAAAACGACTTAAACCCAAAAAGAAACAAATCTTAAATTAGTAGTAATATTTTATTATAATAATCGAATAAAATTCGATTAATAATCGAATAATATTCGAATAATAATCGCATTATAATCGCATTATAATCGAATAATATTTGAATGATAATTGAATATTTAAAAAAGGATAAAGATTAAAAAAATTTGGTAAATTTAAAATAATTACGAAATATAGCGTATGTTATTCAAATAATCACATATATTTTAAACGAATAATAGAAAACCATCCCAATAACCGAATAAATTTTGCATAGTAAAAAAAAATAAGTTGAATTTTCTAATAATTTCATAAACTACACAAACATTTAAAATTTAAATTTATTTAATTTTAAAATTAATCGATTTTTTATATTACGAATAATCATAAGCATAACTCGATTACGCAAACAAACAATTTTGATAGAATAATATGTTATTATTCAGAGAAACTTAAACATTTGCAAAAAAAAAACGAAGAAATAATATATAATAAAATACATTTCTTTGTATATATCTTTACTCGAATAATCGTCTTAATGTGGTGTTATTAAACAAAAAACTTTAAGCGCAGCAAAAATTTATAATATAGAATTTATAAAGGAAACCCTATTTTTTTTTGTATTTATTAATTTGATTTTCTAATACAACAAGACACAATATCTTATAAATTACAGCATTAGAATCAGACAAGTTAAAGTATACATTGATAAAAAATATTTTTTAAGAACTACTAGATTATATTAAAATTTAAATAGAGTAAAATAAATAAAGTAAAGATTATATTTAAATTTAAATAGAGTAAAATAAATAAAGTAAAGCTTTATAAAAATTAAAAAAGTTTACATTTAAAACATTAAAAAAAAAAATTTAACAAAAATGTTAAAAAATTTTAAAATTTGTAACCCGAAAAATCGAATAAATTATTTATATTCAACTAGCATTTAACCCGCAACTTCGTTAGCGTCTTCTTTTTCTTCGTGGACATATCTGTATGCCAAAGTTTATTTTCTCATTCACTCAGGACCTTGCATCTTGAATTTTATGTTTCTAGGTCCAATACTAACGGAAATTCTAAAAGTACCAGTTAAAGAACAAAAAAGTACCAAAAACATCGCCCTATAGATTCTTATCCACTCATGACACTGCATCTTAAATTTTAGGTTTCTTGGTCCAATACTAACGGAAATTCAAAAAGTAACAGTTAAAGAACAAAAAAGTACCAAAAAGTTCCCTCATAGATTCTTGTCCACTCAGGACATTACATGTTGACTTTTATGTTTCTAGGTCCAATATTAACGATAATTAAAAAAATACCAGTTGTAGAACCAAAAAGCTAAACAAAAATATCAAATTTCCCGTATTTCCTGTTTTGGTACTATTTTTCCCCCATATAAGTATCAAAAATTTCAGTATTGTAGTGGGAGCCCATAATTTAGTACGAATATGTCAAAGAATGGAGGAAAATGTTTTTTGAAAAATGTACCAAAAATAGTTCCTATTTTCACCCCTTAAATGTTCAAATTTCGAAAAAGTACCAAATTCGTATTCGTAAGTTTCGAATGTGGTATAAACTTTGGTTCTATGTTTATTGGTTCAAAAGATGGGGTGTCAAAAAAGTACCAAAATTCAGGTTTTACCCGTTTACTCCCTAAAAGGGCCGAATTTCAGACACCTGTCCGCTTATTTTTCTAAAGAACAACGATAAGTATTACATTTTTTTGTATCTCTTTTAGTTTTGGAGACATAAGGTTACCGTATTTTCCCGTTTTTACCATTTTTTACCCCCTAAACATTTGAATTTCCAAAAATCCCGTCTTAGTGAATCGATTTGGAGAGTGACCAATCTCTGGTCCAAATATCAAGTTATTAGCTTCAGGCGTTTAGGCTGTGCGATGATGAATCAGTCAGTAAGTCAGTCAGTAACGTTACAATTTTATATATATAGATATAGATAAAGGCTGTTTTCAAAAGCGAAATAGATATTAATACAAACAATTAATCAGGGCTGTGGAGTCGTCCGAAAAAAATGCTAGCTCCGACTCCGACTCCAAACGCTGAAATTTTTTAAGTGCGACTCCGACTCCGACTCCTACTATAATCTTGATGCTTAATGTATATGAGACTCAGTGATGTTAACTTTTATTTTTTCATTACCGTACGGCTTTCTAAAAATTAGAGTTTTTAAGAAGAAATTACCGAACGCAAACATTAATGTGCTGTTTCCAAATGACAGGCGATTGATTATGTAGTAAAATTTATATGAAAAGCACTCTGCCCTTCGCCTGTTACTTGGAAACAGCGCATAAGTGCAGAATTCAAAAACCTTTTATTTAAATTTTAAATGTGTTTTAAGAAGAAAATTTTCATTATGGAAATTTTTTTTTAAAGTTTTTATGCCGAAAAACTTTGGAGTCGGAGTCGCGAGTTTTTGTGGGTACTACGACTACGACTCCGAATCCACAGCCCTGCAATTAAAACAAAAAATTTACTTTATTAAAAAATAAAAATTTTTGTTTTAAGATCAATACATGACCTAAACATTTGAAAACAATTTCGGGCATGTCGGATTGGCAGGTGTTCGGTAAATTGTGGTTCACTTTTCTGTCCAATGCCAGCCGTACGTCATGAATAAGATGGACAAAGATGGCATAAAGGCTTCAATTATTGATGGTTCATTGGCATAAGCCATTAAATTAAAGTAGGCTCTACAGCAAATAATCGAGGGTTGTCATATCGCACACTTAAAAGGCCATTTGACAGGTCCATTTCTCAAAATCAAATTATTGCGAAATTTTAATTTAAAACATTCGATTTTTGCGGTCGCCCTATGACTGTTTTAACTACACATCGCCCAAATCAATGCCATCGATATGTTAAAACAAAAATCATTGAACATGATGCGATAACGTTATCCATTGAGACGTAACGTGAGTTCCGGCTTCATTTTTAAAAAGAAATCAGGTCCGATGATGCCTTCAACGTGTAAACAGCACCAAACGGCATAATTTTCTCCATGTAATAGAGTCTGTAGGTCTATTTTGGATTGATATTTCCAAAACTTAGCCTCATCGCTGAAAACAAGTTTGCATCTATTAGTTGTGTGAATCGATGCCGAAGTTTAAACGTAACATTTGGAAGAACTACTCAAGCGTGAATCTATTTATGGTAATTTGCCAGAGTGCAACTATCATAAGTGTCAAAAAGTGAGAGCAGTTTGACAAATGATTTTATAGCAAACCGCTGAATAAGATTTAACGGGCTTAAAAAAACACCTTAATATGAAAAATAATTGAAATAACAAACCGAATAAAGTAATCGAGTTGAGATCATTCTAATAGTTATAATAAAGTCTTAAATAAATTATTTAAGCTTAAGGCTACTTTTTAAAAAAATTAATTAAAATGTTTTTATTCAATATTTCGATTTCCGTTGGAAATCTTCTTCAGGAAATTTTTTTTTTTTTTTTTTTTTAATAAATAAAAATAAAAGGATTATAATTTAGTAATCGAATAATTTATTCGATAACTTTCAATAATTTGATTCACACTTATCAAAAACTTAAAAATAACAGGGGCTTTTTCGAATACTTTTTCGATTCGAAATCAATTTTATTTCTAATTTTTTCAGTCCGTACTGAACGAGTCGAAATTATTTCTTTAGTGTAGTGAAATCTAAAATAAATGTCTTACAGGACTAAACAAATAATTTCGCCGAAAATATTAGATTCTATTTTTTATTGCTTACGAATCGAAAAAGTATTCGATCACGAGTGCCAGAATTAGCCCCCAATATTTTTAATATTCAATTCTTTTTGTGTTACAAGTGTAATAGAGCACTCAAATTCTTTCAAGGTTTCATTTTTAAATAGGGCTTTCTCTCTTTTTTGTTTTGTTTTTTTTTTAACAAAACTGCAAAACTTTTGCATACAAAAATAACAATAACTCAAGCCTTTTAGCATTTTTACAAAAGTGCAATTTTCTATGCTTGAATTTTTAATACGAAGAGATGTAAAATTTGTAAGACAAAATTTGATAAAGCTATTTCGAAGACTATAATGGGAAAGTTTGAATGTTCGAAAAAATAAATAAAATACTTCAGCACAGCATTAGCACTAACCCAACATCAAGGCTGTTCTGCGTGCTACCTCGTTAACCAACTAGTCAAGAACCATTACTTAAGTTAGTTTAATAGCTTTTAGAACAACATGTTATAATATTTAAAGCCACTACCCATCAATAAATGACAGCACCAAAAACAACAATCGAAAAATCTTACGCCAACATAGCACCGTTTATACCACCATGTAGACAGCAGCACAATAAAACACCAAATACGCCCCACTGTACAATCAGCTATTTACAGAACGGCTGCAGTCAAAGTTTCCAAATTATCAATACAAAGTTTGTGTCAAAAAGCGAGCTGAACTGAAAAAGTTAGCGTGGAACTTTCCATAAAAGTCCAAATATCTAGAGAAGGCTAAAGATAGAATTTTGAAATTTGTTACAATTTACTTCGTTATCAAAACAAGAGATCTGTTTAACAAAAAACATTAACTAAATTCATTTCAATAAGGATAACCAATCGCACCGGGTTTAGCTGAGACTAATGTAATTCTTATGGCTCGATTACGGACCGCATTTTAACCCCAGTTTATTTGCGAACAGTGAAACAGGCATGTTAAAATATACAAAAATTGTTTGGTTTATTATTGAGTTTCTATGTTGGAAACTCAACTTCAGTTCAGTTGCCATCCGTAATCGACACACAATATCCACAAAAATTGTTTCGTTTTATACTAATCACACTGTATGAAACCCCATCTTTTACATGCTTTCAAACTTACTTGTATTTGTGTATATTCATTTCGATAAAAATTAAATAAATTTCCTTTCCTTTAACAATTTTTACATTTAAACTTTGAACTTTGTCCGTTTGTAAAGTGTTATGAAATTTGTAATGTGTAAAGTAAATACAAACACACAGGAAAAAATACAATGTAAAATTAACATGGAAAAATGTTCATTGACAATCATAGTAAATTTCTGCAAAAGTATGCACTTTATTTAAATTTATCATTATTTCATATTAATTTTAAATGAAAAATATTAAAATAATCTTATTTAATATTATTCACTGTTAAAATAAATAAAAAAAAATATTAAAATATAAATAAATATGGATTCAATATTGAATTCATAAAAACCTGTTTTATATTCAAATAAAAAGTCTATCTTGTTAAATTAACATGCATACATAGTTAAGTATGTTAATTTTTTTATTTTCATTTTTGCAATATGTTATAAAAAGAAGACAATTCCCGTATTCTTTTAATTAAAATTATTGAGCTAAATAGCACATCAAGTTTACAAAGTAGTATGATGACGAAACCCATATCGGGCGATTCTGCTGATGCTTCTGTTACCAAAGGAGAATACAAAATAAGTGAAACATGTGTAACAGGGGTAAGTGTTTTGAATTATTCTTAAATAAATGCTTAGGTTGTCTCTGAAGCTTCTTCACACTGAAACCAATTTTATTCTATTTCAATATAATTGAAATGTTTCTCTAACTTTACTGCAATGTTAAATTAACATGAATTAACACTCACAATATTCTGTACGCAAAATTAACTGAATTTGTAATATAAAATAAATGAAAATTCAGTTAAAAACCGGTTTACTTATTTTTCATTAATTTTTAATGAAAAGTTCTTTTAATTTTTACTGTCAAAAATTCAACCCCATTTACGTAAAAACAAATAAATTTTCATGTATTTTATGTAAATAAACTATCAAAAAATTAACTGAATATTCCGTTAAAACAAAACAATATTCAGTTGTTTTATTAAATTCAGTAATTTTCGTTGACTCCACAAAAGAGCCGAATTTCTAAAAAACACCAGGCAGACACCTGTCCGCTTGTCTTTCTAATGAGAGAGAGAACATTATTGTTTACTTACCCTGTTACACACGCATGTTTTAGTTTTGTTGTTCTGACTTCGTTTGTTTACAGAAGATCTCATAAGATACCAGCAGCATGACCGATATGGCTTCGCAATTATTTTACTTTTAACATTTGATATATTTAACTAAATTATTTTAACAAATAGAAAATGGGAATTGCTTACACAAAACAAGCAATTCATTTTTTATAGATAAGTAAAAATAAATTTTTGGTAGTAAAATTATATAAAATAACTGAATATTTAATTGTTTTTACTGAATATGGTGTCAATTTGACAGTAAAATTTTAATAAATAACTGAATATTTAATCGTTTTTACTGAATATGGTGTTGAATTTTTGACAGTAAAATTTTACAAAATAACTGAATATTTATTTGATTTTACGGAATATGGTGTTGAATTTTCGACAGTAAAAATTAAATGAACTTTTCGTTGCTTTAAATTACATTTTTATTTACTTTAACATAAAGAAGAATTTAACTCAATCAACGGACAATATAAACTGCAACTGAAAATCCATTTTAATATGCATTTAGTTTTTTGAATAACTGTTAGAATCAGTTAAAAATAAATTTGCTTGAAATTTTAAATGTTTATTTATTTAAAAATTACTGAACGGAATACTTCTTAAATAAACTACAGTCCGCTACTGTAATAATATTGTAAGTGTAGTTATTTTTAAAGAAAAATATGTTGTTCGCAAGTTATTGTAAAATCAGGTTGAAACGTATGAAGCAAAATCACCACCGAAAAAATTTTAAATCAACCTTGTTTTCTACGGTTTTAACTTGATTTTTTACTGTGTGAATATACATACGTGTATACATATTTAAGGAAAAAAGGGAGATCTAACGGTTATTATTCGACTGACTTTAAAAGGTTTTCTCAGTAGTGATCAAGTTGGTTATTTTTAAATGTCCATTTTTCAAATATGAAATAAAACGGTTATTTTGGTTAACAAACCGTAAATGTACTCCTAGTTTAAGTATTTTTCTATTTGTAATAAACAGCAGCCTTAAACATTTTATAAGGAATGTCAAAACAAAATGTAACAAAAGTCAAAGAACATAATGATCGGTGAAAATAAAATCGCTTATAGAAGCGTGTGTTATTGTAAATAAAAAGTACTTAAACCAAAATTTAAAATACTACAAAAATATTTTTTTTTTTCAGTAAAAAAGGTAAAAAAGGTAAAAAAGGTAAAAGTTTACATACCATGGTATGCATACTAGAAGTCTTACTGAACACAGCTAAAAAGCTGTGTTAAATAAGATACCACATTTATACTACGTACATTTTGTAAGTACATGAACCAGCAAAATATGAACCAGATTTTCGTGGTTTAATTGTAGTTTAGGTTGACTCACATGTAGTATACTATGCAAGTATAGGATGCAATTCCTATGTCTGTCAAGGGTATAAGAATATTCTAAATAAGGCCGTCCAAATTTGGGTATCTATCAACCATTTCCTTTATCTTGAACAAAATTTTCATTTAATTTAGAAATTTTACTTTTTGCATTATCCTTCTTGTTTCATTGAGTCACACACAAGGGATAATTTCAAAATTTTAACATTCAACTCTTTAGCCCATCATAGTTTTTAGTGTTTGTCATATTTGTGTGCTTCTCAAATATACATGTTTGCTAAAAAAAATCTGTTAGAAAATGTATTATTTTTTACCAAAGAAATATTACAAGAGGACAAGGATGAAAATTTCATCAGGACTTTAAGTAGAGTTTTCAATTATCAATGCTAAAGTAAAGATAATTGTTTTTTTGCTGTTAAACTCTTTAACACATAATTTCTAAAACGATGAATATAACGAATTTTTTATTTAATAAAAGAAACATTTTAGCATCTTTTTATTTTTTATTTTTATTTTTAGAAATCGGCAAAGAAAAAACAGTTAAGAACCCTTTCCTCTTCTGCATGTCAACCGATTAGAACAAAAAAATACACCATTTAAAAGATATTTTCTGACAGAATTAAAAAATTTATTTAAATCTGGGGACTAAAAAAGGACAAAAACCTGTAAATTCGCTAGCCTCATATCGCCTAATATAAAAGAGATGCAAAAGAATTAATACTTATCGTTGTTCATTAGAAAAAATGTTCAGGTGTCAGGTACTTTTTTAAAATTTTGCCCTTTTTGGAACTTTTTTGTCATCCCATCTATCTTCTAAACCAACAAAACATAGAAATGTTTAACCCTTAAACACCCAAGACCGCCTACCGACGGTCATCAGAAAAAATAATTGTTCAACAAAACCTATTTATTGTTATGATGCAAATAATTTTAATTTAATTGAATTGAATGTCTGAGAAAGTGTGGAAGAAGAAATCATTATGCTCAGAACTTTGATTCGAAAAGACAAATAAATTGCAAACAACATATTTAAATTTCAGGTATTTTAGGGTTAAGGAGTAAAAATTGTACATTTTTTTTGGTACTTTTTTCAAAACATTTTTCTCCATGTATTCGCATATTGCTATTTAATTTTGGGCTCTAACTACATTATTAAAATTTTTGATTTTTTTAAAAAAGTACCAAAAAGGGGAAATACTAAAAATTAGATTTCTTTCCTTTACTTCTGTATAGTTTTAGAATTTTCTTTAAAATTTAATTAAGAAAAATAAAATTATTATACATAGACCTAATTGAATGAGAACCTATAAGATGAAAACTGTTGGTTCTTTTTGTTCCGCAACTTGTACTTATCGTAAATATTAGGACTAGTTATATAAAATTAAACGTGCATGGTTCTGAGTAAATAAGAATCTGTAAGGGGGAGACTTTGGTACATTTTCCTGCCACAACTGGTACTCTTTTTGATTTTTGTTAAACATTAAATTAAACATGCAAAGTCCTTAGTGGGTGAGAATCAATAAAAGGGATATTTTTGGTATTTTTTTGTTCTTCAACTGGTTTTTTTTTTACTTTCCGTTAGTATAAGACCTAGACACATAAAATTAAGCAGGAAACAAAAAATTCAACATTAAAAAGCCAAAGAGATTGAGAAACTATCAAAGCAGACTTTTGGTACTTTTTGATTTTCAATTGGAGCTTGCACCTTAGTTAATCAGAATACATATGTAAGAGGGATGTTTTGGTACTTTTTTAATTTTAGTGAATATTGCACCTAGAAAAATATAATAAAACATGCAAAGTCCTGAGAAAGTGGGAATCTTTTTGGTACTTTTTTGTTCTTCAACCGGTACTTTTTGATATTGGACACAGAAACATAAAATTAAACATGCAAAATTTTGAGTGGGTGAGTATCAATAAAAGGGAACTTTTTTGTTCTTCAACTGGTACTTTTTTACTTCCGTTAATATAAGACCTAGACACATAAAAATAAACAGGAAACAAAAAATTCAACATTTAAGGTCCAAATAGATTGAGGAACTATAAGAGGAGACTTTTGGTACTTTTTTGATTTTCCTCAGTTAATCAGAATCTGTAAAGTGGATCTTTTTGGTATTTTTTTAATTTAAGTGTTTTTAATAAAACATGCAAAGCCCTGAGTGGGTGGGAATCTTTTTTGTACTTTTTTGTTCTTCAACTGGTACTTTTTGATTTTCGAAACAAAAAATTACATAAAATTACATATACATAAAATTAAACATGCAAAGTCCTGAGTTGGTGAGAATCAATCAAAGGGAACATTTTGGTACTTTTTTGTTCTTTAACTGGTCCTTTTTTACTTCCGTTAATATAAGACCTAGACACATAAAATTAAACAGGAAACAAAAAATTATAAGAGGAGACTTTTTGGTACTTCTTTGATTTTCAATTGGTGCTTTCTGATTTTTTTTTTTATTATTGCTGAAGTTACAAAGCTAAATTAAACATTCACGAACTTGAGTGGAATGTATTAATAAATACACCGAAGGCAAATAAAAACACATGCTGGAAACATGTAAATGCATATGTACTTGAATGTTTTCCACATATTTGCATCAATATGTATGGTCGAATTTCGACCACTGGGAAAACACGAATATATTTCAAAAGTTGTATCTATTGTTTTAAGTTCCTGGTTGATCGCTTTACGCCAGGAGTAATTCGGATGGCCCGAGCGTTGTCTAACTTAAGAGTTTCATTCTAAAGCCCTTCTCCTAATGCCTATCCAGTTTTTTTTTCGTTTTGCTATTTGGCTGTTTATATGTTACTAATTTGCTAGCCTCTACAGATCAATATTGCTGATTGTGTTTGTCCAAATATGCGACATATGCAGACATTTATTTAAAAACCCCTGTAGTCTCTGTGCAATGACGTTTGGCATCAACCATGTTTTGCTGCCATTAAGATGTGTAGATTTTACGCATACATTAAATATACGGTTCTTGTTATTTTTTGATATTTGGGCTGAACTCCACGCTCTATTTAAACGGCCAAATGCAAATCTAGACTTTGTCAGACTGTTTGCTAAGTCTTCCTCGACCATTCCTTCTATATTCTGCATCCCAGATAACAGACAGAGTTTGCATATTTTATGCATTAATATTGTCCATCAATTATGCACCATGTTAATTGAGAGTTGGGTGCCCCGGTAGGCTAGTTGGTAGTGAGCTAGTCTCTCAGTGCGGGGGTTGCGGGTTCGCGTCCCGCCGGAGACTCTCGTCTGTTTCACAACAACGGGCCGAATTTCGCACTAGTTTTAAAATATATTTATATAAACTATTGTATTTTTAACGTCAGGTTTTTTGCCTTACTTGGTTTGACATTTATTTGCTTCAGCGTTTGTCAAATTCAACCATGAAAAGGTACACAAGCTCAATGGTTGGTTGAACAGACAGAAGTGAATGGTGACTTAAAAAAGAAACCCTCTTCAGAGACGAGGCACACTTTCATCACAGTGGATTCATTAACAAGCAGAACTGCTGCATTTAGGCAAATGAGAAACCACGAGTGATTGTTTAAAGGGCAATGCATCCACAAAGTGTGGTGTGGTTTCTGGGCTGGCGGCGTCTTTGGGCCGTACTTCTTCGAAATTCACGTCGGCCAAGTAGTTACCGTGAATGGTGTTCGCTATAGCGAGGTGATAACGGACTTCTTGTTGCCAGAAATTGAGTATATGGACCTGGACGATACGTGGTTCTAACAGGATGGTGCCACTTGGCACACAGCCAACGAAACAATGGCTCTTTTGCGCGAGAAATTCAATGAACGTGTTATCTTTTATCATAGCGTTGTTAATTGACCGTCACGATCATTTGATTTGACGCAATTACACTTCTTTCTTTGGGGATATTTAAAAGAAAGAGTGTATGTCAATAAGTCAAGCGCAAAACAAGAGCTAAAGGATGGATAATTCGGCACATAAACGACATTGCACCTCAATTATGTTTCAGAGTCCTATATTTTGTTTTACACATACATAATTGTCATAGATCTTTTAATCATAATAAAAAATTTTACGATAATTCTCTGAAAACTTTGTATTTTATAAATTTATATATACACAGCCAAAAAGGCGCTAAGCACGAACACAAATGAGCTGAACCGAACACAATGAAGTTTGTGGTTTGCGATATTTATGTATTTATTTCGAATACTGATTTAAACGCATGTGTTTGCCGAACTCTACTTTAAATTTAATTTTAAAAAATTTACAGAAGGGCTCGTTCTTCAATTGCTTTAATGTTTTCCTAATCCGCTTTCTCTAACTCTCTCTCTCTTTCTCTCTCTCTCAACCTTCATCTTCCTTAAAATGTTTATTTAATTTATTCCTTCTTTTGCTTTAATATTTAACAGATTTTCTTGTCTACGTTATTTTGTTTGCATAAATGATTCCATATGCAAAAACGATTCTTTTTTTTAAATTTATCATGTCCTTCAATATCCTGGTTAGAGAGTTTTTGTGTTGTATCCCTTGGTTTTTGTGTTTTTATTTTATATTGCTGTTGGCACACATACCAATGTCAGCAATGTATTTTAATGTAAATGTCAAGCATTTTTCCTCATATGTGTGTGTGTATGTGTTTGTGCCTGCGTAAATTTAAATGAATTTCAAGTGCCAAATGCCAGAAAGAGGTATTTTTATAAATTTTAGACGAAAGGAGTGCTAAAGGTAGATATGAATAGGTTTAAATGTCCTTCTTTGAAATGTTTCAACAATGTTCATTTAGATATGCATGTGCGTCAATTCGATATAATTTAAAAAAAAACTGATTCGCTATAAATAATTAAAACTTTGTGTTAACAATTAAGACAGTTAAAAACTACATTAAAATTTTAAGGGAAATCTCTTACGACCGACCACAAAAAGGACCAATAAAATAAGACTTAAGCGGCCTTATTTTAATGGTGATGTCCTCTTAAAAGGATTACTTGCTTTCCTTATAAACCTCTGCCTGGGCTGAGCAAAAGTGCTTGTCAAAAGAGACCATATTAACATAAGACCGCATAAACTGATGTCTCCTTAAAGCACTCAATGATTTCCTAATGAAATACTGCCTGGGCTAGGCAAAAGTGTCCTTTAAAAGGTTGTATTTGCCTAAGGAAGTTTTCCCTTAACATAATATTCAAGCTGGATCATTATACATTATCAATTAGAGTAAAAAACTAGGACAAATGTTTAAGCAAAGAAAAGAGCTTTAACGAATTGTAAATGCTCTACAAAGAAACATGAAAAAGCACGATTTTATTTCCCTTTCAATTCTATACAATCGCATTGTCCTTCTGTTATTCATATTAATTTACATACGTTTAGTTATTTAAATTAATATTTTACAAAAGTGTTTCTCTTGCGGGCATTTTGACATGACAGCACACATGAGAAGTGTGAATGTGTGTGTGTGGTATTGTTGTTGCTGTCGTTGTTTCCGAGCCTGCATGAAAAATCTCGACTGTTACTTTAACACAATTATTTTAATGTCAAACAAAACAATTTGTTTTAAGCTTAAAATGGCAGTGATAATCTGATGATAAAAGTGAAAATAATTTTAAAGGGTGTCCAAAGTTGAGGTATCATTTTAATTTGACTCAAAAAATTATTTTTTTTTTTTTTTGTGAGATATTAAAATTATTTTTATTTCAGTTTATAAAATATACGTTCCGGTTAAAACTGAAAAATTTTTGTCGGTCAAGTGCCGCTTTCCCCCGCCCCCTTACTAGCTCGGTAGGCTCCCAATCTTTTACCAAAATTCTCAATCACGTTTTTCAAAAAAATGTTGTCAATGGTTGATATCTGCTCGATAATGTTGTTTTTAAGCTTTTGAACTGCTGTGGGATTATTGTTGTACAATTTCGATTTCAAAAAACCCCACAAAAAATAGTCTAAAGGTATCAAATCGCACGATCTTGGTGGTAAAGTCACTCCTCCTCTACAAGAAATAAATGGGGTTTTTACCTTTTCTTTCAAATTATCTATTGCTTGTCTTGCTGTGTGGCAAGTGGCACCACATATTCTCCGTGTCTAATTCATCAACTTTCCGCCACAAAAAGCTTCGGATCATCACCCTGTAGCGATTTCCATTGACCGATTTGGACATCCTTAAGTTATGATTGCATGAGAAAGGAAACAAATGCATTTCATTTTAAGTAGATACCAAATGTGAAAGTAAATATTGCACCTAAAAATGTCCAAAATATGAATAACTTGCCTTATATTTAAAGCCATTAACGTATGAGTAATAAAATTTAATTTGTTAATATTAATCATACGTCAAGTATGTTATTATGGAATTTATTTAAATTTTTGCTTAGCTTAAGCGAGAATGTATTTTATATATGCGATATTGTTTGAAAAATTCAAGAAATTTATCACATATTTGGTAGTTTGAAAAAACTCCTAAAATCATGCTTGTTATTCATACTATGAAACATTTGCTGCAAAACATTTGAGTTTGATGGTGAAAGGAGAACGACGAATTAAAAAGTGTACTTTGGTTGGTGTACAAGTAGTGTTTGTGACTTTAATATTGAAGGGATAAAGAAGAAAGATAGAAGGCATACAAAATACTTGAATGCTGCAAAAAAATTATTCATTGTAGGGTCACGAGTGCGGTTTCAAAACAGAATCGAAGAAAGTTTCTTCTGCAAATATTTCATAATATAGGCGAGGGCTTATTAAACAAAGATTAATAGTAAACAAGTCTTGAAATTATAAAGTGATATTGATATTAAATATATGAAAGGTATCGAAATGTTTGTCAGATTCCAGAATCTTTTGTAGCCCCATAAATAATGCTATCGACTAAAATTAAAATACAGTCTAATTCTAATTTGTTTTCATTCCTAAAAGTTCATTATCTGTTAAAGCAAAATCTGGAAGAGAAAATCCTCTCCATGATATTTTACAAGAAATGTTAAAAAGTATTTCTTATAAACCAAAGTAGCTAAAAGCTTTTTAAACTTCGCCTTACCAAAGATTTTAACGTATGAATGTACATCGGGTAACAACAAGGTAAGTACTATACATACATACATATGTACGTCATAAAATGTTTTCCTGGTTTTTTTAAGAGCTTTACAATCTCTTTAGGAAGTAAATATTCTCATTTAACTGAAGCAAATTAAAGGAAATTATAAAAGAAATAAACCCGAAATGGTCACCTAGGTGGGTATCCGTAAAGGGCCAAATACACTTGTCAAATGCTTGTCCAGCCGGCGAATTCAACGTGTACGTGTGCTGGACGTAATTTTCGCCGTCATATCTAAATTTTTTGATTTTTGATCATGCGTTGTCGCTGTCACACATACAAACACATTTTCACTAATACTACCACAATGCTTGATGAGTACTTTGATCAGTGTATTTTGGGCTTGAGGCGAAGAATAACCTGACAGTTGTTCCTTTTCCTAAAAAAAATCTTTTTAAAAGTTTTATATAAAAAAATTTTTAACGCAAAGTAGAGAGAGAGAGGGTGTTACAAAATACCCCTCTTATTTCAAAAAAAAAAAAAATTGTAAAGCTTTCAGCCCAAAAATCTTTTTAAAACCTTAACTTTCTTTTCTTAATTAAAAAAAAAATCAAAAAATTGTTTTGCTAAACATTTTTTTTTTTTATTTTCTCAAAAAAGTTTTTCTTAAAACTTTTAAAAACTTTTAAGTGATGAAACAGTTGATTGAAAACTTTGAATTTTAAAGACAAAAGCGTTAGACGATTTTCATATCAGCACTAATCCCATTTGACAAGAAAGCTTTTTCACAAAAAAATAAAGCTTATGAAACAAAAGCTTTGTTAATTTTTTTAGTTTTTAAGCTGTTTTAGGTAACACAAAAACAAACTAGCACATAAGGATCCCGCTTTTCTTTTTTTTAAGAAAGCTTTTTTATTAAAAATATAACAATTTCTAAAAAAAAACTTATACTAATATTATCAAATATTCAGCAACCTTTAAAAAAAAAACTTAAATAAATTTAAATAATGTTTTATTTGTTATCAATTTTGATTCTAGACTTAAAACAGCTACAGCTGTTCTTTCACAGAGTTTTCCCGATTTTATAAGAAGACTCTTTCAATGTAATTTTATTAAAAATACAAGATGCTTTAAAACTACCTAAACACTTTTCTTTCGAAATTCATTTAATAACAAAGCTGTTAAAAAAACAAATTTTAAAAGCTTTCAAAACAAAAACGTTTATATTCGCCACCTTTTTCTGTTTATTTAAAAAAATATTAAAAGCTTTTTAAGCTACTTTTTTAAAAGAGCTTGTTAATAATATTTAAATATAGAAATAAATATAAAGCTTTTTACCAATATAAAGTACAACAAGCCTTTAAAACTAAAAGCATTTAAAAATTTTTCAAAATTTTTAACTTTAAAATTTAAACTGCTAAAAGCTTTTAACAACTTTTTTTAAACTAAAACATTAAGATAAAAAAGTATTTCAAAGTGTTTTTTTAAAAAATAAAAATATAACAAGCTTTTTAAATATTCAAGCTTTATTTCAACCTTTGATTATACAATGTTTTTTTATATTGACTTAAAGCTTTTAATAGGAAATCATTTCTACAAAATGATTTTTTTTTTTTTTTCATTAAAAGACTTTTTCCAATTTTTAGAAAGTGCTAAGAAAGCACTATGCAAACAAGTATTTTATCAAATCAACACCATTATTGCTAAAGAACAACAAAACCTCTTAAAATAAAAAAGAGGACTCGGTAAAATAAAGACTTTTCACTTTATGTACGTTTTTTGTAAGAATATTTTCGATAAAATATAGAAAAAGCTTTTTTTTTTCTTAAAAGTATATTTTCCAAAAAAGTATTTAAAGGCTTTTTATATTTTTTTAATCCAAATTTTAATATTTAAATGGTGAGTGTTAAACGGCAAACCCTTTTAAAGAGATTGTGTGGTTACAATCGAATCATATCAGGGCAGCCTGTCCATGAAAACCTGGGTTCGATTCCCAGTTCAGTCAAGAAAGAAAACTTATCAATAAATTTTAATTAATTTTAGGTTTCTTTTATTAAAAAAAAAAAAATTTCGGCTAAAAAAGTTCTTCTCATTGAAACTTTTGTTACACAAACAAATACCGATTTTAAGAGTTTCAGAAACGACTGTTTCCAAGAAAACAAAACCTTTACAAAAAATAATTACCACAAATTTCAATTATTTTTATAACAACATTCACTTTTATACTTGTGCAAAACTGTTAAATAAAACTTTATAATACATATCACATTTACAACGAAATCTGAAGCAAATAACAACCACAATCCTTCCTTTTAACGCACAAGGATAAAGAGAGAGAAAACAAAAAGAGCAGAAATTATGCCACAAACATAAAACAACAGCAATGAAGGCCACAAATAATGTAAATTATTTGTTTCAACCATTAAAAACACAGTCACAGTCTCTTGTTGAAACTTCAGTTGCACTCACATGCAAATGCACAACATTTTAATGGGACAATAAATAAAAATTTAACAGCAAATATGAAAAAAAATAACATTCATTACCAACTTATCATATTTAGTAAGAGAACATGAAATTTACCACAAACTCGACATATAAATTCTCTAACAAACAGTTAAATAAAATAGTTAATATCAAAAGTTACTTCCACTGTCACAGATACTTAAGGAAAACTTACAGTGGAGAAGAAAAATAAATGGAAAAAATGTGGTGCATAAAATTAGCAAGCTTAAAAGTTAAGCTGAATTCAGCTTAAGCTTCAGACTAATATTTAGGAGAAATAAATTGTTTCATCCTTTTCTTACGGTGTCAAGGTTGTAATTTTATTTTAGGTTTCACTGTGCTATTTTATAAAATGTATAGTATAAGTTTAGGAGCTTAAAAAATTCTAAATTTAACGTAAAATACGAGCAAATATTTATTTATTAATTTTTCTTAAGGCAAATCTTTCTTAAATCTATAATTTAATGCGAGAAGTACGTGAAAGAATTAAACTGCTCAATGTCTCACTTCGGTCTCTGTCAAATTTAAATTTCCCTTCACAAGCAAATAATCTTAAAATCTATTTTTTAATTTCCTTTATATATCGAAACTTTGATTTTCTTTTGCATCACTGCATAGTGTAGCATGATTCAAAATGAGTGGCATATTTTAGTCAAAATTTATAAAAAAAAAAGTTGAGTTAATCAATAAAACTCCAAACTAAAAAAAAGCTGAAAACATTTTATACAAATCCCAAATAAAATGCCGAAATGCTGAGACAAAGTTTTGCAGCTTAATCAAATTTTCGAATGCTAAATTTAACTGCAAACATGGTCACATTGATACTTGTACTTAAATTCTTTTAGATTTTGGTTTTCTAACTCTTTGTGCTCTTTTACTTAGTAATTTATCGACCTATTTCGGTGGTTATTCACATACTTTATATTGGGTTTTTTCTTTATTTTCCTTAACTTTATTTTGCTAACTTTGTTTGTCAGTGTAACAAATAACAAGCAGAACGAAATATCTCTCCGAAATTCTTCAAATGTTAAATGCCAATCAATCGCAGTAAAAAACATGCCGCACTCTAACATTCGATAACCCAAACTATACAGGTAAAATTCCGCTTACCTTTTAAAATTGAATAGCTTCTTTCACTCATTATTTTGTAGATTTCTTCTTTAACTACTTCTACAACAACTTCTATAACTACTGTTATCTGGATGTAAGTAGTTAACAAAAATAATGACTTACTTCTGATTGCGTTCATTTCGGGACTTCCCTTGTAAAATTCATTAGTTGTTTCAGTAGAATTGTAAGTAGTGCTTTCATGTTTTTCTGATTACTTAACACATTATTTTGTAGGCGAAGTTTTTACTGGGTTGTATTTAAATTCTTGGGTATTTTTATTTATTATTAACCAGGAGTGTTCTGGATATCGAAAACGCAACACGCAAGAAGAAAATTCCGTTTAATAGAGAATTATTTGTATAATATTTGTCATAAAATTATTTTATTTCAGAAATCTTTTTCAAAAACGACGTTAAAGATTTTTGCATTTTGCGTTTTCGATTTCCAGAACACCCCTGAATATCAATAATTTCTATAATGTCCAAGTAAACTCTTAAATTCTGCCACTATACCAGCAGTACTATTATATAAGATTAAATAGTCTTGTTGTACTGTAATTTTTCTAAATAAATAAAAAAAATAAGCGCATTTCTAATTTATGTAATGGGATCGGAATTATCTTGATATTTTATTGAGGCATTCCAATTGTAGTTAATTACACGGTGCTAGAAATTGACACTTTTTTATAGACAAGCTGGGCACTTGGTGTTTTAACCTAATTCGATTGCACTGAATCCAGTGGTGCTAGCCGTTGTTTTTAGGTTAGCTCTGGTTTTCGAGATATACCGTTATTTCGAAAATGGAGGAGGTTGCACAACGTATGTTCGCGTAACTCAAAAAGGCTTTAGCTTATTGAAACAAAAAAAAAACGAAATTCCGCAATAAAATTTCCTTTAAAAAAAATATGCGCAGTCGTTTTGGAAACTTTATTTTTTTTTTTAAAAAAAAAAATAATTTTTTCATCAAAATTTTTGTTTTTTAAAAATTCATTAAAAATTACAAAAAACGAAGCTGCAAACAAAACAAGCCATAAATGATTGAGATGAAAAATTAAATGAGGTTCGTCATACATTTTCAAATAAAAATTATTGAAAATCTTATTTTGTGTTTTATTCGAAGAAGAAAAACAAGTTCTTTTATTAATTATTGAATATTAATATTTGTTTGTTTTATGTATGTTTTATACTTTTGTATTTTTTTTTTCTTTTAGAATGTATAAACAAAATATTCGTGAAATATTCGTTTGAATTTGGCGAATACCAAAGTCGTAAAATAGGCGAATATTCGGCATTTCGAATACGAATACGAATAAACGTAACATCACTAATGGGTACTTTTATTTTAGTAACTCAAAAAATGTACTGCTTTTAACTTTAGCTATGAGTAAATACTAATTTTACTCTTAAGGCAAATCTTACTAAATTCTGTAACTAAACCCGCCTATCCCTTACTGCACTGGTCAAAATGTAGCACTTTGCAAAATGTGCAGCCTAATTTAAGAGGCTTGCAAACGCTGAAGAATCTCACTTAGGTATTTGGCTAATTTAATTTCATAAATGGTATATCAAAACTATGACTTCTTTTTATTCTAGTGCTTAATGTATTAATTTTCAAAATGAGTGGCATGCTTTTAGGGGCTACTAAAGACTACCAAATCTAACTAATGCCTGAGGATAATATCCGATGTTATTTTGAACTAAATCTTGAATTTCTTATCCAATTAAAGAGGATTTATCTTTTCTTACTAATTAATCTATTATTCTTCAAAATGTGTAGCATATTTAGAGGGGTTTTTAAATTTCACGGAAGGCCACTTCTTTTTACATTGTTTATTGATGAACTACCATAGAGAGACTCGCCAAAAGTTCATTCTAATATAAAAAGACGAGCGTGTCAGAAAATGTATAAAAAAGTAATAAATAAAAAAAATTTAGGAATTTTTTGTTACTGTTACTCGTCAGATAATCATCAGCAGAATGTGGGCGGGATTGGAGAAGTGGGTGTGGCACAACCAAGATAAAAACGTTATAGATTTCTTTTTATCTGAAGAATGGCATCTTGTTGATCCGTTCACAACATCCGACAAAATTGAAGAAGTGGGCATGGCACAAATTAGATTTATTTATTTATATATCTTGCTGTTCTTATAGCACAGTGGTGAAGGGTATACAAGATTCGGTATAGCCGAACATAGCACTCTTACTTGTTATATTTTCGTTTTCTTGAAAGCATATTTTTCCTCAATGTTTTTTTTCGTTTAACCCATTAATGGAGTCTTTTCTTTTTACTTCACCGTTCTTAGTATCATTTTTCAAAAAAGTTTGTAGTAACATAATTGGAGGTAATAAAAAACTTTTGAAACCGATAGCTATTTGCTTTTCTTTTAGAGCCAATCTTCCTTACTTATACCGTTCTTATTTTACTTATTTTCCCTTACAAATAAAAGTCACTATTTTGCTCATAATTGTAAGGCTTTTTTTTAAAATAAAGCATACTTTTGGGGGCTGTCTAAGGTGTTAATTTCAAAAGACGAATTGATAAACGTAACGACTATTTTGTTTGAAAAATACAGGGATTATTTTTAATAGTTTTAAATATTCTTCATACTTTTTTAAATTTTATTAAAGTTTGACGTTTCGTTTTATAAAATTAACTACTAACATCGGTATTCATAAACAATTATTAAATTTGACAAACGTTTATTCAAGAATATTTTTATAGAAAATTAGTTTTGATAACTTTTATTTTATTAAAAAAATTTTATCAGTACAGGCATTAATTAGTCTGTTAAAATCTCAACTTAAAAAACTGTAACTGTGTTTTCTTGGCACATCGAAATATTTTTCCTATTTTACTGCTAAATGTTTCACTTTTCAAAAAGAGTTGCTTAATTTTAGGGGCCGCTAAAGTCTTTAGAAACTGGCCAAATTTTTGGGCTAATATTTTTATTCGTTTTAAAGTAGATAATCGTTGAATCAGTTACATAGTTAATTTAATACAACGAGGCTTTAATTTTAGTTTAGTGACAGTTATTAGACAGTGTATTATTTTAAAAACGTATAGCATAATTTTAGGTTCTGCTAAATACTGAAGGTGGAATCCCAGTTGTTCCAGTGGGCTAGTTGATAGTGAGCTAGACTATCAGTGCGAGACTCTGGTCTTTTTCACTACAACAAATCTAAGTTAAAAATGTCTTTAATTTTTAAAGAAACCCCGTTTTTATATTGCAAGTTAACTTCGTTTTTCGATAGCGACAGATAAATTGTCTTTGTTTCCCGATCAACTGCTTGGTTATGGAAATGAGTAGCACATTTTTAGGAAAACCCCCTAAAGTATTACCAAAATCTTATGATAATATTTAGTTTCCTGTGTGCCCCAGTAGGCTAGTTGGAAGTTAGCTTGTCTATCAGTGCGCGATTTTGGTCTGTTTTACTACAACGAACTGAAGATCTAAGTTACTATTGCTCGGTTATTTGGCTGAAATATCACAGTACAACATTTTTCAGTTAATTGATTGCCAACTCAATTCTGTGAACTGTATGTGAAATTAGACCCAAAAAGAAGAATTTCTGCATCATTCGTTTTGTCTTCTTACCTGCGATTTGAAGTTAGTATCGATTTGAAGTTAGTACTATCGTATAGGGGAATTTATCACGTTTTAGGCCCTGTTGTTTGACATAGCTCGACAACCACTAGCCCAATTTAGTTGAAATAAATTTAAAAAAATTAAGAATTACAATTCCCTTAATCTGTTCATATTTTGTTTTCCTATACAAGTAACACTTTCGAAGTTAAAAATGAATGTATGAAGGGAAAAAATGATTTTTTGCCTAAAAATTTAAATTTTTTTTTAAAAATACATAAAAAATCCAAAATGGAAAAAAGTTTCAAGTCTAGTTATTTTTTCGCAAAGTCACATAACCTATGAGCAAAATGAGACAAAGATCATAAAAATCGATGCACGCGTTTCGCTTTTATTCGCAATTGAGTAAATGTATGAATTTCAAAAATTTGCTCGAGATATGCACAAAATCACTTTTACTGTTCGCGTTCGTCGGCACTGGCTGAATGCCAAAAATCGATCAATGCACACCTATAAATACTACGTATTTTTGAATATTTTACTGCCAGGTACTTATAAATGGGCGCATATTTTAAGGGCGGCTGGCTATATACCTGATTCAGCACTTGTACGTTTCAAACTGTGCAAAACTTTCCAAATAATGACCACCCTTAAATGTGGGTGCAATTTCTGTAAAAAAATCATATAGGTAGCCACCGGAAAAACCCAAATAATAAAAAGGTCCACTTTCCCTTTAATTGTCCACGTACATTTATTACCGCAATCATAAAAATCAAATAACCTTTTGTTTATTCCTTTTTTTTTTAATTCTCAGAATCATGAAAAAGGTGTCAATGTTTTCTCCAAATAATGTTGTGCATATCTCGAGCAAATTTTTGAAATTCATACATTTACTCAATTGCGAATAAAAGCGAAACGCGTGCATCGATTTTTATGATCTTTGTCTCATTTTGCTCATAGGTTATGTGACTTTGCGAAAAAATAACTAGACTTGAAACTTTTTTCCATTTTGGATTTTTTATGTATTTTTAAAAAAAAAAATTTAAATTTTTAGGCAAAAAATCATTTTTTCCCTTCATACATTAATTTTTAACTTCGAAAGTGTTACTTGTATACTTGTACAATGTATGAACAGATTAAGGGAATTGTAATTCTTAATTTTTTAAAATTTATTTCAACTAAATTGGGCTAGTGGTTGTCGAGCTATGTCAAACAACAGGGCCTAAAACGTGATAAATTCCCCTATACGATAGTACTAACTTCAAATCGATACTAACTTCAAATCGCAGGTAAGAAGACAAAACGAATGATGCAGAAATTCTTCTTTTTGGGTCTAATTTCACATACAGTTCACAGAATTGAGTTGGCAAATCATGTGTTGTACTGTGTATGATTTTAAATTATATTTAAACTCTTAGTAAAAAAAATTGTTTAAGGAACAGCTTTTAGAATTTGTAAGTTAACTTTTTTTTAAATATCTGCTATAATTTCTATTTATTTCGTGAACAACTCTACAGATTTAGAAATGTTTAGCATACTTGAAGGATTAACAACAACTATTTCGTATTAGTATTATTTAAACCATGTTTGAAAAAACTAATTTTTATTAGTTCAGTACTTAATTTCCTTAAAATTTTTAGTTCATTATTTTCGTAATTTTTTACCAACTTTGACATACAAAATTTCAATTAAATTTCAAACATGAATTGGTTTTAAAAAGAAGTTCACAGTAAAAACGACCATAATAAAAACAAAATGTTTTGCGAAAAAACATCAAAAATAATATGAAACCCCAATGAAAAGTTAAGAAAAACACAACTTAATTAACCCAAAAGTAAACAACGAAAATGTGGGCACAGCCCAGCCTTAAAATATACATTAAGAATTATTAAAAAGTTGAAAAATGTTCATGAATATTATAAATAAATACCTTTTATGGTAGAAATGGAAAAGAAGGAGTATCTAAAAAGAAAAAAGGTAACATTTGTTTAATCATAATTTGAATAAAATATAAATTATAAAAAGTTGTAAACTAATTGCAAGTTAATTTATTTTTACAAATAACAAAAAGTATAACCCTAAAATTAGGCAATGGGATTTATAATTTATTTTTGTTTTTTTTTTTTGCATAAACAAATAACAATGTTATGCACTGAAACAAATTTCGTGGGTAATATTAAAATATGTATATTAACGCTGTTGCTTTAAAGAGCCTTGTGCATTAACAAAGTCCTTCCATGTGGATCTGTTAATGGCGATGTTATTTCGTTTCAACTTATATGCATGCTTGTCCTCTTCTGGCCATTTTCTCTTGCAGGTGCCTTTTAAGATGGATAAATATTCATATTATATTGAATTAATCGCAGATACAGAAATAAATCAGTTCTGATTTCAGTCGCAGGTTACATAAGTTAAGCTCAACTTTAGCTTAATATTGAACTATACAACTGAAGTTGAGTTGCCAGCAGCGAAATCAGGCAACGACACTTATGTTAAATACACCAATTTTTTTTTATTTTATATTTAAACATAAGCGGCATTGCCTAATTATAAAATTGTTTTTTGGTTGATATTTCCGGTTTCCCTGATTAAAATCATCACCAGACCAAAAAAAAAACAAGTAAGAAAGTACAGTCGGTCAAGCCCGACCTACATCACAATTTTTTAAAACACTTTTACGAGAGTGCAATCTATTCGGGACCCATGTAGAATCATGCTTATGTGCCCATATAAATATGGATCTATCAATGTTTTAAATTTCATTAAAATCGGTTTGATAGTTTCTGAGAGGCAGAAATGAACCCCATCTCCCCTCGTGGACCTACGATTCGGCCTATTTTCAATAGGCTTGGTCCTTATGAAAATAAGAACCTATAAGTCAAATTTTATTAAATGATTTCCAAAATTGCGACCTGTCCTTTGCGCACAAGGTTACATGGACAGCCGGCCAGATAGCCAGCCGGACGGACATCGTAAGATCGACTCCGAAAGTGATTCTGAGTCGATCGGTATACTTAAAGGTGGGTCCATGACCTATATTTTAAGACGTTACACACATTTTATAAATAAAATCTCACAAACTATGTAGTAACTGCCAGAAATTTAAAAAATTTTAGCACAAAACTTTCTAAAACTTATTTGACACATTTAAAATTTATTTTGCGGTCATTTTATAAATTTTGTAATTTAGCAGTAGATTTAATGTGTGTCTATTTTTAGTTATTATTTCCATTTAAATTGTATTATTAAGTATCCAATTAAAAACTAAAATTATAGAGATTAGTACACGTGCTTTTGGGTCCTTCAGAAAACAACAATTACACTTCATTAAATATTTTAAATGTACATATTTTTCACTGACAATAACAAGTGCATAGTTTTAGGTGTGAAATTTTAATATTAAAGTTGAGCACTTGAAATTTATGGATTATTTTTTACCTTTCTTTTAGTTGCAAGAGGGCGGGGGAAAGAAATTACTTACATATTTGAAATTGCAATCTTGTTTTAAGATAAAAATAGATTAAATAACTATTTAAAGAAAAAAAAAATTAATTGAGCAAATTGGAAAACAAATGTAATGTGCTGTTTTCACAACACAAGTAACTGAGTGTCCATATCGATTGGCCAATAAAATCCTCTTTAAGTTACACACCCACTTTTGTATATCAAAACATTGTAGGAACTTAAACCATGTTTAAGCAGATAACAAAATTTATGTTAAGCTAATTTTTTATAAACAAAGATTTATCCTTCAAATACGTTAATTTTTCATCTCTCATTTATTGTTGAAAACCCAAACATTAATGAAATTCAACAAAAAAAAAAGGAGATAAAAATCAACCAGACAAATTTTTATTAAGTCTACGTAAAAAAAAACCTAAAATAAACACTTCATCTAAAAGATTAATATAAAGTAATTAAGCTGCCTTAAAAGCAGACATAATATTTTTATGTTTATCAAAAAATAAAAAAAGGCGACACCCTTATTAATCTTTAAAAAAATGAAAGCAAAATAACAATTAGATTTAGTCAAGTGTGTAAAGCTAATTAATAAAATGGAATAAAAAATAAACTTACTTAGTTAGATAAACAAATTTAAGCACCTAAAAGTAGGCAAGAAAAATGCAATTTATTTTAATTGGAAATTTATAAGATTAAAGAAAACCCAAAAAAAAAACTTTTACGTATTTTTATGATTTATTGGTTTAAATAACCCGATTAATTTTCAAAAAATTCTGTGCAAAAAAAATTATATATAAAAATTTCTCTGTATATTTCATTTGAAAAAACATACAAGCTAAGCTATTGACGTGTTAAACTAATTCGGGCACGCTGAATCCAGTGGTGGTAGCCGTTTTTTAAGATTAACTCTGGTTTTCGAGATATACCGTTTTTTCGCAAATGGAGGAGGTTGCTCAACATATTTTCGCGTAACTCAAAAAATTATTGAAAAAACTACAATTACAAATTTCCTTTTAGAAAGGTACAACTTTTTTCTAATGTGCGCAGCCGTTTAAGACAGATAATTTGGAAAAAAATAAATTTTTTTGTGTTTTTAAAAATTCATTAAAAAAAAAACTGGAAAATGAACCTTAAGCTGGGATCACACGATTGCCGCAATGCAGCAATTTTCACACTTTTTAATACCCCAATCGTGTGACTGCACAACCAAATGGCTCTTGTACCAATCGAGGACAATATTGTGCTTACTTTTACCAATCAAATGCAACCCTGGTGCGGCAATCGTGTGACTGTTTCCTATGCAACCACGCGTCAATAAAAATGACAAAAATGCACCAATATTTATTGTGTTCTTGTGCGGCAATCAAACAACACAATACGCGCCAATATTTGCCTTTTTTATTAGATTTACTTTTTTGTGTTTCTTTTAGTAGGTAATGAAAATAAATATGTATGTATTTATTTATTTTGCATTTAAATTTTTTTAATTAATTATTTCAAGTATGAACTATGTTCACAGGCATATTGAGCTGTTCTGTACGAATATTTTTATTAAAGATATTTCTATTCGAACCTAAACATACGAAATTGTTAAACAGACTGTTAATTTTTGGAATATCTTAAAAAATTAAATCAAACTATTCAACAATAATTTGTTTAAGTATATGATTTGTATCATTTGTCATTTAATTTTTTTCAATGAAAAATCGAACAAGAACTTTCAAACAAATAAAAAAGCTACCACAACAGCTGTTTTCGCAGTTAATATATATAAGTAAGAACAATCGTGTGACTGTTCTGCGGCAATTGTTGTAACCATTTCGCTTTGTACCAACTAGCGGCAATTAAATTTGTATAAAACAGGGCAATCGTGTGATTTCAGAAAATTTGGTTGGGGCAATTTCATTATTGTGCGTCAATAAAGCCGCAAATGCACCAATATGACACAATATATTGGTGCATTTGCGGCAATCGTGTGATCCCAGCTTTAGCCTGATTAAAACATGAAAATTTTAATAAAAAACCAGTTCAAGAAAATAACCACATACTAATTATTGTAAAAAAAACTTGTTTTAATATTTTTGATGTTTTGATATTTTTATTGTTTTCACAAAAAATTTTAAAGAAAATTTCCCGTTTATCTCCATAATTTTTCCTTCAAATTTGTTATTCAACTGATTTTATTTCCAAAATGTTTATGAGAGAAAAAATAAATTCTAAAAAAAAACAGTTTTAGGAAACGAATTTTATATGAAAATTTTGTATTTTATTTTGTTATAGGTTTTATTTTTTATGAATAAGGGGTTTGTTATCTAAAAGTGTTGTTGCTTGTACAAAAACTTGCCTGTTAGTTACATTTATTTTTTCTAAAATTGTTGAAAACTTTTAAAAGGGTAGGGGGATCGAACCGATTTTAGCCGGGCTTTTCAGATATTTTGACGTCATAAGCCGGTTATTTTGGAGACGTGTAATTTATATATGGTTTCCTTAATTTTGAAGTGTATACTGTAATTAATTGCGCAAACTCAAGAATGTCAAAACAAAATATAGAAAAATCCAAACAACACAATGAACTGTGTAAATGCAAGTAGCTGTTCCATTAGTCGATTAATTTTGGCCGAGTAATTGCTTATTTTCGATTAACGAATAATTCGTATAATTTACGTCGATTTATCGATTAGTCGAAAATTTGTTTTTTCACAGTATTACTTTTCTTCTTTAATGTAAAACAAAAAGCCGGTACGATTTAAATACCATTTTATTGTTTCTTAGCTCAGGTACAGTTTTTTAAAATAAAGTATAGTAAAAAGAATGAAGTCAGACGGTTTGGGAATAATTCATATTTAATAATGTTAAGTACAGACTTTTACCAAAATGATTTAGATGAAAAAGATAATTTTTTTAGAGACGAATGAAAACAACCTTCTACCAGGCCTTAACAAGACTATTAAAAGTATTAAGATTGTTGAAAAATCGAAAAGAGATTCAAGTGGTAGTATAATGGAAGACTACCAATTTTAAGAAAAGTCAAGGAAATGAACAGAGAAATTGGATATGCTTTATAACGCTTAACTTTCAATCTTTCCAACGTCCACTTTAAGTGAAAAAATTTTTTCTATATCAAGTTTCTTTAAAACAAAAAAATTGTTTGCAATATGAACACTTACGCCCGTATGAATATAAAAATGTTCCTTAATAAACGTTTGTTATATTTAATAATCGTTTATGAATACGGGGCTAAAACTTTATGCTCTTAATGAAAGATTTTTTAAGAAGTTTAGCTTTATTTTAAAGCGTTTTTTTTTATTTAAAAAGTTTTACTCTTTTACTACATGGTAAATTGTTATTACGTTATTTGATAAAATTTGAATGTTAAAAAATATAATTTTCGGTCTTATTTTTAAATTAATTGTTGAATTGTTCGAATATTATTCGATTAAATTATTACCTTGAATAAATATTGGCGCGATTAATCGATTAATACAAAACGTCGATTAATTGAATACCCAAGTATGTGCATTCCGGCGCAATCAACGATATGGAAAAAAATCACCAATTGTATTAAATAAAACATGAAGAACTAAAAAATTAGTTTGAAAAAATGGAAGGTTTTTAATTGTGGTCAGCTGTTTCACACAAAAAACATGTTCATATTCGTTTCTAAGTTACTGATCAAAATTAGTATGTTTGTAACTTTTCGAAATTATGGTTACATCTTGCTACTGATGATTAAGTATTAGTACCAGTTAAATGCTGGCATATAGAAATCTAAACCAGCAAGAAAATAAAAATTTTTAAACAAAATTGGGAAAAAATTTTAAATTTTTAAATTAATTAATTCCTTTAAATTTTAAAAACCAAAATTCTTTTAAAATCCTAAGTTTAAACCAGGCAATTCAGAAATGTGATCTTAAAAACCGCGTTTTATGCGCATTTAATATGCAGTACACACTTAAAAATATGTCTTGAAAATTGCTAAAAAAAATATGCCCTAAAAATTTCAAAAATTACTAATTTTAAACGAAAATATTCAACAATTTAATAACAGTTCCTTTTAATAAAAACAATACTTAAATTATAATCTTTTAAGAGTTATTTGAGCCGAATATTATCTGGATATTAACATCCATATGAGATTTTTTTGACTTTAATGGATTCTATGGACGGTCGCTAAATTGTTTAAGGATGGAAGGTTTGGGCAAATGTTAACTGATTCAAAACAGAATTTAATTTGCAGTAAAATATTTTAGGAAAGAATTTAATCTAAATACCAACATAATTATATGGTTTACCGACACAAAGAGTCTAATTCGGAAAGAAGTTTTTAGGGGGATTTATGTGAAATTATAGACTGATTCTCATAATTTACTTAGAATTCGTCCTTAGAACAATTAAAATGTATTTACCAAATTTGATCAAATTATTTACAAAATTGCAGCTTGTACTTTACGTCCGCCAGCCAGACAGACGGATGGACATCGTTAAATTGCTTTAAAAATTGATTCTGAGTCTATCGATATACTAAAAGATTATTCCGGATTTTTTGTATTACAAACATCTCCAAAAACGTATACAATAGCTTTTTCCTTAATTTTTTCTTATGTATAAATTGTTAATGTTTAAACTAACATTTATCTTCTCTAATGACAACCTGCTTTGTCTTAATTTTAGAGAAAACATTAAATTTAAATGGCGAAATTTAAGCAACATTTAATATAAAAAAAAAGATATTTAAAAAAGAAAAGCCAGAAATTTCAACAAAAAAAAAATTGTTGTATGTTGAGAAAGTTTTTGTAGGTACCTAAAAAAAATTGAACATGTATCAAAATATGCCTCAAAAAGAAAAAAATGCGCTGGAAGCTTAAAAAATGCTTAGTTAAATTATGCAAAAAATGCTTCAAACGGTAAAATATGCACTAACAAATCAATGAAAAAATTCATTAAAAGCTCTAAAACGAATAAATATACTGTTTCTGCCTTCATTGGTCGCACAAGGAAAAATATTTAGTTGCATATTTAAGGTTTCCACGGTAAATACTATAGCCCAATTCACAATCTTGTGACAATGGTCTTGCATCGTAGCATTTGCAAAATGGTATTGTAAATACTGTAGAATTATTAAATACTATACCATTTTGCAGATCGGCTTGGTTCACTGAGTGTTAGCTGTCGGTTTGCAATCAAGTGTTGCGTAAGTCGAGTAAATATAAACTATTGGTTCTAGGCGTTGCATATTTGCAAAAGAGTAGCAAGTGCATTGCTGTATATTTTGTTGGTGTAGAGTAAAAATATACTATACCATTTTACTATAACCCCAAAAGTATGCTATAGTATTTACTACACCATTTTGCAAATGCTACGATGCAAGACCATTTGCAAAAGATTGTGAATTGGGCTTATGTATTTTGTTGGTTCTTCACCTGTGTAAATGGTTTTATTTTTGATCAACTTAATTTTTTAATTTAAAAAATAACTATGTACCTTGGTTTGTGTGTCAATTTTTAATTGAATAAAACCGGTTATTTGAAACCCGGTTTATTTAAAATGGCAATTATTTGGAATAAGCGAAACCCGGTTTTTGAATAAGTCGAACAATCAATCTTTCTACTAAAATTGTATAATATAAAACGTATACTTGATATTTAACTTTAAAAAATAAATAGTACGTATACGCCTGATTCAGTTCTAAGAAAATACATTAATTCATTGCATACTTTTTAGCATATATTAAATATCTTACTTAACGTATAAGTAGTATTTAATTCAAAATAACTCAAATATTAAGTATACGTCTGCAGTCTTCTTATCATGTTAATAAAACAAAATTTGTTCATTACTTTAAGGCGACAATTTAAAAACGGCTTTATAAACGTATAAGTATTATTAATCCTGAGAATAAATAAATACAAGTACATAATTAAGTGTGAACAAAAATAAAATGAAGCATTTATCAAATATTTTTCAATATAAAGAAGAAATTTAGGTGAGTGATGAAAATAGATTGATTTTGAACCGATCGGTTGTAGCAGGTGTAATGAATTTTAAGCAATTTTAAGATCCATTTCTGAATTATAGTCTTAAGGCCTTATTCATTAAAATTATTTCTGGCTTACAACAGGCTTATTAAACGAATTTTCTAAGAAAATCTGTTTAATAAACCTTTTATAAAATATATTTTTTATGAATATGGGGGTTAATCTTTTGTACAAAATACAGTTTATTTAACATTTTTTAATGTAAACTTTTAAAAAAAATATAGACAGAAAAGAAAAGGCAAATGTATAAAGGCATTTAGTGAAAATGTGCTGGAATGTGTGACACTGACGATGCTGGATGGTTAATCAAAAAATTGAGATATAATGGTGAATACTTCGTCTAGCACACGTGCACGAGTGAATTCGCTTGCACGACAAATATTTAAAAATCAATTTTAAAATATTTATACCGAAAACGGCATTAACGATTTCAAATCGTTCTGTTTTTAAAATCATTCTGCATCGCATACCAGATTGTTTGACCGAAAAAAAATGTTTTTTTTTTTTTGTCAATAAACCGAAAATTTGCCATACTCGAGCATGTTCTACAAATCGAATGAAGTTGATTTAAAATCGCAAAAATTTTGAAAACGAGCCTGTAAAGACAGTTGATAAAAATATTCCCTTAAATATACTTCATAATTTAAGTACCAAATATCTATACAAGAACCATTGTTAAAAACGGGAAAAACTACAGAGATTTTGTAAATAATTGAGATCTAAATCTTAACCGATTTCGAAACCACTTTATTTCGATTTTAAGAACATGACCGATTATCTTAAGAGCTTTGCTAATAAGAAAGTCAACTAGAACAGCTCTATTTAGACCATATTCTTAAAAGCAAAACTTCAGAATAGAAGTTTTATTATTAGCTAAAGACACACATAAACATGAAGTTGTGCGATTGAATTGAGTAGCCCATCCATATGATAATGGGATACATAAAAAGAATTGCCAAATATTTAATACTATTTTAATCAGGCCAGTCACAGAAATCAATTCTAATCAAAAGGGATTTCGTTTTATATAAAGCACGATACGAAACCTCTTTCACTTTCTATTGAAATTGATTTGGAAACAAAAAAATATTCATTTCGATCTAAATCCGAAGAATGCGGTGTATGAGAAAGCAATCCGTAGCCTAATGCATGGATTTTTTGCCATGATATGCTTAATCAGCACCTTCTGCCAGTTTGCCTTTAAAATTCGTGGTAGTTTTCTTTTAGCCGCTTATAACCATAAACGAAATCACGCGCCTTATTCAAATATTGACAGGAGTTATCTAAAAGATGCCCCTTGACAGAAGCAGTATTTACCTTTCAAAAAAAAAAAAAAAAAGAGTACAGAATTATGCATATTTCTATGGAGGTTTATGGCGACAAGTTGAAACTTTTGGATTAACGATTGATTTGAAGCAAGTATTTTGAGCTGATGTCCTATGCAGCCAGTACTCTTAGATATAAACTTTAGCTGTAAATTTTACGTTTGTTCATCCCACAGCGCCAGTTTTAAATTTTTAAGCCATACACGTAACCCCTAGTTTAATTAAACAATTTTTTGCTTTTGCTGAACATTTGGCTAGATTTAATACCATTTAAAAGTGTCAAAATTACATACAAATAAAGTCTACACAGAAAGAATAACACTCGGGATAAATCAAGGTTTTTATAATTACTTTAAGTACGAGTCGTACTCAAAAATTCAAGTACGAATAACACTTAAACGTACCAATAACAATACTAAATCAATCCCGTCATTTCTTGAAATAAGTATAAAAACTCTTAAATCAAGTAAAAGCAATATTAAACTTTTCATTGTGTTTGCCTTCCGTCTTATGCATGTTTTGATTTTCTATAGAAATTGAAAAAAGGTCTGGACAGACTCGTGTGTACTACAAAGGGTTAAAAAGTAAATTTTTTTCTCTTGCTGCTCATTTAGTTTATAGTTTTGATTTAATATCTACACAAGATTTGTAAAGTAAAAACCATATGGGACATGATGTTGGTGTTTTATCATTCTAAAAGGTTTAAAACGGGTAAGTCAGTCAATCATAACAATTTTTTATTCGGGATAAAATCAACTTTATAATACTTGATTCAAGCACATTTAGAGATTGGTTCAATCAAGTTTTTCTCAAATCAATCTTATTTTCTGATTATTTCAAGAACGAAATCGGGATTGAATATGGATAATTTATATATTATGCGATTGAAGTCCGTACTTAAATCAATTTTTCTGTACTTGATTCAAGAAAATCAGAATTCACCGTATCATTAGTCCGCTTCAGAATGATTTGAGTACAGATGGATGGATGAATTATTTTTTTTTTTTTTTTAGTGTAGTAATTCGATAGAAAATTAAAAATTAAGCTTAAGTTTGATAAATTTATTGGTCACCGTATTTACTAGGTCTGAACATGCCTTTAGTCTTAGAATTCATTCTGCAGATTAAATAAATAAATATCAAAAATAAATAAATTAACCTTTTGCTATTTTTCAGGATTTTTTCGTTCATAATATTTATTTTTTATTTTTTTTTCTTCTAAGACTTTTAGTTAAATTAAAAATGGGAGACCAACCTGAAAGCTAAAATTTTAAGGCTACGCGGCCATACGACAACACCTCTTACGTCAACCGCAGTTCAAGTAACGACGAGCAACGAACAAGTTTTTGCTAAAAAGTCACTTATTGTAAATATTCACACATGAAAGCAAAGAAAAATGCCCAAGTCTTTGCTTAAACACCCGTTATTTTAAGTATTCATGCATAAAAACAATTTAAAATGGGAAAAAAGCGCAAATCAAATACAAATAAAACGAAAAAACACTAACAACAATATGTACTTGTATACCCGGGTATGTTTACTGTTGACGTAAGTATAATTTTCCAGCTGTTGACATAAAGGTTAAGCAAAAATACAAAATTTACAATTAATTCCGCTAAAAAGCGATTTTTCAATTTATTATTGACAAACTTTATTTTAACTTCCCCCCAATTTATCAAAATGAGTAATAAAATTTAAAATTGCTTATTTATCTCTTTAACAAATTCAACAACAATTTATTCATAAGCCCCATTAGATAAAAGTAAACTCAAGCCAAAAGCAACCCTGTAAAGCTCCCCTTGAAATTTAAATTCTTAGCACGTTTTTGGCAAAAATGTAATAGCTATTTTCCGCTACACCTTAAACACTTAAGGCAACGATAAAACAACAAAAACACACTCATATATATAAAATATATTTAGGCACCTAAGAGTATGCAATAGAAATCAAAATTTAAATTCAAAGCAAAAATATTAGTATTTCTCGACTAAATCACAAATAAAAAATATGAATAAGAGCAATAAAAACCAAATATGTAGTCCATATCTACATATAAAAGTGTTGCTCAAACACACTTTTTACCAGGTCCAAAAAAAAAAATCATACGCCTTTTCTACGTGGCGTTTAAAATAAAATAAAAATTTTGTAAATTTACAAAATTATACTGTGTTAAATGTATGAATTTTTTTTTTTTTTATTGTGGGTACGTTAAAGTCTCTATAAACATTAAACAACAACTAAAGCCCTAAAATAGACAACACTTTGTTTATAAACCCAGTCAGAAACAGCAGAATTGAAACATGTGCATAAAACTAGTCAAACAAAAGCAAAATGAGATTGAAATTACTGTACTCTCTCTCACTGGAAATGTTAACTTTATACTCACTGGAAATTCGTTTGGAGAGCCAGAGTCAATATTTATTAACATACGTAAGTGTTATAAATTGTTGTTATACTGTGTGCTAGTAACAGCTAACAACAAGTGTGTGGTATACTTTTTAATGCTATTGGTTTTTTATTGTGAATCTTATGTACAGTGGAGGCTCGAAAAAGTTAAGTCATAGAAAAGTTAAGTATATGGAAAAGTAAAGCAGCTTTCATTCACCACACGTGATTCTAAAAAGTTAAGTGTTTCTTAACTTTTTAGAGACAATTTTTTTTTTATTTTGTTTTTCTGTTTCTAAGTGTATCATTTACTGTTAATTAATTTTTTTGCGAATTTTATATACAAACCTAATCTGGCATAATGTGTTTGCTCTCATCAGTTGGTTGTGAAAGAAAATAGTCGTAGAATTTGTTTTGTTTTGATCGCAACAATGTTAGCAGCAATAAAGCAAAAAAGGTTATCAGTCGCCGAAAAATGCAAGATTTATGTGCATATGTATGTACATATAATTCAAATTTACAATTTAAAAATAAATAAACAATGTCTAAATACACATATAACCACATGCATTTTTCATACCACGGAAAAGTTAAGATTTCGGAAAAGTTCATCACCCCCAAAACAAACTACTCAACTTTTTCGAGCCTCCACTGTATAATTTAAGGCATTACTATAACAATTGTGTAAGGTCAGGATCATAATAAAAGCAATTATTATTGAAAATTCGTACTAGGCTAAGTAAGCATAAATATGCTTTTTGGAACGCCATATAAGAATAGAGGCAAATCAATGGTTTAGTTATTTAAAGTGTCATATAAATTAAAAATTAAGAAAATGGAAAAATGGGAAAAATAGAAAATTTAAGTAGGAAATTTTGTACGAAAAAATTACTATTTCTTAGGGCGTTTTTTAAGCACAACAAAACTTATTAAAGGGCTAAATGTTCTTTGAACTTTGAAATACTGTATAAAATTTTTGACATTTATGATTAGTGAACTCTGGCAAATTATCGTGGTTTTGATTTATGCTTAAACAAAGCTACCAAATTTTTAAAAATTTTCGATTAGCGCAACTTACCGATGACTTTGTGATTCTTATAGCCCAAATAATTGTCCATATAAACGTGTTGATTACACAGAAAAAATTATTAGTAGTTTTTTATCAATTAAAAAAATTATTTAAAAAGAATTTAAACTTAATTATTGTAATAATTGAATCAATTATTTTTTTTGTTGAAAGAAAATTAAAAATATAATTTTGATTTAATTAACATTTTAGTTGTTTTGAAATAAATTTTGAATTAAAATAATAATCAAATACCAAAAAATTATTTCGCTTAAAATAAAATAATTTAAACTTGTGAAATTGTTGTTGGAAATTGTCAAAATCAATCAACACATTGTTTGAAACGGCAAAGTTTTTTGATCATATTTTTTATTAAAATTAAAAATATTGTTTATTGAAAAAAAATATTCAAAATATTACATTTATACAATTTTTATCATTTTGACAGAAAAAATTATTAGTAGTTTTTTATCAATTAAAAAAATTATTTAAAAAGAATTTAAACTTAATTATTGTAATAATTAAATCAATTATTTTTTTTGTTGAAAGAAAATTAAAAATATAATTTTGATTTAATTAACATTTTAGTTGTTTTGAAATAAATTTTGAATTAAAATAATAATCAAATACCGAAAAATTATTTCGTTTAAAATAAAATAATTTAAACTTGTGAAATTATTGTTGGAAATTGTCAAAATCAATCAACACATTGTTTGAAACGGCAAAGTTTTTTGATCATATTTTTAATTAAAATTCAAAATATTGTTTATTGAAAAAAAATATTCAAAATATTAAATTTTTACAATTTTTAGTAATCAATATAATCATTTTGGTAATAGGTGCAAAATCAACAAATGGGTTGCTTGATTCTATGAATTTGGTATAAAATTGGTGATTAGAGAAAATTTTTCATTTTTTCTGTGTAATTAACCTTATTGCCGCTTAATTAAGGATGTTTTGAAGTCTGTAGGGTCTGTTGTATGTCCAAAACAATAAAAAATACCGTTTGGTACATCTTACACATTGGTGGCATTAAGAGACCTCATTTCTTTAACAACAACAAAAAAACGCGAGATCGCGCAACATTCAAAGCAAATCGTTATATTAATGATATTATTCCGCGCAAGATGTGATTGCAAAAGAATGGCGCTACGTACCATACACCAAGCGCAATTTACATAGTTAAAGGAAAAAGTGGCGAAAAGTTTATTTTTCAAAAACGGACTTTTTAATTGGCCTCGAAGCTCTCTTGGGTTTCCTTAGAGTTCATCTTCTGTTGTAACATCTTCCTCGGTGCAGCCAATACCTGGGATTCGGAAAAAATCCAAAACTGAGAGATCTCTTGTGATCGCAGATGACCAGAAATTGTATCTAGTACCACGAGTTTCAGCAGCAACCGTGTCAAGGCATATGACTGACTATTAATGAAGGCCTCTGTTAGTATGCTTCTTGCGGGAAATGCTTTTTGTTTTTGCAGAAGTTGCGCTTTTCCGTTGAAAGTATATTTTTCGGGATCAAGTGATGACTGTGGTTTACTACCCAAGGTTTTTAATGAAAATTTTATTTTCCTCCCTTAGTTGAAATTAGTTATCTTTGAATTATCACTGTCTCATTCCAACACATTCAGCGAAAGGATTTTTTTTTTTGATCATCACTAATGCTCACACTGAGGAAAGAAATATGCTTAAGGCAGAATTAGTCTTTACTTTCTGTTTCTGTTCTGTTCCGTGCCGTTCTGTTTCGAAATTGTAACAGTTACTTTTTCTGTAGCAACTTATCAGGCAATTATGACAAATTTATTAGTATTGCACCTCCCATTGTTTTATTTCAATAAGTTCAATGCACATAAATTTAAAGAAATTATTTAAAATCAAAATATAGTTTATTTCAATATAAATATGTATTTTTTATTATTTATTTTGCTGTCACTTACAATTACTTAACAAGTTTTTGATTTTAACAAACTCAACCGCAACAGAACGGAAGAACTAATCAATTTCACAGGTTTTTAATAACAAAAACAAATCAGCTGATTCGTAACAGAACAGAAAGTAAAGACTAACTGAGCCTTTAGTCAAAAACTGTATCTTCCATTTGCAAAGATGAATTAAAACATGTTTACACCTTCCAGTGCACCGAAAGCTATCTAGAGCAACAACGAAAATTTCGTTTGCGTCGCTGTCTTCTTCAACATGTTTGAAACTTAATTTGATTACGAATGTGCAACCATGTTTTTTAAGTCAGTTGTCTGCCTTTCCTTAATATTTTTTTTTAATTTTGAGTCACGCCTGTTTATGATTAAGTGTGTGATATGGATTTACTTAGATATTGCTGCACACAGTAAATCGCTGTCATTCATTCTTGTTTAGTCATTTAACGAAAAAGTTTAAACAAAGTTTTTCTTTTTGTTTCAAAAATGTCAAATATTGTTTTAACAAATCATCACCTGCCCGAATATTTGCAAAAAAGTGCATATCGATTGCGTTTCGAAACATATCTTGAATAATTATATACGATAAGAGATGGGTTTAGACCTGGGTATTTACCCAAGCCTGGGTATTTACCCATTTATACCCACTTTCATACCCGGGTATTTATATAATTTCGGGTAAATACTCATTTGAATAACAAATACTCGTTGTTACGTAGAGTAACACAAATGTGAACATTTTTGAATTTATTTTGAACATATTTTGCTTAAGTGTATTTTGTTTATATAATTCTTTATGCGTTATGCTCAGATAAGGCAGTTTGAATTCTTCATTAGAAGGTACTCAAGACGATATCGCTTCAACTTCAACAGGAATCACGCACTCTACTCGATATGAGTTTTAATCGGATACGGACAGCGATTTCGATTAAATTTAAAAATTATTTCATTTGTTATTAAAAAATCTAATTCATAATAGAATATTTAATTCTTTGAAATTTATTTAAATTTTTCTTTATTCTGATTTATACCCACATTTTGGGTAAATACCCAGGTGCTTTGGTAAATACCTGGGTATTTACATTTAAATACCCAATTTACCATTTGGGTATTTACCCTTGTCCCATCACTATATACGATCGATACTACTGATGGTTTTTGTGTGGTTGCCCCCCAACTCCTTCAACTAAAATAAGATGCCTCTAACGCTCATCAATTGCTCAACGAAGCTAATTCTGGCTATGTTCCATCGATTTCCGGGTGCCAGCAATGGTTTAAGCGGTTAAGAAGTACTGTTTTTGGCACGAAATGCCCAGTTCTATCATCCAGCACAGCCAATAAATTGTTCGAAGAAGATGAATTTGACGCAATACTCCGTGACTATGGTTTTATAATAATTTTAAGCCGTTCTCCAGCAAAACTCAGATCAAAGCAAGGAAATCGGGAAATATCAAACAAAGTGAAGCCGAAAGACTAACAATGAATGTCCAAAATGCTATTTTAACTTCCAAAAACGTAGCAGTTTGTGCATCAAATCATTACTGGCGATCAAAAATGCATCCACTACGATAACCCAATGCGCAAGTAATCGTATGTAAAATCCGACATACCAGCCGTATTAACGTCAAAGTTGGAAAACAATACCGCTAGGCCACAACTCTGTGCATGCAAAGAGAGGCCCTGCATATTGAATTATGCATGAAAGTTTGTTACTTATAATTTATATCTGTAGCATTTGGACAAAACATCTTAAGTCAAGATAATGTAGCAAAAAAGTGTTTAAGAAAAGCTCGGTGAAAAAATCATTTTTATAAAATACAAAAATAATCCAAAATTAAACAAAAGCTTCGTTTATAATACAAAATTTTAAAAACGTAATTGAAAATTCGTATGCTTAACAACATTTTTTTTTTCAACTTTGTAATTTTGACTTAAGATGTTTTGTCAAAATGCCACAGATATTTTGAATTCACCAAATATTACGTACACGTCACAATTGACGTTTAGTTAATATTTATGGAATATTTCTAGGAAAACATTCTTTCTCCCTTCCAATTTATAGGAAATATTTAAAAATTCTTTAACAATTCCAAAAAAAAAAAATATTATCAAAGTGTTTTCAATTATAAGACTAACATGTTCGTCATAATCCAATAAACTCTCCAAAAACTTTAACCAAAAAACAATGGCAATTTTCTCTAAAATGCTGTTAACTTTATTCCTCGACATCACCACACGTCTAAACACTTCTCACACGTTCACATACTCACACACACACCCACACACACACTCCACAAGAACCACAACATGTTGTCAAAATCTAAAGTAAAATTTTCAATTTACTTGCGCTGACATGTACAACCCAATGGACTTCAAAGTACAAAAATCCATAATAAACTTCTAAGCCAAAATTTTATAGGAAACAGAAAAAAGCTTCAAGCTACCAGAAAAACTTGTAATAAAAGACAAAAACTGCTCAACGCAATTGATCCCATTTGATCCCAGTTGATCCCATTAGGACTTGTTAGAAGTGCCAAATAAAATTTTTGTGAAGAAAATTTCTAAATCATCATCATTTTTTTTTTTTTGCTTCTCTTCTCCCATCAAACACTTGCGCGTATCAGCTTAAATTGCGATATTAAGGCTTGCTAGCAACAGCAACAACATAAACAGCAAACAGCAGCGACATTTATCGACAACAATAACCGGCCATTGTTTCAAACTAAACGAGGATATGAAAGAAAATAAAGTGATGTGTATGACATCCAAATAAGAACCGTTTAACCACTAAAAACTGGCAACAGGATGTGAAAAGGATTGAGCCAGTCGTCACTTCAAAAACTTCTACATTATCGAACGTGTGTGTGAAAAAGCAGTAGACTGCAAGTAATCAACGCTAATCATGAAGTTGAGCAGCTGCTCTATAAGAACGCTCTAGAAACTCTTTAAAAATAAGGAAAAGAGAAGCCAATTTGTTTAATTCATCAAATAAAATAGCAGTGCCGAATGGGTAGAAGAATAAAGAAACCCCTTCTTGATAATCGGCTAACAAAATGTGTTATTGTTTCGTTTAAACTGTAACTCGGTTTTGTCGTCGATAGGGGTAAGAAAGACGAGTCCACGTTCAACTTACGGTTCCACAAACCTTTAGTTACAAAACAATGCTCATTTTCATTTTATTATTTATCTTTTTTAATGTCTATTCAGATTACTTTCTTTTTTTTAACAACACGTTAGCTGATGAAGAAAGCTTTAAAAAAACAATTATTTTGAAAACACAAAAAGTGCTAAAATTCGTATCAAATTTTGAGATCGATGAAGATCTTTTGTTTTTTATGTTTTATTTTAGTTTAATTTTTAACAAAACGATTAACTAAAAAAGTTTTTGTTTATTTTTTACTTTAAAAATCGTTCCGTTAGATTTTTTTTTATGAATAAAATCGTCGATTCGACGAAGAGTCCCTTTAATGTACCAAAATGAAGAGTAACCTTTCCGGGTTAACACATTTTCATTAAGTTATCTTTCTGCCGTACTCTGGTCGGATATTATGCGAGTATGTATGAGTGCGTATGTATGTTCTAAAGTTTGAAACAAACTAGTTTTGTTTCCCTTTTACAATTTCCAAAGTAAATAAATGTTCGTCAATTTTGATTTACTGTTTGACAAATGCACGTGGCCAGAATTATGTAAAGACATTTAACACCAATACCAACATTTATTCCAGTGTAAATAAAAGGGTTGACTATTATTCGATTATCATTCGTTATGATTTTTGATCGCATAAAATCTCACGTTTTTAGCGCTTCAAGGAAACAATTAATTTTTTACCAAACCAGGAAAATTCTAGCATCTTAGCTAAAAACCATTAATAACACTATAAAAGAAAACATATCGCACTGGTTCCTCTTAAGCAGGTTAGCTTAAAATTTATAAATTTTCAGTGGAGACAAATAACTGCAAGGAGGATGCAATTGAAGCACAGCCGCGTTCGTTTTAAGTTACAACATTTCAGTGTTTTTAATCAAATAATGAAAATTGGGAATTAAGCACGAATAACAAAATCATTAAAATTAAATTTTGTATTCCCACGAAATTATTTTGATAATCAACTGGCAAGTGCACGGCCTAAAAACACTGACTGGCAGCCCGCTTTTTATTTTGTTTGCGAAAACAGTAAAGCGAGTTGTTTTTGTTTTTATTTTGTTTTTTCTTAACCTCTACTTACAACTACAATTAATGTTGGAAGAATTCCAATCAATTGTAGTGGGGAATGTAAGGAGAGATAAACTCACTGTTTATTGTTGATGAGTTTGTTTAAACTTTGATATTGTTACAAATAGAACTGTTGCTGAAATTCTTATACGCTTAACGGTTTTATTTGGTTTAATATCTTTAGTTTTTCTAAAATCTTTATGGATGAAGTTTCCTGATGGTCTGGCCTAAACAACCAGTGAAAAGCGCATAGGAATAGCTTATCCCATCAACAATAAATTTCAGTGTTTTTATCAAATAATTATCACGAATAACAAAAAAATTTATATAAAATTTTGTATTCCCAAGAAAATTATTTTAATTATTCCAAAAAAATAATATATCAGGAGAGCAGGATTTTTTGTCCCAAAAATACTTTGATAATAAACTGGCAAGTGCACGGCTTAAAAAAACTTAACTGGCAACATGCTTTTTTTTGCGAAAAGCAAGTTGTTTTTGTTTTGCATGATTACTTGTTTTAAAATTTTTTTGTTTTATTATTAAAAATAATGATAGTAAAAACTTTTATGCAAAAGGCTTTTAAAACATTATTCAACACTGCAAAACTATTTCGGTTTTATAATTTTGTTAGTAACTTACAACGTTCTTCAACTGACTGACTCTTTGTATGACATTTTGAAGGCATTATTTTGGTTGATTTGATCCTTAAACTGAGTAAGAGAGTAAGGTTAACGGTTATCTGCCAAAAAAAAAACAGTTTTTGCAAAAATTGGCTTTTACAACGTTATTCGCGGTTGTGCTTTAATTGTACATATTTTTTTTTTTTTTTTTTGTTTTTTGCCAAATACTAGAGCGATGTATCTAAGATTTTTACAATGCGTAGATATGACCGCTGTACATCGATTTCTTGGAAAAAGTAAAAATGGAAAGTTGAATTGGCTCTCTTTAGAGGAACCAGTGCGATATTAATTATTAAGAACTAGCATATAACCCGGTACTTCGTTAGCGTCTCCTTTTCCTTCGTGGACATATTTTTATGTCAAAGTTTTAAAAAAAAGTACCAGTTGTAGAACCAAAAAGCTAAGGAAAAAATCAAATTTCCCTTTTTGGGTACTATTTTTGTGGCAGCCCATAATTTAGTACGAATATGTCAATAAATACTTACGATTTTCTCCCCTAAAATGTTCGAATTTCAAAAAAGTACCAAATTGGTATTCGTATATTTTTTAATAAGAATGAGGTATTAACTTTCTTTCTATGTTTATTGGCTCAAAAGGTAGATGGGGTGTCAAAAAAGTACCAATATTCAGGTTTTACCCGATCACTTCCTAATAGGGCCGAATTTCAAAAAGGTACCGAACAACTGTCCGCTTATTTTTCTAAAGAACAACGATAAGTATTAAATTTTTTTTTGTATATCTTTTAGTTTTGAAGCAATGGTGGGCGCTCCATAGCACAATTGTGCTGAGAGACTTCACACGTATTCTTAGCCTCTTTAGTTTTGTTTTTGATGAGACACATTTTCTTATATTTTTTGTATTTTTTTTCAAGAGAATTTACCCAGCAAACACACGTGTTTTTTTTTAATCTAGTTCATTTTTAATGAGACAGCAACGAATGCACATGAAGCGGATGCTTACATATTACGGTCAAATGCTAGCAACCATTCTTTTATTTTTCCTAAATAAATGTATTTATATTTATTTAAAAGTTCTTCCCTTTCTTAGCTCCGGTATGCTCCATCAAGCATGCATTCTTTTATTTTCATTTAGCATTTTTTTATTTTTTTTTTAACTAATTAATTTTTAATTGAACCTTCGTTTTACATAAATGAATATGGTTTTTACTTTTTTGAACTATTAAAAAAATGTTTTATTTTACTTCAAATGCGTAAAATATTAAATAAAGAAATATAATGCACCATTATATTTCAAACGCTTGGCTTTGTGTTTGGTGGGTAATTCTGCCATCTCACTAATACTAATAAACATCAATACAAGCACAGTTTTAATTGTGCCCACTTCTGTTTTGAAGATACAAGGTTACCGAATTTTCGCGTTTTTATTCGTTTTAGTCGTTTTACCCCTTAAACATTCGAATTTCCAAAACTCCCATCTTAGTGGATCGATTTGGGGAGTGACCAATCTCTGGTCCAAATTTCAAGTTTTAAGCTTCAGGCGTTTAGGCTGTGCGATGATGAATCAGTCAGTAACGTTACAATTTTATATATATAGATAGTACTTGTAGTTCATAATCAGCTCAATATAATTAGCTAAAACGCTTAAAATTTTGGTTACAATTTATACATATATATTCCTCTAACTCCCACTGGAGCATAGGGCGCCTTTTTAATAAATGCATATTATTTTTAAAGATTTATCTTATCTTAAAATAAGCTTTTACTATCAAGATTGAAATTAAAAATATATTAAGTCAGATAAATAACTTTATCATTAATGAAGCATTATCAAGCTTATTTTATGCAATATATACACATATTAAATTATAACTTTTTATGAACTTCAATAAAAGCTAAAATAAAATTAACAAAAAAGAATTTAAGATTACAACTGAGTTATTTGTATACAATTAGTGGTGTATGGACTACAAAAATATAACTTAAAGATATATTCAGCTAGCTCAATTTTAGAAATTATAAAAAAAATGTTTAAATGTTTAGTTTAGCTTTCTAAATGTATTCAGCTGGAATTTTAATCATATTCAACAAGCATTTAATTTTAAAACCCTTAAATTGTAAATATTTAAAAGGGTTTCAATTGCTAGCTGAAATGTCGGTCGAGAAAGTATTCAGCTAGCTGAAAATATATGTAATACGGAAGGAGATTTAAAAAAAAAATTATAACTACATTATCTTAAATAAGATAATTAATTATATTTGTCCAGCTAAATTTGGGGTGCAATCAGGGCTGCCAGATAAATTTGTAAATTTGGGGTGCAATCAGAAAAAATAAAAAAATCGTCTTCCACGTTTCGAAAAATCGTACAACTTAAAATTCAGTTTTGTTTTAAACAATTTTTGTTCGATTTTTATAAAAAAAAAAACATTCAAACAAAAAAATATTATCTTCATACCCAGCTAGCATTTTCAATCGTGTACATGATCCTGGGAGTATCTGATGACCGGCTTTAATCGTCGATGACCGCATTTTTTAATCGTAGAATTGTAGACGGGAAAAATTGTAACACGGCTGAGATTCTTCCATAGCGCAGCGAAAGACGCTTCTTCAATCGTTGTGGGAATCATTTAAGACGTGGGTAAAGATTATCTAACGAGTCCTTCATGTCAAGGATCTTATGAAGAAACTCATATAGATATTATCGTACAACTCGTGAAATGTTTGCCGCATAATTGTTGAAAATATGTTTTATACACAGAGTCGTAAAAGGTTCATTCGATGATGGTTTGACGAAAAATAAACAAAGTGTCACATTGTTGTTTTTGTACCCTGAAAATAATCATTTGAAGATTTTCTTAAGACCTGAATATTACAGCCGTACCTAAACAAAACCGATACGCGTTTTCTAGTTTTTCAATAGAGCGGCCTCAACGCAATTGGAAAATCCAATATTGACAGCTCGTTTAATAGTGAAGTTTGCCGCTGTTGTTAATTAATTAAGGCAATTTGGCTATTTTTTTTTGTCATTCTATCGTTTTTATCTCTATTTTTATTTATAATTTGTGGGTTTTTTAAAACAGGAGAGTTTACACTACTGTTGGTGAAAAATCGTTGACACTCTGCTTAGTTATGCCATATCAGCGTAAAAGTTAAGCGAAAGAAAATGTTCCGCATTTCGATCTTGTTAAGGTATGGCTCTTCCAAGATTCCAAGATTAAAAAACGAACGTGTCAGAAAATTGTATGTTTTATTCAGACTATGGACACTAAAAAAACCGTTCCTTTTTGGAAAAAATTATGAAATCGGCACTTTTCCGGAACAAAAAGTCGTCAAAATTACGATAAATCTTCAAATCTGGCAGCCCAAATTATTTATAAAATTATAGCATAAGTTTTCTACAGCAAGCTGAATATTCAATATTAAAAAGAATTATTTTAAAATACCATATTTTGGAGAAAATATTTACACTCAGGCAGCTGAATTCAGTTTTAAAGCCATAAAATTTAAAATTTTTAAAGAAATGCGCCTTACATATTGCTTAAAGTATATTCAGCTAGCTGAATTCAGTTTTAAAGCCATAAAATTTAAAATTTTTAAAGAAATGCGCCTTACATATTGCTTAATGTATATTCAGCTAGCTGAATTCAGTTTAAAAGCCATAAAATTTAAAATTTTTAAAGAAATGCGCCTAACATATTGCTAAAAGTATATTCAGCTAGCTGAATATGGGATATTTTAAAAATTTTTTAAAATGAAGTTTTTAATAATTAAACTGTTATTAAGAAGTTGTATACATAAGTGCACAGTAATTTTTTTATAACTTAAAACTTATTCAATCGAAAAAGATTATATATTTACTGAACTTATCAAATTGTTTATATTTAAATTACAACCCCAGTAAAAAACAACCGCTAAAAGTCTCTTCTAAATAACTGTTCGCAATCCGAAAACACTGGTAGTTGTGAACAAAGCGAATTCATATTTCAGATGTCGTTGAAAGCAGAGCTGTGCTACTTTTTTTCTAAATTAGAGAGAGGAATGTCAAAAGTTACTTGTGTTTTCGACATATCGACCAACGAAAGCAACAAATAAAATACAGCATTATGTTTTTGGTGTTGTTACTTGTTGTAGTATCGCCACCACCCTATACATGAATTCGCCTTGTTTGTAAAGTTATACTTTTATGATGTCTGGTAACTCACGTTAAAACAGTCAAATCCTTAAACTAAACAATCAATAACTCATATTTAAAAGCTAACAAACCTTCAAAATACTCGTTTCATTAAAACCCACACACAAAGTTCAAGGTATTCCCTGAACCATTAAAAAGATTCCAGTGAAATTGTATCCTTTGTCCTTTTGATTGTCTTGAAAAACCAGCCTTCAATTCCAACAGAAAAGCAACAACGAAAAATTTGTTTTTTAACCTTGATTGACTGGCTGACATGAGTTGATGGTTTTATGAGACCCATCGCATATTAAGTTGTTGTTGTAACCCTTCCGCTCTCAATTCATCAAGTAACTATTATTGATTTGGGTAGTAAAGAAAAAAACTAGGAAAGTTTATACATCTTAAGATTGAAGAGGAAACCAATACAGATATGTGACACTGAATAATGAATAAAATTAGCACTCTGAATGCAACAGAACAATTCATTTATTTTTATGTCAAATAGCAAAAAAATTAACAACAAAATCAGTCTTGACATTTTAAAAAGACTTGTTTTTATTGTTCTTCAAATTAATCCCAATTGAGTTGTCTGTACGAATGACTGACTGACTTGTATGATGAATTTGCATACACTTGAAATTTTCTGAGAATTTATATTGAGTGCTTGAATTGTGTATTAGGGGTATTCACATTAATTTATTACTTGTTTGGCAGCATATGAATTCCACAACTAAGCAACTCGAGAAAATTTACGGCATTCGAAATCGATCGAAATTCCTATTTGAATTGTATTGTAATTTCACTTGATATCGAATACCATAGTTTGGCCCATCTCTTTTTTTTTTTTTGTTTTTTTTTAGGCAAGAACGAATCATGCCAATTTTGTATACCCTCTTTTAAACTTAAGCGTGAGAGCGTTTTTTATCGAGCAAAACCAATTGTAATCGTATGAGGCAACGTCTAGACTATAAGGCGAATTCGGCAAAACTTTCCAAACATTATTTTCTTTCAACGTTTGGTCAAGTGTTGGATAAAAACGGCATTTTGAGACCAATTCTCGCTTTATACGAATTAATTGTGTTCGGTATCGGCACCCTCTAACACTTTTAGAAGCTTATAAAAATTCGACAATCTTGTTTCCGCCAAATACAGTCCATTAACTTGACGCCATAGATTTTTACATTTGGCGATGATTAGGCTGATTGTCAGGGATTTCTTGCACTATGCATTGGCAGTTTCAACGCTTGTAGCAATTCAATGCAAAAGTAACACCCTATTGTTTCTCAATAGCCTTTTTAAAAAAAAAATGCCTCCAATTCATCATTCCTCTGCTAATTAGCTTGCACTGAGTGTTTTTGTCTTCCATATCATATTTGACATTTATTGCACGCTGAAACAATTAAACACATTCTCGATAACTTTCGATCAGTGTTCAAACAGAACCGCGTCGAGGCCACATTTTCCAACCATTTGACATAAAAATTTGTCGTTGAAAGCCGGTGTGAAAAAAATCTCTTTTATTTTAACAACGGTTTTCTTATGCTCTTACATTTTGACACTTATTCTCTTAACAATGCTGCTATATTTTCATTCAATTTCATATATTTTGTAAGCAAAGAAAAATAAGATAAATCAAATAATTGAAATGAAAGAGAATTTGAAGCAACTGCTGACGATTTAGCTGCCTGAAGTTTAAGAGTTCTGCTCTAAGGTGCTCTCTTTTCATTAAAGACGTGCGGAAAACTTCCCGTAACTGTTGCTTTGTTGCCACCCTATTGTTTACACTATTTTATTCGACGACTAAGTGGGAATTATTATCAAATGTTTACCCTTTAAAAACGCCATGTTACTTATTAAAGACACAAACCGCGGGTAAAAGATAGGCCAAGTTGTGTCAATCCTGGATTTTTATGTATTATCAAGTATTGATATACCACCTTACACTTGATTAGGTTGGGTAGAAATGGCAGTCGGCAAACAACTGAGACACTTAGACCAAATAATAACTGGCGATATCGTGGAGTTCCTCGAAACAGAACTCGCACCGTGGTGCACACACGAAATTTTAACGAAGTTTAAATGCACTCCAGCGATATATTATACAATCGGTCATATATGATTAAGTCCACTTCAGCCAGTCGCCTTATCGTTAGTAGAGGACAGAAATAGGAGTGGTGTTCCACGTTCACTTGTTCATTTTCGTGACGGCAGTAGGTATAAATATCCACAGTAGTCGTTGACAACGCTGATAATCTTAGTTTGAAAGTATATTCGCTTGAAAAACAATTCGGATGTAGCCGCGATAAATTAGGGTTGAGCTCCCTTCAGTATACCCTAACCCCTGGAGGAAACCTAATCCATAATATCCAACCGCAAATCCGAGACTCTTATTTTATTTTTTTTTTTGATTTTTGACTTCCAGTGTGGCATAGAGCCTCAATATCCTCTTGTACCAAACTTAATTGTAAGCTGTTTGGCTGACGTCAATCCATGAGTAGTTTTCTGCTGCTTTATTCCTCGCCTTTATCGAGCTGATCCACGTTCTAGAAAGTGCACCATAACGACGGCTTCTTTCCTGCGTGTTTCACCGAAGCGTTTTTTTTTTAACAATGTTGTCTTTTGGCGTATGCAATGTGTGGCCAGTCTACCGTCATTTCCGCGGATATTCTTTAACATAAGCAAAGATTTGGCTCGCCGTGTTCAGCAGATCATTGTTATGTACGATTCGGACAATATATGAAGGCACGCCTCGAGTGACAATGCCCGTTGATCTCAACCGTAAAACAAAAAAGACTTGACTTTCGATTTGTATACCGTCCTCCTAAGAAAGAACTTCACACCTCAATTTTAGTAGTTTTGTGCAGGGCAGGAAAAAATTCTACCCGCAAATACCATTTGAGACAATTCTCTCGTTTAAAAATTTGTGCTGGCAAGTTTAAAAATAAAACGAATTGTGCTCGCGAGTATAATTTGATCCTACCCTGCTCAAAACTACTAAAATGGAGATGTGATTTTCTTTCTTGGGCGGGCAGTATAGTAGTTGATATTTGCCAAGATCCTCGATCGGATCGGAGTGTACCGAATAAGCTTTTGTCTTATTTAAAATCGGTTTAATGTCTTCATTAGCATTATTCTTTGTTATCATCACACCCCCCAGAAAGCTGAAGGTATCTACACATTCAACTGCTTCGTTATCAAGACTTATGCGTGGTGAAGCATTTGCGCTATTGCCACCAGACATGATGGTAGTTTTGGAAATATCAACAAGATGGCATCTATATTTTCCTCTAGACGTCCCGAAACTTGGCCAAGAAGACACATGTCCACGGCATATTCTACGTCCTGGAGATGTTTGCAGGGTGTACATTGGATACCGCGTCCGCCATTCAAAGACGAGAACGTTGTGTCGCTGATGACATTCTTGCCTCACCATCAGTGGTAACTTCAAACGTATCTGATAATTTACCGATAAGTAAAATTCAGCATTTGAAATCCGCGTATATGGCCCGGATTATGTTGAGAATTTTCGGTGGCATATTACGGCTCTCTTATATTCTCTAAGGAGAGTGCCTGTTGTAACTGCCGAAGGACTTCATAATGTCAATTTAATATTGGCCAAGATTTAGTGTCCCCTTTAATACAAACTTACAACGCCCAGGGAATGAAAGAAAATTGCACATCTTTCCTGAAATTAACGCCATATTTCTTATCCTGTTCAAATACTTTCAATCCAATTATATTTTCTTTATTTGTGATATCTATTGATTTGTTTTTTATCTTTTATCAATTTTTTTTATTTCATCTAGTTATTTTCTTTTCTATGTTAACATCTGTTTTGTTTATATTTAAACCAATTTTTTTTTATATTCAATCACTTACTCTCCCTACCAGTTTAAGTGCAACCTTTAAGTTAAGTGCCACAACAACTTTACGATCATAATCGTCATCATCATCATCACCACCATCATCGACAAGATTGTCATAAGTTTATTTGAACCTGCTCTAGAATTGTATGCAACAGCAAAAAAAAAAACAAAACAAAAGGAAATGGAGAGAGAAAATAACGTTCGACATTGTGTTAATTTCATAGAAATATACTCGCTAACTTACGAAATACTGTGTCATAATAATAAAAAGCTTAGGTGCCCTGCAGAAAAAGTAACTAGTTTGTGGTTAGAAATATACTAGTTGCTTTTTATTTTCAACTAGTTGCAAACTCTTTTTTTCAAACTATCAATTTTATGATTGGGGTTCCAAGTTTAAAAACTAGTTGTATTATTTAAAGTATATGAACAAAAAATAGTATAAAAAAATTTGGAAAAATTTCTTTAAGCCAAAGTAAATTGCTCTTTTTCATATATATTTTGGAATAATTCTGGACACCATCATATTTTGTATCTTCCTGTTACATGTTTCACTTGAGCTGCATTCTTCGCTTTAAAAATGAATTAATTGTATAGACTAAATACTTATTTACAATTATTATTAGACATCAGACAGCAATTTTAATCTCTACCCCTTCGGGTTTTGTCGACATTTTACTTTGTAAGTTTCATTTTTTTTTTTCTTAACAATTTTAAAAAAAGAATTCGGAAATTTTTCTTTGTTTAAAAAATTATCTTATTTTTTCAACACAAAAAACTAATTTTTAATAATACAAAAAGTTTCTCTAGTTGTTTTGTTGTTTCAAATTAAATGCACAAAACCTTAATTTATCCACTCTGAATTTTGTGTTTTGTTTCTTGTCATGCTGTTGCTAATGCGCTGCTAACGAACCATGAAATTGTTTTTTTTTACCAAATTTTGTTTTATTGTCATAAAAAGAGAACGCGTTTAATTTACAAAAAGTATCACTTATAAAGCAGTGCAGTTGATATTTCATAATTTTTTGCCTATTATTTTGATAATTTCACCAGTACAAAACTAGAACTTTTGCAACTAGTCTCGTAACAACTAGTTAAATGTATGTCCCAAAATGTAATAAGTTATAAATTTAAATACCGGGCATATACTTTCTTACATGCCCTTATGTTTTCATATTATTTTCTATAGAGTCAGTCAGTCAGATTTTTATTCACACATTTTCAAACAATTGTGTCTGGTTTCAATGTATTGTTTGTTATATTAACATGTCTGTATGTATGTAACTTGTGAGCACAGGTGAGCAAAAGAGTTGTTAAAGATTGCATATTTGTAGCGGTAGGTAAGTCAGTAGAAATATGCACTGAACCAAAAATTTCTCAGGTTATAGCACAGAAGTACACTATCAAAATTTTTTTTATTTTTTATTTTATATTTATTATTATTAATATTTTTTTATTTACCAATTTATTTATTTTCATCAGCAATAATCGAAAATAGTTGATGTGGAGCAAAATTAATTCTTAGGAAACCATAAAAAATTTAGTGAATGTGGTTTTGGATTCAGAAAGGGGGTATTCAAAATGTATATTCCCCTTACCTTACTGACATTTTTCAAAAATGTTCGGTAGGTTAAACCAACAATGAGCCAACGAATCGGCTGCGCTCTTAAACACGAATACACATGTCTTGAAAGAACTTTATGACATTGTATGCACCACACTTTGGTTTTTAAACGCACAGCATTGAATTGAAAAACATTCAATGAATTGAAATGATTTGTAAAAGGTCCTGCTGCAGACCTCTTATGCTTACCTAGCAGCAGACGAAAAGTAGATTCCATTCTAGCTTGCTAGTCTGTTGCTCCTGCACACGTTGCTTAGTAATTGCTTCATTAGTTTATTAAGTATTTTCATTGATATAACCATTTTACCAAAAAACTATTTTTTTATCATCTTCCTCAATACCGCAATTTTACTGAACAATGAAATTTAAAAAACTGCCTATAAAAAATAAAATTTCTTCAAATTTGCTATAAACAGATGAAATTCTTTGAACTTTCTTTAAATAAAAGGTGAAATTTCATGATAATAGTAACATTTTACCAAATTTCCTATAAAAAAAATATAAATTTTGCAAAATTTTCTTAAAAAATACATAAATGCTTTTCAAGTTTTCCAAACTTCCTATAAATTGGGAAATTTTGTAAAAAATTTTGGCATAAAAAAAATTAGCAAAACTTTGCTATAAGTTGTAATATTTTACCAAATTGCCTATACAAAATAAAAATTTTGCCAAATTTTCTAAAGAAAAAAATTGTGATTTTTAACTTTTCCAAACTTCCTATAAATTGGAAAAATATTTTAATAAAAAAAATTCGTAAAACATTGCTATACATAGTAAAATGTACCATCTTTCCTTTAAAACACTTAAATTTCGCCAAGTTTTGTAAAAAAAAAATATTTATTTAAGTTTTACAAACTTCCTATAAATTGGGATATTTTTAAAAAATATTTGATTTCGTTCAATTATCTTTTAAAAAATTAAATTGCACAAAATTTGCTATAAACAGATGAAATTCTTTGAACTTTCTTTAAAAAAAAGGTGAAATTTCTAAAATAATTCTCTAAAAGTGAAATTTCTTAAAAATTCCTATAAAAAGTTAGTTTGTAAATTTCGTGATAATAGTTAAATGTTACCAAATTTCCCATAAAAAATATTAATTTTGCCAAATTTTTTAAAGAAACAAACATGTTTTTCAAGTTTTCCAAAGTTCCTATAAATTGGGAAATTTTGAAAAAAAAAATTTGGCATAAAGAATTCGCAAAACGTTGCTATAAATTACTATCTTTAAGCTGAAGGTCACTTTTTTATAAAATTATTTAAAATATTTTTATTTTCGATATTTCTATTTCCGTTGGAAATCTTCTTCAGGAAATTTCACCAAATTTCGTATAAAACACTTAAATTTCACCAAATTTTGTAAAAAAAAAATTGTGTTTTACAAACTTCCTATAAATTGGGAAATTTTTTTATATAAAAATAACGTTGCTATAAATAGTAAATTTCAGCAAAACCTTAAATTGCGGCAAATTTTTTAAAAAATTGTGTTTTTCAAGATTTCCAAAGTTCCTATAAATTGGAAAATTTTGTAAAATTGTTTGATATAAAAAAAAGTTTGCAAAACGTTGCTTAAAATAATGAAATTTCCCCAAATGTTTATTAAAAAAAAGTACGTTTATCAAATTTTCTAGAAACAAAGAACTTTTCTAAATTTCACATATTTTCAAAATTTTGCAAAATTTTTTAAATATAAATAGAAAAATTATAAAAAATAAAAATCCCCTTAACATTTTCTATTGTTTTCAAAAATTTCTAAAGACACTAAAATTTTTGCTTAATTTCCTATAAAAGATTTAAATTTCATCAAATAACCAACAAATAGGAAATTTTTTTAAATATCCCATAAATAATGAAATTTCTTAAAAAAATTTTACATTTCACCAAAAATCCCATGGACGTTGAATTTTAGCAAATTTTCCAGAAATCGTGATATGAAATCTTAAATTATTACAAATATTAAGATTTCGGTTCAATTTCCTATAAAACAATAAAATTTTGCTTAACTTTTAATATAGTAGTCGCATATATTTTCAAAATGTTTTAAAAAAATAACGAAATTTCCCCAAATTGCAAAAAGAAAAAAGTTTTGAAATTTGGTAAAATTTCTGAAAATGTTCGCTTTAATTCCTATAAAATAGCAAAATTTCGTTAAATGATAAAAAAAAACTAAAATTTCTTTAAGTCTGCACCTCAAGTTACCATTTTTGCTCCACATTTTTTATTTAGTATACGTTCGATTCCTGTACATGTAAAATTTTACATATTTTCCTGGTTGTTATTTCATTTTTAAACGCGTCTACGAACTGATGTGCAAACATTCTCATAGTCATCCTTGTAAAAAAATAACTGCGCTTATGAAAATACTGATGCACAGAGCTTGACATATTAACAATTTGAGAACAAAATTTTTTCCATGCAAACATTTAGTACAATTTAAAGATGTCAACGTGTTAAACCGTTTCACGTTTCTTTGCCAACAATTACTTTTGTAAACACGAACGGTGGATTGTTCGGTACTTTTGAATAAATTTTTTGAGACATGGCATTTTAGTTTTATTTTTTTCGGTAAATTCTCATGCATTTTCCGAATACAACAGGAAATTAGAAATCATTTTTTGTTTCTCTTTTTAGTTAGCAATTATACAACAATTAATCGAATACTTATAAAAGAAATACTACGATGTCATTTTGTTTTGTAACAATGTTTTTATAGTTGTTGGCAGTGTAAAAGTAATTGGTCGTAAATTGTAAAAGAATAATCAAATTTTTTCTCTAAGATTTGATTACCAAAACTGATAAATACATAAGGAGAAAAGTTAAAACAATCAGCTTGCAATGTGTTGAAAATATCCTTCAAAAATTAAAGCAAATTTTCGCTTTATTTTCTGAAATTAATAAATTTCGACATACTTCATGTTAACAAAGAAAGGGTCCGAATATGTCTTAATTTGACTTTAGACTGACAGCCTTCACATTGGCGGTAAATTGAAACTGCAGAGAACTCTAAAAACGTGTAATTTCAACCCCAGTTTTAGTCAAGAATAAAAATTATGAATAAATTTTAATTTATTTCATATTGTTAAATGCCTTCATTCATCAAAATAATCAAATGAAAATTAAATTAGATGAACTTGGGACTGGTTTAAAACAAAATCAAAATTGTATTCATATTGCAATATTTAAGAAATTTCATTTAATATTTTATAGAAAGTAAACTTAGCTTTAAGTAAAAGTTCCAAAAGTTCCTATAAATAGTGAAATTTTCAAAATTTTTTTAAATTTTCTAAAAATTAATAAATTTTGCAAAATGTTGTGTGTAAAAACATTAATAACAAAAACCGAATAAATGTAGAAATTTTATCAAATATTCTATTAGTTCTTATTGTTTGCAAAAGTTTCCTTTAGTATCGCTCGTTTGCTGCAACAACGTCATAAGTCAAAAATCGAAAATTGTAAATAAATATCATTAATGCCTATTTAATCATTCCTATAGTGTTGTTGTAGATATTTTTTATAAAGATATTGTAAACTCAACTCTTAAGGGAAGAATTTAAATAATTTTTCCATTATGTTGTGTGTAAATTTTAAACTTTAAAGTCGTTTAATGTAAAACAAATATTTTTGAGTTACGACGATATTGCAGCAAATGAGCGATATGTAATTAAATGTCCCTTAATATCCTAAATATTTTAAAAAAACATCCAAACAAACTTCCTAAAAATTAAGAAATATTCCAAATTTCCAATTACCAGTGAAATTTCGACAAATTAACTATAAAAAGCAAAATAACGCCAAAGTTTCTATGGAAAAAGAAATTTTGCGAAATTTCCTTAAAACTTCGATATGTGGCCAAATAGTGCAAAAATTAAGAAATTTCCTATTTATCCAGAAATTTCCTAGACAAGTTTCCATTAAATTATGAAATTTCGAAAATATTAGCAATTTCGATAACTTTTTCTATAAAAAACAGTAAAATGTCGCAAAATTTCCAAGAAATTAAGAAATTCTCCTTAATTTCCTATAAATAGGAAAATTTCGCCGAATTTTCTATAAATAATTAAATTTCGTTTAATATCCTAAAGATTTTATAATACAGCAAAACATGCTAAAAATTGGGAAATATCCCAAGTTTCCTTAAAATAGTGAAATTTTGTAAAATGTCGTAAAAATAGCAAAATGACGCCAAAGTTTCGCAAGATTTTGCGAAATTTGTTAAAAACTAAAAATTTTGGCCAAAAATTGCAGAAAGCTAAAAACTTTGTAAAATTTCCTTTAAATCAAAAAATTTCCTATATGTAATTATGTAGTAAGACTTCGACAAGTTTAACAAGTAATTTTGTTAAGCCACCCTAAAAAAAAAACCGAAATATTAGTAAATTTCCTATAAATTAACGAATTTTTAAAATATCCTGTTAAGAGTGAAATATCGCATAATTTTTTAAAAATATCATAATTTCGGGTAACTTTCCTATAAAAAGTGTCGCTAATTTTGCAATAGCTCAATAAATTTTCCCAAATGTCCCGTACATAGAAAAATTCCGCAGCATTTTCTATAAAAAGTGAAATGTTATAAAATTTCCTATAATAGCGTGATTTCGTCAAGTGTCATGTAAATAGTAAAATATCGTTAAATTCCCTTAAAACTAAGAAATTTCTCAAATTTTCTAAAAAGATTATAATCGTGCAGAATTTCCTATAAATTGTTAAATTTCCTACAAATAGCACAATTTCGTTAAGATTTTAAAAAATTTAACGAAATAGTAAAATATCGTCAAATTATATAACTATAACTATATCCCCGAATTTCCTATAAAAAGGATATTTCTTCAAATTAAAAGTAAAATTACATATAAACTAACAAATTTCCTATAAATAGCAATCTTTTGTCAAATTTCCTAAAAACAGCAAAATGTCGTCATATCTCCTTTAATAGCGAAATTTCGCCAAATTTCCAATTAACGGTGACATTTCACCCAGTTTCCTCTAAAGCCTGGTACTCTGTTCCACATTCCTCATTTGTGAAAAAGTTCCGAAATGTTTCTGGCAACATTTTTTTACAACTGCGAAATAATGTAAGCTGCACTTATTTCACGTGGAATTTTAAGCGAAAGCAAAAAAGTATGAACTTAATATTAAATAAGAAATGAAAAATTTAAATAACACAACCGGTAACAGTTTATCTTTTTATCCATATTTTCTTTCTTTTTTATTAAATTTTTATTGAAAAAAATTATTTCTAGTTAAATACATGTGGGGTTTGTTTACATATGCAAAACAATGTCGTATACTTTGCAGGAATAAAAACGTCAAATTGTTCAAACTCGCATGAGAGGTAACATTGATACATGTCAAAATTTTCGTGTGAAATAATTAATGTTGCTCAATATTTTTCACCAAATTTTAACAGAGTACTAGGCTTAATTATTAAAATATCGATAAATTTTCTGAAAATTAATAAATTTTCTCAAATTTCCCATAAATAGGAAATTTCGCAATGTACAATGTCGTTAAATTTCCTATAAACAGGACAACTTCGGTAAAATTATATGGAAATTTCCTTGAAATTATTAAATTTCCTAAAAAGAATAAAATTTCCTAAAAAGAATAAAATTTCGCCGAACTTACTATTAATACTACAATGTCGTTAAATTTCCTATAAATATTTTTAATATGCTAAAACTATCTAAAATTTTACGAAATAGTAAAATATCGTCAAATTCCTTTAAACACTAAAAGTTCGTCAAACTTTCTATAAAAAATTAAGATTCATCCACAAATTGTCTATATACTAAGAAATTTTCTATAAATGGCAAGTTTTTGCCGGATTACCTACAAATAGAAAAATATCGTCATATTTCCTCTAAAAGGGAAATTTCGTCAAATTTCTCATTAATATTGACATTTCGCGAAAAATGTCGTCATATTTCCTATAAAAGGGAAATTTCGTCAAATTTCTCATTAATATTGACATTTCGCCAACTCTTTTTTAAATAGTAAAATTTCGCTAATTTTCTGAAAATTAAGAAATTTTCTCAAATTTCCTTTAAAGAATAAAATTTCGCCGAATTTCGTATAAATACTAAAATGTCGCTAAATTTCTTATAAAATCTCACAATATAGCAAACATTTTCAATCAAAAACTTTCGATAAATTTTCTTTAATTAGTAATATTTTGCCAAATTTCTTATAAATTTAGATATCGAGCCCTTACCGCAAAAAAAAACCTTAAGCGACAAAACACAATTTTACAGCAAAGGGTCTTTTGTATTATAATTCATATTTCATTTTGTATGAAGGTTGGCGTTTATTAATCCAAATTTTTCAATATTTTAAATCAGGCTTAAGTTCATCAAATTTAATTTTCATTAAATTATTTTTATGAAGAAAGGAATTTTACAACATGAAAATTAATTAAAATTGTTATTGATAATCATTCATTCTTGTCTGACCTGAAATTCGAACCCAGGTTGGCGTTTAAGCTAAAAAAATTTTTGCCATAAAATCGTATCGGTACCTTATGTCACCATGATGCTGCAAGTGTTGCCAATAAATTAATATTAAAAATAAACGAAAATTTAAAAATGATGTCGCTTAAGCTAGTTGTGCTGTAAAAGATCGATATGTCTCCAAATTTGCAATATATAGCAAAATTTTTAAAAATTTCCTTTAATTTTTTTTATAGTAATTTGGTGAAATTTGGCCAAATTTTTTTTTTAGCCATAAATTAAGTCATTTCGCCATAAAACCTTAAAATTTTAAATATTTTACATTAATTAAGAATTAATAATAATTTTACAAAATATATTAAATAAGTGAAATTTTACCAAATTTCCTATAAAAATTTAGATTTCGCTAAACTTTCTTTTTATAGCAAAATTTTGCTCAATATCCTATAAATTTGGGTAATTTCCAAACACTAGAGAAATTTTGTCAAAAAGCCTTAAAAATTTTTTAAAACTTTGCCAATTTCCTATAAAACGTGAAGGTTCCTATAAAAATCAAAAAAAATTTATATATAATTTAATTTCGCTAAATTTCCTAATATTATTGAAATTTTGCAAAAATTGTTATAAATGCCAAAATTTTTTATAAAATAATTAAGCATACAGGGGTGTTCTGGAAATCGAAAGCGCATGAACTTTAAACTTCGTTTTTCAATAACATTTCTGTAATAAAAGAATTTTATAACAAATATTATACAAATATTTCTTTATTAAATAGAAATTTATAATAAAAAAAATTTTTAAATTTAGATTAAAAGTGTATTAAAAACAACTACCAAACTCTTGCGTTTTCGATTTCCAGAACACCCCTGATAGATATTGTATTTTATTATTTATTTTTTTTTATTTTACTAATTTTTAATTTCCACCATCAATTGCAAAAATAGGCTGAAACCGTCAAACAACGCCCAAATTTCAAACAAATAAAGGAAATTTCAAAAGAGTTAAAGAATTTGTTGCTCCGTGTTTGATTTTGTATAGCGCGATTTTTTTTTTAAATCATTTTTATAATCTTATTTAAGCAAATTCATTGTGGTTGTGTGAAACTGCAATTAGAGGAAATCCAAATGGAAAAGGAGAAAAGGCGGAAATTGAACTTCCTGCAGCAGAAAACACAACAAAATTGTAAATGCATTTTCAATTTTTAAACACTCAGATACATAAACACATATTTAAACAAACTTAAATACATCTACAAATGAACACATACACACACACACACACACACACACAATTTACCACAGAGTGGATAGAGCAATAGACATCATTGAATGTTACAGACAAGTGGCGTTATATTTATATAAAATGAAACAGATTTCAATACTCCTCCAATTCCAGCAGCAATTGCTACAAATAAAAATGTTCAAAACTGCGGTTAGAGCACGATTTACGAATGAATCATTTAGAAACAAGAAAAAAAATAATAAATAATAATGAAACTATGTACACTAGGGTTATAACTTTTTTTTGAGTGCAAAATACCACTCCAGTACCATGTGGTGAATGTTGTTCTGATAATAAAAAACTGTTTTTTAGGTTGATTCGGTGAAAAAAGTTTCCGCACCGAAAGCGATTTCTAAAGTACTATAAATTTTTATTTTTTAAAAATAAAGATTTTTCATTATTGTACAAATTTACTAGGAATTATAAGATATAAACTTTAAGTTTAATGTGCGTATGGTTTTACATTGTGGATATATATCCTTCATCACTTTAATCGCACGCTCGGCGCATATGTTGCTGCGCTGTTGATCTTTAATTTTAGACGGTTCTATTACCCAATGCCTTAAGAAGCATTCGTTAGCTTTCGTGAAGTTTTTTTAAAGATTTACTTAATGCTTCAAAATCATTCTCGTTGAAGCAATGACTACCAAACCAAATTTCAAACCAGGAAGCGCAAACATATTCACAAATAGGTTTTAACTCATCTTGATACTTTGGAAGCAGAATAAAAGCCAAAATAGCTAATATAGCTCTGGAATTCCATCTGGCATTGCTAATTGATGGAAGAGATTTAAAATTTATATATGGAAATATGTTATTTTTCTGGAAATATTTATAGGATTGGCAAAGTGAATATAAAAACTCCATATCATCTCTCCATTTTATTTTTGAGAATTTAAGAACCACTTGACTTTGCTTATAGCTAGATTTAAGATTTTCATAATTCTCCTCTAGATCCGCAGCAAAGTGATATCCAATATTGGGAGATGATGTTTTGCCATCCAAAACCTCGTCCATAACATGCCTCAATATCAGATAGAGAACATGGTGCTGACACCCAATATATTGTGCAGGAGGCAATGACATAAATTGAAAATGTTTTTTGAGTAAACTCACAACGCCATTTTTCTTGCACTACTACCTGAATTTCCTTTTTACCAATTTTTTTCCATCAAAGTGTAAGCACCAATCCTGATTTTTTAATGTTTTCTTGTAAAGCTCTTCTCGTTGTTCCGATAATTTCTTTACAGCTTTATAAATTCCGGCTTGAGATGGAGTCGAAATTGTTATGCCAGACTTAGCCAAATGTTGACAAATTGCAGCAGCTTTATTTGTGCTAACTTTTGCTTCTGTTACTAATGTAACCGCTGGTTTTAACGACATTTTGATGGATTATTCCGTCCGGTTGGTATGAAGTTTTCGTCATCATCGTGTTCATCATGATCGCTATCAAACATTAATGAAGAATCTGAATCAAAGGTTACTTGTTGATTATATTTTGGTTCAGATTGTAAATCTGCTGCTTCGCAACTTATATTAAAGTTGTCTTGAAAATTACTACTATTAGGGCGTTTTAAGGTTTTTTCATAATATAGAACCAACCGTCTAATTTTTCTTTTTATAAGATCCACACGCATGGTTCTTATATTTAGCTTGGCCCACAAATTATTTAACTCCTTAGACATTTTAACATACCTTTCCTCTTTATATTTATTTGTCTTGCATAAAGCAATAAATCTTCCGATAATAATTTCTTCCTTTGGGATGTTGTTCAACTCACTTAAAGGTATTTCGACTTTTTGTATTTTTTTTCATTTTTCAATATTATTTTTATTTTTTGTAAAATTCTTTGACCAGATTTTTGAGTTTTTTATAACAGATATTTTACTTTTTTTATACTTCATTTTAAGAACCAACAGAAATAATTTGCGAAATTTCAGATTTGCAATAACAAAGACTTCACTACCTAATTAGATATTTAAGACAAGAGGCAAGAGTAACTGTTTTAATGGAAAAAAATAAATATGTAAATAAGAACAAAACTTTAACCCGATCGGTGCGGAAACTTTTTTCACGATAGAGGAAAAATGACAGCATATTTTTTAATATATTTTTATGCCCCACACGGCTATGCGGTGGTATTTTTGATATTTGCAAAAATTGCAAAAAGTTATAACCCTAATGTACACGTTTGTTCATTCTTCTACTTCCCACTTCTAAACAGATCTTCTTCATTTTCTCTAAGAAACGAAACCACAACAATTATTCTCCTGGCTTGTAACGGCGACACACAATTTTATTTACCTACAAGAGGAAAAAAAGCAACACAATTTCAAAATGTATTCACCGATTTACTCATTTATTTATCCATTTATTTATTTATTTATTTTGTGATAGTGTGAGTTGAGTATTTCCCTGCAGATCACGAGACTAGTCCAAACATGCATGTAAAGAGTAGTCCATAAAGGAGTAGGAGGACTCCAAATATATGGGTAAAAGGTGGTCTATTAAACATTACAATGTCCTAGGAGTGGACCATATAACCCAGTTTTGCATTACAATGGATTAGTCTTAAAACTACTCCATGTTCATACATACCGTAATGGACTAATTTTGAATTAGTTTTAACTAAGTTTAGAAACGAAAACATTTCCAGGTCCAGGTAGTAGTCCATTTCATCAAAATGAATCACGAGTCCAATATTATCTGCAGGGTTGGAAAAGGGAAATAAACAAATGAAGATTTCTATTTGCAAGAGTTCATAGAACAAAATCTTATTGGGTCAATTTGTATAAGAAAATTCTTTAAGCAGACACGCTTGTAAAACATGCACAGGTAAACACACACACGCACAGAGGCAGGAAGGAAAAAACTTTGCCTTAACTCACAAACACACACTTTTAATTTCAAAAAATTAAAAATATAAGAATAAGAACTTAATTTAAAAAGAATTCAAACGTACCAACTTTTCTAAAAATTCTAAGTCTTTTAAAAAAAATTACTTTTTTTAGAATTCCTTTAGGTAGTTGATTTTATTTATAAAAAGTACGTTGTTTCGTTTTTTTCAAAACGTACTTTGTCAAGTTTTTAAAAAAAGTACATTGGTACTTTTTCATATATTGCATACCTATTAATTATATCTTCTTAAAAACAGAACTATTTTTTGAAAAGTACTATTTTAAGACGTTTATTTCTAAATTTTTAAAACACCATTTCTTTGGTTCTTTCATCAAAAAGTAACTTGGTAATTTGAAAAATAAACATCCACTATTTTTTAAAATAAATCTATTTGAATTTTGTTTGCCCAGTGGTAGAAATTCGACCACTATTATCTTTAAAAAATATGTGGAAAACATACATACACACACAAAGAAAAAGACTATAATCGCAAAAAAAATTGATTTTGATTCAAATAGAATTTACATTCGGATTGTGCCCAACAAAATTTTGCATTTGTAGCAAAGTGTTGCCTAAAATGTCATATTTGTTGCCACATAGGTTCAGTATGCTGTTGTTGCAATTGCAAAAGTTATTGGCAAAAATTTTTATGGTAATTAATATAAATGAAAAAATTGTTTTTAGTTTGGGAAAATTTATTTTAAATTCTTGCAATTCTAAGATTATTGTTTATCCTTTTGGGCTTCAGATGAAGATGATTACGCTGCCTTGTTGATGCGTAAAGGAGTTGTACCCGCATGTACTAAATAAAAGAAATAAAGATGTTGCAAAGAGAAAAGAATTTGTATTTTTCAAAATACTGCAATTTAATATTTATTTTAATTATGTATTTTAAAACTAAAAAGTTCACTTTTCGTTAGTTTCTCATCGACATACGACTCAATACTGATCGCAATGCTAATGAAGAACCAATTATGTCATTGCCAAATGCACATATTTTTAACGACAACAGTAAAATTAATTGATTCAATAAATAAATATTTTATGGCAACAAAAATGTGTATCTCCTGCAAATGCAAATCATTTACGTCAACCAATATTCAATGTGCCGTTTTATTCAGAGGAAACCTTTTAACGGCAAAGGTTATTTTATTTACAAATAATTTTGGTGTTAAAAAACTTCAAATACTTCCATGTTGTTAAGGTAAAAAAAAAAATATTGTTGGAAAATTTCTTGCGACAAAAGGTTTGAATTTTCCCCAACACGTTTTTGTTTACCCCAACAGCATAATCGTCAAATGCTAAAATTATTTGCCCTCACAATATTTTTTTTGTTGTTTATTATAAATGAAATTGTTTTTTTATTTCTTAGTGGATCGATTTAGATCGATCAACCTCCACTCAAGTCCTTAAATGTTTATTACAATTTTCTAAGTTCAATAAAAAAAGTTCAAAAAGTACCAATAGAAGAACAAAAATGTACGAAAAAGTCTCCTCTTATAGTTCCTCAATCACTTTGAACTCATCATGGATAATTTTATGTTTCTGGGTTCAGTATTCATAAAAATTCAAAAATGAACTAAAAAGTTCCAAAAACATCCCTCTTACAGATTCTCATTCACTCAGGGCCATGCATGTTTAATTTTATGTTTCTAGGTCCAATACTAAAGGAAATTCAAAAAGTACCAGTTGGAGAATAGAAAATTACCAAATAGTTCACACTTATAGATTCTGATCCACTCAGGATAGTGGGTGTTAAATATTATGGCCCATATTCAAAGTCAAAAATAAAATCGACTTTAAATAAAAACCGGTTTTAAATGCATGTGAACACCATTGTTTTAAAATATACTTTAACAAAAGTCGACTTTATTTTTGACTATGAATATGGGCCTATGTTTCTAGGTCCAATATAACGGAAATTCAAAAAGTGCCAGTTGAAGAACAAAAAAGTACCAACATTTTAATCTTATAGGTTCTTATTTACCCAGGACCCTGATCTTATAATCTGATGTTTCTTATGTTACAAAAATTATAGAAAATTCAAACAGTACCACATGCAGCACGGAAAAGTAAAAGAAAGAAATTTAATTTCCGTATTTCCCCTTTTTGATGCTTTTTTCTTACCATTGAAGTATTAAAAATTTCAATATTTTAGTTGGAGCCCATAATTTAATACGTTTATGTCAAAGAACGAAGAAAAAAATTTTGTAAAAAAGGACCAAAAATAGGTTAGATTTTCACCCCTTAAACGTTCACATTTTGAAAAAGTACCAAATTTGTATATGTATTCTTTAGTTAAGTTTCGAATTTAGTATAACTTGTAATTCTTTGTTTTCTTGCTTAAAAGATAGATGGGGTGACAAAGAAGTTTCAAAATACAGGTTACACCGGTTTACTCCCTAAAAGGTCCAATTTTTTTTTAAAAAAGTACCACCAACCTGTCCGCTTATTTTTTTCTAACGAACAAGCATAAGTATTAAATGCTTTGGAATATTTTAAAAAACAGTACTTTTTTGAAAAAAGATTTTTGTGAAATACTTTGATTATATTTCTCCAAAAAGTACTTTGATGCAACAATCAATTCGTTTCAATTAAACCAAAGTTTTATAGCACAAACTTTGCTACAAGCAGATTCTGCTTGAAGACAAATTATGACACCAACATTTGCTTAGGATTAGTTTATATTATCAGTTAACATTATTATGACAGCTGAACCCGACAAGCCCTATCATTCAGATAAAATCAACATGAGTAGCAGTATCGACATAATTTTTTTTACACAAATAACTCTGAAGTACCAAGAAATAATATAAACAAATTTTGTAATTGACTCGGTCCCAAATTGAGCCTACTACCGAAAATATCTTTCCAGAAATATGGAACATAATTGACGGATTTTACAGAAATCTTAAGATTTCGGTACCCGTTTGTTTCGGCATCAATATTTTACCTAAAACATGTAGAACATTTCTTTGACTTACAAACACATTTGGTTGGTCACCTTAATCTTAAGAAAATGCTAAATAAAATCTCAAAGATGTCTCTAGCCAGGGCAATTTTTCGAATTGCAGTTCCGTTAAATTGCAATGAGCATCAAGCAGAAAGGCACTCTGCTTACATGCGAAACAAGAAACGGGTTTCCTTTTTTAAGCATTTCGTTACGACTATTTGCTTTTCTCTTTTTTAGCTCTTCTGTACGATAAAAATGATGACATACTTTTGAAGACGATATTCGGATCACCCCCCACCAAACCCTCTTCTAAAAAATGTAAAAAAGCTATTAAAAGGTGTTATGCAACGTAAAGGGGCGTGTAAGGAAAACGTGCTTGTAACCTCGTGTAAGAGGACGTGTATGAGTGTTCGTCATGACAAAAGCGGTTTTGCGGATGCCAGGGGAATGGATAACTGGTACTTGTTGTGACATTCAAGTGTTTAAAGTATTCATTTCCTTAAAATTGTTTTTTTTTTTCTTCTATCTTTCTCTCTTATTCATTACAACAATTTTATTTTGCATTTGCATATTTATATAAAAGTATGTGTGCGTTTGTGTTGTAGAAAATATAAATTTCATTTCTTTTTATTAAAATTTTAATAAATTGAAATGGAAAATTTTGAACACAAAATGTAGTTAAATTGTAATTAATTTATATATTTTCTCTTTGCTTGTTGTTTTCGTTCCCTGTATTTGGAAATCTTAATGGAATGATAAAAACTATTCGGCAGTAGTTATGCAATTTTGTGTTTTATTTTGGGTTTAAAGCACAGTGGGGTAGAAAAAAATAAATATTAATAATTTTTCTATTTTTGACACCAAAATTGTAAAATTTTAATATTTTATATGAAATTTGGCGAAATATTACAAATTAAAGGAAAATTTGTGAAATTTTTTTCTTTAAAAAAATATTAGTAAATTTCACTACGTTTAGGAAATTTAGCGAAATTTCGCTAGTTATAAAAAAATTAATTGATCATAAATATTTTATAAAATTTATATTATTATAGAAAATTTAGTAAAATTTTTATATTTATAGCAAATAACTCGATGTTTTACTATTTATAGAAATGTTCGCGAAAATTTACCAGTTTTAAAATTTATAAAAATTTTTTTTAGAGTTTCACTACTTATAAAAAATTTACAGAAGTTTTATTATTTATTGGAAATGTTTTTATGAAAAAATGTTTGTAAAATGTCGTCTATATAAATCATTAGTTGTTTGAAATTTCCCCATTTTATAGGAAAATTGGTGAATTTTTATTTCTTATACAGAGTTTTTAAAAATTTTACAAAATTTTGTTAGTAGTTAAGTTTTTAAAAGTTTATAGAAAATGTTTTAATTTTAAAAATTTTTCAACATTATACTATTTTGGAAACTTTACTTCTTAGAGATAATTTTGCAAAATTTCAGTATATTATAGGAAATTACGAAAAAGTTTGCTATAAAAAAATATTTTGATAAATTCCTCACAATATATAGGGCATTTACCAAAACTTTATAATGTACAGAGAAAATTTAAATATTTATAGGAGATGTTTTAAAAACTCACTTTTTTAAAAAATTAGGCCTAATTTCAATAGTTAAAAAAAATTTGTGATATTTCACTACTCTAAGAAAATGTTGCTAAATTTAAGAGTTTAAAGGATATTTAGAAAATTTTATTACTTATAAAATATGTTTAAACATTTCATTATTTATAGGAAGTTTTTAAAAATTTCATTATTTATAGGAAGTTTTCAAAAACGTAATTCTTTATAGGAAGTTCTTTTAAATTTTATTATAAATCGAAAATTTAGTAAAGCTTTTTTTATAGGAAGTTTTCCAAAATGATTCTTTTTACATTTTTAATATTTATAGGAAGTTTTAAAAAATTTATAGGAAGTTTTTAAAAATGTAATTCTTTAAAGGAAGTTCTTTTAAATTTCATTATAAATCGAAAATTTAGTAATAGGAAGTTTTCCAAAATTACTCTTTTTACATTTTTAATTTATAGTATATTTTTAAAAATTTTATTATTTATAGGAAGTTTTTAAAAATGTCATTATTTATAGGAAGTTTTTTAATAATTTTACTATTTATAGGAAGTTTTTAAAAATTGTATTATTTATAGAAAGTTTTTAAAAATGTCATTATTTATAGGAAGTTTTTAAAAATTTTATAATTCACAGGAAGTTATTTTAAATTTCATTATATATCGGAAAAAACGTATAACTTTTTTTTTATAGGAAGTTTTCCAAAATTACTCTTTTTACATTTTTAATTTGTTGAAAATTTTTAAAAATTTCATTACTTATTGGATTTTTTAAAAATGCATTATTTATAGGAAGTTTTTTAAAATTTTTATAGTTATAGGTAGTTTTTAAGAATGTCATTATTTATAGAGAGTTTTTAAAAATGTCATTATTTATAGGAAGTTTTAAAAAATTTCATTATTTACAGGAAGTTCTTTAAAATTTCATTGTATATCTAAAATTTAGTATAACTTTTTTCATAGGAAGTTTTAAAAAATGACTCTTTTTACATTTTTTATTTGTAGAAAATTTTTAAAATTTTCATTATTTATAGGATGTTTTTAAAAATGTCATTATTCATAGGAAGTTTTTTAATAATTTTATTAGTTATAGGAAGTTTTAAAAATTTAATTATTTATAGGAACTTTTTAAAAATGTCATTTTTTAAAGGAAGTTTTTAAAAATTTCATTCTTTACAGGAAGTTCTTTAAAATTTTATTGTATATCGAAAATTTAATATAAATTTTTTTATAGGAAGTTTTAAAAAATGACATTTTGTAGAAGATTTTTAAAATTTTTATTATTTATAGGATGTTTTTAAAAATGTCATTATTTAAAGGAAGTTTTTTAATAATTTTATTTGTTATAGGAAGTTTTTAAAAATTTAATTATTTATAGGAAGATTTTAAAAATGTCATTATTTATAGGAAGTTATTTAATAATTTTATTACTTATAGGAAGTTTTAAAAAATGTCACTATTTATAGGAAGTATCTCAAATTTCAACATTTTATAGGAATTTTTGGAGAAACCTTAATTTTATAGGAAATTTCGCGAAATTTCACTATTAATAAGAAATTACGTGACAATTTTCTATTTCAAAAGGATTTTTGGTAAAATTGCAATATTTTAAATCAAACCTAGTAAATATTCAATAGTTATAGAAAATATTGCTAAATTTCACTATTTATAGGAAATGTTGAAAATGTTACTATTTATAGGAAATGTTGCGAAATTTCACAACTTAAATGAAGCTTAAAAGGTTTTCATTATTAATAATTAATTTGCAACTTTTCGCTGTTTTTTAAGAAATTTTGCTAAAATTTAACTGTTTCATAGGAATTTTGGTGAAATTTTACTGTAATAGGAAATTTGACGAAATTTCGATAGTTTTAAAAATGTAGTCAACATAAATGTTTCGTTTATATAAAATGCTGTATATTCAGGTATGTGATGAAAATCGATTTTAAAAACGAAACGATTTGAAATCGAAAATATCATTTTCAGTATCTTTTAAAATTGATTTTAAATACATATTCCTTTTATTTTCAGTCTTTATTCTTTTAAATTTTATATTTTATACGTTAACTGAAATGTATTCTGAACGGAAACTTAATCCTTTAATTCAGAAATGGATTTTAAAATCCCTCGAAATTCATCACACCTTTTAAAAACGTTCGTTTTGAAATCGATAGATTTCCATCACATACCTGATTGTAAAATTTAACTTTTTATGGGAAACTATTTTTTCTTTAAATATTTGTATATAAAAATAAACTTCTGAAATTTCACTATTTTTAGGAAGTTGCGTTAGTCATTATTGCAATAGTTTCCACTGTTCTTTGCCTAAAAGTTAGAGGCTGCAAAATTTTTATAGCGTACCAAACTGAGGGTATGTTGGAGTAAAAGGAAAAAGTTTGCTGCTAACGGAAAAATAAACGTACACACAAAAAGAAACTACTTAACTTTGCTGGAATCATAATAAATTTTTTATGCAGAAGAAAAAATGTTTTTTTTTACAGATTTTTAAATACATACACAATTATTAAAGTTAAGGGAGTTTTTTTTTTAATTGGAATAATTTTAATGGCATATTATTGAAGTTTAATAATTATTTTAAAAATTTGTTTTTTTTTTTTATTTTTCATTAAAATAAAATAATTTACTTATGCACTAAATTTCAAAATATTTGCCAAAAAATTAGGCAAAAACTAAAAAAATTTAAATAACCATACCAGCTGAAATGTGCCATAAATTATACTCCTATTCTTTTCATTATTCACAATTTATTTTGAAGCCATAAATATTGCCAGAGAATATAAACAAATTTGTTCATCGTTTGTTTAACAGCATAATTTAATAACACGATTTACCATAAATCCTTTTCAACACAATATTAAAACAAGAGCAACAATAACAATAACATGGCACAAAGTCAATCACCAGCAAGAAGAGCAACAACTATCAATGATTGTGGATGTAGTGCTGCTATTACTTTGGCTTAGGCCAGAAAAATATACGCTTTGTTTATCTGAAAAAGGGAACGGCTCTTAAATTGCGCTTATCTCTTTTTATAGGAAATTAAGCGAAATTTTACTATTTCTGAGAAATTTACTTTTTATTAGAATAGTGGCGAAATTTCTTAGCGTTTATAGGAAATTAAATATATGTTCGTACATATTTCACTCTTTTATAGAAAATTTGTCCATTTTTTATAATTTATTGGAAAATATCACCATTTAAAGCATATTTTTTGAAATTCCACTTTTAATACGAACTTTGTCGGAATTTCACAATACATATATATATAATTTTGGTCATATTTATTTCAAAATTTATAGTAAAATGTCACTATTTATATGAAGTTCGTCGAAATTTCATTATTTATAGAAATTTAACTATTTATAGAAAATTTGTTTGATATTTCACAATTAATTGTAAAATGTCGCTACTTATAGGAAGATTGTCGATATTTTACAATTTATAAAAATGATGGCGATTTTTCACAATTTATAGCATATTTGTTGAAATTCGACTCTTAGTAAGAACTTTGTCGAAATTTCGCTATTTAAAAAAACTTTTTCTTATATTTATATCACAATTTATAGTAAAATTTCCCTATTTATAGGAAGTTTGTCGGAATTTCAAAATATATAGAATATTTTTCGAAATTTCCCCATTTACAGGAAATTTGTCGAAATTTCACAATTTATAAAAAAATTTAACGAAATTTCACAATTTTTAGGAAATTTCTCAAAATTTTAGTTTTAATACAAACTTTTTCGGGGTTTCACAATTTATAGGAAATTTGTTTGATATTTCACAATTTATGGGAATGTTTCGCTATTTAAAGGAGAATTATAAAAATTTTTCGAATTTTTACAATCTACACTGATATTTATTACTTCGCTTTTAATAGGAAATTTATACAAATTTCACTATATATACAATATATATTAGACATGTCACACTTTATAGTAAGATTTCTCTATTTTAAGGAAGTTTCTAGAAATTTCATAATTTTTATTAAATTTGCCGAATTTTCGAAATTTATAAGATATTTGTCGATATTCTACTTTTAGTACGAACTTTGTCGGAATTTCTCTATTTATAGAAAATTTGTTTGAAATTTCACAATTTATGGTAAAATTTCGCTATTTATAGAAAGTTTATCGACTTCAATTTTTATAGAAAATTTGTCGAAATTGTATTATTTTTAGATAATTTCCAAATATATAGGAACTTTGTAAATACTTTACTATTTAAAAAAAATTGTTAGAACCATGGCCCAATTAGTAGGTCTGCGCGCAACTACAACAATCCAACAATAGAAAAAACAACACGAATTTTGTTTGTGTAAAAAATGATAAAGATGTCAAGAACAAAAGAAATTGTTTGTGTAAAAAATGGTAGAAATGTCAAATGCAATTGCTACAAAAACAATTGCACGTAAAAAACACAATTCTTCGCAAAATCAGCAAGCGTTTCAAGCAGACCTACTAATTGGACCATGGTTAGAACTTTCACAATTTATAGTAAAATTTCGCCATTTATAGCAAGTTTGTCGAAATTCCACAATATATATAACATTTGGCAAAATTTTCCAATTTATGGGATACATGTTGAAATTTTACTATTTATAGAAAACTTCTGGAAAATTCACAATTTATAATAAATTTCGCTACTAATTGGATGTATTCGAAATTTCGCTATTAAGAGAAAATTTGTCGAAATTTTATTATTTCTAGAAAATTTGTTTGAAATTTAAAAATGTATAGGAAATTTCACTAATTATAGAAAATTGATTTGAAATTTTACAATTTATAGTAAAATTTCGCTATTTATAGGAAGACTGTTGAAATTACACAATTTATAAGAAATTTTCAAATATTTTAGATTTCATGGGATAATTGTAGAAATTTCACTACATATTTATAGAAAATTTGTTTGAAATTTCACAATTTATAGCAAATTTCGAAAAATATTTTGGGGACTTATTTCATTTTCAAATTAATTCGAGAATCATCAAATATGCAAATTATGTCACGTTATAATATGTACACAAAACTTGTTTAAATGAATAATGGAGTTTTAGTTCGGTTCGCAGAAAAAAATTCTCACATTTTCAAATTTGTGAAATTAATTCTCAACGAAGAATTTTTTAAAAGTATGAATTTTGCTAAGTTATGCAATGGCCCAAAAACGGAGGAAAAGGGACAAATTTGCCAAATTCATTAAAATGAAAGTGGATCACATTTATTGCAGGAAGGAAAACCAATCGTTTTTGAATTCCTATCAAGTATAGTGTTTGTATGAATATGACACCAAAAGAAGACATTTTTAAAGATGAAAAATCGGAAGATGGAATTTTTGAACTCCCAGTTTCCAATAACGACAACCTGTGTGTTATTTATCAGCACAAAAGACCAAACATTATTCTTATTCCCAGCAAGCATCTTAAAATATGCAACGAATGTGACGCAAAATTAATGGTGGATTTCATTATTAATGAGCTGCAAAAATACAACTGCCCCTGTTGCCGTCAAACGGTTGAAATAAATATATATTTTGAATTTATTGGATGTTTCGAAAACTTTTTGGGCATTTATTTGATTTAAGGAATTGGGGATTTATTTCATTTTGATTTGGGGAGTTATTTCATTTCGTTGGGGTTTCATTTTATTTTAAAATTGGGGGTTTATTTCATATGAAATAAAATCCCAAAAATTGGGGAATTATTTCATTTGTAAATTATATTCCTTTTTCTTCGACCTTTTTTATTAAATATTATTCTTTTTAAAAAGTGACCTTAAGCTTCAAAAATTTACAAAAGAATAATAGGAATTATTTCATAATATTTGGGGACTTATTTCGTGGGGGATTATTTCATGTCGCCATTTAAAGGAACTATGGTGTATTTGCACATCTTACAGGATATTTGACGAAACTTCACTATTCAACGGAAATTTGGCAGAATTATTAGAAATTTCATAAAATGTTCCTATTTCAAGTATATTATTAAGAGGAAGTTTGGGAAATTTTCGCCGTTTCCAGTAAATTTGGCAACATTTCTCTAGTTAACGAAAATATAGACACAATTTGAACTATTTTCATGTGGCAAAATGTTACTTTTTAGTTTGGCAACATTTTACTTTTTTTTAGGAAATTGAGTAAAAATTCACTATTTGACTATTCACTCTAAATATTTGGCAAATATGGAGACCATTTCTTATTAAAAGGAAGTTTACGAAATTTCGTTATTTATGGAAAAGACGAAGAAATTTTGTTATTTAAACAAAATTTTACAAAATTTTCATGGTTAAAAGAAAATTTCAAAAAACTGTTTTCTAAAGAAAATGCAAGAGTTTGTTAATTTGGAAAATCCTAAGTAATTCCGATTTTTACAGTTTTTTATTTCTAGAAACTTAACCAAAATAAATTCTCTCTTTGTGTTCATTGCTGTCCTATAGACATCATTTATATCCAAGGCTATTAACTAACAAATACTAGTATTAAAAGCAAATAACAACAAATATCAGATTTTCTCTTCCCTTTTTGTTACTGTGTAAAGTTTTGTAAAGGATAACTTTAGCCTCAAGTGTTACAAGAGAACAATGTATAGCAATCATTGTGGCCATAGTGATTAGAATACTCTCTATCACTTGAGTGATGTATGTATGACTAAATATATGTTTGTATGTGAATGTGAATGAACATTCAACTGATGTACAATATAAAGTGGTTGGTAGAAAACTAAGTATAGAATCAAAACCACCCAAATGAACCGCAAACATAATTTATGTTGTAGCTAAATTCTTGCCCACGCTCCTCCCTTCAAGTACCATCAGCTTTTTTTCGGTCAGAGCAACACGAATAGCAAACTTGTAAAATATGTATATCATGTTCATATTTATTTTAAGTATAAACTAACTGCGAAATAGTGATGGCTAGTATTGCATATTTTTACACTATTAAGTTTGCTGTAAAAGAATTTAAACATGTAAAAACGATATAATCGGCTATAACGAATTCTGGCTACCGTTCATCTTAAAAAAAGATTTTAAAATTCAATCTTCAATATGTATACAAATATTCAATTGTAACGTTACTGACTTTATAGCTGAGTCATCCTTGCACAGCATAAACGCCTGAAGCAAAAATTGAAATTTTGACTGGAGGTCGGTCTTTTGCCAAATCGATCCACTAAGACGGGATTTTTTTTGAAAAACGATAAAAATCTTTAAATTCGCTAACCTCATATCTCCTTAACTAAAAGATATACAAAAAATTTTAATATTTATCGTTCTTCTTTAAAAAAAAAAAAATAATAAACGAACAGGTATCTGGTACTTTTTTGAATAAATGGGTAAAACCTCTATTTTAAACCTTTATGTTATCCCAAATATCTTTTAAACCAACAAACATAGAAATACAAATTTAATTTAACATTCGTTAATTATCTAAAACAACAAATATAAATTTGGTACTTTTTCGAAATTCGACCTTAAACGTTTGATCCCATTTATATTCGGTACCTATAGTTGGTACTTTTTTACAGATTATTTTTCCCTATTCATTGATATAAACGTTTTAAATTTTGGGGTCCCACTCTTATTAAAATATTTAAGTTTTTGATTTTGATTAATTTTGTTTTTGATGGCAAAAAAATAAAACTATCTTTTTAATAGTGTCATCCGAACTTTATTTCTTCTTCTTAACTGTGGAGTTGAGATCGTTCTAAGTTCACCATAGATTCTCAAAAACACTTCAATACGAATCTAATGGTATATGATGGTTTAGGTCTCCGTTGACTCTTATATACACGGAAAATAATATCTCTATAAAATTTTTAACAACTTAGTTTGTTAAAAATATAATTTTATGACAACAAACTTTCTAATTGATTAAATAAAAAAATTTATCAAAATTACACTTTGCAAAATAGCACTCAAAAAAACATATTTAACAATAAAATAATTAAATATTTCTTCATATTCAATAAAAAAAATATTTGAATCGCAGTAAAGACAGTATTTTAAAACTCTTGTCCATTTTTTAATAGCTTTGATAGTGTGTTTGTGTTTGTAATTCTCATTCGTTTTAGAGTTTTATTTATATATTATCTTAAGTTTTCCCAAAATCAACCGGCAAAATGAGCATAGGAACTAGCTTATCCCCCCACAATACATTTTAGTGGATTTTTAAAAGAATGAAAATTGGAATAAACATTTTGTTTGATTTATTCAACATTTCTAACAATTTATTTTATAAAATCACGTTAACATTTTGTTGAAAAAAATTATTTTGGATAACAACTTTTTTTATTGACTTAATAAACTTGGTTGTTGACTAAAAATTCAATAACTATACATACAAACTTTTTTATCAATACTAGAGCTGGGAAACAATCGATAGTCTTAAAATATCGATAGGAAAAATATCAATATTGATATTATTATTATTTAAAATACAGCTATGAGGACATGTAACAGCAGCTATACACACACAGTTTTGTTTCGCAAGTTTTCACTTGCTATTATTAATGCGCGCTGAATTACAGCAATGAATAAAAACAACATGAATGGCATGTGGTATGGATGGCTTAGCTGTGATTTTTAACTGCTAATTAAAGACCTTTATGTCGAAATTTGTATATGTATACATAGCATGTGACAAAATAATGAACGACCATTAGAGGATAAGTCCGCTAAATTGACTATCTTTTGGGTTGCGAATCAAAAACAATTTAGAAAATTATCTTAAGTTGCAATAAATTTTCTTATAAGTCCTGCTACATCGGCTCCTTCGGAAGGGTGTTTATCAGCAGCACGATTTTTCAGAAACTGTCATCTAAAAAACCTTGCGTATATACATACATACGTCTCATATGTTCAATAAAGTGATAAAAAAACGAACTTTAGCCTGCACAAGTACAAACATTCAGTCTATCGATAAGAATCGATAGTGTCCCAGCACTAATCAATACCAGAAAAATCGTCTTCGCAGAAAATTCAAAAAAAAATTTAATCAAATATGCGCTTTTCGATTTCAAAAATGAAAATTATTTTTTTCTTGGTAAAGCGTAATTGAGTTTTAATTTTCTGGATAACTGTTATTTGTGGTCCCTGATTTATTTGTTTCTAGCAACGTTAAGAGAATTTCCGCTATTTTTAGGAAAGTAAAAAAATATTAAAGTATAAAGGTATAAAGGTATTAATGTATAAAAGTATAAAAGTATAAAAGTATAAAAGTATAAAAGTAAAAAAGTATAAAGGTATAAAATATAAAATTATAAAAGTATAAAACGATAAAAGTATAAAAATATAAAAATATAAAAGTATAAAAGTGTTAAAGTATAAAAGTAAAAAAGTATATAAGTATATAAGTATTTAGTATAAAAGTATAAAAGTATAGAAGTATAAAAGTATATAAGTATAAAAACATTAAGGCATAAAAGTATAAAAATATAAAAGTATAAAAATATAAAAGTATAAGAGTATAAAAGTATAATAGTATTAAAGTATAAAAGTATTAAAGTATATACATAACTATAAAAGTATATAAGTATAAAAGTATTAAAGTATAAAAGTATAAAAGTATATAAGTATAAAAGCATTAAAACATTAAAGTGTAAAATTATAAAAGTATAAAAGCATAAAAGTATGAAAGTATAAAATTATAAAAGTTTAAAACTATAAAAGTATATAAGAATTTAAGTATGAAAGTATGAAAGTATGTATAAAAATATAAATGTTTAAAATTATAAAAAATAGCCAAAAGCTTTTATTCGATTTGTACAGTTATAAAGGACTTTTAATAGTAAAATGTCCCTTTTTATAGGAAGTTTGTCGAAATTTCCAAATTTATAGGATATTTGGCAAATTTTCCCAATTTATAGGAAATTTCACTATTTATTAAAAATTTCACAATTTATTGTAAAATTTCGTTACTTATATAAAGTTTGGGAAAATTGCATTGTTTATAGAAAATATTTTGCAATTTCAAAATTAAAGTTTTACTATTTATAGGAAGTTTGTCAAAATTTAACAATTTATAAGAAATTTGGCGAATCTCCACAATTGATTAGTCGAAATTTCAGTTCACCAGGAAATTTTATGAAATTTCACTAAAGGAAGCCTGTCGTAATTTTACAATTTTAAATCTAACTACACATTTCACAAAATGCGAAAGAAATCTCTCTTTCTTTCGCTTAACTACATTAAAAACAAAAACCAATTTTCAGAACTTTGTTTTTGTTGTTTTATGGAATAAGAGATAATTTAAAAAAATTTTAATATTAATTTTCCAGATTAATGTGCTGTTTTCACAACACAAGTGACTGAACGTTTATGTGTGGTTTATAAACAAGTCGACTTAAATCGCTATTTCCAACTTGCTTACTAAATTATTTACAAAAATTAACAGGAAAAAAAACTTTATGGCTTTTAAATAATTTTGAATAATTTATTACCCAACATTTGCTAGTTTCAGAAGTTAGTACTAAAATTTATTTTAACACAATTTGCACAAAAGATTTATCTGAATAAATATGCTGCATATTTTTCTAACCCTTTTTTCCAGAGATGAAACAATAACAAATATGAAAGATTTTTAAAAAAAATAGGAAATATTAAATCATTTAATTTTGATATAAATTAAGAGAAAATGATAAATATACATAAATGCTAAATTTAGTTAGAGGGAAAAAAATACATATTTGGGACTAACTATGGGAAATATATAAAAACAATAAATTTCCAATTACTTGTATTGCTTGCAAAGATTATGAAATTTAAATCTAATAAGTAGAAAATTTATTAAGGCTTAAAAAATGTTTTCAAAATGCAAACGAAACAAATTGCAAAAGAAAAAAAATTATGTTTATTAAACATAAGTGTGTCTAAACATTTCAAATGCCTAATAGAATACTTCATTTTTTAACAACAAATATTAGACATTTGAAAAAAATTCAAAAATATAAAGTTATTCTAGAGTTCTTTAACTTAATAATCCTTTAAAAAACACCGTTAATTTAAATACTTATTCCAGTTCCTCAAGTTTCTTTAAGTTAACAATATTTGTTTTTTAAATTAAATAAATACCGCTCATTCATTTACCCCTAAAAGTAGGCTACATTTTGTCATTACCCCAACATCTCTGGTATCTGTGTCATATTTTTTGGTTTTTTTTTTTTTTCTTTCTTTCTTTTTCCGTAAGTAGTAATAATATTCATGTATTTTATCATTTCAGCGAGACTTTTTTTGTCTATTTATCATAAAATAAGAGAAATTGTAAAAATCTGTACGAATTTTTTTTTCATATATTTTTATCGTTGACATCTTTGCCTACATCAACATCTTTGTGGATTTGAAGGGTTTTTAAAACAACATTGAATGAAACACGAGCGAGAAAAATTATATTGTTTTTATTCTTCACTATTCTGTATTCGATGACAGCTTGAAGGAACCTCAAAAAAAAATTATACACTGAACCAAGAAATGGTGGTAAATTGTGTAAATTGGGTTGTGAAATTTAAGAATCTTTACTGAAAATTAAAATCTTGCTCAAAATGTTTAAGCTGAATGCCCATAAAAAGGTAATGAACTTGCTGAATTTCGGTCCGTGATTCCAGATATTTACCATACAAAATATCCTTAAAGTTATCCTTTTGTCATCATGATTTGCTCAGACATATTAAAATCGTTACAAACTTTGAGTCAAAGTCTATGACCTGATCAAACATTATATTAACATTTACATTTGCTTGGTCCACAATTTATAATATCTCTTATATAAAACACCAGACGAGTGGATGCATATCCGAACTTATCTTTGGACACCATAAAAAGTAATAAATCTTGCATTGACTCCACCACGGAAAACGGAAATTTGTTTGTTAAGCCCGGCAATCTGGCATAATGGGCGACAAGGCAGTGCGCTGTTCTTGGTAGGAGAAGAATTGATCTGATGAAATCGGGCCAGAAAGCCACAATTGATTTTTGTTTGAAGCTGGCATTTGCCGAAACCCCGGTGAAATATACGATCAGGCATGAATCCGTAAAATTAGATTATGCCAACACTCGGGCACTTGTAAAAACTATTTAAGACAATAATGATCGGAACATTCGGGAGTTATAAAACCTTTACATGATTTATTGTGTATTCCCTTAAAGCCAACCAGGCTTTGCATTAGAAAAGAGTATACAAACTTGATTTAATTAATTCAACTTGGCCATGAAAAATTATCAGATCTTTTAAGGATGAAATATGTTGCCAAAAAGATGAAAAACGATGGTCAATACTTTGAATGATTGTTCCAACTATTCACAATAAATGCTCAAACATTTTCAAAAGATACCTGAGTTTAAGAGTATCTAAACTTTAATCTTAACTAGGGTCTCAATCAATTGTCTAAACTATAATTTAGCCTTCATTCTGACGTTAAGGCTAAATTTTTTTCTTATTAACAGTCGAAGCTATTGCCTTGACCATATAAGTATAAAATATTTACCTGTACACCTGCCTTGTTGTCCTATTCTCAGGATAGTCTTTGACACTGGGTGACAAGCAATTCATTTACCTCCTGCCCCTGCATGTGAGAACAACTAAGACACACAGGTGGCAATCTGATGTCTTATTCCGGAAAGATTACACACTCGCCTCTTGTTTGGGAGCTGGAGCTCTCTAGCCTCTGCTAAATGGCAAAAGGCGGCAGCATCTGTTAAAAAGGTACAGCAACCAAGGATATCCACCCGCAGGCCAAGCTTTCCCACAAGAGTAAACAAATCAGCATCCAAAGAAAGCTCCTAAAGACCTACCTTCCAGCGACTTTCGGACCAACTACAAACACCACGTGATCCCCGAAGGGTCCTTAGCCAAGAGTAAGTCTGGTGCCATGCTTCCAGAGGTTAGGATTTCTGGTCAGCAGCGAGTTCAAGAGGCCTGTCAATTTCGAAATCACTATATTAACCTGGAATCTTAATTATATTCTAGCCTTTAGCCTAAACTATATTTTAATTAATAGTGTAGACCATATTTTAGTCTATAGGCTATAATGTAGTCTAGTTTGCAGTCTTTTCTGTAGTCTAAACTTTTAGCCAAAAAATAATCGACAACTTTTTTTCGATGATTATTGTCTACAAAATTTTGTCCCAGTGTACGAGTAATATATATGTATGTATGTGTTTTAATGTCATACTACCCAGCGGTAATTATTAAAAGGACCGCAAGTGGCAGGGATTTTTGAAGGCCTTAATTATCCTCTATAAAAGATTCCTTTCTTAATACATCTAGTTTTAAGGAATATGCCTTGTAAAAGGTATACATTTCTCTAAAAAGACCTTCCAAAATTATCATTACACACTGGCTATTCCCTTCTTTGAGAAGGGAGAACCGGAGTTGTTCAGTTTTAATTTTTTGTTCTTAGTGACATCCGATACTCCCTCCTTTGGGAAGGAAAAAAAGTTGCTTTGTTTTTATATTTTTTTTGTTGTTATCTATTTTCCCTTACGTAAACGAATACGTTACGGATCAGCTTTCAAAACATATGCATAAATATGTACTCTTTCGTAAACGTGACGTTGCGTGGCGGGTTAGCCCGGTAGTATTAAAAATTTACTTCGTTTTTACGAATCAGCTCTAAAGGAATTTTTTGTTTAATAATGTTTATTGATAAAGCGAACATTCCAACGACGTTTATGACGTTTTTTATATTTTTATACAAAACTAACAAATAAATTTGTTAATTAAATTTGTTAGCTTTATAGATTTTGACAATTTCTCTATTTTCCTGTTAATTCATTTTATCCCTCTAATGCCACATTTCTTGTTTGCCTTGAAAATATCAAATTAAGGTAATTTTAGGGTGAGAAACATAAATGACTTCAGTTTTTCATTTTGAGTAGTACTCGTTGACCTGTAAGGGGTCAAACTGTAAAGTCCGCCTTGAGGCGGAGTTGGGCTTTGTCGTAATAATTTAAGATACGTTTTTGATATACATCCTAGAATTTTCTGTGTAATTCCCCAGTCCATCTCCAGACGGATTTAGCAGAAACATCCATATTTAGTAGCGATCAATTGAACGTTCAGATACTCACCAGTAATTTTTTCGGCCTGATTATTTTTTCGATGCACAATATTAACTTTCTTCAACAAAGAATAAAAAATGAACGTGGCCGTTCAAATTCAAGATGTCAATGTACTTTTTGTCAAACTCGTTAGAGTGTTGCCACCGAATGAAAACTGTTTGATAAAATACGCTTTACTTTACACCTAGAATTATTTATTCAGGATATATTGTCAAAATTAAAAATTTTATGACGGTTTTTGGCTACCCCTCCTAGAGGCGGACTTAAGCATTAGAGAGTTAACGCCTTAACATATTTTTAATAACTACACAGAAAAATTTTTTGCAAAAAATTTTTCAATTAAATAATTAATTATTCAATTAATTTTTTGTTTGCTGCAATTAATTTTTTTAATCAAAAGCCATAAAATTAAATGTTTGTGTATATGTGGTGTATTTTTTGTTTATGCAATTAATTTTTTAATTGACTAAATTTGTGTCCCATGACTCGAAAATACAAATCCGTTAATTGATATGATCAATTCCTTTGAAGGGGCAAAATTAGTTAAATATTTAATTGTCTGAACGAATTGTTTAATTAAAGTCGATTTTCTATATTTTCTGTGTACCAACCATTGCAGTCGCCCGCAATATTATTTTTATGTATTCCCTTTTTGAAGTCCTTCATGTCAAAGCCTTTTTGGGATTCCTGTAAGATGAATGGGGTGGGGAAGGGCTTGCTCCCGATAACAGCCTGTGTAAAAATAAATAAGTATGGAACTCGGCGAGGAGTACTTCTGTGCGCTTAATAAGGCCTTTTATTAGGCCTTGTTAGTTCTTCTTTGACCGCTTGCTATACATTAATTTTTGTTCCACAGTTAAAATATATCTAATAAATTTGTATTTTATATGAATATACTTGTAGATATAACGGGTCCGCCATGTTACGTTTTTTTTTCAACTTGTGCTTATTTCGTGAATGGTAACACTTTGCTCATGTCTGATTTGACAGATAATTAGTTTTATCCTTCCGCTGAACGAATATGGTTGTGTATACTGCTTGAACAACGCTGGGAAATATGCGTTTTCGCTTCGCTAAGTGGGCTTGCGATCGACTTACAGAAGACGCCGATTTTGCCAAAAAAAAATCATCTTTTCAGATGAAGCTCATTTTGATCTTGTCGGATATGTAGGCAAGCAAAATTGTCGCATTTGGGGCACAGAAAACCCGCACGCATACATTGAAAAGCCCTTGCATCCAAAACGAGTCACTGTTTGGTGGGGATTTTGGTCCAGAGGCATCATTGGGCCATTTTTCTTCGCAAATGGACAAGGAGTGGCCTTTACAGTCAATGGCGATCGTTATCGGGCCATGTTGAAGTTGAAGAGGAGGATATTAGCAACATGTGGTTTCAACAGGACGGCGCTACGTGCCACACAGCCGAAGCTACACTCGATGTTTTGCGCCCTGTTTTTGAATATCGCATTATCGGCCGCAGAGCTAATGTAGTTTGGCCACCTCAGAGCTGCGATTTGACACCGTTGGACTATTATTTGTGGGGTGCCGTCAAAGATAAATGTAACGCCGACAAGCCAGAGACAATTGACGTTTTAAAGGACAATATTCGTGAAGCCATTGGTGAAATACAGCTGCACACAAACGATAATGTCCTTAAAAATTGGACCGATCGTGTAGGCTACTACATGGCCAGCCGAGGCAGCCATTTGAATGAAATTATTTTCCATTATTAACCGGAAGGATTGTACTTTCAAATAAAAAAAGAAATCTGAGAAAATATTCAGTAGTTTTTTTTATAGCATTTTCAAAAAACAAAAGTTATTTGGCGGACCCTGTGTAATTGTACTTGTAGCTAAAACTCATGGTAAATATGTATTTCAACAAGGTCAATGTTTTACAAGGTTATTTCATTTGTTTGTTTGTATATGTATTTAATTCATGAAATATGTATAGAAATAAGTATGTATTTGTGTGTGTGTGTGTATAAAATAAATACTTGAGTATCTTATTTCAATGTTAGTCGAGCGCAGATAATTTTCTTCGCTTCTTGATATTTTTTTTTTTTTTTAATTTTTGTTTTTAATAATAAGAAATATAAAAAAACCCCACAATGAACAAAAAACACATTTTCGATATTATTAATGTCATAATTACAAGACAGCATTATAATGGTTGAGAGTACTGGAAATTGTTGAAGGAAACAAATTACAAAAAAAAAAAAAAAAACAAAGAAAAAAAATATGAAAAAGATGAAAAATCTTTGGAAAATAATCTTTCAAATTTATTAACACATAAACAGTAGAATTTTTTTTAAGGAAACACGAGGAAAAGAATTAAGGCTTTGTTATGATTTTAAACATACAAATTTGTTAAACAAAAAAATACAATAATTTATTTGAGAAATATTTTCAAATGCTTTCAACGGTCATAATCTTTTTATTTTTTCCAAAAAAAAATATATAAAAATTGTTTACCAGTAATGGACACGCTTAGTTGCCTAACGTACGCTTAAAACCAAAGTACCGAAGCGATCACTCCCAGAGAAAAAAAAATTTTCAATATGGTCACCTGCATTAAGCTCTGTTCAAATTTGTGAAATTTTGAATATTGACTTGCATCAATGTTACCTATCATGCGAGTTTGTACAATTTGACGTTTTATTCCTGCAAAGTATGCGACATTGTTTTGCTTTAGATCAAATTTTAACGAAAAGTTTTAAACATATTATGGTTAAATTTAATCATAGAGTTGCCAGCGGCCCACATGTTATTGTTAAATTACTCCTTAACCAGCAATTGTTTCGTGTGTATGGTGAATGGGCTGATAATCAACTGGAAGTTGAACCAGATTTTTATCGTCAAATCATGGTCAGCGTTTGGACTCATTTCTGGCTTATTTGGTATGTAAAAATTAGTAGAATTGTAATTTTTGCAGAGAGTACAATCCTTATGAGACTCCATTACATGCCGGAAAATCATTCACCGATATCATAGTTGGCGAAAGTTTGGCGATTTTAGGTAATACTATCGAGGTTAGTAAAAACGACAACAAATATGACACTGTTTACAAATCTATTACAAAAAAGATTATCGTGGTTGGCGTAATGTTTCAAAAACAGTAGTTAAGTTTTTAATCACGGCAGCGTTTAAGTCAGAATTTTCGCCCTAGAACGCCTACGTCAACCACGATAACGGCAGCTCTTTGGCGCTGTTTACATGCCAAAGGCATAATAGGGCCATTTGTGTTTAAATCCGAAGCCGGTCGTACTCTGAATGGTAAATTATACAGGCAAATAATTCCTGATTTTTTATATTCCCACCGGCAGAGCGGTGAGCAAGAGAGCGGTGAGCGGCAATCTCACGTTTCCAATGCTCTCTGTCATTAAAAAAAGCCGGTTCAGCTAAAAAAAATTACTTTGGCCAAATTTAACTGATAAAAATAAGTATTGTAAGTGCATTTGCCTGGGGCTCTGCGCTCACGGCTGCTTTGCCTTTCACCTGCCAATTGTAGTTTGTCCCTCAACAAGTTCAAACTATTATGAGAAAGTTTAACAATATCAATACCACTCAAAAAAAAAAAACTCTGATCAGGTAGGCCAAGCAAACATTGAGACGTATAAACGAAATATGGCATGTTTATACGGCCTGAATGTTAACAAATAAACCTCAAATTAGTGTGGAAGATCTTTAAAAATGTAAAAATATTTGTACCCATTCCGAAACAGTGCAAAATGTTCTTGGATCACTGCCGTATTATAAGAAAAATGTCAATAATTTGCGAAGTGAATATGAAAAGAGGACAAGGGCTTGCAAAACTTCACATAAATAAGGAAACAGAGTTTTTTCGTTCTTTAACTGGTACTTTTTTTTAATACTCTTTAATAGAGGTCCTAGAAACATAAAATTTAACATGCAATGCCCCGAGTGAATGAGAATCTGTAAGAAGGCCTTTCTGGTACTTTTTTGTTCTTTAGCTGGAAGTTTTTGGATTTCCGTAAATATTGGACCTAGAAACATAAAATTAACATGCACGTTCCTGAATGAATGAGAATTTTCAAGAGCGATTTTTTGGTCCTTTTGGTCTTTAAATGTTACTTTTTTTTAAATAAACTGGTACTTTTTATTTAATACTTATTGTTGTTCTTTCAATAAAACAAGAGCAGGCGTCAGGTACTTTTTTGAAATTTGGACCTTTTGGAGAGTAAACGGATAAAACATGTATTTTGGAACTTTTTTCCCCCCATCTATCTTTTAAATTAATAAACATAGAAATAAATGTTATATCACAGTCGAAACTTATCTAAGAAATACAAATACGAATTCGGTACTTTTTCGAAATTCGAACGTTTAATGGGTAAAAATCGTACCTAATTTTGTTACTAAATTATGGGCTCACACTACAATATTGAATTATTTGATACTTAAATGGAGAGAGAAAAAGTACCAAAAATAGGAAATACGGAAAATTTAATTTCTTTCTTTAACTTTAAGGTTTTACAACTGGATCGCAACATCTTCAATGCTGACCGGTCAGCACTGATCTAAACGTCTTAATTGCTGAACGGGCAGTAAAACGGACAAGCTGGTACATATTGAGCCTTCGGTACACACCCGGATTTTCAATAAAGTATGTATGTATGTACGTATCTTCCCTGCAAATTATAGGACTAGTCCAAACACGCGTGTAAAAAGTAGCCCAAAAGGGACAAGGACTAGTCTAAAAGTAACCCAAACGTATGGAAAAAACATGGTATATTTAACATTACGATGTCCTAGGGCAGGACCATATAGCGCAGCTTTGGAATTCAAAGGAGTAGAGGATTAGTTTTAACTTCGTTTAAAATCGAAAACATGTCGTTAAAAAACGAAGACATGTCGTTACACTATAAACACTTTTTTACAATGACATGGTCCATGCTTGCGTTACATCGGACCAGTCCATGGAGTAGTCCATTTAATCAAAATGGATCAGGTGGTCCAATATTATTTGCAGGGTAATAACAACAATAACTTTACCAATGTTTAAATGAGTAAACGAAATTAATGGATTTTTGACTATTGACGAATTTAGACCGGGTATACTCAAAAGAGTGGTGTAAAATTGGACCAAATTTGGTGACATTCCCAGGGCGCAATCGCGGAATTTATACGCCAGAAACTTTTCCTAAACAATAAATGGCATAAAATTTGCGAGCTAATACAGCTAAAATTTTTGGCATTTTATTGAATTTGTTGTGTTTTATTTTTAAAAAAAAAATTCTATTCCTCTAAAAAAATAGCCCTTCTCACTTGCTTGCTGCTAATACAAAACCATTTGGGGGCACAAAAATTTTCGACTTAAAAAAATTAGTTAAAAACTAAGTTGAACAATATTTACTTTAACTTTCGTCCTCATAACTTTAAAATATCCTAAAGTAAAATTCTAACTTCTCATAATTGAAATAACTTCCCTAAACACACCAACAATCACTTCTAACTACACATGTACGAAATGTATTCAGTAAATACCCTGCAGGAGATTGAACTAGTACGTAATTAGTACCAAACTAGTATAAAAATAACCAGTACTAGTTCTCAACTGTAAACTTTTCTATGCCATCTTAATGCTCAGTTTAGCATTGAGTGTGTTTGGAATATCACTAGTACTATTGGTTCTAGACGTGTACTAGTGCACTAGGGTCACACTGAGTGCTTTTTGCATTAGCATTTTGCAGATTAACATTGTTTTTATATAAATGTAATCAAATTTAAGAAGCAATTTAAAAATAGAAATATGTACTGGAATTTTAGTTTTGTTACAAAAAATTCTATCAGTCTACAAGTAGTTCCCTTGCACTACATCAAGTATGCACCAGTATTTTTATATAAAAACTCTAACCCCATTAGCACTAGTACTTCTTATTCTAGTAATTGTACTAGTGGCATTTAGACAATTAACTCTTCATCTTCTGCGGGGTACTAAATGTGCCTTGGCTAAGTAAAAATTTAAAAATTTTTATTTCAGATATTTTACAAAACACAAAACCTTAAAAAAAAAAGAACTTTTCCAACTATTTACCTTAAAACTTGCACAAGAATTAGACTTTAGAAATCCTGTAAACAAAATAAAGACGAGACATTTTAAATTACTGCAAGAAACAATTATTACTGCAAACATCTAAACACACACTTGCACAGAAGTGCATTGAATTGAAAATTGAAACACATGTGTGCATATCCTTTAAATCAGATGTGTGTTAAGCACACATGTGACTATAGAACACAAACACACACACACATACAAAGCGTTCCAGGTAAGTAAATATTTCATTAAGCTCGGCTGCAGTTTTATATCAAAAACATGAGTGTTTTCTTAATTCTCTACCAAACTCAAGTAAAAGAAAACCAACAAGAAGAGAAGGCTTTAAGCAAAAAGGAAACATTTTCATCAAAGTTTATAAAAAAAAATATTAAGAAATGTGTGTAAAAATTAAAAATGCCTAACATTATTTGATCTGGAAAATGTTCAACCTAAATTCATTTATTTTATTCTGGGATATTTATTATTGGAATATTTTAATAAAAAAAAAAAAATTAGTAACCCTCTATTCTATTAGTTGGCTGTGGCACTGTTACCTGTGCCCCACATACATGCAAGCAAATGTTGGCACATGTTCTCGCATACGCTCTTTAATTTACTGTTGTCTGTGCTATTTTTAGGTTTCAAAGGAAGCACTTATAGCATTCTTAAAACTTTAAATGATAATTAAAGTGTGTCAATAGCTTTGTACCAGTTGTGTGTGTGTAAACAATCAACTTAAGCTGAAACTGTAGTTTAAACTTTAGAGAAGAAACGTGTTTATAAACTTGGAAATGATTTTCTAGTTTACAATCTATGCTTCGGACTTTTCCATAGTCTAAACCAGTGTTCAAAAATAAACAGAACATTATTTAGCGTTCGGCTCACACACCCAGGAACAATATCTACTTTTTTTTGTGATTGTGTAGACGAACACAACCCTTAATACGGTTCGTAACTGTTTTCAATAAAGAGCCGAACATTATTTAGTGTTCTGTTCTGTGTTAAAAAAAAACAGAACAATTGTAGTGGTTCTGTAGACACACATTATATTTTAATGTTCCATAATGTTACTTTTTTAATACGGTTCGTAACTATTTTCAAGAAAGAGCCGAACATTATTTAGTGTTCTGTTCTGTGTTAAAAAAAAATAGAACAATTGTAGTGGTGCTGTAGACGCACATTATATTTTAATGTTCCATAATGTTACTTTTTTACATTGATGATGAAATGAATTAATAAAAAATTTCAGCAACAACAACAGCACGAATACCTTACGTGTGTATTGTGTATGTGTTTTGTTTGTGTAAATTTTTCCTGCTTGCTTTTTGATTTTTTTTTGTGTTTTGTTTTTGTAAACAATTTTTGGTTTTATTACCAGCCAAAAGGACGCTTAGCAGAACTGAAACGAACGAATGCTAATGAGCTGAACAGAACACAATGAAGTTTGTGGTTAAAAAAAAACCGAACGGAATTAAATGTTTTCATCTTTTGTTGAGTATTATTTTTGTGTTTGAAAAATGAAAAGCAGGGAATCGTTATTTTTTTAATGATTTACTACACAAACACTTTTAGCGTTTGTGTTTTCAAAAAATCTACCGAACCGAACATTAAGAAACGATTTTCACTGTTTATTTTCGAACACTAGTTTAAACTAGAGAAAAAAAATCATGTTATAATCTTTAAAATCTTTGTTTTGTTTACAATCTATACTTCAGACTTTTCTATAGTCTAAACTACTAAACAATTGTCTAGTATAAAGTGAAAACAATAGTCTGATCTATAAGCTTCACAAATAGTTAGGGCGGCGAATACTGAATGTAGGATTGCCAGGCAATTATGGCCCCACATGGATGACGGGCGTATCATATATCTTCTATTGACAAATAAAAGGGACATTTAACTCTTGTTATATTATTACGGGCACTGCCGTATAGGTAGGCAACAACAGTGTCTAGAAGCCAGACAAAATAATAACTGCCAAAACTGCGATGACGAGTATGAGGAGGAGTACTTAAAACCCCTCCTCTGGCACTGTCTTGCACTAGCGAGAGGGCGACTGATCGAAATGGGATCCGCCACCTTTGACGGATTGTACTATATTTTTGGCGTTAAAATGGAGTGCATTTTAAACTTCGTTCGAAGTTTGGGTTGCTTATCAGGTGGGAGTTCTGCTAAGTGGAACTCCATGTTAGTTAACACAATAATGGATCTTTGGGTCTAAGTGTGTCAGATAAGTGCTGACTGCCATTTCTACCTAACCTAACCCAATAGTCTAGTTATTTACTTAAGCCCTGTATGTAGTTTTGTACATAGTCTTAACTTTACTTAAGTCCTTTGAATAAAGGAAATTATTAATGGTGTAGTTAATTCCCAGCTTCTATACACAGCCCCAACATTCGCCCTAAGCGCGCACTTCACCGTAAGAGAGTGACAGACAGCGCAGATATTAAGTGCTCTTCGCATCGTATCTGCATTTTTATTTGGAGGAATACCACCGATAGACTTATTCATAATAAAGTCTTAAGTCTAAGAAAATAGGTTGTGATGGAAGCAACCTGATAAAGTGAAGAGAGGAAACGCTTTATAAATTTTTGTCAAGGACGGGGGATCCCGAACATAAATAGATGGATAGATTGACGACATTTGAGCACGGGTTACTTTAGGACCCAGGTCAGTCACCATGGCCATGACCATGGTTGCTTTAAGAAGTACCCAAAAAAAATTTTAAATATAGAATATTAGCAGCTGTAAATCGTGCGGAAAATTAGGATAAAATACGCCGAACCGCTTAATTGCATTTTATAAGTGGATACAATTAAGGCAAACTTTGAACGGAAAGCTGGGTTAAACGTAAACACCCAAAAAAATTGTTTATGAAATGCTGCAATCTAAAAGTTAATGGAAATGATGTAAGCAATACAATAGTAAAAGATTAAGGTTCAGAAATGCCCAACTTCATTTCTTAGAAAAGCTTGAAATGGACGTAGGAACGTTACGATTAAAAACTAGTCGTCCACTTTTCCCCCTCTTAGGTAGAAGAAAATCTTTGTAAGATAGCCGATGCCAACGTGATATGCCGGATTCTAACCGACCTAAACCACCTTCTTTATTATCCTTATGTCCTGTGAAACTAACTAGAGAGATATTGTGTCGCAGGGCCAAAAGGGCTTATACAGCCCATACCATCCTCTTTCTAATCAATCCTCTTTCTTCACCAGTACCTTATTGATATATTTTACCATTTGGATTATAGCTTTGCAGTGTTTCTGCTTACTTAAAGCAAGCAGCTCCCTCTCTCCGGTTTACACCAGCTATTCTCCAGGGAAAAGCTTTTGGACACCCGTACAAGGCTAGCTAGAGTGAGAAGGCGTCTTAGTAACCTGAATGGTTGATTGACGTTTTCTGAAATTTAGCTTCTGATGGCCTGAAGTACCAGCACCAGGATCAGATGCGGAGGCCCAATACACTACCACATCTTAAATCACCACTATTAACGAAATCTCAACTATATTTTGGCGTTATGGTCTCTATAAGAAGTTTGTGAACATATATATCGTCACCTAAAACACAAAAGGCCCTTACCAAAAAAAAAAAACAAAAAAATCCAGTTTTTCATTAAATCTGATGTATTGCATTAACACAAATGTCCCCAAAAGATTTTGAAATATTTCGACCAATTTTAGCAATTTTACTGACCAAAACCAAACGGCCCTATCTACAACAGAACTAACTTACAGTTTGTGTTCTATGCAACATTGCTAATTGTCAAAACAATTGGTAGGTTTTAGAAGAAAAATAGATGGAAAATTAATTACAAACAGTTTAATGCAAATTTATCAAATTTATCATATTTAATATTTGTTTTTTTCTTCTGTAAAATTATCACAAAATGTTAGATAGGGCCTTTTGCGTTTTAGGTGACGATATATACATATAATCTTATTTATAAACTATTCAGGCAGAGAAAAAAAAATTGTGTTCATTTGCTCAATAATAACTGAACTGTTTTTAACGTAAAATTTCCAAACATATTACAGTTGATTCAACCATATTATTCTTATTGCAACCATATTATGCATAATTGTAGTGTTGCTTGTACAATTATTCCCGAAGTATAATAGAAAGAGCAAAGTATTAATGCTGGTGTAAACACGTCAGGCTTAGCTGCTAAGTTTTTCTTTAATTCTGTTTTGAACCTGCGTGTGCGTTCATACTCAATCAGTTTGTGACGTCAATATTCTTGTTTGTTAGCTTAAATCTTCACGCATCTAGAATATTACGAATACAATAACACAAGGGAACAAGAAACCTCATTGGTACAGTCAACTCTGTACCCCTTCTTATTATCTTTTTTCCTCTCACGATACTTGAGGCGTGTAAACCAGCACTTGTTGTCCAATTTGTATGTATGTTTTTGAAAACCAGTCGGCATTTATACAAAAAAAGTTGTGCCAGACACCACTTAGAACGAAAGCTAGCCAATGAAGTTTCTAAAAGAAGAAAAACATGTTTGCCACGCCCCAAAATGCAACGCTTTATCTGCCATTTAAAGTCCGATCTAATCATAACGCGTGTCATTGTTCATGGCTTGACTATGGCTTCATTTTTGCCTTAATTGACTGTTTAATTCGACATCGAATTCTGCGCGCCACTTGTGTCATCTCGGATCCTTCCCCCTGATGATAATTTAAACAGTTTTACTTTCCTTGAATTAAGCACAAACATTACTCGGACATACATAAATCTCTAATTTGTTTCCATTTTATGTTGCATTAAAGTGCAGACAGGTATGATGATGTCTATTTAGACCAACAACACATTGTGAATGCTTGTTTTATACTTATAGCAAAATTGCATTCAAGCAGAAAGAAGAAAAAATCCATTTAAGAATTAGTGATAAGTTAGTTTTGAAAGAAAAAAAAAACGTAGAAAGAACCAACACATACATCGTACACAATTCTTTGATTGTTTGATTTAACATTTTAATTCAAACTGATAATGATTTCAAAATAAACATTTAATATAAACAGCCTGTTCAACGATTTCGAACGTCAACGTTCGCATAGAAAACTACATTTAGAACAAAAACAAATTTTCGAATATTGTTTTTGTTTTACATATAATTTTCTATGCGAACGTTAACGTTCGAAATCGATGAACAGGCTGAAAATGTTTTAGCAATTTTTATATTTTATACGAAAGAGCCAAGCAGCACGATAAGAATAGACATTGAATCAAACAAATATTTAAGAAGGTATGAAGTAAGAAAGCCTTCTGAGTTTTCATGCTGAGATATAACTTCATGTGTTTAAAGTTTTTGCTGCTTTGGAAGTTTTTTGCTGCTTCAAAGGATAAAAGAAATGTTTTTTTTTTTGAAAAGAAAAAGTCTCATGAGTTACTTATTAAACAAAATTTTTACCCTGTAGCTTTAGTTTTGGGAGACACTGTTTGACTATGAATTCTACAAAAAGAAGAATTGTCTACCTTTCTTTTGTATTTATACCAACATTACTGTCATATGTGTTTATTTTACTTCATTGTTGTATGGTACTTATATCATACCTTTGCAAAAATTATTTTCTTATTTTCTACTCAAACACACATACACATGCATATGTGTATGTGTCACATTGCAATAATGTCTAAATGCTAACAGTACATATGCATATTTACTGTTATATTGTATTTTCTGTTACTCTTGCACTCATCTCGCTTAGAGTACAACACACAGTGGCTTGAAATTTACAAAAAATAGAGCACAAAATGTCAAATTTAAAGGACAAAATTACATTCCTCAACTCAAAATTAAAAAATTTTATTGGGGTCATATCGAGCCATAAACGCAAAAAAAGGTTAAGCGACAAAAACAAAATTTTATAGGAGAAGGTATTTTATTTTATGTCATAAAAATTTTGTATGAAGGTTGTTGCTTGAGATAAAATGGTTTATGCTATAAAGTCGTTAAGGTGCCTTTTGTGACCATGATATTTTAGGAGATGATGCAATTGTCGCCAGTAAAGTCATTTATAAAAAAACAAGACGAAAATTGAAAATTATGTCGCTTAAGCTTTTTTTGCGGTAAGGCCTCGATATTATTACATTATATGGTTGACTTATAATGACAAAATATTAGTTCAACTTATTTGATATCACATCTGGAACTTGACAAATATGTAATATATTTCTCTATACGCCGCACAATACTTTGATGTAGCACAAAATTGTGCAAAAATTTAAGGAGTTGAATGACTAATAATATTCTGCATGGAGGTATATATGATAACACCGCGTTACAAAAACGAACTTTTTTTTATGTCCTATGAACCAAATATACTTTTTCGGAAAGGGGAGAAATAATAAAAATACATGTGTATTGGCGATTTTTATGTACACGTCAGAATTTTCTTCGTCCGTCTGTCCGCCTGTGTGAAAGACTTTGGATTGATTTTTAACCCATTTTCCTTGATCCAATCGAGCTGAATTTTTGCAGGCAGACTCGTGGAAATGTCTGTATTACGTCAAATTTTTAAAAAAATAGATTTTTATCAATTCTCAGATTTTCCTGAATTTTTTTTTTTTTTTTTTTGAAAAAATGGTTATCGGTTTTTTGTAACGGTTTCAGTTCGTTAAAAAATGGATTTTTCTTTTATTAGTTTTGTTAAATTAAAATTAAAAATTGTTACATTAAAAATTTCAATGCAAAGGAACCTTTCGCCATGCTCATCGCTACAAACTCCTAAATCATCAGGGAAAAAATCGAATTGATTGTGAAGGAAATGAATCTTTAGCGACATTAATATGCCCATTTCGCCATATGCCGAAATCATTTCTGCGACAATATTTGTATAATTGTCAGCTCGTTTGTTGCCAAGAAACTGCTCAATAACGGCAACTGTGCCTTTCCATGCACGTTGTTCGATAGCATTCAATTTTGATGAAAATTCATAACAAAAAATTAAAAATTGTCTCTAATCACCAAATTCATATAATCAAGCAACCCATTTGTTGATTTTGCACCTATTACCAAAATGATTATATTGATGACTAAAAATTGTAAAAATTTTGTATGTTGAATATTTTTTTTTTTTCAATAAATGATATTTTTAATTTTAATTAAAAAAATTATCAAACCACTTTGCCGTTTCAAACAATGTGTTGATTGATATTTACAATTTCGAACAACAATTTCACAAGTTTGAATAATTTAATTTGAAGTTAAATAATTTTTTGTTATTTAATTAATATTTTAATATTAATTATATTTATATATTATAATAATATTTCAACAAAAAAAAAAGTTGATTCAATTATCATATTAATTAAATTTAAATACTTTTTAAATAATTTTTTTAACTGATAAAAAACCACTAATAATTTTGTCTGTGTTTGCAACTATTTTTTTTTCTGCGGACCATTGAAAACAACTTTAATCATACACATCATTAACAAAAATAAAGTTACTGAATGACTTCTTAAAAATCAATTCCGGAAAAATTTTGCGCAAACTTGCAATCGCCTCGCCCTCTCGATCCAGTTTTTTAACAAAATTTGGTACGAGACCGAGCTTAATGTGAAGTGGTGGCAAAATGATTTGAGATGGCTGCACCAATGGTAGATTCTCTATACTTTCTACGCCTACTTTGTAGCATGTTCGCGGCTTCCACTTAAATTCAGTGTAATGCTGATCTCTTTTGCGACTTTCCCATCTGAGAGTTAAAAAATTGTACGTTATACAGACATTTCCACGAGTCTGCCTGCAAAAATTCAGTTCAATTGGGTCACGGAAAAAGGGTTAAAAATCAATCTTAAGTCTTTCACACAGGCGGACAGACGGACAAAAAAAATTCTGACGTGTACATGAAAATCGCCCATACCCGTGTATTTTTATTTTTTCTCCCCTTTCCCAAAAAGTATATTTGGTTCATAGGACAGAATGTGTGTAACGTGATGTAATAATAAGCAAAATTTCAAGTTTTGAAAAAATTCCGTCAAAGGATTCATGTACCTCCCATATATCCTTTTTTTAAGAAACTTTTATTCGGCAACACTTTGTATGTTGAATTGTTGAAAATTACCAAATCAATCTAAATATAATGCTAAAATTTATGCACTTGATGTATACATACATAAATTTTCAATGATACAAACTATTTAAATATTTCATAATTAAAATATTTCATACAAAAATATAAAAAACAGGTACAATTTGGTGTTCCATAAAAAGCAGAAAAACTTACACTTAAACTCAAAATGTGGTGAATTTTTTTCTTTACATCAATAATAAGGGCATCGGAGCATACATTCAGTTTTTTTTTAAATTTTAATGAATTAAGTTTAATTTTTCTTGTAAAATTTTATTAAAAATAAGGACAAGTTAAGCGTCCTTTAGCAGCGGCGAAACGCATTTAACATAAAAAAAGTTCTTCCTACATGTAAGTTATTTAGATACGAGTACAGTACAGTAATTTTTTTAAATATTGGAACAACATTGTTTCGCCTTATTTTTATATATGGAACAAAGTACTGTGCACCGCTTTCTGACCTAATATCAGTGTTATCTTTTTTATTTTAGTCGTAATGTAAGAAATCAAAATAAATCTTCGGTTTCTTTTAAGATGTTATACAAATTTGAAGCATATTTCAGCTTTTGGTGTAACATCCGTTGGAAGGATTTTTTTTTTTTGAAAATAAGAAATATTTCAATATTTTTATAATTTTACGCCACTGTGAAACCCAAACCAAACCAAATGAATTTGTATACAGTAGTTACTTAGTTAATGTAAATGTAAATACACAACCGTATGTGTGCATAAAGGTAAATTATAATGTATGTTTGTATATGTAGCAAAACTTGAAAATTGTTTGGTGTAGACTGTAAGTGTTTAACTTTAGTTTTTTTTTTTTCTTTTTTTCTAAAACCAATCTAAAACCTGATCTTAACGTATGTTGAATACACAAAAAAAATCATACCTTAAACATAAAACCAAACACAGTGGGTTAGTTTCAAACAAAATACCCTTAACGAAATAAAAAAAAAACAATACAAAAACTTCACGTATCGTCAATTTTTCATTTTAACAATAAAAAATTATCAACTTTACGCGCACTTAATCCCACTGTGTTTTTTCACACTTCAAACTCTACTTTAAACAGCAAAAAAAATTAAGAAAAAAAAAAAACACACACATATGCAAACACCACCTGCATACAAACACAAACAAATTTATCTATGCGTAATTTTGCACCCAACATAAGCGCTGCTTATGCAATAAGGATTTAAAGGATAATGAACGAAGTGCATCTAAGCGAAGTAAAAAAAGAACAGAAAAGAATTTCAAATGTATGCACTTTTATATGATTAGAATAATGAAGATACAGCTTGGAAACTAGTTTAAGATAAATAGTATGTAAATATTTTGTTTTTTTTTCTTAAATTTTTTTTTGCAGATTTATTGGGAACAAGTGGTTGAAAAATGTTCCAATTAAAGAAAGATTAAAAAAAAAATCAAAATAAAATTGTTAACAAAACATAAAATGAAATAAATTTCAACCACAAAATAATATTTTTACAATAAATGCCTGTATGTAGTTATGTGGGTATGTAGTATTAGGGTAGTCTCATTATCAGTGGAAGAAATATTTGCCCGTTTATTAAAAAAAAAAACAAGAAAGAGTGCTGTACTCTGCCGAATTGTATAAAGCCCTCACCTTGGTGAGATAATAATAGAAAGTTATGTAACTACCTTTCTTACGACATAAATAAATCTATTTTGTGCCACGCCTACTTGTCCAATCCCGCCCGAATCGTATCGGCTGTTGAGTGTTGATAACCAAGATGCTTGTACCAAATGTAGAAACTTTGACTCTTGCCGTGTACAATATATATATATAAATCTATAATATCATTGTGCTGGAGGTGCCATGCCCATTTATCTATTCACCCCGCCCCCTTTTTTAAAAGAGGTTGTGTATTGATAACCCAGCTATTTGTAGCAAATTAAAACAGTTTTTCTCTTACCGTTCTTTAGATATAAATTAATCTATTTTGTACCACGCCCACTTGTATAATCCCGCCCATATTTTATGGGATGTTGAGTATTTATAACCAAGATGCGTGTACCTAATTTGTTTACTTAGGCACTTGCGGTTCTCCAGAAATCTTTAATGACTTTGTGCAAAAGGTACCACGCCTACTTCTTCAATTCCGCCCATATTTTTTTTGATGTTATTTATTGATAACCAAGATGCTTGCACATAATTAAAAAAAAAATGGCTATTGCCATTCTCCCGATACACAGAAATTCAACGTCTTTGTAAGGAAAGTGACATGCCCTTTTTTCTAACCTCGCCCATTTTTAGAGAGATTGTGCATTGATAACTCAGCTATGTGAAAAAATATTTGTAAATTTTCTTTACCGTTCTTTATATATAAATCAATATATATTTTGCCACACCCATTTCTCTACTCCCGCCCACATTTTTTCAGATGTTGAGTAATGATAACCAAGATGCTTGTAATTTACTTAGAAACTTTAGCTCTTGCCGTGCTCCAGATATACGTAAAACACAACAACAAGGGATTAATGTGTTACATAAAAGGCAGTCGTGGTTTTCTGCTCATATCTCTGACATTTGAGAACCGGTTAAACTGAATTTCAATTGCAAACAATTCCGGACTATATGTGACATAAATATGAAACTACCCAGTCCCCATCATATCTGGGGGCATCGGAAACCCCATTTCAACGGACCCACCGAAGAAAGGACATCTTGATTTTAAATTCTCTTCTCATAATTATGCAGTATTTATAAACTTTATAGAATGACAAAGTAATATATATGTATACCCTTTTCAATTCGGTAAAGGTAAAGTAAATGCAATTCAATATTGTATAACTTCCAAACAATACGCAACTTTTAGAAAAAAAATAATCCAACTTTTCGAAAATTAGTGAAAAGAAAGCCCCTCTAGCCTGAATAGAATTTCCTTTCTTGTCTCTTTTATTCGCTGTTACAGTGTATTCAAAATATCAGTTTATTACAACTTTATCACCACACATGTCACAACTGAAACTGCCAGAACTATCGTTACAAATACCACTAACAAAATAAATTTACTACTACAGACAACTATTCTACCACTGTCACTAACATAGAGACTCACACATTATACTCAAATTTGTCAAAATAAAATGTCAAGCTCAGTTTTTCTTTTTTTTTTTTTGCATATTTATTTGTTTTATTATTTACCTTTATTTGGTTTTGCATATTTATTTTGCACACATATTCTAGCTTTTTTTATTACTTTTAATTTATTTCCTTTAATGTCCTTTAAAATATTTTGGTGAGGTTTTTTTTTTGTAATTTGAAGAAATTTTATTTATTCATGTACAAACATACATATCCGTACTTAAAAGGGTATTTCATTAGGCAATATCTTAAAATTTTAAATAAAACGAAGTTTGTGTAAAATACCATCAACATTTTTTACTCAATTGAAAATTACAACGGGCAAATGTCCGCCGCACAGTGGCCCAGTATAGTTTTTTACCGGCCAAAAGTCTGTAACTTTTGAACCGATAGGGATATTTTAGAATTTTTTATGGAGATATATTTTCTTGAATTTTAATTTCATTTGAATCTGATAAAATTTACAAAAATCCAATTTTATCTTGTAATAATATTTATTTTAAACAGCATCCAACGCCCACAGTTGCCAATATTTTGACATAATTTTTTGGCTACCCTTATTTTAATATTTTACTTTTGGATGGCATTAAAATTTTGTAAATCGGTGTTAACAGAAAATTGGACAATGAAATTAATTTCTGAGCCACTGTGCACCGCGTTTTCGCTGGATGTCGCGCATTTTAAATGACTAATTTTCCATGTCTCTGCACAGAAAAAAGTTTCTCTAATCCCCAAATTCATAGAATAATTTTTTTCAATAAATGATATTTTCAATTTCAATTAAAAAAATTATCAAAAAAATTTGCTGTTTCAAACAATGTGTTAATTGATTTAATTAAATAGAGCTCTGGTTTTGATCATTCCCAACAACAATTCTACAAGTTTATATTATTTTTTTTAAACGAAAAAATCAATTACGATTTTTTGTTATTTAATTAATATATTAATAAAAAAAAATATTTCAAACAACTTAAATGTTTATTAAATCAAAATTATATTTTTAATTTTCTTTCAACAAAAAAATAATTGATTCAAATATCACATTTATTAAATTCAAATACTTTTTAAACAATTTTGTTGAAATTATCGCCAATTTTGTTTTTTCAATTAAACCATTAATCAAAAATGAAATCAGTTTTAAAGAAAAATGTAATCAATTAAATTAAACGTTTAATTATGTCAACAGCATTACTGCAGATAATTTTTTTACACAGAAAGAAATAAAAATTGATTCCAATTAAAAAAATTCGTAATATTAATTAAATAAATAGTTAAATTTGCTAACAAATTAATATTATCTATTAAATATTTTTGGATATTAATAACATTTTCTGCAATAATTTTGTTAATACAAGAAAACTTTTAATTCACTTGATTAAATTTTTAATTTAAACTGATATTTCTAATTAATGGTATATTTGAAAAAATAAATTAGCAAGAATGTTTTCTGGGAAAATATAAGAAATTTATATTATTGATACTATTAATTTGTTAACTGGGGCATATTTAATTAATATTACAAATTTTTTCATTGAAATCCATTTTTATTTCTTTTCTGTGTTTTCCCATGTTAAAAACAGAAAAACTTCTCAAAATTTATGTCACCAATTAAAGCATGAATCAAATATAAAATTAGTTTTAATTGAATTAGTTTTAATCAAGTGAATTAACTGCATATTTTACGATGCCACTCGAACGTTTACTTTCGCACAAATAACATATAAAATAAAAACAAAATTCAAAGGTTTGTTTTTGTTTTATATGTTATTTGTGCGAACGTAAACGTTCGAGTGACATCGTGAAATAGGCAGTAAATCTTATATCAAGAGAATTAAACGTTTAATTGATACTTTTAATGAGTTTACTGATGCAAAATTAATTATTTTTGTAATTAATATCACAATTTTTTTAGTTGAAATTAATTAAAAATTTTCTGTGTTGGGTTTGAGGCCTTCTAAGGTTTGTGGCTTATTAGTATATAGAGCTGCGACTAAAGCCCCAAAATAAAATGTCTAACGCGGTTAATTCTCACTATCTTGTTGGCCATTTAACAGCATCTATACCTGAGAAGGCAATTTCCTTAAATCCATCGTGCAAAAAGTTAAATGGGGCATGAGCTGTGTAACTCGTCCCGTTAAAACCAAATGCCTTTGCTGTTCATGACATTCAATTTAGGACAAAAGAAGGTGAAGTCGTCTTCCTATAGCAATAAATGAGCGAAGCGAAACCGACTGCCTCGTATTCTCCTGCACACTTTTTCTTGGGTTTCGTTGACATACAAATGTTAGTTTGTATTGTTTAATAAATCAGTAGACTTAAAAAAATCCACCTGACTTAATTGATGATTTGGCAAAACAGTTGAAATTAATGACAATGAACTGCAACAAAATGGCAGCTATCAAGCTTTAAAGATCGAAATTCCCTGTTAAAATACCATATATTTATGTGCATATGTACAGTGAAATCTCTATTACCCGTTACCGAAAGAATAATTAAAATGTATCAGTACAAGGAAAATGTCTCCTCAGAATAACTTCCCTTATGAAACGCTTGCGGGGCCAGTCAACACTGTCCATCGAAAGGTGGTGTCCGTCATGTGAAATTTTACTGTTTATAATTTTATGGTTTTCAATTTTTTGATATGCATAAATATTTTAAAACAATTAGTAAATGTTAGAAGATCAAATAGCAAAAAAAAGACAAGGGCAAAATAATCAAGAAGTAAATATTTGACTTTTAAATAAAAAATGTCAGAAAATAAAAATTAAATTTATGTTTGAAAAACTCTTAATTTTGACAGTTAAGTTACCAAAACAAATGCTGTTAAACAAATAATATGACATTGGATTATTATTATTTACTTTTTTTTATAAACATAAATTAAATAAAAATATTTATGAACAAGAGGTTAAAAATAAAAACTTAATTCATTGAAGACACAATATAAATTCAAAAACCCAGGACATTTAAACCAGATGTGGTTAAATTTTTTGCAAAAAAATTGCTCACACAGTGGTTTAAAATGTATAAAGTTCTTAATAGAATTTAGAAATTATATTATCTATACATATAGAAAAAATTTTAACGTTACTGACTGACTGACTGATCCATCATTGTACAGCCTAAACGCAACAGCTTGAAATTTGCATCGAAGGTTGGTCTCTCCCCAAATCGATCCACTAACGCGGGATTTTTGGAAATTCGAATTCGAATTTAGAGGGTAAAAACGGGTAGTGCGGTAACCTAACATCTCCAAAACTAAAAGAGAAACTATTAAAAATTAATACTTATCCATTTTGCTTAGAATAATAAGCGGAAAGGTGTCTGGTACTTTTTTGCAATTCGGTCATTTTAGGAAGTAAACGGATAAAACCTGTATTTTGGAACTTTATATTTATATATATAAGGATCACCCTATCTATCTTTAAAACCAATTAATATAGAAATAAAGGTTGTATTACATTCGAAACTTATCTAAAAAATACAAATATTAGTTTGGTACTTTTGCGATATTCGATCGTTTAAGAGGTAAAAATCGGAACTATTTTTGGTACATTTTTTACAAAACATTTTTCTCCATTCATTTATATAAACGTATTAAATTATGGGCTCCCACTACAATATTGAAATAACCATGTAAAATAGTAACATAATGTCTGTCACATATATTTTGTCCCGAGTGAACCATGTTAAAATAACAGATCTGCATGATATTAAGTAATAAAGTAATATAATATTGCCTGTCGCAGATATTGACCCGAGTGAACCATGTTAAAATAGTTGATCTACTTCATGTAAAGTAATATAACCATATAAAGTTATAAAATAATGCATGTCGCAGATATTGTCCCGAGTGAACCTTGCTCAAATAATAGTCAAATAACCATGTAAAATAATAAAATAATCTCTATCGCAAATATTTATTTGATTTCCAATACAACAAGATATAAAATCTTATAATTATAGAAATGGATTTTTAAATTGTATACGAACATGACGTAAAATACTTAGTATTTATTTAAATTTGTTACATAACAGAAATACAAAAAAAAATATTCTTTTTCAAAATTAATAAAAACACACAATAGTAATATTTATTTTTACAGAGTAAATCATCTATATTGCTTTAGCAATTTCTTTTTTTAAAGTGCAGTCCCGAGTGAAACATGTTAAAAAAAAATAGATCTGCTTCATATAAAGTAATTGACCAAATAGCAGTGGCCACCTGAGGTAAAGAAGGAGGCACACTGCTGACTTGGTCCACTTGTGAGAAGTTAAATTTAATGAAAGCATGAAATTTTGTCTGGCATTGGCTGGACTGAATATTTTTATTTAGTCTAAAGATTTGAATACTTATTGTTAGTTCATAATTATTAAGTGAAGATTCGATAAAGAAATGAAATGCTTAAAAAAAAAAAAAAGAAATTTAACCATATAAAGTAAAGGTACGTTCAGACTAATGAAATATTTGACAAAAATATTTGTTCTGATATTTGCTTCAAACTGTGTGAAACAAAAAAATATTTTGTTTGATGTTCAGACTAAGCTCAAATATTTGACAATTTTTGTTTGTTGCAACAGTTGGCAAATAGTGTCAAATAAAATAAATTAATTCATGTTTGCCATGCGTTCAGACTAAATCAAATATTTGCATCAAATAAATATTTAATGAAAGTGTTCAAAAATAAAAATATATTTTACAATAGTAAAAATTCGTGCAGAAGCCTAATTATTTGTTTTATTCTGTTGGGCAGCATCTATTATATTGTTAGAACAGGAGTATGTAAAAGAAAAACAAAACTGGAAGACAAATGGTTAACGGAAACATGGCTAAAATTTGCGAAAAATTGGTAACAACCCCTAAAATATATGGTTCGGTTAAAAACAAAATGTCGGGAAAATAACAATAAAAAAATGTTGCAAAAACAGCCATAAAATTGACTAAAAGTAACCAAAAGTATAAGGAATGGCAAAAATTTGGTGAAAATGGCTAACTTAGCAAAAATTCGCAAAAATTGGCTAATAGCGGCATGATAGCAAAGTCTAATAATTATTAAAAATCTTTAAAACTGTAAAAAATCCGAAAACTTACAGGAAAAATTGCTTCTATCGGGTACATGGATAAAATTATTTGTCGTTGTTTGCTCTTACAATTTTTTTGTAATATCAAATAAATGTTTGCTCAAAAATTACTAAAATATTTGATTTTTTGTGTTCACACTATGTTCACATTGGACAAATATTTGTTTGCCGTCAAATACTTTTATTTGCTCAAAATCAGCTGTTATTTTATTTGACACTCAAAAATATTTTGTGTTCAGACTACGTTAATGAAATATTTGATGTTTGCTATCAAATATTTCATCAGTCTGAACGTACCTTAATAAAATAATGCATGTCGTAGATATTGTACCGTGCGAACATTGCCATTATATTTTTTAACATATAAATTCTCACCAAATTTAAAGGCATTTCCGAAACATTTATAAAATATTTATATTCCTCACATTGAATATTGACTTAAAATTTGTAATCGATGATATTTATAGCAAAAGATTTCCCCCTTTAACACCCCACAAACAATGTGCAACAACAACAAATCTTTCAAAATATTTTAGTAAAATAAATGGTTTACAAGGTCTTAATCAGTCCGAGACAAAGGATTTATAGTTAAGTAACATTCGCAAAACGATTTATTGCAAATAAAAACAAAATTGTCCTGTTGTAAGAAAAAATATCCCATGGAGTGCAGGCTGTGCAGTGTACACGTATATCCTTGGACGTCGTTAACGTATCTGTCTGTTTTTGTTTTTTTGTGTAAATTTTTTTTTATTTTTTTTAACACACATTTAATTTATATCGCCATGGGGACAGAAACAATTGCTGCTGGTCATATCAGATGATGGTCGTAGGCGGGTGGTGAAAGTAAATCGAGAGGTATTTAAGGTTTGTTGTTGGTGTTAAGTTAAGCGGCAGGAGTTGGGATAAATATTTTTAAAGGTATTTTGTATGTATAAACGGTAATTTTGGTAATATTCAGCTGTGTAAAATTTTTTACATAATTGTATTTAGTTACAGTGGGGGGGACATTTCAATGTCCAGTTGAAAATTAATATGCCTTCGAGTGCCGGCTGTACACGTACAAACGAATCTGGACATCATAAGCATTTTGTTTCGAATTTTTTCGAACACACATATTATTTGTATCTCCAAGGGGACTGAAACAATGGCTGCTGGTTGTATTAGATGATTGTAGCAGGTGGTGATTGGTGATGAGAGAGGCTCTAAAGGTTCGTAATAATAATGTAAGTAAGTATCCACCGGCAGAATTTGAGGTAAATAATCGTATATTTCTTTCTGGAGAATAAGCAATCGGTAATTTTGGTAATATTGAACACAGTAAGATTTTTTAAAATAATTGTATTTAGTTATGGTGCTAAAATTTCTTACCAAAAATTTTCTATATTCTTGGAACTTTTTCCAAAAATAAAATATACTTTACAAAAATAGAAAAATAGATAAATTTAAAAAAAAATTGTTCTTGTTTATCTTTACTCTAATAATATTTTGTTATCGCTATTTGTAAAATAACTTTGCATCAGTTGTGTCGTTTGTTTTAAATATGGGTAATTCCAAAGTGTTGAACGTGACAGTCGTACTCAACAAAAATGCAATAACATTTTAAACAACAAATATTTTAATGTTCTTTTAACCCTTAAAGTATAGCACTAAAAAAGCACTGTTATCTATGCTAAAGTTTATGGAGGGCGCGATTCTAGGTCAAGGATAATGGCAAAAGAAGTAGCGGTTCGAACGTGAAAAAAATAGAAGCAGTTTTTGTGGCCATGTATAAAAAGGCGTAATTCTGCGAAACCTGTCACAATTTTTTAGTCAAACTACTCTCAGAATTTTACGTAGCAATGTAACATTAAAATGTCTTTGGTTTGATTCCAAAATCTTCTGTATTTTTTTTTTAAGCCAAAATCTGGGTCGATACGTGACATTTCGAACGTGAAATTTTTTCCATAATAATTTAACTGAATAATGATTACTAACTTTCAAACAAATTTATTCATAATTGTATAAAGTAGATAACAGAACATAAATTTAATTAATTTTTTGAGCGAATATGCAGTCCGAGCTGCATGAAAATGAGTGCAGTGTCTGAATGCCAGGAATTTTTTTTTACATCCTTCCATTTATTAACCAATTGAATGGACTCTTCTCTTCTATTTGGTCAGACGAGATGTAATAACTATCTATTCCATGAAGATATTTCTCTATAACAATATCGTAAAATAATCAGCTTTTAATAACTTTTAAATTTTCGGTCACGGTGGACCTTTTGACGGAAATGCCCATATGCCAATCGAATTATTTGTTGGTGAGTGGTTACAGAAATTAAACAAAAAAAGAAATTGTTTTTACATTCAAAAAAAAGATTATAAAGTGCCACAAAATAAAAAATCGATGCAAAAAAATTTAAATTTTTTTATTGTTGTGAAAGTGGTGCTGTGTCATAATATGATTACTTCTTAACTTATTATGATAATAATATGATTACTTTTTAACTTTTTATGATTAACAGGTCAAGAAAATTATTAAGGGAACAATATTATGATGTAATATTACGAATATATTTAGTCATAATATGATTCAATAACACTCGTAATATGGTGGCTACAATCATAAATCTTATCAGCATATGTTTAACACAACCATGTTTTTCTTTGCGTGTGACAAGGCACACAATTGAGCAGAGCATTAAGATTGTTAAAACCTTTAACAAAAATGGGCGGATTCGTTAACAGGCAGAATTTCCGCATTTGGACATATGAGAATCCACGAGTGATTGCTGAAAAGCCGATGCATCCACAAAAAGTGATTATTTATATTTTTTTAATTCCCATAGCTAATCCCGCGAAGCACTACGCTTGTATGCAGGTCTTTGGTCGGTACTTCATCGAAAATAAGGTCGGCCAAGCAGTTTCCGTTAATGGTGTTTGCTATTGCGAGATGATAACGGACTTCTTGTGGCCAGAAATTGAGGATATGGACCTGGGCGATATTTGATTCCAAAAGGATGGTGCCAACTGCCACACAGCCAACGATTATAATTGGCCGCCACGATCATGTGATTTAACACTTCTTCTTCTTTCATTGAGGATATTTAAAAGAAAAAGTGTACGTCAATAAGCCAAGAACAGTTCAAGAGTTAAAGTATGACATAATTCGGCATATTAACGAGATTGAACCTCAATTATGTCTCAAATTCATTGAAAATATGAACCACCGAAGCCATGGCGAGCATTTGGCTGATATTTTGTTTCACACATAACGGTCATAGATCCATCCATCATAAAAAATTTATTAAAATTATTCTCTAAAAACTTTTAGAATTTTTTTTTTTACTAAATAATTCTAACAAAGAGAATTCGGGAATTTTCCCTTCTTATTTTGCTTTTTAAGCCTACAAAATATATATTTGTTATTTTTGTAGTGTTGTTGTTGTTGTTGTTGTTATTGTTTATACAACAACAATACGCATATTCATTCATAAAGAATGCAATGGTTTCCGAAAGTAATCCTATTTAGAGTTAAGCTACGTTCACACTAATTAAATATTTGTCCAAACAAGCGTAACCCCTACTTTTGTTAAAATCACAAAATAAACTCATTATACTACAAGACATAGCAACAAATTGTAGTTTGTAAGATTTGGTATTATTATCAAAATATATATTGGAATTGAAGGAAATGATTACTTAGTTTTCTTGTTGGTCCCGTTTTTTTCGTCAAATATTTGATAAGTGTGACCGTAGCTTTATTCGTACTTAAATTTTAAAGTACGACTCGTACCAAAAGAATTAAAAAAACGTTTAGCCTATTTCGGATGTGCGAAAGAATTCTTTCTTTCGAACAATAACATTTAAAACAAAATTTGTAAAAAAAAATAGTTTTGAATGCATTTGATCGAAAGGAAGAATTCTTTCGCTTATCGGATAAATTTAGTTAAATTTAGTACGAGTTTTTTTCTTTCGGTAAAGGAAACTTTTTAAAATCTTTTTTTGTTATTTTAATGGGAAACTTTAATATGGTTAGCTGTTATTTTAGCAAACATTCCCAAATCTACTCCACAGCTTTTCTTTAATACACTTATAAACAAAATACTTATGTATGAACATACCACACGCTTACCCCCTCCCCCCCTCCCCAACCTCTTCTGACTGTTTAAATGTTGGCTTATTGCTACGTGTGCTTAAATAAATTCGTAGACCTGTTGTGATTCTGTAAATGTGTGTTTTTTTAAGAAATTTGCTTGTAAATACTTACAAACTTTGATGTCCTTTTGTTTTTCGTAGAATCGTTTTTATAAGCTTTTATTTGTGTCTTAATCCATTTGAGCCCTGGTCAGTTCCCAAAAAGGAAGCGTGATAAATTACTGTACACAAACACAATACATACATACATAATGTACAAAAAAAAAGATCATAGTCTATAGAAATATTTTAAGGATTTCAAGAATTTAACACACCATTCTTGTAAATACTCACCTGCAAATAAATGAGTAGCAAAAAAAAAAAGTGAAGGAAAATTACTCTAGATTAAATAAATGTACATGAGGGTGCATATGTGGGTGTGTGTGTGTGTGTGTGGGTGTGTGTGTGTGTGTGTGTGTGTGTGTGTCTTGGTCCGGCACAGACACTACAGTTGAACAAACTCTATTGTACGCCTTAATTTCAAGTAACACAACGTAAACACAGACTTACACACACTTACACATACACACCGTTTAGCGTTGACAGTATCATGATTCGTTTTCGTAGATTTTAGTTTTTTCTTCGTTCTCTTAAAAATGTGATAAATACAAGTGCATGATATGTGTAGAGGAGCGTGTGTGTAGGTGAGTAAGCATACACACATCCACCTGTTTATATATGTTGGCATGGTGGTGTCGTTTCCGTTTTCTTTTCTACGTGTTAAATTGAAAATTTTTGCAGGTAAAAATAAAATAAATGAAATGAAATAAAACTTAATAAAATTAAACTAAATTACTTTTACAAATTTCATTTCATGTTTTCCTATTTTTGAACTTTGTTCAAAGAAGAAAAAAAAGGAGAATCAGTTTTCACTTCGAAGCGAAGAGAGGTGAGTAAATGTAATCTAACAAAGTGTTTTAATCATTTCCGTAGTCAACTTCCTTATGAAATTCGGTCGTTATTTTGTTTTCAAATATTTCAAATATGTACAACCAACATGTAAAAAGTTTTTTAGCTTATCACCCACCACCAGCCATGCCTGGCATTGAAAAATTAAACAATTAAGAAAATTTAATTTAAATTATTTGCAAATATGGCTCAGCTAAAGTTTTAAGGCATGATATGATCTTTTTTTAAAGAAAACTTTGTTGAAAAATTCAAACGATGTTATTTGTGAGTAACACCTTAACTTCGAGTTTTTTGTCCAACTTAATTTAAAATTTCTTTGACAAATTTAACCATGGAGAGGTACACAAGTGAGCTGCGCGTTAAAATTGTTAAAGTCTTTTACGAAAATGGGTGTTTAAATCCAAATGTGGTCAGCATAATCAATCAAATGTGTCCACAATCGGGAGAATTGTGCGAAATTTTAAAAAAAAACGGGTGTGTAGAAAATGTGAAAACACTTGTGCATGCTCGTGTGCAGGCGGTCTTAATCTCTCAGGTGAAAAGGTTGTTCACAACCCTTAAATTGTGTCATTCAAAAAGGAGCTAATTGCAGACTCTGGTTTCTTTCCTGCAGACAAGCATAAAGCTTCGCGGGATAAGCTAGGAAATTATAAAAAAAAAAAAAAAAAAAAAAAAAAATTCGTTCTGCGGAAAACATTGCTGTTGTTCGCGATAGTGTGTCAGAAGAGCTGTCAACCTCGGCTCGTTGTCGTGCCCAACAATTGAACATTTCACGCACACTACTTATGCAAATTTTAAATAAAGATTTGAATTTACATGCTCATGAGGTTCAATTGACTCAAGAGATGAAGCCTACTGACCATTTCAAGCGTCGTCAATACGACAAATGGCTCGTTGAACAAGCAAAAGTGAATGGTGACTTTACAAAGAAAATCATCGTCTGCGACGAGGCACACTTTCACCTCAGTGAATACGTTAGCAAGCAATATTGCCACATTGGGGCAAATGAGAACCCACAAGTATATTTTGAAAGGCAGATGCATTCACAAAGAGTGACTGGTTGATGCGGATTATGGGCTGGCGTCGTCACCGCGCCCTATTTCTCCGAAAATGAGGTCGGCCAAGCCGTTACCGTGAATGGTGTTTGCTATCGCAAGATGTTTACGGACTTCTTGTGGCCAGAAATTGAGGATATGGACCTGGACGAAACAATAACTCTTTTGACTGTGAAATTCAATGACCGGATTATCTCACGTCCTGGCGATGTTAATTGTCCGCCACGATCATGTGATTTAACACCGTTGGACTTCTTTCTTTGGGAATATTTAACAGAAAACCTGTACGTCAATAATCCAAGAACAATTCAAGAGCTAAAGAATGAGATACTGCGGCACATTTACGACATTGAACCTAAATTTTGTCCAAGCGTCATTGAAAATATGGACCACTGGTTAGAGTTATGCCACCGAAGCCGTGGCGAGCATTTGGCCTATATTTTGTCTTACACATAACTGTCATAGATCCATCTCTGAAAACATTTTGTTTTATTTACAACTAAAATCGTGCGTTTTTGCTGGACCAATCTTTATAACCAGCTTTAAATGAACCTAAAAGTCAATGCCTTGAAACGCAAATATTCACCCACGTTTGACGTATGTATTTCAAAACTCAAGTATCCAAAACATTTTACAACTATTACTTTCAAATCAAACAAAGCTGACCATGTTTAAAGGCTCCATTCAAAGCTAATTTGTCTTAAACTCCCAGTACAAGTACCAGCAATTTAAAGATTGTAATGATTATTTGCTTCTTAACGCTAAATTAAGTTTCTAGCAACATTTCCTTTATGGTTATTGTTGGCATTTACAAAACAATTCCATTTTTTTTGTCCACCCTTTCCAAGATATTCATTCTGTTAACAGATATTAAATGGTGTCGTTTCTCTTACTTCAACCTCGAGTAGTTTCCCGCTTAAGCTTTTAAAAATGTGTCGGCAAAATACTTAACAAAATTGTTAAGGTGGATTTCGATTTAAGTTTAGGGCCTTAAAATAAAAATAAAATATACAAAAGAAATTATAAAAAGAAATCAGTGTTAAACTAAAAGAAAACGTTAAAGGGAATTTTTGGCAAAAAGTACGAAACAGAAGAAAAAATTATCCCTAAGAGAAAAAACGAATTTTTTGCAATTTTTTATTAAAATTAAAAACTTCGAAATATTTTCTTTTTTTTCAAATATTTCTTTCAAAAACTTTTCTTTAAGTCTTCTTAAATTTAAAAAAGTAAGACTCTATAGTCCGTCTAGGCCGACCATATGGTACCCTAAACTATAGAATTTAAAGGAACATTTTCGAGAGCGTACCCTATTTGGGACACATGGCAAAACCATGGATTTGGGAAAAAAAAAACACATTATGAGATTAGGATTCATTTTAAAGTTCTTTGTGTCAATTATTATTTAGATATCTCTACATTTATGAGATTTATTTGCCTTTAAGTGGTTTTTGGAAGGGAGTTTATATGGGCCCTTTGGTTAATTATGGCCCTACAAAAAATACCAAAATTTGCAAGGCAGTTCTTGCATTAAAAACTATTTTCAAGAGTAGTATTTTTACTGCTAGCCACTCAGAGTGCCAGAACTGGAGAGGAATCTCTTCCTTTAGCATGGTGAACCAAGAAATCACATACATCATCAACAAACGACTCTCCGATGTACTGACAGCAACGCTGAGGAGAAAGCAAGATGGGTTTCGGTCACATCACTCGTAGATTTACCACGTTAACAGGTTACGTATCATTGTCGAGCATTCGGTTGTATGGCGAACACCCCTCTACATGTGCTCTATCGTTTTCGGGAGAGCCTTTGATACATTAAACCAGAAAGCAATCAGGAATTCATTAGACTGCAAAGGAGTACCGCTGAAGATTGTGTATTGCAGTGCAGCCAGCCGAGTCCGACACGAACAACAGCTAAGCAGGGAAATACCTGGGGAAACAGGCGTACGTCAAGGGTGCGTATTATCACCTCATCAAAGTATGGAGGTCGACGCACATCTCTAAGACGACAAAATTTAAAATATTTAACGCTAGCATCAAATCCGTGTCATTCTACATGATAATAAAATAAGTGTGGCCCATATTAAATCTAAATTTCACCATAGTAAAAAGGCTAATGGGCACAAAGACTTAATTCCGGAAAGAAGTTTTTATAGGTGCCATGTGAGATACTAGACCGATGCTCACCATTTTCAATACCCTTCCTTCTGAAAACGGACGGTCATCGTTATATCAATTCAGAAAGTGATTCCGAGTCAAAAGTAAGTCTCTTACCATTATTTGTGTGTGTGTCACACATTAGCGCACCACTATTGTGGAATGTGGTTATTGTAAATAGTTAAAACAAAACAGCAGTGTTCGAAAATAAACACATACCTCCGTATTCATAAACGATTATTAAATTTAACAAACGTTTATTGAGAACAAATTTACTTTTAAATTTGTTCTGTAAACCTTTATTTAATTGAAACATTTTTTGTGAATACAGGCATAAATATCGATCCTTAGTGTTCGGTACGGTAGATTTGTGGAAAATACAAACTCTAACGCAAGTGTTTGTGTAGTAAATCATTAAAAAAAAATAACGTTTTTCTGTTTGTCATCTTTCGAACACAAAAATAATACTGTTCTTATCCAACTCAACAAAAAGATGAGAACATTTAATTCCGCTCGGTTTTTTTTAACCACAAACTTCATTGCGTTCGGTTCAGCTCATTGATGTTCGTCTCTTTTGGCTGAAAAAAAGCCAAACATTTTTTAGAAAAACAAAATACACATAAGAAAAAAAAATAAAAAAAACCAGCAAAATAATTGTACACAAACAAAACATTTACATAATACACACACAAGCTGTTTGTGGTGCGGTCGTTGCTAAAATTGTATGTTTGTTCATTTCATTGTCAATGTAAAAACAGAAACTTATAGAACATTTAAATATAATCTTTGTCTACAACATCACTGTTCTTTTTAAACAAAGATCAGAACACTATATAATGTTCGGCTCTTTCTTGAAAATAGTTAGGAACGGTATTAAGGGTTAAGGGATATCGTTCCTGGGCGTGTGTGCCGAACGCTAAATAATGTTTTGTTTATTTTCGAAAACTGAAAAACAGTGCAAAATAAAAAAAATATTTAAAGGGATTTTTGGAAAAAGTACCATATGGGAGAAAAGTATTTATTTTTCATAATTTCCAAATAAAAAAAAATGATTTTGCAAAAATTTAACTTTTCTTTAAAAAGCCCCCTTTTAAAACAAATATCTTAAAAAAAGTACTTTTCATCACCATTTGTAATTCTTTGCAGAACTTTTTTACCAAACAAAACATTAATACTTACTCAAGTGGTAAATAAGTTGCATGTAGTACTTTTAGTAGTTGGCTAAAATAGCTGGCTGAATGGCTTGTTGGCTTTTAGTTATTTGTTCGCTTGTTTGTTATTTTGTTGTTGTGTCATTCATTTTTTTCTCTTTAGAATGGTTGGAAATTGTAATGGAAATGCTTGTAAGCTAAAGTAGTTTTTTGTGACCATTTAAGTTATAAAGAAAATGAGCAGAGCGAATATAAAAGTAACAAATAGCAACGATGTCGACAATTCTATAAGAATAATAATAATTGGGTTTTTTTTTGGGTTGGTTTTGTTGAAAAGCCGTTACGGTTTCCATGGGAAGATGAAGATACAAATGAAAAATAAAAAAAAAACCTTTGGCAATTATACAACTCCCACGTTTAAGTAATAAAATTTTAAGAGGCTTGGTGCTGAGGAAAACAAATAAAAATTGCAAAATTTTAAAAGGAGCGGAGGAGGGTGTAATTTAAGTTACTTGAGGGTTACACGATCAAGTTTTGCCTTGAGTGTATTAAACTCACATTTTTTACCAATAAACTCATGCTTTTAAAAATTGAAACGAACTTGCCTTTCTCTTTCCAGTGAGTGTTTCAATTTACGTTAATTTCAAGGTTAGTGATCAAATTTTTCGTTTGTCTTTATAAATTTGCTTTCTTGATGACATCTTGAAAGAAAATTGCTCAAAAATTTAATGTAGCCTACGTCACAACTTTAAATTTTTGGAAATTTTGACAAACAGTTGGGGGATTCACAAGGTGTCATAAAGTCATGTGTCTTAAAATAATAACATAAAAAAAGTACGACTGTTGTGAACAACCCCTCATAATTCAGTGTGCTATTTTGAATTTAATTCAGCTGATTTAAAACAAATATAAAAAATAAATATTTACCAAAAAATGTTATTTTTATTTTAATCCATGAATTAATAAATTAAATTAGATCTTCCCTGACTATTTTCTATTTTTCAAACGCAAATTAGGAATAGATTTTATTTTGTTTGTCTACCAAACAGCAGAGTCCTAAGTCGATCTTATTTGACGCCGTAAGTGATTTGTTGCAAAAATTGCTAGCCGCCGGTTAAATTCGGATGTTAGCCGGATAAAATTATACCATCAACGGCGACGGCTTTCAAAAACTAATGCGGCTCGGCTCAGCCACTCAGCGCAGGGGTCTAATCACCGCATTCGATACTATCGTATCGAATAAACTATCGAATTTTTTTGCATACGATGGACACTGACGTATCGAATGAAAACTCGAAATATGTAATATCGAGTCACTCGATATCGAATGCTATTATTTCAAATTCAATAAATTTCATTCGGTATCGAGATTCCTGATACCAAAATAAATAATTTCGATCAATTTTGCTCGAAATCGTATGCGGTGATTAGACCCCAGGTCTATTTTGATTAATTTCGACAGCACAATAAACATAGCAAGCAAAAGTTCTATTAATTTAAGATACTTTGGAAATACCTCAAGTATTCACAAGGCCGATGTTGAATTTGGACCACACCTAAACGTCAAGTTTGCTTCTGCATTATTTCATTTGACATTTCTCAATTCCAGACTAATTTTGAACCATACAAAGATACACAATTTCAGGCTTATTATGAGAATGGGCGTTCAAATCAAAATGCATATCGTGCACTTCGAAGAAAATTATCTTCAGGCATGAGGCACATTTTCAACTCGTCAATAAGCATAATTGCCGCATTTAGGAGAATGATAATCCACGAGTGAAAAACTAATGCACCCACAAAGAGTGACTGTTTGGTGTAGCTTATGTGCTGGCGGCATCATCGGGCCGTATTTTTCCAAAATGAGGCCGGTCAGGCAGTTCCTGTGAATGGTGTCCGCTAACTTAAGATGATTACGAACTTTTTATGGATCAAATTGGCAGATAAGGATGTGGAAGATATGTGGTTTCAACAGGACGGTGCCACTTGCCACACAGCTAACGAAACAAATGCTCTTTTGCGCGACAAATTCAATGGCCATGTTATTTCACGTGGTGGCGCTGTCAATTGGCCGCCAAGATCATGTGATTTGACACCGTTGGATATCTTTCTTTGGGGTTATTTGAAAGAAAAGGTGTACGTCGAAAAGCCAACAATAATTCAACAGCATAAGGATGAGATAATTCGGCACATTAACGGCATAGAACCTCAATTATGCCTCGGCGTCATCGAAAATTTGGACCATCGGAAGGAGGTGTGCCGCCGAAGTCTCGGCGGCCATTTGGGCGATATTTTGTTCTATACATAATTGAACCATACCAATATTATCATAATAAAAACAAATCACAATAATTTTTTAAATAATTTGTGTTTTATTCAAAATCATCATTTTAAGAAATTTTTTGATAGACATGCTTAGAAGTGTTCGTTAAAAAGTGGTTTTTTAATTCAATTAAATTCGCAAGCAAGAACTGCAACCAAGATCCTAGCACAAAATCAAAGCCAAAAACCAGAGACAAACATAGAATAACACAGGGCTGAGCTACGGCTACTTTTAGGGTCAGAAAGTGGCAAATAGCTGAAGGCCTCTTTATGTGTAAGTGAGTTGCGATTAATAAGCAGTCCCTTGCCCAGAGCGAAAGAATCCCAAGGGAGTACTAAAACAAAAGGTAAACATGCCCGTCAAAGATTCTGCGAAATGGCGAACAGATACCGCAATTAATTAAGTTTACCTTAAAGGGAGCTTTAAAAAAAGGCGCAGTTAGAAGTGTGATGGCTCTGTGGTAGCTCAGTTTAGGTTATTTCTAATGTATCCAATCCAGAACTGGCGGCTTCCTCTCTACCTACATACCTACCAACCTCTCTCCTCTAGTAACTGGAAAAGATAATGCACTCTTTGAAAAATCCAAAAAGCCGGAAAAGTGTGTATGACCGCAAAAAAGAAAAAAACTTTATAAGCAAAAACTCGATACAATAATTATTTAAGCCAAGGGCAAACTCACATATGAAATAATTCTTCTCCTTTTGGGATATTGCTGGCCGAACATCAGCAAAATGGCATTGCAACTGCTTTAACCACTGTAATAGAAAAAGCGGTGTCCATATCAAAAAAGTCAATTTAAATTTACAAACTTAAAATATTAAATTTTATTTGATCCAACAACATTGTGGTCTTTTATTAAAAACTTTTTCTTTTTCTTTTAAAACATTAAATTGACCCATCATTGCAATCTCTCACAGCAGTTAACACCACCTCCATTATGAGCAACACATTTCTCAAATCACCATCATATTCTTTCCTCGTTACCATTTTCGCCACATACAACACGTTCACGTTTTAAATCATAACCTAAAAAAAAACTTCTTCTTACATCCATGTCCATCTTGACCAACTAATCTTGTGAAAATGTATTGAAGGGAAAGAATATCCATGTGAGACAAGTTAGCAAGATGAAGTTTTTCTAAGCAAATGCTTTTTTTTTTTGTCTATTTTCGTTCACAATTTACTCAAAGTTTGGTTCTAGATCATAAAAATTGAACACACATAAAATAAAAGTTTTATTGTTAAATATTTATGAAATGGTCTGGAAACGCCAGAAACAAAAACCAATAGACTGCACGTTTATTGAAACAATGAAGAAAGTTCATTTTCCAAAATGAAAAAGTAAAAATCAAGTTTAAATTAAAGCATTTAATCAAACTTTGACAAGAGATGATATCGAATACCCCAAGGAGACATTTGGTTTGAATTCAAGCCAATTTAAGGGGGTAGAGGAAAAATTGCAGTTTCGGAAACAGGAAAATCAAGGGGCGAAAGGAAACAAATACGAATCAAACTAAACAAAACTGAGAACTTCAAAGAGACTTTAAGCAGCTTAAGAGTTGGACTAGAGAAACTCAAAACGGTAGATTAGAAATAAATTATTAACAAGGGAACGATGGACTGAAATCAGGCTTAGGAACACATGGAATTAATGAAATTAAATAAATACCAAGCACAGAGTGAAGAAAATTTTAAGATGGGCCAAAGAGAGATAAAAGCAGATAGAAGAAAAACATAACAAGAACTCTGGTCTGACTTGAAATGGAATATTAATAATGCAGAGCGCCGTACACTTTCAATATTTTGACCAGTGCGCACGGTAGATGTTCTTCCGGCACCAGGAAGGGTTATTACAGACCCATGTTGGCGAAAATTTCCAATCAAATGGTTAATTGCTATTGGTGGGTTCAATGCACACATTAAGGCCCTAATTCTGTAAAACGCAACCGCAACGTCAAAAATTACATTGAAAGCAAAAACAAAATAAAAAATATTTCTTTAATTTGTTGTTGTTTTCCACAGAAATGCATATTGAGTTTATAAATGGCAAATGCTGCATATCTTGTGGCGTTGAAATTTTTAAAACGCAGTATGAATTTCTATAGAAAGCAACAACAAAATTACTACAAATTTTTTACATCGTTTTTGCTTGTAGTGTAATTTTTGGCGTTGCGGTTGCGTTTTACAGAATAAGGGCCTAAAATAACGACGATATGCACGCTGTGTCAACACAATAGACTGTTGGTTTGAAAAATAAAATTAAATTATTTTTGTACGTTGTTCGATCGTGCAATAATTCATTATTAATTCCCCAAGTCTCCTTCACAAAATGCTGAAACAAACATAGAAAAAATAACAATTAAAAAAGTCATAAAGAATTCAAACCATTCGCGCCACCCTGTAGGTAAACAAGAAGCAGACTGAAGAAAAACAGCTGTAAACTAGGAATAGACTAAAAATAACATTTAAAAAGATAAAAGAATTATTTTATAAAAAATAAGTCTGTGGCATTTTGACAAAACTTAAGTCGAGATAAGGTACCCTGCGGGAAATTTGTGGCAATTGGTTCAACAGACTGGTCCTGGGATTTGTGGAAATAGAACAAGTACAAAAAGAAAGGACTCATGACCAGTGAAAGAAAGGCCAATCCCTTAACTGGTTTATGAAGAACAAAAAGGTAAAAAAGTAATGAATTGCAGTACAGTCTTCAACGGTGCTGTAACACATTTTGAGGTACTTTTTAAAATTTGGTTCTTGAGTTAAATTCTATGACTTGTTTATTATTTATTTCTTAAATTAATATTATAAGACCTAGATCTTAATTTAAAAAATAAATAATAATCAATTAAACAAGGTCAAATAAAAGCTAAATATAAGTTCTATGACTTGTTTTATCGAAATAATACTACATTGTATTAAAATAATACTACACTGACACTGACACTAAGCACTAAGAATAGATCTGTGACTGGCCAAATGGTGTCAATTTGCCCCCTCCAATGACAACCCCATGCAATAGTGATAGGAACTATAACCGGTCTCTACCACCAAAGGCCTTTCACGGGACTACTTTGGTGTCAGTTCGCTGCCCTCTAGGGATAGCAAAAAAGTTTTTAAAAAAATAATTTTTATTAAATAATAAAATAAACCAAAATTAAAAAACAATCAAAACTAAAACTATACAAGGCTAGAACTAGATATAGACTAGAGTAGAATAGAATAGACTATAAATAAACTAGTTTAAGAATTTAACTAGACTATTCAATATCAATATTATTTACAATGTTATGAATTCAACTACCCCTGGACTTGTTCTAGACAATATTTAGACTGAAACAAAATTAGAACTAGACTATAACTACTCTGGGACTGGAAGTAGTCATGAAATAGTATAGAACTATACTAGAACTGGAATAAACCAGACAAGGGCCCTGCTGCACAAAACTACAAGTTACAAATCTACAAGTAAAATGCATTTGAAACAAAAACAAAAATAAAAGATGTTTTTTTATTCTCCCTTTCCTTTATAGAATCTCAAAGAAATATACTTAAATAATTTTTATTTAATAGATATTTATTCTTATTTGACCTTTATTTTATAACTACTTTTAATTATTTAAGCTTGAGGTCGTTTTTTATAAAAAATTATATTTATTTTTTTCCATATTTCGCTATCCTTTGGTTAGCATCGTCAGGAAATTAACAAATTTTAATAATAACAAAAACGATAACAAAATTATGAAAAAATTTTTGTCAGAAATTACTTAAATTCAAAAACCTATTTGTCATAAAAAATTTTTCAAAAACCATTATAACAAAAAATAAAAATTTAACTAAAGTATAACAATTCATATCAAGGCCCATCTATCAGGTCTGCTTACTTGTACAAAAACAAAATACGATTCTTTTTAGTTGTCAAAAATTTACTACCACATATACAAAGCAAAAGGAAAAAACGTGTATGTGTGGCATACCATAAACGTATACATGCACATGTACACAACTTTTGACAACTAAAAAGAACATAAACAATGATCATCAGGCTTCTTGCACAGACCTTTTCAATGGGCCTTGATTAATATAAACTGAAAAAATTTCCTATCTATAAACCTAATTCGAAAACCATATTTACAATAATAAAAAAATAATTTGGCTAATGAAAATTCCTATAAAATAAAGATTTTTTAAAAAACTAAACTTATTTTTAATTGCTATAAAATAAAGATTTTGTAAAAACTAAACTTATTTGTATCTTATCTTACATACATAATTAAACATATTTTCATTATTACAAAACTAATGTATATATCGTGACCTAAGGACAAGAAGGTCCTAGTTTTCATGTAACAGATTGAACCCTCTTGTTCCAAGGCTGCGATAGGTACCTATATTTATATTATTATATCTAATCTTCTATCCCTTAATAACTAAATTTATATTTATTTTATTAAGCTTGAGGTCTATTTTTGATAAAATTATTTATTTTCTTTGATCCGATAACAATTTAAAATTGTTATTTCCTGAAGGCGTGACAAAATATCATATTAAAAATAAATATTAACAAAAAATAAACTAAATATTTTTATAAAAACAAACAGAAGTCAAGATTAATAAAATAAACATACAAACTTATCTAAATTATAAATGTATATACAAATACCAATAAATTAAAATTTTTTTAATTAAATCCGCTTAAATGACAGTATAATAAATATTTAGGGTTTTTATTTTTGCGAAAAACCTAGAATTGACGACGTTGTTTTAAATTTGTATCGTATGTAGTCCAAATAGGATATTATTGAAATTTAAAAATATCGGTTCACAAATGGCTGAGATATGAGTGAAAAACACGTTTGCCTCTAATTTTTACCCATAAATCAATAATTAACCTATTCTTATAACTATTATTTTTATAGAAAGCTACAATAAAGTTATAAAATATAGTTGATTTTGTTTTTGTTTTCGTCACTTTTTTAGAAAAAATCAGCAAATCGGCACTTTGCTATTTTTGGAGCAAAAATCGGCAAAATTAAGATAAATCGTCAAATCTGGCAGCCCTGTTTTTATTATATTTATTTCTTTTGTTGACGTTTCGCTTTCATTTGACAATTAATTACTGGAAATATTCCAGTTAAAACTGAATCTGTTTTGTCTGTTTTCGCATTTAAATACAGAAACACTTTTTTCTCGCAAATCGAGAAACGATGTAATTTTTTGTTTCACACTTCATGTGAAAAAATTTACAATGCGAGAAATACAGAAACGAGCTACTGGATACCCTAGTGATACGGCAAAACAATAAAATTAAAATAGATTGGTACCAAAAACCTACAGATCCTGGTAGAATAATTAATTTTTATTCGAAACATCCCAAAAGAATAATAATAAATACAGCCTGAAAGATAATAAGGAAAGTTTTAAATATTAGCGACGAAGAATTTCATAATGACAACATTAAAAAAATAAAAGACATGCTATATAACAACAATTTTCCGACAAAAATTGCAACAAAACTTATAAAAAATTTAAAAAAACAAAAGACACAAATATGTGAAAATAGGGAATCCCCTACATTTTGCAAAAATTTGTTTTATTCGACTGGAAATCACGCTGCAAAATTTCGTGAAGATCCGTCCATAATTTACCCTAGGCCCCATATAAACACTACTCCCGGAAAACGCCTAAAACCGATAAAAATAATGCTATCATAACAAAATTTGAAATTTTTATTAATAGTTAAATAAGTTCTTGATGTTATTGCTATTACTGTTGCAATTTTGTGTGATTTTTGTGTTTAAATTTATGTTTGGTAAACTTATATTGTTGTTTTTAGACTATCCCTGATGATGATATTCGAGGAATATCGAATTATTGGATGTATTTAAATAAATAAAAATTATTTAAAAAACTTATGACCTCGAGCTTGTTTTTTATTTCTTTAAGATTTTATTTTTGTTTTTATTTCAAATGTATTTTACTTCTAGATTTGTTACTTGTAGTTTTGAGAAACAGGGCATAGAGCTGTACTCGAACCTTTTTATACTATTGTGTGTATGTACGCAGAGGCCATAAGCACCTAGACCCAGAGGGTATTTTGTGCAGCCCATGCATCTCACGATGTCAGGTTCAGGCTACGAATAACGTCCATTACCCTACATGGTAAAAGATCATAAACTTCAGTGGGGCTAATCATTTGCCCCTCGAAAAATTTCCCAATAAAAAATGTTATCATTTTGCAAGCCCTAATCGTACATTTAAATAAATAAGCGCACAATTATGCGTCACGCAATAGTAATACAGAAATGCAGTCAAGTAAGTGAAAGAACTCTCAACAATTTTTATAAAAAAAAATAAAATTTCAAGTGCTACGGCATTCCCTTACAACGAAGCAGGTTTGTAAGGGAGAATACTAAAAAATAACTGTATCAAAACATTCAGTGTGTAAAGCTGATCATTACATCCAACAATTTTTATATGCGCTGAATAATGCGCTTTATGTGTCAAAAATGTATTGCTTCAAAGTGGGAACTCGCCATATAAAATTCATGTCTTCCGTGAGCGCAATGGTAAGCGAAACTCTTGCATTTCTCCCTTACAAACCTGCTTCGCTCTAAGCACAATTTTTTATTGGGTTCTGCCTGGGAATCCCCAAGGCGGGACAGCAGCATAGTAGATGTTCTGACGCTTCCCAATTCCCAATTTTTATTTTTCATTTCACATTTCACTGGTTGCTTAGACCAGATCATCAGAAACCCTTTTCCAAAGAATTTAGAAAACCATAATATACGTATTATACAAATAAAACTACAAAGCGAATAAGAATTATAAACACTCAAAATTCTACTTGTAACAATGTCAAAGCGAAACACCTACAATAAATAGTGAGTAAGACCAGACATGAAAAAGATTTTAAAATAGACTACTAAGATACTATAACAAGACAAGAACTGGACTAGAAATATACTTTTACTGTAATAAAACAATCATACAACAAGAAAAGAACAAGACAAGAACTAGACTTAAACCGGACCAGAACTTAGCTATAATTTGGACTAGAAGAGAACCAGACTACAATGAATAAGAAACTCGTAAAATTTAAAATCCATTTCAATAAAATTAAAAAAAAAATGTATAACAATATCATCCTTTTTTAAGAATCCTTTATTTAATACTGGCTCAATATATTTTCAATAAAAAAAAAACTTAAAATTTATTTCTCATATTTTTTAAAAAATAAGAAAAGAAAACTAAAAATTCTAAAACCCTTTTCATGTTTTAGCTGACACAAATTATAAATGATTTTTTTTCTTCTTTTATCTGTTACAAAAGGTAAGCAGCAGGAGATCTATTTAACTAGTCTTATTTTTTTCTTTATTTTTTATTTAACAAATTTTTTTTCTTAACGAATTTAATAACTTGCCATAGAGTCCTTGTCATACCAAAGAAAGTCTCTTCTTAGAAATGCTATAAATGAATGTACAAAGGCATACAACAAAGTCTTAGATCGAGAGACTTTTGTACTGAAATACCAAAGATTATAATGTTTTTTAGACTGTAGAGTGTGTTTCCTGAGCATTTTTATTCTTTTGTAAAAGAAATTTTGCTGTATATTGGTAGGAGCACAGTGGGATTAGTGGTAAAATTTACTATAGAATTGGTAAAATAAATTTTAAATAAGAAATAATGGTTACATGCATTATATTTTTGTATATGGAAGGTGCCACGCCCACTTCTTTAATCCACCCCACTTTTTGACAAATATTTTTTTTTTTAAAAAGCTATTTGTATTTAAAAAATTTTTGTGCTACCTGCCACATGATATAGAGAAATTTGTATTGGCTTTCTATGGGAGTTGCCATGCCCACTTTTCCAATTGAGTCTTCTTTTTGACAGATGTTGTGCAACTAAGCTATTTATTCAAATTTCCAATAACTCTACTGTTAGCGTTCTCCTGATTTATAGGAACCAATATCGTTTTTGTGTGGGAGGTACAGGCCCCGCCCACTTATCTATTCGAATTCACTTTTTTGACAAATGTTGTGAATTGATAAGCAAGCTATTTGCACTAAGCCTGAAAACTTCTACTATAACCGTTCTCCATATACTTAAGAGAAAAATCTAACCATCCGTACTTAAATCAATCCGAAGCGGTATTAACAGTAAGTACGGATTTTCTTGAATCAAGTACAGAAAGATTGATTCAAGTACGGATTTTCGATCGCGAAGAACTTAACTTATCAATATTCAATCTCGAATTCTTACTTGAAATAATCCGAAATCAGATTGATTTAAGTAAAACTTAGATCGAATTAATCTCAAAATGCGCTTGATTTAAGTATTTCAAAGTTAATTCAATCTCGAATACGTAATTGAAATAAACCAAAAGTGAAATTAGAAGGAGAATTTTATTGTGATTGATTTACTTAGCCGTTTAACACCTTTTTTTATTTAATTATAAACACCAGCATCATTCCTGATATGCTTTTTACTTTAAAAACTTAATGTAGATTTATTACTGAAATAACAAACTAAATGGGAAGTAAGAGTTCTCAATTTTACCAGTGTTCGAAAATAAACAGAACATTATTTAGCGTTCGGCTCACATACCCAAGAACGATATCTATTTATTCTAGTAATTGTGTAATTGTGTAATAGTGTTCTGTTCTTCGTTGAAAAACAAAACAATTGTAGTGATACTGTAGACAAACATTATATTCTCATGTTCCATTTATAATGTTTTTTTTTTTGCATTGGTAAAGAAATGAACAAGAAGAAAAGTTTAGCAGCGACCCCTGTTCGAACAGCTTGCGTGTGTATTGTGTATGTTTTGTTTGTGTTAAACTATTTTGCTGGCTTTTTGTTTTTTCCGTATGTGTGTTTTGTTGTTGTAAAAAACTGTTTGGTTTTTTTTACCAACCAAAAGGGATGAGCGCCCCCCGGTAGGCTAGCTGGTAGTGAGCTGGCCTATCAGTTCCGGGGTTGCGGGTTCGATTCCCGCCAGAGACTCTGGTTTCTTTCCTGCAGACAAGAAGAGCTTCGCGGGATTAGCTTAGGATATAAAAAAAACGAACATTAATGAGCCGATCCGTACACAATGAAGTTTGTGAATTTAAAAAAAAAATCGAACGGAATTAAATGTTCTCATCTTTTGTTGAGCTTGATAAAAACAGTATTATTTTTGTGTTCGAAAGATGGCAATGATGACAGGAAAACTTTATTTTTTTAACGATTTTCTACACAAACACTATTAGCGTTTGTGTTTTTCACAAATCTACCGAACCGAACGCTAAGGAATGGTATTTATGGTATTTTCTTTTTTTGAATATAATGTTTCATGTATGCTACCATTCGCGCGTGTTTTTGTTCTATTCTAAGAAAATATTGATAGAATAAAGTGTGAAGGCCTCGTTACTCTTACGTAAATGTTGCGGATACGTAAACGTTGCGGTCGACTTGAAATGTTGGTAGTTACTACAAAAACGTAATCGTGTCATATGTTGTTGAGGTGTATGTGTGTACTCGTACATATGTATGTGTGTAAATCATTATTTGTTTTGATTTTGCTCACAGTCTTGTTCCAAAACATGTTGTTAACATTCTTGTTTAAAATCGCCAATACATACCGATACCGGCGCTTTTGTACAAAAAATAAAATACTTTATACATACATATCTGTGGCATTTTGACAAAACATCTTAAGTCGTGATAAGATAGCAAAATGCTTTAAAAAAACTCGCTGAAAAAATCATTTTTATCAAATAAAAAAACATTTAAAAAATCAAACTTAAAGAAAAATTTCGTTTATAATACAAAATTTTAAATATGTAAACAAAAATGTTTTTTGAATGAAAATTCGTATGATTACCAACATTTTTATCAACTTTTTGAATTTGACTTAAGAGGTTTTGTCAAAATGCAACAGATATATAGTGCCAGGTCGCTAATTCGAATTAATGATTGCAGACCCTGATTCGGATTAACGAGATATTTAGATTACTGGATGTGCTGTTATTATGTATTATAATTCCGAAAATAAAACGCAGACTAGGATTTTAAAACTAATTTATTTTATTTTTATTAATCAAGAATGAAAAAATTAAGTTTTGTATTCTAAAAACATAATTTAGATATCAAACCAAAGCGAATTTACACCAGGTGACCTTATCTTAATACGTAAGCAACAGCTGATAACTTACCTTGTGACAAAATGGTATACCTTTCTGGTGGTTCTGGGGCATCTTTACTAAATTCTATAATTATCGATTAATATTATGAAATTTAAAATGTTATTATATTTCAAAACACACAATTTAAAATTAAAAACAAAATGAAATATTTGTTTGAACATTTGATACAACGTTAAAATATTTTACAGTGTTGTAAACGTTTTCAAATAAGACCACATTGTATGAATTCGCCCTGTATCAAACGTATTTTCAAACAAAATGTCTATACAAATTTTTCTGAAAATATATTTGAAGACCAATTTAGTTTTTAATGAATACGGCAGTTAAGCTTTTTTTAAAGGTTTTGTTTTTTTAAAATACAAAATTTGTGATGTAGGGTTGGTTCTCTTGCAGTGCACATGCTCCCACGAAGTATTGCCAGATTAAATAATCCAGCTAAGAATTTCCTCTTTAGAAATTCACACGTAATTATTGCGGTAAAATTAGTTGCAAATTTTCAAAGTTTGCACAGAAATTTGGTTCTTAAAATTATAAAAAAAGCAGAAAAATAAAATAAATAAAAATTCGGTTTAGCGAACTTGCAATCAATGCGAACTATAGAGGATGTAATACGTCATAAATTCAATTCGGATTACTGGATAATTCGGATTACACACCTTCGGATAAGCGAGCTGGCACTGTATATTTACATATCCAGCACTAAAATTGCTTTGAAAAATTAAATTTTTTATCTAGTTTTTATTGCGCCTGAGAATCTAGTTTTGGAGTTATGGACCTTAAAATATATTTAGCCCTTATTAATATCTCTTTAAATGAAACTTGATATAACCAATGTGTTAAGCTGCGTTCACAATCAAAAAAACATTTTCTCTTGGTGTTCATAATAGAGCAACAATTTCTTTTGTAACTACACACATTTTGCATCAAGAAACCGTTTGCAAATTTTAGGCACAACAATATTAAGCATATATTTTTATTTTTGTAAACATTTTGTTAAAATTTTCATTCAAAACTAAATAAAATTATTTTAAACGTCAGAAACAATTTCATACAAATTGTTGCTGAAGTTTGAGTTGACTCAATTTTAGTTACATTTTTAAAAAATTTTTAGTTAAATTTGTGTTCTAAAACGAATGGAAAATATATGAAATACTTTTGGAAGAAAAAAGATAGAAGAAAGAACGAAATTGTTTCTCTGATTGTAAGCAAAGCTTAAAAAAAGACCTCAAGCTTAAATAATTTAAAATAATTATGAAAAAAGAAAGGTCAAATAAAAATAAAATATTTAATATAATAAGGTTAAGGCGAATTTTTGTCTATTTGCATTGTCCAAAATGTATGCAAATAATTATTTTATAATAAAATCAATAATCGAATCAGCTGTTTTATGTTTTGGCTCATGTGTTTACAGCTTTAAATTAAATTTTTATTTAATAATTTTATAAATTATGATTTTGCGTTAAAATATTGTTAAAACTTTTGTTGTAAATATAAATGAAAACTATAGAAAAGAAAATAAGAAGTGGAAATACAGTAAACATACTAATGTACAACATGAAATAAATACCATCGTTGTATAACTTGCATTTGTTGTTTATATTTGTGTTCTTTTATTGTTTTGTAAATATGTATATAAAGCGAATTTAGTTAAAATACGAAAATATTTCTTGTTTCAAACTTATAAATAAATAAATTGACCATAGAAAAAGTGAGAAAAAGGCCTTTGTAAATTTGCAGCAGCCCGCTGCCGGAAACATGCAAAAATACTATTTTAACATTTATCAATTTAATTTACTTCCATCTATGGAAATAATCTAACTGTTGGATAAAATAAAATAAAAAATGTAACTTTTAACAACAATATTTATTTCCAACAAATAAACAAGAGCTGTAAGCTGCTTCTTTTATTTTCAATAAAAACCCGATAACTTTGGTTTCTGTGACACATAAAGCCAACATTAATTTCAGTTCGAACAAAAAACCAATAACATTGGATTTCATAACATCAAATTTAAATTAACGTTTTGATGAGAATCTCATTAATAAAATTTAAAAGTAAACCGCTGGTTAATAAGTTTCGTTGACAACACTGCTTCAAAACAAAAATACAATTCTTAACAGCTGATACGTAAAAACGGAGAGAAATTTTAATTTTATCAGGTTCATCCGCAACGCAACGTTACGTTTACGTAAGAGTACGTATTTGCACAGAAGCTTGGTAAGGAAAACGGAACAGCTGATTAGCAACGTATACGTTTACGTAAGAGTAACGAGGCCTTGAGAAGTTGTCGTTTTCCTTTCTTAGTATGTTGCAATTACGTGTTATACATTTGCGTGTGAGATAATACCCTTTTTTGCATCTGTGTTAAGTACATTTTTATTTTTTTCTTTTTTTTTGCGTACAAATTGTGTGGTATTGTGATTTATGGTTGTATTGTGATGTGTTTCGTTTGTTTTACTTATATTAATTAATCACTTTTTCTTTGCGCATAATATTTAATAGCCGCTGACTTTAATAATTGAAAATCAGTGTTGTTAACGTTTATTGGAATTCAAAGAAAATTTAATGTTTAAAATCGCTACAACAGTGGTGAATATCGCTTAAGTACAAAACATTAAATTCAATATTTAACACGCTCAATACACATTAGTGTTGACTGTTTAACGTAACTATAATTTTGTTCCATTGTAATTTAGAAAAATGTATCACTTTGTAAGGGTGCGTGTAACCTGATAAATATATAACACGTAACGAAAAACTGCACATTAAAGAAATTTGATTTTCTGAATGTCTCATTTGTTTCTATTCTGTCAAGAAGATAACCAACACTAATCTACCAATTATTTATTTCCCCTTTCTTTGCCGTACAGATAAATTCAAGCAGCATGTGTTTTGAGAGGTGTTGCCAACTGAAAACATTGTTTTTTGGCGGTATATTGAGAAGCCCAAAATTGCTATGTTGACATTAAGTAACAAACAGTTTGTCGATACATTGAGAAATTGGCCATTAGTGTTTATTTTCGAGCACTGCTTTAAACATGAAAATAATATATTTTCGCATTGTTCTGTTGTTTTTGTGGTTTCTACACACAACAAGCAAATCAGTGTTAAACTACTTGTGTGATGTTGTTGTTGTGTCTGCAACAAACTCTGATAATTTAAATGAGTGACACACCAACGAAAAGTTTAATATTTTTTTCACTTGGCTTAAGAATGTTATACTTATTTTAAGAAATTACGGGATTGATTTTCAAAAGTTATCCCATAACGTGTTCGGGTTATTCTTACTTGAATTTTCACGGAAGGACTCGTAATTAAAGTATAAAAAAAACTTTAATTTATCCCGAGAGTTTTTATTTTCTGTGTAACTATATATTGTCTTTGTATGGGAGGTGCCATGCCCACTTGAAAATTTAGGAAAAATTTCAGAAAAGTCGCTTCTGTTGCTTAGAAGTCTACAGCGAAAAACCCACACATAAAAGTTGTGAATTTTTATTTTATTTCAATTCTCTTCTCCTTACCCCACTGTGTCTTTATTGTTCAGTCGGCATTATGAAAATGTCTTGAATTTTAAAGGTGTAATATTTTCTTCTACAACTGCTCATATTTTCCATTTTTGTTTTTATTATTTTTCCCCCCTCTATCACACCTGATTACAAACACTCAGACACTTTCCAGCATCAACATACAAACGAATACATGTGACATTTTATTATGTCGTTGTATAGTTCTTGTGGTCCTTGTCAAATACTTAAATGATTACACGCTTAGATGGCATTAATAGTGAGAGTGTAAGATGTATGATATGTGTATGACTGTGTATGCATGCGAATGTGTGTGGGTGTATGCTGGTTCTTGAGTTTGTAGTGGTGACACTATTACTTCAACACTTTCAAAATAAAACATGCAAATCCTGCCACACTCAAGCAATCAAGCGGGCATAATAAGAAAATTTGCCATCAAGAGGTTCTTAAATCATGGTTATTGTAGTCAGTTAGAGGTTTTCAAAGACTTTTTTATATTTATATTTTTTAATAAAAGCGTTACTATTTAAATTTAGGTATTCAATTAAGAATATTGATAGAAAAATATAATACAGATTAAATTCACATAAGCGAAATTCAAAAAAGAAATTGCCATTTTAAAAATGAATTTTTTGTCTATTCTGGAATATGGATCAATTGTATGGGATCATGGGATCCTTACTTTAATTCATATATCAACAGCATTAAATCTGTACAGAAACAGTTCCTTTTATTTTGTTTAAGAGGTCTTGGATGGGATTTGTCTGTAATACCTTCATATGAAAGCAGACTTGGTCTTATTAAATAACCAACGTTAAGAAAGTCTAAGAACAATGCTAAGTGTTTCGTTTTTAATAGGTATAATACGCGGTGATGTCGATTCCGATGTCTTGTTGAGTAAAATTAGCTTAAATGTTCCAGCTAGACCTACACGAAACTTTCAGCTGTTAAATTTAAGGTATTATCGTTCTGTTTATGCTAACAACGACTCCTTTCGTCAAATTTGCGTGAAATTTAATGTGTAGTTTATATCATCTAATTGACTTTTCTGATAGTAGCAATATTTCAAAAAGAAAAATTATTGTTTATTTAAATTAGCTAATAAATTAATTCTTAATTCATTGTACTCTTATTTTAGCACTTATGTCTGTAAGGACTTTAAAACGACACAGAAAAAATGTTGCACCAGTAAACTTATTAATCAAAAATAAAATCAGTTTTCATTAAAAATGTTATCAAGTGAATTAAAAGTTTAATCAGGTAAACTAAGCGTTTAATCAAAAAAATTAAACGTTTAATTGATATTTACTGGTGTTGTTTACTGGTGCAAATTAATATTGTCAATTTAAAGTTTAATACACTTGATTAAAAGTTTAATTCACTTGATTAAACGTTTAATTTACTTAATTAAATTTTTAATTAAATCTGATTTTATTTTTGATTAATAATTTTACTGGTGCAAAATGTTTTTCTGTGTAGGAACAGACTTTTTTTGTTGCTACAATTTAACGTTTATGACTTGAATTTAAATTTAAATAGTCAATTTCGAAATATTACAAAATTAAACAATGTGACATTCTTTTCCCCCCAGGTGTGAAATAAAATATTTCTGTGGGACGTGTCGCATAGTGTAAAATCAGTATATTTTACATGTTGGAAATTTTGCACATAATTTTTAATTTTTTAAAATGACTGTTTATTTTTTGTGCACGATAAAAATTATGGCAAAACAAGCTTTCAAACGAACAGTTTATTCATCATGAATAGATTTTCGCTTGCACCATGCTACCAAATTATAAAAATTAACTTTAAAATCAGTCATCGATTTGCGATACTTATAGACGACATCAGGATTTTAATGGGGCACATAATCTTCCATCTGAATGGAGTTTTTGTATTAACAAAATTACTGCGTATAGATTGAGACCAATCCACAACAGGTCGACCCTACTGATTTCATTACATCCATCAAAACGCACCGTTTTGTGCGGTTAACACCCAGCACAGGAAAAAAAATTTAAATTTTCATATTATTCGAATGTGTTTTCTAAGTCAAATTACAATCCTCAAAAGCTTTTATACTTTAATAGTCTTATTCCTTCAATATTTTCTATGCTCTATCAGAATTTTCGTTTGTATATTTCTGATAGATCATAAAAAATATTCCTGGAATATATTGAAGGAATAAGACTATTAAAGTAAAAAAGCTTTTGAGGATTGTAATTTGACTTAGAATACACATTCGAATAATATTAAAATTTATATAATAAATGTACTCACCATGAGAAAAAAATTCCCAGATTCTTTTTGAAAAAAATTAATTTAATTAAAAAATTTGTTTAGATTTATTAAGAAATTAATTAAATTTGCAACAGTAAAGAAATAAATAGTATCAATTAAACGTTTGATTCGCATGATTATAATCGTAGGCTTTCATAATACCGTTGTTATCGTTTCTCGTAAGTCGCAATTATTTATAAATTATTTTATAGAATTGTTTTTTTTTTAGTTTTCCTATTATTATTAATTGTTATTTAACAATTTTTTATTTAATAAACACTTCGTTAACTTTTTTTTAATTTCTTTAAAATATTACGACAGAACTGATATTAAAGTATTTGACAAATGGCGCCAACAAAATATTGTTAGAGTAAAGATATTTTGTGTAGATCTTAAGCATACTATGACAACGCGTATATAAAGTTATCATGTTATGGTTGTTGTTCGGTCGCTTGGTTTAAACGAGCCCAAATAAAACACGTATCTTGAGCTGATTACTAACGGCAGCTAAAATCTGCAACTTATTAATTAGTTGAAATATATAATTTATATTATATTTTTTTTAAACATACACTTGTGTTTTTTCTTAAGCATAAACCAACAGGTGAACATTATTTGGTACAATTAATTGGTAATTAAATTTTTGCTTAATAGTTGTTCGAGATATGTGACTTTCTATCACGTGAATAAAAAACGGAAAGAAAAAAGTTGGCAAAAAATGTCATCAGCTGCATTCAAGCCCGGTTACACTGGTGCATTAAAAGGTAGGTGCACGGTTGTTTTACACTGCATACATAGTTAAGATATATTTTATATCGTGTTGCAGAATATGTTACACGACGTAACAGTTGTAAGAAATTTAATATGTTTTCAAATTATTATTATTTAGTTGTTAGAAAAATAATTATTTTTCAATCAACAATACTCAAATTTATTGAAATAAAATAAATTTAAATAAAACTAATAATTATTTGTATACGACAACAATATATTGTTACAATAGTGTAGTTGCCGTTACCATGCCCAACCATATTTTTTTTCTCTGCGCGTACACCCATAATTTTCTGTTTCTAAGTTCAAAGTTCACAAATTAACACATGCAGAAAGGAAAAGTAAAAGAAAGAAATTTAATTTTCGATACTTTTTTCTCCCCATTGAAATATCATTAATTTCATTATTGTAAAGTACCAGAAATAGGTACGATTTTCACCCCTTAAACGTTCTAATTTCAAAAAAAGTACCATATCTATATTTGTATTTTTTAGATCAGTAACGAATTTGGTATAATATTTATTTCTATGTTTATTACTTAAAAATAAAGAGGGGTTGACAAGGAAGTTCCAAAATATAGGTTATACCCGTTTACTCACTAAAAGGACCGAATTTCAAAAAAATAGCAGATTCCTGGTCACTTATTTTTCTAATGAACAGGAATAAGTATAAATTATTATCAAAAAGTAATTTCAATTTTTGGGAATACAAAATTTTTAATTTAAAAAGTTTTTGTTATTCGTGCTCAATTCCCAGTTTTTATTCTTGATAAAAACACTTGAAATTTATTGTTGATGGGATAAGCTATTCCTATGCGCATTTCACTGGTTGCTTAAATAATAAATAATAAACAATAAATTTCAAGTGTTTTTATCAATAATAAAAACTGGGAATTTAGCACGAATAACAAAATCTTTTGAAATTTAAATTTTGTATTCCCAAAAATTGAAATTACTTTTTGATAATAAACAGGCAGGTGCACGGCCTAAAAAACACTTAATTGACAACATCTTTTGTAAGTTGTTGTTGTTTTTATTTTGTTTTTCTTAACCTACTTACAACTACAATTAATGTTGAGAGAATTTCAACTAATTGTAGCGGGGAATGTAAGATGAGATAAAGCCACTGTTTATTGTTGATGTTGTTTTGTTTAAGCTTTGATATTATTACAAGTAGAACTGTTGCTATAAGTCTTATACGTTTAACATTTTTATTTGGTTTAATATCTTTAGTTTTTCTAAAATCTTTATGGATGAAGTTTCCTGATGATCTGGCTTAAGCAACCAGTGAAATGCGCATAGGAATAGCTTATCCCATCAACAATAAATTTCAAGTGTTTTTATCAAGAATAAAAACTGGGAATTGAGCACGAATAACAAAAACTTTTTAAATTAAGTATAAATTATTTTTAATCCTTTTAGTTTTGGAGATATAAGGTTACCCAATTTACCCGTTTTTACCCTTTTAACCCCCTCAGATTTTAATTAAATATATATTCTGCACTTCTGTAAGTAGATACCTTTCAAATGGTGTTTTTTTTTGTTTAAATCGGTTGAAAAATAGAGGAGGAAAGTATTCTTAACTGTTTTGCCCTTGCAGATTTATATAAAAGATGATTGCTATACCACCAGGGGGCCCTCCATTTCTTGATATTTTTGATATTCACTATCTCCCACTATATGGTATCCAATATATTTTCAAAGCATATTGTTTTTTGAAAATAAAAAATTAAAGCAAGATTCAAAGAAATGGGTTTATCCTATAAAAAATTTACATAAATTTTATGTAGTTTTCTCCATCTAAACTTATTTTCTGTTTAACTATTTCCATCAACAACATTATAGGAATTATTTTTTGTCGCCAACAGAAACTTATAAGTTTTGAGCACTTGATATTCTTGAGCAACCGGTATTCAACTGTCCATATGAAAAGCAAGGAAAGTATAAATAAGTTTATTCCGGCCACTGGACCATATGCAATATATGCCGTTACAACCCTACAATACAATCCGGGCTTTATGCTATCTTTGTACAAAATTTTGAAAAAGAATTTTAGTAGCAAAAAAAGTGAGAGTACCAGGCCCCCAGAAAGTACACTTTCTGTTAATGTAGGCTATAGTCTACAAATTTTTTACCCCATAAAAAGTACCAATTTTTTCCTTTAAAAAGTACCATATATTTTAATTCTGACAATGTGCAATCTGCGTACCGAATTTTTCAAAAATAGAAAAAGTACAAATTTGTTCCCCTCTTAAAAAGTACCCTATATTGAAAGCTGGGTTATATGCTACCCGTCTACCACATTTCATCCAAATCCATTGAGCTGTTTTTGGCGTGATTGAGCAGAAACAAACAAATATCTAAACATCCAACTATCTTTTCGAAAAGTGAAAAAGTACCAAGAGTACCACAGCTTTTCCTCATTTTAGGCCCCCATAAAGTGCACTGTATGATAATGTAGGCTATAATCTGTTTATATATCAAACGTATCAAAAAAAAAATAAGTATCAATTTTTCCCGTTTTTACCCCTTAAAAAGTACCAAGTTTATTCCTTTAAAAGTACCCTTTACATATTAAAATACTGACCTTGTGCAATCTGCATACCAAATTTATAAAAAAAAACGAAAAATAATCAAAGTATGTACCAATTTTTCCCCCGATCTCCCTCTTTAAAAGTACCTTATATTTGATTCTGGGCCATATGCTATCCGTCTACCAAATTGCATCCAAATCAAGCGATTTTCACGTAATTGATCCATAAACTAACAAACATACAAACTTTCATTTATAATATTATTAGGATGACTCAAGTTTATCTCTATCATACCTCTTGTCAAGTATATTGGTTTTCTAGTCTTTATTCGGTCTATCCCTTGTTAAAATCTAGACTGCTTTAAGCAGTGTTCGAAAATTAACAATTAATAGCGCTCCTTAGTGTTCGGTTCGGTAGATTTATGGAAAACACAAAAGCTAGTAGTGCATTTAAACAACGAACAGAACACTATCTTATGTTCGGCTCTTTCTTAAAAATAGTTACGAACGGTATTGAGGGTTCTGTTCGTCTACACAAACACTAACAGTCGTATTCATAACAAAAGGTTAGCCACAGTTTGTACACTACGTACAACGTAGCTAACTAGAATGCCGATTAAGCTTAGCAGCTTGTTGGCGGCACAGAGTTAATTTAAAACGAATTTTTCTTCATCTGCAAACTTTTAATCAATTTTTATGATGCCACATTGTATTACTCAAAAATGCAACGCGTTTTGCATTAATCATCGCTGAATTTGTGATTTTTTTTTCTTTTTACATATAAAAATTGTTAAAAGTTTTTAAAATTAAAATAAATTAAGTAAAAGAAAGTAAATTGAAAAAATTAGTTTATTAAAAAAAACCAACAAAATTGTTTGACATTAAACGGCTGTTTTTCACAAGTTGGCAAACGTTTGGCAGCTCGTTGACAAGAGTTTAGCAAATCGTTAGCCAGAGTTTGGTTAGTGTACTATGAATAAACTTTTTGCTAACGTCATGCCAAATATTCATTATGAATATGGATGTAAAAAAAAATAAATATCGTTCCTGGGTGTTTGAGCCGAACGCTAAATAATGTTCTGTTTATCTTCGAACACTGATTTTCTCAGTCTCACTCTAACAGATTGCTATTGCTCTAACTTTAGATCTCAAAAGATTAAATGGGTAGCAGTGCTTATTGCCAATTATATCTATCATAAAGCCTTAAATCGGTTATTATTTTTAAATTGTATTTCAGTTTATCTCATATCTCTCGCCAGTCCTTTTCTTATATGTCACTCGTTTAACTTTTTTTTATATGACTATTGTCTGGTCCATTTCCCGCTGACCTTTTGTCTGCTTCTAATCTTTCTCGTGTATGCTTCAACGCTAACGCTATCCCAGTTGAAATCTTTATCTTTTCTCATTGCATTTTGAGTTTGCTCTTGTTCACTTTATTGTTTGTTACCAATCTACCTCTTGTCTATATTAAATCGGCCTCAGGTCTATTTCGGATTTACCTTAAGTGTGTTCGAATTCTTGTTCCATCTCCGGCCAATCTCAATTTTCTTTTCATAAATTTTTTGATTGCAGTAGGATTTCTTTTTTTCCCCCTTAGTCTTCACACTGGTTTTCACCTGTTTCTTTATTATACCTTTATTTTTATTACTCTCTTTTAAATTCTTTGTCAAATGAACCATTTAATTCTAATACTTGACTTACAAATAAATACACTTCTGTTTATGCACACTGACATCTGCCCCATCATCTTAACAATGGAATCACACACATGCAAGGGCATAGACGAGCCAATAAACGAAGTACACAATATGGTTTTTGCTGTGCCATAGTAGTTTTTTGGTATGACATGTCACATTTAAGCTGTTTACACTGAAAAGATTTTGACATATTGACATTCAACTTTTGTTGTTGTCACATGGGACTTAAAACTGGCCGAGGCAGAACTTTGACTTAAAAGTTTCACAAATTCCAGTAGAGAAGAAGGGTCTTTGCTAATGCATGGGTTCTCAATGTTTTTTGCTACATACATGGTCTTTTGTAGGAAATTAGACAAACTTTGTAAGCCGACTGGCCGAAACAAATTAGATTTTAAATGTTGTTTTTTTCAATATAATATCACTTTCCTTGTAATCGTATTGGGAAGGAGGCTAAACAAATCAACAGATCTAATGGTTCCACGTTTAAGCAAGCTTTGTATTTCGAAGGTACTGAATCTCCATTTTAATCACTTGACCGCATTATGTGTAGATTAAATCGCCAAATAATTTAACCTGGCTTTCAAACAAATGTTCTCTCGAAGTAAAGCTTTTAACTAGATGCCAACCACACGCAGAGAAAAAACATGTTTTAATATGATCACCTCCAACAAAACTAGTTGTCATCGAGTCAAAAGCTTTACTTCGAGAGAACATTTGTATGTAAGCCAGGTGAAAATATTTGGCGATTTAGTCTACTTCTTAATGGAGTCAGGGGTATTTGTAGGGATCAGCTATTTTATCTTCCTTGGAAATTAGGTGCAGTCAAGTCCTGGGAGCTAATTCTGGCAGTCGTAATCGAATAATTTTTCGATTCGAAAGCAATTTTATTTCTACTTATTTCAGTTGATATTAAGCATTAATGAAATAATAGGAAACAAAATTGCTTTCGAATCGAATAAGTATTCGATCATGATTGCCAAAATTAGCCCCCAGTTGGATGTTGGATGGTGGCTCCAGCCTTTGTTGCTGTTGTTTTTTTTTTATATCTGGAGACCGACAAGAGCCAAAGTTTTCCAAGTTAGGTACAAACATCTTGGTAATCAATAGACAACATCCGACAAAATGTGGGCGGGAGTGGAGAAGTGGGCGTGACACAAAATAGTTTTATTAATATCTAAAGAACGGTATTTATATAACTTTCTGTTTTTATGTTAAAAAAATGTTAAAAACCAAAAATGTTTGCCTTTTCGGGGGCCAGACAATGTTTTTTGTTAAACAAACTTCAGCCATGTTTTTTCTCTGCTTGTATTTATCTTTCAGTCTTTGTTGAAAATGGGACGAAGGGATCCTCAAATCACCTTTTCGAAAACTCTAAAAAATTAAAGATGTGTGAATTTTGAAATGAGATACTAATCGTCTTAGTTATGATTATTTAATTTGTGAACAATTTACAACTTGACTAAAAGGTGAAACACAAGGGAGAAAACAAATTTTCCCGCTTAAATAAACAGCTAAGGGAAATTTCTCTTACGAAGAGTTTAGGGAAATAATAGAGCAGAAGAGAGCAAGTACTTGATTAAACAGTTCGTTAACAGTTTTAAAATAGTGGTGAATTTGGTTTTCCATTAAACCATGATGGTGTTTTAAAAGAAATTTGAAAATTTCATTCAATAAGTAACATTTTCTTTTTGCAAACGAAAATCTCTTGATAAATAAGACCTAACAATGGAAATGCTAATAGTAGAAAACGAAATCCCCAACCAAGAATTTCTAAGTTTTCATTTAAAACAATTTTTTTCAAATAAACGATTTACACAATCAGTTTCGAAGAGACTTTATTGTTAAATAAACCTTAAAGCGGGAAATTTTTAAAAAACAAAAATTATAAAAACAAAAAAAACCGAATATAAAAATTTTGAAAGCAAATTTCTTGACCTTAAAAAAAAGAATATTTTCTTTAAAAAAATTAAGAATTTTAAAAAAAAAGTGTTATTTTTCCCAAAATGTTTTTATGAATTTATTTAAAAAAATTTCAAATAAAAGTGAAAAAAGGACTATTAAAAAAGGAATAAATAAATAAAATAAATGTGTCTGGTAAAGAGTGGAGATTTCAAAGGATCTATGCTGTGTTAAAGGGAAATAAAAGGTGGTGAATTTTAAAGGATTTTTTTTCTTCTTTCAAAGAAAATTTTATTTATTTGTTATATAATAATTTTGTTTGCTTTATTCTAATGAAAAGTGAAAATTGTGTTCTTGTTGTACTCTTTAGACTCTTATTCGTCTTTTAGCATTGTTTTTGTAGCGTTTTAGTGTATTTTGTGACTAGCCACCGCTTGTTGGGTGTGGCATGTCAAAGCATTTTCAGTACCATGGAGTTAAATTCTTTGTTTTTTGCTCTTTAAAACTAAGTTTTGATAATTGGTTTGTTTCGTTTTTAAAGCGGTAGAAAATTTAAAAAACATGTGAATATTTTTGCAGGATGCACAGGTGGAGGGCGTATATATATAGACGTTTATCATGTCATTTGTCATTTCTTCAATATTTATTTTAGACCCTTTAAAGTATATGATAAGCAAAGTTGATTTTACGATTGCCATCTGTCCAGGTGTATGTTGAAATGGGTTTTGCAAAGACCCCAGCAATTTTAGGTTCTATGTTCTTACATATGTCTATTATATATAGTCTGGAATAGATTGCTATTTAAATTCATCCACATCGTTTAACAAGTGGCTGAGACATAAGCGAAAAACGACGACTGCCACTACTTTTTACTCGTTTTTTTTATACCATTCGCCACAGGTGGAGAGGGCATATATAAGTTTGTCATTCCGTTTGTTATTTCTACAATATTGACATAAGACCCTATAAAGTATGTATATATATTCTGGGTCCATATGATTAGCGAAGTTTACTTAATGATGTCTGTCTGTCCGTCTATCCATGTGTCCACCGAACACCCCAGATATGATGCGGACTAGGTTGTTACATATTTAAATCACATATTTGCCCCGAAAAATTTATTTTAAAAATTTAGCCAGATCGAAACACAAATGGCTGGGTTAACCACGGCTGCCTCTAATTTTACCCTCAAATCCCTTTTGTTGTTTTTTTTCCCTCTATGTCTGGTGAACGGCAAGAGGCAATGCTGACTAATGGTGTTTTCTTTTCTACAAAAAAATGTGACATTTTATTAAAAAAAAAATGCAATTTGGTGTCTTTTTCTTAAAAATTCTAAAAACTCATGCTTTTCGGGAGCAAAATTTTTAAGAAACAGACACCAAATTGCATTTTTTTAAATAAAATGTCACATTTTTTTAAATAAAATGTCACATTTTTTTAAATAAAATGTCACATTTTTTTATAGAAAAGAAAACACCACAAGTTTAAGGGTACATTTTTTGTTTATCGGTGTACATTTATAGGAATAGAATTACCTACAGTTGAAGCTAACAGAACACGAAATTACTTGGGTTCAAACTCAAATGTGAAAAGGAAGATCTTTGAGGTATTCAAAGCAGAAATACGAGATTTGCTATATATATTTTGAGCATTCGTAACACTGTATTTAAACAGCCGTCATCTTACATTTGGCAATTGAAAGTTTGAATTTTAAAACATAACACTCCGTCTAGACTAGCTATTGCTATGTTCAAACAACAATGTGTACACATGAATTTTGATCGTTATGATTGCTGCTGTCGATGTTTTGTTCTTGTTCAAAATCTGTTAACGTTATTACAGTATTGCCATTTAAATAAGCCCAATCTTGATATCGTTATTGTTGCTTTTTATTAAGGGTTGTCGTGCTAGACGTATTCAAAGAACATTCTGCAGAAAACAATCGATCGTCAAGATATTTTGCCAGTTGAGACAACATAAGAGAAAAAATTAAATTACCTTGTAAACACTTTTGTGAGGTAATTTTCGAATGGATAATTAAGACAGAAAGGAATTTTAGTCAACTTACTTTGATTTTTAGCGCTGAAGATCTATCCTCGACTATGTAATGTAAAATGGTGGTATAAAGAATCTCCTGGCTTCTAAAAAGTATTTTCTGGCACTGATTAAGGGATCCTTTGTATCTTTTTACAATTTTAATTCAAGAACATGTAAGAATGTTATACATATTCGGCATTGCCTAATGTTATATACCATACACCATGGTGCGATAACAATAGAAAGTTATGTAAATACAGTTTTCTTAGATACACTGAGAGAAAAGGCGTCATCACGCTGATGTATTTTGACATCACTACTATGACAAGTGTCTTCATTTTAGACCCCATTACGCTTATCATCATTGTGATTTCAGCTTTAACATCACTTGGCCAAATTGTCATCAGGTGAAATTATGTCATCAGTGGGATGCCACATCAGCATCACAAAATTGACGGATCGGAGCCAGTTTACTCAGTAATATCGGAGAAAGGACTCATTAGGCTCAGTTGAGTCATTGGGATTGACTTAAGTCAAAGATAGAGAATATTATTATTTTCTTACCCGTTACACAAGTTTGTTTCACTTTTGTTGTATTCCGCCTATTGTTTACAGAAGAACTCTCATTTATAAGACACCAGCAGCATGCTGGCTTTCGCAAATATTCTACTTTAAAAATTTGATTTATTTAACTAAATAGTTTAAAGAAATGGAATATGGGAATTTTTTGCTTCTTATTTTACTTTTTAAATCAAGTTTTTAATGATTACTTTAAGTACGAGTCGTACTCAAAAATTCCAAAAAAAATTCCTAAATCAAGTAAAAAAAAAAAGCTTAAACTTTTCGTTGGTAGTGTCTCTCTGAGAGCAAAATTACAAATTGAGGGCTTTAAACTCATAAAACCTATTAGTCTCATCTCTCGGCATTGCATTCTTTTATGCGTGCATACGTGTGTGTTTTTAAAACAACAGAACAAAAAGAAAAACATGTATAATTTTCATGGTTAACCCTTCGGCTTACGCATGTTTTGGTTTGCTTTACACATTAAAAAAAAAAGTCTGGCCAGACTCACGTGTATCCCGTAGGGTCAAAAAGTAAATTTGTACTCTTGCTTCTCATTTAGTTTATATTTTTGGTTAAATATGTACATAAGATTTCTAAAGTAAAAACTATATCGGGCATGATGTTGGTGTTTTATCATTCCGTTAGGTGTAAAACGGGTAAGTAAATCAATCATAGTAATTTTATATTTCTAATTTCTTTTTTTGGTTTTTTTCAAGCACGAATTCGGGATAAAATCAACTTTATAATACTTGAATCAAGCTCATTTTGAGAGTGATTCAATCTTAGTTTTACATAAATTTATCTCATTTTCGAATTATATCAAGTACGAAATCGGTATTGATTTGTGTACGGATGGATTGATTTTTCTTTTGAGCATAGATGACGCATAAAATATGATTAAATTTTATGATGACGTTCGTCATTGAATGGATGTCACTTTTTGCCTCATAGATGACATTTGTAATAACATGTATGCCACAATTCTGATGTTAAGACATCATTAAATTAAAGATGCATTTTTCTATGAGTGTACAAATGAATCTTCTTATGGCTACGCCCCCTTCTTTCAATCCCGTCTATATTTTGTCAGATGTTGTGTATTTATACCCAAGATGATTGTACCTAATATGAAAACTTTCCCTTCTGCCGTTATATCGTCGGCTTAATATGCAAACCTGATAAATCCACTTTTTAAGTAAATTGAGATTTTGATGCTGTGTGGTAGAGAAAGATGCATGTAGTTTTTCTTCAATTTGAGTCTTGAAGTGTGTAAAACCAACTATATTTTTGGTTTTTCTCTCAAGCAGCATATAGGAAAAATTAAAAGTTTATTGTCTCTCCTGTAAAATGTGTAGAAACGGAGTTATCAGGTTTGCATATTAAGCCGACGATTTCTTATAGCTCAGCCATTCGGAGGCTGATCAGGCTAAATTTCAATAGCAAACAAATCCATTTTATGTATCATATAATTATATAAAAGCCTGGTCGCCATCATATCTAGGATCTTTGAAAACCCCATTTCAACGGACGCACGAATAGACGGACAGATGGACATCGTTAAATCAACTGCGCTCCTCATAAGGAGCTAAAATATGTAAACTTTATATATTCTAAGATTGAAATTGTGGAAATTACAAACGGAATGGCAAACTTACATATGGGTATTTCCAAAGGAAAGTCTACTTTTCATAACGTTACGCCACCAAGCATTTTAAATTGTTCCTCAAAGAATAATTTTTGTATAATTTTTTTTTCGTATTTTGGTGTAAAGTGCAATTTAATGAAGGAGAGGAAAATTTTTAACAACATTGGCCTAAAATACAAGATTAATAGCTTGGTGGTCTAACGTGACACTTCTGTGGAAGTGCCTATATACCATTTTACCTTCGAAGGGTATAAAAAAAAGCTTTTGAAAACCAGTTACAAATTTTTTTATCCAAATTTAAATATTTTCAATCATTATTTTTATGAAGAAATGAATTTTATAACATGAAATTATTTAAAATTTATTGATAATTTTTCATTCTTGACTAACCAACAGTGTTGCCTAAACTTTGTGACCAAAAATGGCCAAAAATGGCTAAAAGCTTTTTTAAATAAAAACATATTAAAATTTAATAACAAACAGAAATAATTTATTTAAATTTGTTTGCGATGAAATTGTAAGTTAAGTTTGTTAAATAAGAATAAATGTTAATTAATATTTTTAATATTTAAAAAATTTAATCATCAATAAATTCGATGTCATAGGAATCACTCGTGCCTATAAGTTCTAAAAAATTTGAGGTAAATCATAATCACGACAATATATACCCAACGTTTTGAATCCAGATCTACAATAAAAAACAGGTAAGAAAGTATAGTCGGTCAAACCTGACCACATTAGCACCTACGTACTAAATTTTATCAAATAATCTCCAAAACTGCGACCTGGGGCCTAATTCTGGCAGTCGTGATCGAGTACTTCCTCTATTCGAAAGCAATTTTATTGCAGTCGATACTTAACGAATCGAAATTATTTTTTCAGTATTGTGAAACTAAAATTAATGCTTTATAACACTGAAAAAATTATTCCGATTCGTTCAGTATTGACTGAAATAATTAAATAATAAATTGCTTTCGAATCGAGAAATAACTCGATCACGACTGCCAGAATCAGGCCCCTGTACTTTGCGCACAAGGTTTACATGTACAGCCAGTCAGACAGCCGGACAAACATAGTTAATTCGACTCAGAAAGTGGTTCTTAGTCAATCGGTATACTTAAAGGTGGGTCTAAAACCAATATTTTAAGGTTTTACAAACATCAGCACTAACGTATAGTACCCTCTCCACTATTGTTTGTGTTGTTCCATTTTATAAATTTAATATTGGAATACTGTTCCTTTATTTTGAAAGATGTTTCAACAACATCGTTTATAGCAATTTTCAACATTTATAAAAGTTCTGATTTAAATCAAAGGCGTTTTAATTGTTAAAAATGTTTAATTTACTTTTTTAAATTTTTATAATAAAATAAAAATTATTCTTTTAAAAGAAAAACGGCAAAAAAATTTTATGGCTAAACAAGTTGATAAATGGCTAAAAAAAATGGCTAATGGCTAAACTCATTTTTTAATGGCTAAACAGGGTGAAAAATGGCTAAATCTAGCCACTAAATGGCTAAATTGGCAACACTGCTAACCAATTACAAATATTAATAAAAATACGAAATATAAAATTATTTTCATTCTGAAAAATATCGTTAAATTAAAGGTTAACGATATTTTTTGAGTAACTGAACGATATCGGGAGAAAACTTTTTTAAGCTACAGAATTGCTTTACTGGTTTTGAAGGCAGGCAACTGATTGCAGCTTCCTTATGAATGAATGATTTGACCATATAGTTATCCGCGTTGTTTAAATTATGTTTAAACATTCTCCTTTAAAAACAGTTTTTTTAACGGCGGCCATTTTGAAAAATATATTTCCGAAGCATAAAAAATAATTCGGATTATTTTTAATTTTATTTTTATATTCTTTCTCTAAGTTTATACAAAAACTACCGATCTCTTTCCCAAGCTCCTATTCCGGGAGTTGGGTAAAATAGTGGACAAATTTGTCTAATTTTATATAAAAATGAAACTTTTTAGTGTACACGCAGTAAGAAAATATGTTTAGAGGTATGTAACCATATTCTAAGAGAAACATACTATGAGTGGTCTTTGAAAATGCTTATATTATGGTTAAATATTTGCTAAAAAAAAATCATGCTGTTGGCACTATTTTACCCTTAAACACCCAAGACCGCCTGTTCACGCTGTTACAATGCAACATTTTTAAATGAATATTAAATTCTCAGCGTATAACGGTACCAATTGAATTGAATGATTGAAATTGTGTGGAAGAAGAAATCATTCTAGCCAGAACGTTAATGCGAAAAGACAAATAAATTGCAAACTACATTTTTAAATTTCAGGTATTAGAGGGTTAAGTAAATGAGCGGAGATATTAAAAAAATAATCAAGTTGTTAAAAATAATTTTTAAATATGGTCGGTGATAAGTTTTACCCCTCGAAGTGGGACTTCTATGCAGTTATGGAACCATTTCTTCAATATATTCGTCATAAATTCTTCATAAATGTTGAAGTAAAAGTCCCATAAATGCATAGGAGTCCTCCCAGGGGGGTTAAATGTATATATTAATTTTTCATCCGAAACATTTTCTCAAAACATATTTGCACCTTTTTCGACACCTCCGGCAGGTCCCCATACAAATATGGAGTTATGGAAACCCTTAAATTTGTATATATATTTAATCACTTTTAAACTTATCGAGATCCCATTTCATAACTCTTACAATATAAATAATTAGGACACCGAAGGCTTATTTTATTAAAAAGAAACAAAATAAAAAATGTATCCGGTTTTGCAGATGAATTTTTCTTTTAAGAATAAACGATTTCCTATTGGAATCACTTATCTTATGGTGTTTTTTTTTCTACAAAAAATTTGCCTTTTAAAAAAATGCAATTTGGTGTCTTTTTCTTAAAAATTTTGCTCCCGAAAAGCATGAGTTTTTTAGAATAAAACAAGCCACCCTTTTCGGGGGCAAAATTTTTAAGAAAAAAACACCAAATTGAATTTTTTTAAAAAAAAAGCACATTTTTTTGTAGAAAAGAAAACACCATTAATTTGTATACCCTTTAACCCTAGACGGCCTGGAATGGCCTGGATGGTCCTGTTTTTTATGTCTTGTCAGGTAGCAGCTAAAATACAATTTATCCAGTTAAAAAAAATTATTAAATTAAAAAAAAAAATACTTTCTTATTAAGTAAATTTTTTTAATGATTAAATTAATATTTTGTACAAAACAACAACGTATGTATACTAAGACAAAAATATTAAAGAAAAAAAGTAACATGTTTCGGCCCAGTTTTAAAAAATGCGACAAAAATAACGTAAAAAATCTATATAAATTGATCTCGTTTGTTATTCATGCCAATTAGCGAAACTTTTTGTGAAAGGACTTAAGGTATTTTTAATAATCTTTGCTCACAAGAAAAAACATTATTTTGCCCGAATAAAGGCTGCAATTTAATTAAGACAAAATTGTGATGAAAGTTGCAAAATGTTTCAAACATTTGTGTTTACAACTAAATCAATACCAAACAAGCAAGAAAGTATAGTCGATGCCAACACTACAGTATTTTAAAACAAATTTTCGAGAGTGTATGGCTATCTGAATAGTGATCTATCTACATTTTAAATGTCATTAAAATCGGTTTGAGTGTTTCTGAGAGGCAGAAATAGCCCCCTATCTCCCTTCGTGGTCCTAAAATTTGGCCCATTTTCAGTAGGCTTGGTCCTTGTGCTAATAAGAACCTATGTACCAAATTTTATTAAATTATCTCCAAAATTGCGAACATTTGCGCACAAGGTTACATGGACAGCCCGCCAGCCTGGCAGCCAGCCGGACGGACATCGTTTGATCAACTCAGAAAGTGATTCTAAGTCGATCGGTATACGTTAAGGTGGGTCTAGGACGAATATTTTAAGGTGTTACACGCATCAGCACTAATGCATAATACCCTCTGGGGGTATAATAACAATACAAAACATGTATATGAGGCTAAACAAATAGTTATCAGCCATGTTCTGGAAAACGAACCAGAGTGAAACCAAAATCGATCAAACTTTGAAATCGAACCAGTGTTTAAAGTTCATTGAATTATTTCGTTTTATATACTTTACACTCTGAGTACAGCTTATCTTTATTAGAAGTAATCTTGAAATTAGGAAAAACTACGGTACTTTCCATTTATCTCAATTGATTTAAATTTCAATCGATTTTTATTTCCATAACATGGCTGTATATGTACTTTTTTATTTGATTTAAATCAATATATACCAATGCGAAAACCTACAGAAACATTGCATTGCAAGTGTTTACGGCTCGAAATGTCAACCATTTCTAAACAAAAGACTGTGAAATCAAAATAAATTGGTTCGAACTGTCAAAGCCAGCAGACTTTCGCTGCCACCTGTAGTGAATTGGCCCTGATAAATGTATACATAATTTTGTAATATAACATTAGTATTTTAGATATTACGTTTTCTTGCTTTTCATGTTTTTTTTTTTTTAACAAAAATTTGACTTTTTTTAAAAATCCAGATGAAATGTTTCTACTGCCCAGTTATTTGACTCTTGGTATTTGGCAGCCCTACCTTTACCACAGATGGAAAAGTGTAAGCATATGTGTATAAGTTTGGCATTTCGTTTTTAATTTCTACATTACTGATCTTAGGGAATCTAAAGTATTTATTTTCTGGGTCATTACAAAAAGCGAAGTTTTTGTAACGATGTCCGTCTGTCTGTCCGTCTTTATGTTGAAATGGGTTTTCCAAAGACGCCAGAAATAATGGGAAGAAGGTGGTTATATATTTATATCACATATACTCCGTTAAAGTTTGCTATTGAAATTCAGCCAGATCAGATAATAAATGGCTGAGATATAAACAAAAAACCACGACTGCCTCTAATGTTTCCCGTAAAATCTCTTTTTGTTGTTGTTTTTTATATCCATCACCGAAAATACATATGTAACACTTTTGTTTTGTTAAGACTTTTTTGGGTTTTGTTACACATAAGAACGTGGACGGAAATGATCAAACGTTTCCAATACTCGACAAAAAAACATCATAAGCAAATAATTGGCACACACATTCATATCTACTAGAACTTCAGTTATGCCAAATATAAAGAAATTTGGGCAACATTTTTTTGGTATGTCAGCTTCACGAATAATGCCGTATATTCTAAAAATTATGGCCATTTTTGGTTAAAAAAAATCATATAAAAATTCAAAAAAACCGGACAAAATCATAAAAATTTAATTTTAAATATTTCGATAAAAAAAAATTAATTAATTTGCCTGTTAATAACAGTCATAAAAAAATCCCTCAAGGGACTTTAACAATTTTGTAAAAATAAAAACTCCAACATTCAGTAGGGTAGAATATTTATGGCCATTTTGAAACGATTTCATGGCAAACCAATATATTAAATGTAATAAATGCACATAAAAATGTCATAAAAAAAATATAATACAATCATAAATTGTATAAATGAAACAGACAATACGCGTATAAAATAAAATTGAAACAAAGTTATAAAAAAAAACTTAAAACATATTCAAATGTAAAAAAACCTTTCTCTTAAAATAAAAAAAAAAAATACAGGAATAACCATTTTTTTCTTTCCTAACAAATTTCACACATCAATGATTGTGCAAACACGCACGGATTTTTAAAATTGCCTTCAAATGCACAAGAGTAAAAGGAAAATATGATAACATGTTCAAATAAAAAAATACGAAACAAAAAAGACTTAAAAAGAAAAACGTACAGAAAAAAACCTTAAGATACAACTACCTCGACTTGTATTGAATTTTTAATGACCCAGTTTTGTGTAGTTTATTTATATTTTCTTTAAATTTTTTTTTTATTTTTTCTGCTTCTGTTTTCCCCTTTTCGTATGCAGCTTGATTTGCGTTGTGAACCTTATTATTGGTTTGTGCTAATTCTGTTTCCTCCAAAGACCAACAAACCGAAAGATAAATACCAAAAAGCTGAAGGGAAACGCAGAAAATTTTCAGCACTATAGAAAACAACTTTACAAAGAGTATACAAATTGAAAAGTTAAAAAACAATAGAAATGGTACAAACAAAAAGGTAAAATTTAAAAAAGAGTTGAATAGAGATCGAAAAGAACACTTCATAACAATTACAAAAAAACGGTAATTTTTATTTAAAAGAAGTATTGAATCTATATAACAAAAACCTTCTGTTCAAGGAAAAATATTTGGTTTTTTGAAAAAAGCTACTTTTCGTATTTTTTATATGAAAAGCTTTTTTTGTAAAGGAAAAATTAGGTGGCATGTCATAACGTCCAGTGTCATAGTGTCCATGGACACTGTGACACTTTTGAAAGGAGTCATAATGTCGATCACAAAAGTGACATAACATCCACGGACCCTTTGCAAAGTGTCATAATGTCCACAACGTATAATGCCAAAAATACTTGCAAGCGAGAATCTGAACAAATTTGGGATCATAGCCGGCCTTCGGCCGGGCGCAAGATTTTCTCCTCTATAGTATAACAAACACCGGCTTCGCTAGCTAAAGCTTCTCTGCGTAGTCGGCCTTCGTTCGAAAACAAGGCAGATTTAGAAGAGAAAATCCTTGCGCCATGGACACTATGACACTGGACGTTATGACATGCCACCAAAAATTATATGCATTTTCATATTATTCGAATGTGTATTTTAAGTAAAATTACAATTTTCAAAACTTTTATACTTTAATAGTCTTATTTCTTCGATATTTTCCAGGAATGTTACTCACCATGAGAAATAAATTCCCAGATTCTATTTAAAAAATTATATGTTTACAGAAAAAAGTACTTCGTTCAATTAAAAAGTTTTTTTTTTATATGAACAGTTATTTTTTGATGAAAATGTTATTTTTTTGTGCAAAAGTACTTTTTATGTGCAAAAGCACTTTTTATGTGCAAAAGTACTTTTTATGTAAAAAAGGTACTTTTGAAATAAATAGATAAAGTTAAAAAGGAACTTTTTATAAAAATTGTACTTTTTTAAAAATCATACTTTTTATAAAAAAAGGTACTTTTTATAAAAAATGTACTTTTTATTAGGAAAACAGTTAAGTTTTAAATAAAAAGCTAACTTTTATAAAAAAAAAGGTACCTTTTTTAAAAAATTTAATTTTTATATAAAAGGAACTTTTTATAAAAAAGGTAATTTTTATATAAAAAAAAGTACTTTATTATAAAAACGTACCTTTTATATAAAAATTACCTTTTTTATAAAAAGTACGTTTTATCTAAAAATTACCGAAGGCCGGCTATGCAGAGAAACTTTAGTTAGCGAGGCCAGTGTCTGCTAAACAATAGAGGAAAAAATCCTTGCGCCCAAAAACTCTTTCGTATTTTATTTAAAAATGAAATAATGCCCCAAAAATATATTGGGGCTTATTTTATAATAATTTTTTGGGAGTTTATTTCATATGAAATAATCCCCTAATTAAAAAAATTAAATAACACCCCAAACAAAATTAAATAACCCCCCCCCCCCCAATTTCGTTGTTGTTGTTCTCTATAAAAAGTTTTGGGAAGATATTTTAATATTTTTTTGGGGGGTTATACATTTTTTAATATTTAAGCTGCTAGAAAAATAAGTTACCGAATTTTGTAATGTATATTTTCGGATAAGATTCCCCTAAACCAAGTTTTTAATGAAAACTATTAAAATACCAGAAGAACAAAATCAATTTCAAAAAGTTCTCAACTAATTAGATATCAATATAATTAAATTAATAAGTTTTCGAAAAGTGGAGTTAGGCCTTTTTTGCTTCTGACACATCCATATCACGTTCGCCACTCAGTAGTCTTATGCGTTTTCTCAGGAAAAAAAATTAGCTTTTCCAATCAGTTTCTTAACAAAAAACTGTGTGTCACATATTTGTGACTAATTCCTCAGCATATATTTGCATAAAATGTTATATTATTACATCTCTACATCAATTCAATATTTTTTTTTTTTTAATGTGTATTTCTCGGCCTCTTTTGCTTTTAGTACGTGGTACAAAGCAACTTTCAGGATCTTTTAATCCAAATCATTTTCGCTGGAGATCAAAATATTCTTAGGCACTTCCCTTTTAGGTAGGGCTTTTTCTTTTTCTGATTACGAAACTTTTAGATCCAGGTTTTGATATTTTTTCTGTTACCATTCTCCAGACATAAAAAAATCCATATTAGTGTTGTTTTTAAGGTGCCCCGCCCCACTGATTTCTTCAATCCAGCCCACTTTGGAATATATGTATTTTGAATTGATTACCAAACTGTGTATATAATTTAAAAAAATTTTTACTTTAACCTTTCGCCGGATGTACACTTTATATAGAAAGAACGATGACCCCTTCTCCAATTCAGGACACATTTTATTACAGCTGTTTTGCTTTGATAAACAAGCTATTTGTACTTAATTCCAATACTATTCCTGTTAACGCTTTCCAGATATACAGAAATCGACATTATTTTTGTGTGTTAGGTGCCACGCCCACTAGAAATTTTACATATATCAAGTGTCGGATAGTCAAAGTAATAAAAACGCTTTCAAAGTAAGTTTTTATACAAAAAATTAAACATAATCACATTACACAAAGTCCCCAAAATAAAAGCCGATTTTGTAAATAACAGTAGTTATACTTATTTATATTACATTGTAACAGAGACTCAAACGCACAAGCAAATGGCTTCCAACAAACTATCACTTTCAAATCTGACACTTATATGTGACATGAGTTTCTGTCATATATATGTGACACTGAGTTTTAAATTATTTTGAATTAATTTTTCGAAAGTACGCAATTTTTGGTAATTTTATTGTTAAATAAAATTTTAAAAAAATCTAAATTTTTTAAAATTGTTTTCTAATTCTTTATTAAAATTTTGCTATAAATATGTAATTTACTATAATGCCCTATTGTAGCGTATCAGCTTGGCCAAATTAGATGGTAGTTCAAGAGACTTCAATATAAACAATGCTGGAAACTGCAAAACATTCAAACATACGAAGAAGAAAAACAACAAACGTGCCAACAGGCGAGACTTTGGTTAAATACTCAAGTAGAGGTACATACACTTACACACACACAGCACAAACTCACATTTAGTCCCACTTGCAAATATTTTTAAGGTTTCCCAAAATGAAACGAACAGACAGAGAGCAAAAAAGAACGAAAAACTAAACAAACAATTCAACTGAAAAAGAGAACACATATAAAAAGAACTGGTTTCAAAATGAAGAATGGAAAAATAAAAACTTTTAAGAAGAAGCAGCAAGACAAAACAATAATTTAGAAAGCAAAAAAAGAAATTTAAACAAACAAATAAAAAGAAGACGAACATTTTTGTTTTAAACAATCAACAAGGCTGCCGCAGAGTGGGTTAGGGTTAAATGAAAGAAGTCACCATGGTCATAAGCACGGACGGACAGGCAAAAAGGCAACAAAAATTAAATTTGGATATTGTTAATAGATTTAAGAAAAGGAAAAAATAAATAAATAATAAAATAAATAAGAATTTCAAGGCAATTGAGGAAATTGATTGCAAATAAAAACTCTTTCTTTTAAAATAAAAAAAGGAAAATATAAGAAAAGTTTTTTTTATTGGAAAAGTTTGAAAAGTTAAATTTTGGAATTTGTCTTGTGTAGTTAAATCATGGTCGGTTCGGGTTTTTGTAAAACATCCATGAGCATCAATTCAGTATTCTGGACTAGAATTTTAAATTTAAAAAATTCCCTTCTAAGGTTAACTCACTAAGGCTCAGTGTTTTAAAGGGGTCTATTCACAATCAAAATGTTTGATGTCAAACTCGTTAACGTTTGTTTGTATTTCCACACGTAGAGAAAAAACTTGTTTAAATATGATCACCTCCAACCAAACTAGTTTTAAACAAAATTTTAAACATATTATGGTTAATATAACCACATAATTGTTAGTGGCAACCATATTATGGTTAAATTAGTCCACCATCAAGAACGAACAACCATATTAAGGTTGCCTCTAAAAATTTTATGGTTAAATATGATAATAATATGAATTTTTAATTTACAATAGTATTTTCCTCTTTTTCCGCAGCAACATACTATGGTTGAAAACCAACCATGCTATTGTAAGTGTTTAACAAATTTTAGTTATTATTGATTATAACATGTTTTAAAACAGCAATAATATGGTTGGGGCTTCTTTATGGAGGCCTAATTTAACCATAATATGGTTACCGCTGACAATAATATGGTTATATTAAACATAATATGTTCAAATTTTCCAGCATCGTCGGTGTTACACAGAAAAAAATAAAAATTGATTTAAACAAATTTGTGATATTAATTAAAAAAAAAAAAACAATTAAATTTGCATCAGTAAACAAATTAATAGTATCAATTAATTATTTTTTGATATTAACAACATTTTCTGGAGTAATGCTGTTGATATAAATAAAAGTTCAATTAATTTAATTCAATTTTTATTACTCATTAATAATTTAATTGAAAAAAAATCGACGATAATTTCTGTGACAAAATTTTTTTTCCTGATCGGGTATAGACCGATATTATTAATATTAATAATATATTAATTTTTAAAATTTAATTTATTTGAATTTCTATTGTTTTTTTTTTACTTTTTCAACATTTAACTGCAGAAAAAAGTCATGATCACGTTTCTTTTTAAACCAAAAAGAAAAATAACGAATCACTTCACTTTATTGCTCACATGCAGAAAAAAACAAAAATATTAAAAGCAAACAGAAATAAGAACAATATCACTCACAAGCGCATTTGTGCATGCCACAATTTGTTAATAGAATTAAAAATTTAAATGTTAATGTCACAAAAAAAAGCAGCTAAAATGTTTATCGTGCACAATAAAAGACATTCAAATATTTTGACAGAAAAGCAAATCATCAAACAAATTCAATGCTAATTTCAAGGATATTAAAAGGCTAAGCAAAAACAACATATTTTTTTTTGTTCAACTTGCAACAGTTTGGTTCATTTAATTCACGCAAAAGCTTACGCTTAAATGTAATGTTAATACAACGGTGTTGCCAACTTTTAATGAAACTATTGTAGGGAAATAATGTTGGAAAAATGGAGAAAACAGAAAGTTAAAAAGTTAAAAAGTTATGGTAATGAATATTTTTTTTACAAAGAAACTTTCCTAAACTAATTTATAAATTCAAAAATTTAGAAGGGGAAACAAGAGCGGTTTTTTTTAATACAGAACTTTCCGCATATTGGCGATTTTTTCAAATATTCTGGATTTTCGTTGTATAAAACTCAATTAAATGGAATAAATAGAAATTTGAAGGAATGTGCCTTAAGTGGTACAATTGTGCAATGCAAAGAGTTTTCTTGCATTTTGTGCAACTTCAATTACTTCTGTTATGATAAACAACGCTTACCATTTGGCAAAGTTTAACAGCCTGGCCCAAAATATCGAAACGAAAATTTCATTCGAATATCTACATTGAAAAACAAATTTGTATTATTGTTTTCAATATAAATATAAAAAGAAATGTTCTTGTCGACATCACGATGCATCGTGGGCCAGGCAGTAAATGTTTGATGACGATGGCCTAGCAGGTATTTTAAGGGCAATTAGCTTTGATACAGTCTAGCTGTATTTCTTCGGAATAGTAATAAATCAATCCCATTTTCTCTAGGGGCTACATGTTCGTCAAGCTAACGCGAGTCAAGGTAAAAGTTTGTCAAGCTGAACCGGAATTTTAACAATTTTAATGAAATTATCAAAAAAAAGATATTATTTTTTAAGAAAGGGAAAAATTAATTATCGGAAAGAGCTTTGGGGAATTTGTATCTTAAGCAATATTAAATTTTAATTTTTTTTTTTAATATCATTTGTTCTGCGAATAGAATGAGGTCAATTTATAAAATTTTAAATTAATTATGTAGCTGACCAGGCAAACGTTGTTCTGCCTTTCAAAAGTATTTCTAGGGAATATTTTGGTTATTTATTAAAAAAAAAAATAACGAATCTATTCTAATTCTGTTGGGAGAGAATCTATGACAGCAAGAGGAAGCCGATGATCGCCGGTGAAACGAAAACAAAAAACCATAATAATTTCAACTAAGTTAATTGTTTTTAACAAACAAAAAATTTTGGCAAAAAAAAATAGAAAACAATTTTCTTGATAGGGACACCCTGATGACTTAGCGGTAGCTAGGTTCGATTCCAGCCAGAGACTCTGTCTTCTTTCCTGCAGACAAGCGTAGAGCTTCGCGGGGATAAGCATAGGAAATTAAAAAAGTCGAAAGTTTAAAAAAAACTTCTTGCTTTATTTAGCCTATTTGTGATGTCCCCATTAATGCCACCGCTTGAAGTAATTTTACTACCTAAGTGGCAGAAGCAGTCAACTTATTCTATTCGGTAATTGTCGATGGTTATATGAGCGTTGCTTCTATTATGTAGGCGTACGGCGTACGTCTTTTTATATTTATTTCTAAGCCAACTTTTCTGGCTGACTTCACAAAATCTTTTGATTTATCTTGCATGTCCGACAGGTCAAGGGAAAGAATGCGAATATCATATGTATATGCTACGTATTCCAAATGTCTTTGAAAACTCTGAGCAATACTAATTTTCGTCTTGCGTAGTCTCTTCATAAAACAGTTCATTAACACTGCAAAGAGTAGTGGCGCTATAGGGCAGCCTTGCCCGATTGCGTAGAACCTGCTGTTCCTCGTTGGTGTACATAGCTTAAATGACTTCTATTATTTTGTTTGGCACTCCTTTCTTTTTTAGAGCTACCCATATAGCGTTGCTATTGACTGCACAGTACAGTGGTGATTTCCATTCGATCGACTGTTCAATCATTTTTCGAAGTGTATTTACCTGTCCGAAACAGCTGCGTTGTGGGCGAAACCCTGCCTGCACGTCTCTAAGTCCAGTCTCTACAATATCCAGCCTTTTAAGTGTTATTGTAGCTGTTATACAAGATATCATTGTATTGAGCAACATAGTACCCCTTCAGTTTATACAATCTCTGAGGTCATATTTTTAAGGTCATTTTACAATAGTTTTTTTTTTTTTTTTTTTATTTTAGTTAACGTGTCTTACAATATTTATAAGAACGCTACTCCAAGTGGAGCTTCTAGCAACAATTTTACAATAGTTCACGATCAATATTTATGTTTTCCAGACTTGTGCAAATGCGGTTGTATGATGTAAGCTGCAATTTCAGTTTATATTAAGACATGTTCTGGTGGAATTCCGTCTGCACAGCAAGCTTTGTTTTAATTTGCTTATTGCGGTTTCTATTTCTGTGATATTTGGCGGTTCACATCCGATTGAACAGTTTTGTTCTTGTGCGCTACAGGGTAGTCTGAGCTCAGTTTCAATGCTGTTACTTAAATCTATGAAATGTTCCATCCACCTTTTGGTTTGCTTCTCAGTGGTTGTTACGCGATCATGTACTCGTTGGTTTAATTTTGGTTTTTTGTTTGTGAGCCGATTGATTTGCCGATTGCTGCTGCTTTTCGGCTTCATCTGCCAAGTATTCTATATACGAGCGTTTATCACTTCTAGCCGCTTTTTCTACACCTTTATTGTATTGTTGCTAGATTTGTGGGTTGTTGGCCATTGATGTTTTCAAATTGTTTTGGTATTCGATTAGTGTCCAAGTTCTGTTTGTAATCCATTTGTATTAATTTAAATTTGCCTAAGTGTCCGTCTCATATTATGAAACATTTGCTGCCAAAGTTTGGTGGTGAAAGAGGAAATACGATTCCGAAATGATCAATTGTATCTCAGCATGTTCTTGAAAACTATCGAATGCACCATTATAAGCTTAAAAATAAATAGATCCATAACATGAAACCAAATAAAGCGCTTTACTATTTAAGAAAAAAAATTAAAGAAATTTCCTTTAAAATTTGCCTTTTGTCGCTTGCGATATAATCGCAAATAAGGTTCGATATGGACGAAGACTACTCGTTTATAATTGTAATAAATTTATAATGAAATCCTAATTTATTCACAAAATTACTTTAAAACGTATCAAAAACTACTACCAAATTTAACAAGTGTGTGTATGTGTTTAACCAAACCTACTTCTCTTTATAATAAAAAGTATTTTAGTTTGTATTTACTTTTTTTTTGTTATTTTTATATGCTGTTTTGTTATTGTTGTTGCTATTATAGGATATTGTTTTTATTGCTAACAATCTGTTATTCATTGAAGCATAAAATTTACGTGACATTTTGGTTTTTGCTTTATTAAATTCTATTTTTTCTTTCTTTTTTTTTTTGCTGGAACTTAAATAAAAACTCTCACTCTCCCCCTTTACTTATGAATACTCACAAACATACCCACATACACAGGCAAACAAAGGCTTTACAAAATGTAAACAAAACTTGTTGGTGTTTTAAAAAGCATGTAAAAATTGGTGGCTACCCTCAAATAATAAAAAGAAAAAACTAAACAAAGCGAAAAAACAGGACAGGAAATTTAAATGTAATTTTATTAAATAAACTGTCCACAATTCTAAATATCATTTTAAATGGTTTTTCATTTATTTGTTTATTCTCTTCTATTTATCTATTTAATTTTTAGCAAATATTTATTCTGCGACCATAAAACCACAAATTCATTACAACAATATTTAGTTTTTTTATTTTTTTTTTTTAATTATTTCTCCAACACTCACGGTCAAAATAAACTAAAGGAGGGAGCGAGTGGAAGGGAGAAAGAAAGCCATTTTATAGGCAATAACAGCATTATGCAAATAAACAATAATATTTGTTCTCATTTGGGAATGATAAAAAATTGAATTAAATCATATTGTTGGAATTTTTGTTAATTTTTGGCTGTTTAAAATTTGGTTTAATTTATTTTCAAATATGCAATTTTGTCATGTACGTTTAATTTGACCATAACGGACATTTTAATAAAACAAAAACAGTACAATTATGTAAAACCATTTAAAAAAATCTAGTTAGCTTTGTTTTGCTTGATTTTTTTTAAATTTAATTTCGCCTTATTTCATTATTCTTGTTTATTTGATTTATTAGATACCTGGGGAATATGAATTTGAATCAAATCTAATTACATATTTACTATTTTTAAACAATAAAGAAATTTTTTTAAATTTAATATTGTGAAACATGTTGTATGAATAGTTAAATTTGTATGAAAGGATTTTTAGTTAAATAAAAAAGTTGCTTATTACTATTTTTATATTTTGTAATAAAAGTGGAGAATAATGGCTTATGCATATAAAATATTACAGGTTTATAAAACGTTTATCAGGCCTGCCACTGAAAGCAATTCCGATCGAAAATGATTTCGTTGTATGTGCCGCAAGATACGAAATCACTTCCACTTTCAATCAAAATTGATTTCTATGACAATCCCGTATAAAACAAATTTTCTATGAAAACTTGTTCAATAAACCTTTTTTAAAACTGGATCGTGTGATTTGACACCGTTGGACTTATTTCTTTGGGGGATGAGATAATTCGGCACGTTAACGGCATAGAACCTTAATTATGCCTCAGCGTAATCGGAAATTTTGACCATCGGATGGAGGTGTGCTGCCGAGATCGCGGCGGCCATTTGGCCGATATTTTGTTCCATACATAATTGAACAATACCAATAATATCACAATAAAAAGAAATGACAATAATTTCCTAAATAATTTGTGTTTTAATCAAAATCAACATCGGCCCTTGAAATTTAACCACCATTAAAAAGTTAGTTTCAACTAAACTTGGTGAAATTGGCCGTTAATAACATAAAATATATATTTTTCATATTAATTCTAATGTGTCTTCTAATAGCCAATTTTACGAACTGCATTTAAATATCAATTCATATTTACATAAATATAGATTTTCATATAATTTTGTATTTTTTTAGTTATTGAGAGAAAATGTTTGTAAATGTTTAATTAACTCTCTTGTTGCAAGTTTCTGATAGTAAAGAACATAACTTTAATCTTTATAAATTTCCTATACGGAAATTTTTCAAATGAGACTACTAACATTTTAAAAGATATGAGCTTTTCTTTTTAATGTAAACTTTTTAAGATTTCTGTCAGGGGTGTGCTGGAAATCGCAAACGCAAATCGCAAGAATTTGGAAGTTGTTTTTAATAAACTTAAACCTAATTCTTATAATTTTTTGTGTAAAATCCTGTTTAATAGAGACATATTTGCTTAATATTTGTCATAAAATTCTTTTATTACATAAATCTTACTTAAAAATTACTTTTAAAATTCTTGCGTTTTACGTTTGCGATTTCCAGCACACCCCTGTATAAAAATTAATCATACGCTAGAGAGTTCCCCATTTGGGAATTCTACGTTAAATAATCATACGCCTTAGTATATACTATATTTTTAATTTGTTTGGTTTTTTTATTTCTTATTCTCCAACAGATTTAAGACAATGACTTACAATAATGAAACACTGCCCTCCGGCCCCACCACAGCAACGGGGACATACTTTACGTATCATATACCAGGTATGGATATTAATCCCGGGCCATATGTCTTTACATTAGTCAGTCAATTTTTGGGTATGATAACACCCGATGAACTACCATTAGGTAATTAATAATTTTTTTTTTTGATTATTTTAAAAGAACGTTTCAATAAAATTTCTTTCTTTTTTCCATTTACAGGACAAGTTAGACAATTATTATATTCCAATTTAACTATAATAGATTTTGCCACAAACGTAAGTTGAATACTTTTATGTTTAAGTAATAAAATTGATTATTTTTACAACAATCACTCACTTTTAGCAGAATAAGGTTTTATAAAAGTTTATGAAAATGTGTGTAATATCAAGACTTCGTCAACTTAGTTTAACTGCACAGAAAAATTTATGTTTTCTTTTAATTTCGAATGCAGCGTATCACAGATTCGCCTTTAACCGTATAAAAATTTAAACTTGTCTTACCTTAATTTTTGTCTACCCCTTTAGGCCATCAAAACGGAATCCGGCTTTATAGCTCTTATGAGCATTTTTATGATTTTGACTCTGGTGCCTCTATTGGCAACATGTGCCTGGTGCTGTTGTCGACGTAATCCCGAAGAAGACATGGAATTTCCACGTAATGCTCCAGTCATAATGATAGATGATAACTTGGAGAATACACTGCAATGTCGTAAAAAAGCTTCAATTACAACCATGTGGATAGTTTTTTTATTATTATGGTGAGTAATTTTTCTTTAAAGATATTGAGAAAAAAGTTAATGTACATATTTATTCAATTTAAAAATAGTTTGTTAAAATGGAATTCTCTTTTTATCTGTATGGTCTATTAACTTTTGCACCTTCTTTTATTTGGTGGTTTAACATGCTTTTTTCCCCTTTAGTTTATGTGATTTATGCATTTTTTATGCCAACAGTCGTTTGGCCACCAATGTTGAAATGTCACCCGAAATGATTAAGTCCACCGTCCATGATATGGAAGTTTTTCTAAAGGATACCCATCTACAAATAAAACATAAACTTGATAATGGTTTTCATGTTTCCGTTGAAAAAGTTGTCAAAGATTTGGAAGGTTTGTATAGAAATTTATTACACAAACACATGCATATGTGGATACACTTTCACACACTCACACATGCATTTTAAATCTGGGTACTTTGAAACTTTATAACTTGAGCATTTTTTTTTATTCAGTTGTTTAAGCACACGGATACACTAACTTTTGCAAATGGCTCATGAGATGAGTATATTTTTTATACTCCCATTAAGCTGCTGCAACTTTACACTAACAGAAATTTTGTAGTTATAAATAACAAAATATTTTCGTAAATCCTTAAGGAAAGAAAAAACTAAATTAATAGATTTTTTTTAAAAATTGAAATTGAGTTGCTTTTGTATGAAAAAAGTTTATTTAAAACTACTAAATATTTTTAATGTTAAAAGATATTTTAGGAAATTTAATTAACTTTTATTGAAATCCTTTAAACATTTTCGATTCAAACCTTGTTTAAGAAATTCCAATTGATTTTAAAACAAGTTGGAAAGAAGTATACCGTTCATCATGGTGCGATAAGAAAAAAAAGTTGTATAAATACCGTTCTTCAGATATAAATAAATATTTTTTGTACCACGCCTTTTTCTCCAATCCCGCCCACATTTTGTAGGATGTTTTGTATGGATAACCTAAGTTGGCCCTTGTGGTTCATTAGATATACAGAAATCAATAATGTCTCTATACGGGAGGTGCCACGCTCACTTCTCTTTCCCCGCCCATTTATCAAAGAAGTTGTGAAGTGATAACCCAGTTATGTGTACCGAATTTCAACAAGTATTCTCTTGCCGTTCTTTAGATATAAATAAATCTATTTTGTGCAACCCCCACTTCAGCGATTCCACCTACATTTTGTCGCATGTTTTGTATTTATAAGCAAGACGCTTAAACCTTATTTGGAAACTTTTGCACCTGCCGTTCTCCAAACATACCCAAAAAAACAACAACAAAGGATTTATGGGTAAAATTATAGGCAGTTGTAGCTTATTACATACATCTCAGCCATTTATAGACCGACCAGGCTGATTTTCAATAGCAAATATTTCCGGACTATATATGACATAATTATATAACTACCAAGTCCCCATCATATCTGGGGTTTAAGGAAACCCCATTTCAACGGACACACGGAAAGACAGAAAGACGGACATAGTAAAATCATTTTCACTTTTCATTGGGACCCAAAATATAAATATATAGTTTATACAAACTAATATATACACTTTTCTCCTGTGGTGAAGGGTATGCAAATACATATTAATAAAAAAAATAGTTAAAATTTTGTCCAAATAGCAGCAAAAAAATAGTAAAGAATTGTAATAGAAATAACATGTTAAAAATCCCTGTTGATTAAATAAGCAGAATATTAATTTATTTATTTAATTACATATTCTACATATTCTAACTTAATTAACCGAGGATTAGTCCTTCCACCCGTTCTAGTGAAACCGACCAGAGTCTCTGGCGGGAATCGAACCCTTAACCCCCACACTGATAGACTAGCTCACTACCAACTAGCCTACCGGGGCTCCCAGAATATACTGAATATTTTTTTAATTTAAATAAAATTTATTTCAAACTAAGCTAGTCAATCAGCGTGAGGGTTGCCGGTTCAATTTCCGCCAGAGACTCTGGTAACTTTCACTACAACGGGCTGAAGGTCTTATCCACTTATGCTCGGTTTATGGAGTTAAAATATAACTTGTAATTGCAACTCTAAGACCGGGCTTTTGAGATGTAGATTAAGTTCAAACTTTGTTTGACGTAGTCTAAAACTCAGATTTTTTCGGCGAAATGTGATTTTTTATTATTTCATTAAAGACAAACATTTTAAGCAAAACTAAGCTGTCCGTAAAAATTTTGTATACAAACTTGGTAATAGCAGCACAAATCTGTTTTCAGATTAACTAAACCTAACTTAACTGAGATTTCAAAAACTCAGCCTTAAAAAATCAAAAAAACTACTATCAGTATAAGGGTTGGGTTGCGGTTTTTATTCCCACCAGAGACTCAAATCTGTTTCACCAGAACGCACAGTGCTATTTTATGCTTGTGCAAAAACTATAAGAAGCGGTCATTGATCATTGAACGTTGGCAGCGAGCATAACATTGACTACATTAGGAAAAAAATGGAATTTCATAAAAATCGAAAACGCCGGCCTCTCACCGCCCATGAAAGTCAAAACGATTTTTCGCATAGAATTTTTCCTATCTAAGCAGAAGTCTTTAAAATTTGTGCATTCACTTTCTATAATAATGAAAAGGCGAGTGCCGAGTTTTATTAAAATCGGTCACGCCCACCGCCCATTTAATCTAAATCGATTTTTTACATAAAAGTTTTCCTATCCAAGCAGAATTCTTTAAATTAAGTACAAAATCTTTTTAAAATAACGAAAAGAAGAATGTCAAGTTTCATCAAAATTAACCATGCCCACCGCCCAACCAATCCAAATCGATGTGTTTCCATAAAAGTTTTCCTATCCAAGCATGATTCTTCAAATTTAGTACAAACAATTAAAATTAATTAAAAAAAGACGCTTGGCGACATTTATCAAATCAACCCATATTAAATGAAGACAAGACTTTTTTTAGTGTATTGTTTATCATTCGTTTAAATAACTTTATTTTTTCTTCAAATACCATTTCTCTAACAACATCGTTACAGTATAAATCCTGTTTGGATATATCATGTCTTAAGCTGGTTTTAAAAAGGCTCTAATGAAGCCATTTAGTGACGAAAAGTCGCAGTGTTTTTTATAACTTTTGCTTCATCCAGGATTTATATTCCATATATAAATATTTTATGGGCGATGACCGGTATGAAATATCAAGTTTCTTAGTTAAAGAAAAGTTCTGATGTATCCCCAGAATAGTTTTTGAACTTTTCCGTTTTGATTTTCTGGTCCAACGTTACTATTTAGGAATGATCTAACAACTCTTCATTAACACCGATAACTAAAAATTAAGTTTAATTAAATAAAACTTTTACACTTTTCAACACACAATTTTTTTTTGTTAAGTGTATAAAACCGATAAATTTTTATGCTTCATATTGTGTGAAAATGACCTCTTTTCTTATATTTTTATAAACTTGTAACCATCTCTTATTATTCTTTGACTTTAGATGTGGACGTTTTGCTGGGCGAACCCATTCAAGCGGAAATTTCTGCTCACACTGGCATTGAGTTGGCCTACGATTCTTTGGCAACATTAAGTTTGGGTGAGTATAAACGTGAATTAAAAAGTTGTAAAAATGTTTTAGTCTTAAAAAAATATATTTGTAGTTAAAATGCAGGCTAATAAAAAAAATTCGACAAGCTATCAAGAACAGTGGGCAGGGGAGTAAAAAAAAATTTGCAGATTTATTTTGAAACATGACTAATGCAAGAAGTTTGAGGGGATTTATATAATTTATAAAGAGAAATAAAGGATTTTTATTTTTGGTAAAATAAGGGTTATTAAAGAGATTTAAACATTTTTTAAATATTTTTGGTCGAATTGGTGATTATTTAATTTTAGCGATTTTTGTAAAAAAAAATGTTTTTTATGAGTTTTTTTTTAAATATGAAAATTTTAAAAGCGGTTGTTATTATTTTTTGGCGATTTTTTTATTGCTTATCCAAACTAGGCGATTTTTTTCACTTTGGCGTTTTTTTATAGAATTAACTATTTTTAAGAAATTAAGAATTTTTAAGGTTTTATTTAGTAAACAGTATTTTTTAGAATTGATTTAGGGGAATCAACGATTTTTTTGTAATTTAAGCGATTTTTGTTTTGTATAAAAAGATTGGGCAATTAATTAAATGAAAGAATTTTTCTACAAAAACGATTTTTTAATTTAAGTAACATTTTGCGAACTTTTTCCGTATAATAGGGATTTTTGGATTTTTTTTAAATATTGTGTTGGGGAAACTAATGATAGAATTTTATTTTAATCTAAGCGATTTTTTTTAGTAATTTCAGCGTTATTTTGGCGAAAAAAATAATTGAAAAGAACTTTTAAATATTAGTGTTTTTTCAATTCAAGCGATTTTTTTATTCTTTATATTCTTCACGATTGTTTTCAATGTAAAAATGACATTTCAAACTATTTAAGAGTTAAGTTGACAAAAAATTTAATGTAAAGAATTTGTAACAATAAAATATTTATTTTTAATTTAAGCGATTTTTTGCTAAATTCTCACATTCTTATCGATTTTTTCAGTTCAATTAAAAACTTTTGCGTTTTTGTTGGGGAATTTAATGAAATGTTGTAATTTTTATTAATAAGCGGTTTTTTTTTATTTTAGGAATTTTTGTGAAATTTTTACACTTTTGATGATTTTTAGACCATTTTTTAACTTTTTTAAAAAAAAATATATAAAATAAATTAATTTTTATAAATTAGCGTTTTTTTTTTAAATTGTATATGTATTTTAATCGATGTACTAAAAAAAACTGAAATTAAAAAATTTATGATGAGTTTTTTTATTTAAGCGATTTTCAAAAGTTTTACAAATATTTTCAGTAAAACAATTTTTTTAGATTTCTTAGGCGTTGTGGTGGAAAGATAATTAAAATTGTAATTTATGTTGATATTAGCGATTTTATTATTTTAGATTTTTTTTAGAAATTTTTAGAGTTTTATCGATCTTTTTTTATAATAATGTAAAGTTGTTGGAAGTATTTTTCGGAATGAAAAGAAAGGGTTTCTATTGTAATAAGTAAATTGTGAAAATATTGCTGTTTTTTGTGATATTTCGTTTGTTTTTATTTTCGTTAAAAGTTCGGTTTTTAAAGAAATTTAAACGTATCGGTAGCGAAATCATGATTAATTTGAAATATAGATTTTTTGCTAAAGTTATACATCATCAAAGAAATTCAAAATTAAATATTTAATGCTTCGAAGCTTCAGATTAAGAGCACCTTTTTATTAAATCATAACTATTAAATAACATTTTCAATTAAAATCTCGAGTTTCAAAGTCTTTTCAATACATTCTCAATTCGTCATACTCTCCCCGCCGCACTACTGTGCGTCCTTGTCTGACTACTGTACAAAACATCTTCATTTACTTTCAACATTTTATTACTCGTGTATTCCTAATAAATCAATTATAATATTAAAGACTTTGACCCACTTACTCAAACAAAAATGCTTTTACGACTTGTAATTTGCTTCGCTACTGAACAACTACAACAAAAAACAGACTTTTTTTTAAAACAAATTCAATAATAATTTACAACCATTTGTAAAATATCCTCATCTCACTTATTGCCTTCTCTTGTTTTCAGTGAATGCGGAACTTATCTATCGTGTTCTCATGCTGCAGGAGACAGTGGGGCGAGCCTTGAAATTGGCACAGGAGGCAGCAGCTCGTATGGAAGAACTGCAAATACAATTGTCCGTACTGCAGCGTCAGTGTACGTATCGTGACCGGCCATTGTGTGATACGTTACGTATTAGAAGTTTTGAGGAGAATGGAATTATCGATGCTCTTAAAACGGTAAGCAAACATTAGAGCAGGGAATATGAAAGAATAATAAAGCAAAAAATGATTTAAGAAGGAAGGAGTATAGAAGCCAGTAGGAAATTTAGACAATACGAAGTATTTTGTAGTAATCTATAGATTTACTATAAACATGAGGGCAAGCAAAGAAAAAAAAATTTTTTCAATATGGCCCATGCAACAAAACTATTTTTAACGAAAATTTTAAAACATTTTATATTTAAATTTAACCATATGATTGTCACTGGCCACCCTGTTCTAGTTGACTTGGTCCTCCTTTTAGGAGCCACAACCATATGATGGTTGCCTCTAAACATGTTGTGGTTTAATATGACAATAATTTGTTTACCAGTAGTGTTTGGTTTTAAATCAACAATTGTATTTCTGTTTTCCAGCATCAACATGCTTTGGTTGAATTTCGCTTTTGGTTTTAATTTATTTTTTCTTCTTCTTTAATAAAATTTACCATTCACTTTGGTTGATACCATAAAAATTAAACCAGGTATGGGAGTTATAATTTAGGATGAAATGGTAATAAATTGATTGGAAATACCCTTAGGAAACTACTTGGCGATATCTCAATAACTCCCTTAGACTGGATGCCTCAAGGTCACAGACGGTTTCGAAGACCAGGTACACATGGAGAAATAGCTAGGGACTGGATTGCTTAGAATAGCTATGCACTGGCCCTATGTTCCGTATAGGAATTTCGGAAATAAGTTGTTCAGGTTACATAATAGACACTATTTTAAGCTTAACGGGCATGTTCTGGCAATCGCAAATTGCTTAACAATGGCGATTCTGACTTAAAATCACAAATTGGGTGTTCTTTGCGACTTAAAATTACGAAAGGCAACTAGAATATTTGTAAGAAACTTTAGCAGATCGCAAACTAAACGCACGAGTTAAGGAACACCATAAAATAAATTTGGCGTTTTGCGATTTTAAATGGTGCGATTTTCAGAACATGGCCGTAAAGCTAAGATCCCACTGTCGGCTCAAATAGCACAATCTGTGACGATTTTTATCGTGCTATATCGGCGCACATTTAAAAACATTGCACAATTTATTCTAAGGTGGTCCCATTATCGTCGCACATTGTGACAATTTTTTCGGTTCATATCGTCCAAAATGCAATAGCGAAAATAATCGTTACAATTCGGTCACACTATCGTGCTATTTGGGCAAATTAAGTCATATGTTTTCGCTTATTTGCATGTTGGCAGACAAAATTTTACTTTGGAAATTCGCAAAATTCTCCCGTCTGAATATTCCATTATGTTTCCTAACAATTTTAAATAAAATATTAATATATAATGAAAAATTTATTCAATTTTATTCAAACTTACTGCACTTGTTCTTTTGTTTTTGTAATTTTTGTTTTGTAAAAAGATGTTTACAAACCAGGGATGGCAACATCGAAACAAATGAAATGTTTTGATTAAAGCGAATTGTTTTCTTTCATTTAACAGCAGAAATGTACTTTTTAACGTTTCAATACGTAAATAAAAGATAAAACAAATGTAATTTTGGTGCAATAAAGCTCAAAAAAGTAAAATTTTAGTAGCCAGTTGGTGCAATTTAAACATTTCGTTTTGCCGTCCCTTGTATCGGCGCTTATTGGCGACTGTGATCGGCGCACAAGTGGCCGATAAAAATCGGTACATATTAAACAATTTCATTGCTCCACATTGTGCAAAAGAGTGTTCACATTATCGGCGCATCAAGGTTAATTTTAGATGTGCACTGTCACAGGCACAGATTGTCGCATATTAAAACATGTTGACCGTTCACACTATCGGCACATGAAAAACGACAAAAATTGGCCGATAGTGGGATCTTAGCTTAAGACTATAGTTCGAACTATATACTAGAGTATACTTTAGTTTAAACTATAGTGTAGTGTTAATTTTAATCTAAGAGCATTCAAGACAGATTGATTAGAAACGCTGTTCAGACATGAGAAAACACTCTAACATGATGAGTCTGTACTTAACACTAACATCATATAAGTGTTAATGTTAAGCATTTTATGTTTTATGTCAGTTGTAGACTTGGTAGGGTAGGGCGTATGAAAAACGATGTGGGTGGTTTTAGTCAGTGCGTACTTTGTTAACCACGGGTATCTAATGCAAGATTTACACCTGCCTAATGAAAAAAAAAACTAGCCTATAGCTTGAACTATAGACTACCCAATAGTTGGTTGTATCAGACTATCAGCAATATTTTTCTCAATATGTACTTCGAACTAGACTTTATTTGCCAATTAACTTTTTAGCAATTTTTCCAATTGGGCTTCTTTTTTCATCAATATAAATCAATCATAATATTTATTTACAACCATTTTGCAATTAAAAAATTGAAATTGTTGTCCTTGCAATACAGTTTTATGAGTTGTTCTATTGAAAGAATTGAAATACAAACATGCATAAGGAAAATAGGAAACGAACTAGGAAATCAAACAAAACCCTTTTAGGGACAAGCACTGAAGCACTACTCTACTCGTGTCCAACAACAATTTATTGCAACAAATGTGCTGTTTTGATGAACTCATATTTGTCATGTCATGTTATGACAAGTAGTTGGAAATTAATTTTCTTGCACAATCAGTCAACTCACATTTACACAAATATTTATGTTCTTAATGTTTTCATATTTGCTTTCTTTTTCAATCTTTCCCATTTTCTTTCTCTCTGTTCCTCTTTCCAGCTCCAAGAAGATCAAGCCATATTTCGAATGCGTTATTTGGGTGAAATTGATTTTGGTGCAACTGTGAAGAATTTATCATCCGAAGTGGGAATGTCACGTTCAATATTTAGCAATTTTCCTCAACAAGTTAAACTGGATACAGCATATGAAAGAAATTGTAAGGCATTTATTTGCAGTTACATTTGTTTTTTTTTTTTTTTTCTGTAAATTTTCATTTTTCCTTTTTTCCGTTTCCTTCTTCATTCTATAAATGTCAATTACAAATACAACATTTGTCACTTTTTGTTTAAGAAAAAGCAAAATTTGTTGCAAAATTTTCGAGCTCTTTTTTGTTTTTGTTAAAGATTAAATTTGTTTTAAATGAAAGTTTTTTTGAGAGAAAGTTTTATTAAGTTTTGTCACTTGACTTAATGTCTCAGGTACATATTTTGTTGAAAAGTTTTTATGGAGCTCAGATGGTTTTTCCTGTTTTTTTTTAATATTTGAAGATAGAATTTACAGTTTAAAGTCAAATACAAAAAGAAAAAAAATTAGTATAGTCAGTCAATCCCGAACTTGTGATAGTATTTATAGACAAATGTTCGAACGTTGATTCTATTTGGGACCAATGGACTATCATTGACCCACCAGAAGAAAATTATGTTATTAGTTTAATTTTCATGTAAAAGTTGTCCTGGCACAGGCTATATTCTGAAAGGCTTGGTCTTTGTCATAATTCGAACCTTTGTTTCATGAAAATAATCCCCAAAATTGCAACCTGTACTTTGCCCACAATGTTTACATAGACAGCCAGTTCAGATGACTGAACGGACGGACGGACGGACATCGTCAGATCGACTCAGAAAGTGATTAGTGGTCCATATATTTAAAGGTGGGTCTACTCTTCGTCGATGTTTCGCAAGCTTTTGATAAAGTTTGGCATGAAGGCTTATTACATAAATTGAAGCAAAATTTACCAGCAAACACATACAAGCTGTTAGAAAGCTACTTAGTCGGCCGTCAATTTATTATTAATGAAGGAAATTTCTTAAGTTCACCTCAGCCAATTGGCACTGTAGTCCCACAAGGCAGCATCCTGGGCCCTCTTTTATACTTAATTTATACTTCGGACATCCCAACAAACAACTACACCCAAACTTCAACATTTGCAGACGATACAGCTTTTCTAAGCGTCCACGAAAACAGTTATGAAGCAGCTCGTTACTTACAGGATCATATATTTCAACTAGCAATATGGTTAAGACAATGGAGGATAATGGTGAATGAGCAAAAATGCGTACATATAACATTAACGTAACGCCGGGAATCTTGCCCCAATAATCAAATAATTCCTCAACATTCGCATGTAAAATATCTCGGTTTACATCTGGATCGGCGATTAACGTGGAAATGCCAAATAGAGGCAAAATTAACTCAAATGGAACTAAAAGCCATTCAAATTCATTGGCTTATTGGAAGAAATTCTGTCCTTAGTCTCGATTGCAAGCTTCTACCTTACAACTCTATCTTAAAGCCTATCTGGCGCTACGGTATTCAACAATTGGGGCACCGCCTCGGCCCCTAATATCGCAAAACCAAATTAAACTTGTTCGAATAATCACAGCCGCTCCCTGGTATGTTCAAAACTCAAAGATTCATAAGGATCTTAATGTGCCATTAGGAAAAACTATGATTACTAAATATGCAGTAAATTTTAAAAAAGGCTTGAACAACACCCAAATTCACTAGCTCGAAATATTTTTAATTATAGAGACCACACTCGCTTAAGAAAAAGAGACAGAAGTGATGAGCGATAAGCACCTACATATGTATGTATGTGAACAGAACCCGTGAAGAAGAAAATTTATGTTTTGCACTGGCCGGACATAAATAAAGTATAAGGATAAGATAAGATTAATTATTGTCGGTTCATATTTAATATATGAAAATTCAATAAATAAACAAGTTAGAGTGCTATATTCGGCTGTGCCGAATCTTTGATACCCTCCACCGACAGCTCAGTGGGCAATATATGGGGCCTATAGTAAATTATGAACCGAGCATCACGAAATTTATTAGTGTGAGTAGTGAAGTATTTAATTTTATTTTGATAGCATTATTTATTAGGGCTTTAGGCGTACTAAACTGTTTTCCGAGAGTAGGGTTTCTATGGGGCCTAGGGTAAATTATGGACGGATCTTCACGAAATTTAAACGCATGATGTCCAGTCGAATAAAACAAATTTTTGCAAAATCTTATCTCATTCCGTGCCTTGTTCCGCCATTTATGTTATTGTTTGTAACAAAATTATCATTTTTGTGGTGGTTCCACATTTTGATTCATAGCTCTGGTCTTACTGCACCGATTTCGCTGAATTTCAATCCCAAACTGCTTAGGATAACTACAAGCAATTTGGCAGCAAGTTTGTTCATTTCTTTTGAGTTGTTCGTAAGTGAGCGTGTTTTTAACAGACGGACAGACAGACGAGCATGGCTAAATCGACTTAGAATCACTCAAGGAGCCAGCATATATATACTTAATGGTGTCCGATATGAATAATAAACAAGTTTCACACGGAATGAAAAACTTAATTACCCTCTTCACAACTAATTGTTGTGGAGGGTATAATAATGAGAAAAAAAATTTTCCAAAAATATTTTGTTTAAGTATTGCGAATTTTTTATGGATTAAAAAATTGTAATATCAAGTCAAATGTTAAGTTTTTAACTTAAAACGATTAGATTAAATCTTATTATTTTTTCGACCTTTTTTTAATTAAAATAAAAAGTTTTTTCGAGCTCAAGGCCAATTATTTAAAAAAAATAAATATATAATTTGTTCCAATATTTCGATATCCATCGGATATCATAAAGACCAATCAGAAAAGAAATTTGACAATTTACGGAAAAAACAAATAAAAGAGCTAGATATTATGTATAATGACAAGTGGTTTGTTAACAAAACAACGGCCAGAGACATACCTAAAGAGACTCAATGGCTTTTATCATTAGGAGAGAAATATGCGATACCAACAGAGAAGAGAAAATTGCCACTTTTTAAAATGATTGCTGATGGAGATGATTGCATCCTAACTATAGAGGGCAAAGAAAAGCAAGAGACAGCTAGAACACAGTCAGTGTTGGCAAGACTTGGAGACCAAAAATGGCTAAATTTACGAGAAAAAATGGCTAAAAATGGGCTAAAAAATGGCTAAAAGTTTTTTTTAAATAAAAACACATTCAATAACAAAACAGAAAAATTAATTTAAAGTTGTTTACGATGAAATTGTAAGATCAATTTCTTAAATAAGAATAAACGTTATTTAATATTTTGAAAGATATTTAAAAAATTAAATCATCGATACATTTTATGTCGTTATTGTTCATCTCATACAAATCACTCGTGCGTATTAGTTTTAATTAATTTGGAGATAAAGCACGACAACATTTACCCAACCTTTTGATTCCAGATCTACAATAAAAAACAAGTAAGAAAATATAGTCGGTCAACCCCGGCTATATGATACCCTACACCACATTAGTACCTGTGTACCAAATTTTATTAAAATATCTGCAAATTTGCGATCTGTACTTTACGCACAAGGTTTACATGGACAGAAAGCCAGCCGGACAAGCATCGTTTATTCGACTCAGAAAGTGGTTCTGGTGGGCTTAGTGCCAATATTTTAAGGTGTTACAAACATCAGCACCAACTCATAGTACCCTCTCCACTATTGTGGTGTTGGTATAAATATTTCATTTATAAAATCGAGTTAACGATTGCTAAATGTAAACTATTTCTCAAATTACTTTTAACGATGTTTACTTGGCGAAATACCCTCTCTACTTCAGCATTAGACCATGGAAGAGAGAGCAACTTTATAGTAAATTCTGAAATTTCTAAAAAAAAATTGTTGCCGCCTACATCTCTTTATTGAAACCAGAAAGAAACACCGATGTTTGTGTTGATTCATTTTTTAAATCGTTTATAGCGATTTTCAACATTTGTAAAAGTTATAATTTAAATTAAATTTTTAAAAATTTGTTTTGCTTTTAATAATAAAATAAAAATTATTCTTTTAAAAGCAAAACGGCAAGAAAAATTTTATGGCTATACATGTTGAAAAATGGCTAAAAAAAGGGCTAATGGCTAAACGGATTTTTTAATGGCTAAAGAGGGTGAAAAATGGCTAAATCTAGCCACTAAATGGCTAAATTGGCAACACTGAACACAGTTCACTTCAATGCTGGAAAATCATATCAACAAACAAAATTTATTATATACTAAGTACAGTGGAACAAACTAGAAAATTTTTGCACAAAAACAAAAATATACTTATATTAAAAGCGGATAAGGGTAATGTCACAGTAGCAATGGAGAAAAAGGATTATGATATTAGAATGAAGGATATGCTTAATGATATGATGACATATAGGTGGACAAATAAAGATTTCACCTTATCGCTAAAGAAGAAGAGCCATGACCTGGACATATACTATTTTTGTGCAATAATTGAACTGTGATAGAAAAGAAAAGACTGAAAAATGACGCGGCAACTGCACCTAGAATATATGGACTTCCTTAAATCCATAAGAAAGCTTAGACCAATCTGAGCCTCAGTGAATTCGCCGTCCAGCGAGCTATGCAAATTACTGACAAATGTTTTGAAAAAACTTACTGATAGACACATAATAAAAAAGAAAATTTAATAATTTAGTTAGTTCAATATTAAATGTGGAGATAGTAATAAGTCTCTTGCAAATGGAGGGCTCAGATCTGAAGTCAAAAAAGAAAATTCGAAAATATATTGAGTTTAAGTAAGTAAATTGCCATTAATTACTGGAGCCACTGACTTGGGTTTATTACCGTTACCTTAGGAACGAAACTGTTTTTGATTTACCCCATTACAGAACTGAATTGAGTTAAATTTTGCGGAGATTTTCGCACCAGATTACAAATTCATATACTTGATATATTTTATGACTTGGTTCGGTTCAGCTCTGAGCCCTCCAAATATACTTGTAACTCATTGTAAGTGTTTTGTTTTCTTTTTGTTGTTATTATGTAATTTATTTTTATTTAAGAACAATCTTTGTTAATATTTTTCTTACATTGTTGTTTTCTTATATTGTTACAGCCTTGATAATGATATCCGATGGATATCGAAATATTGGAACAAATAATTTAATAAATAATTTATTTAATTTTTAAAAATTATTGGCCTCGAGATCGAAAAAACTTTTTATTTTAAAAACGATTAGTTTAATATTTAGCGTTTTTTCATTAAAATGTTTGCAATCTAGAGATTTTTGGCGATTTTTTGTTTTAGGCATTTTTAGAAATTTTAAACGAATTTGTGAATATTTGCAATTTTTTGAGTAATTAATGATTTTTTAATATTTCTGGGTTTTTGGGTGATATTTATAATATGCGCGATTTTTTGTGAATTATTTGGCGAACTAGGCTTTTATTGGTATTAGCGATTTTGGCCAAAAATAAGTTAGTTTTTGTTAAAATTTGAGTTTATTCAAATTGTTTCTGTGTTTTATGACTTTAATTCATTAGCAATTTTTTGTGAAAATAAAAAAGATACAGTAATTATTTAGCAAACTAAGCGATTTTTATGATATTCGCGATTTTTGCCAAAAATAAGTTAGTTTTGTTAAAATTTGAGACCGTTTGTGACTGTTTTCTCATATCATATAATAGCAAAATTTTTTTTTAAATGTAAGCGTTTTTTTGCAAGTTTAGCGAAGTTTATGATAATTTCTTTAAATTATTATATATGCCGATTTTTTTAGTATATATGTATAATGAAATCGATTTTTGCTTAAGAAAATTGATTTTAATAAAATTATTGAAAAAATAAATGTATTAAGAAAATCAAGCGATTTTAATGATTTTAGCAAGTTTTTGCAAAAATAATGTTATTTATTTAAGAACTAAATATTTTGGCCATTTTTGCTGTTTAAGTGTAATTTTTAGCGAAATTAGAATAATTTTTTTTTATATAAAACAATATGAAATTTTTGCGAAATCTGCTGTTTTATTGTACAAAATAAGCGCGTTTTTCCAAAAACTTTTGTTTAAAAAAGAACTTCTTTTGAAACAGTTTTAAAAAATGTTTTGAAAAACAAAATTTTTTTTTTGCTTATATTTTTGTAAAATTGTTTAATTTTTGTAAAATTAAATCCTTTGGCGATTTTACCTATTTAGGGATTTTGTTAAAATTTGCAAATTTAAAATGTTTCTGGCAGTAACTTTTCTATTTTTTTAACATTTAATTTGTAAAATTGGCGTAAAAATTTTTTTTTTATTGTTTTCGTAAAACTTGAAAAAATATTTGTGGAATTGGCGATTTGCTACACAATTTAGCGCTGCTTTGCATAATTTATTATTTCTCGCATTACATCAAAATCACGTCATAGACATTTGATTCATTTGGTAATGAATTACAAATAGATATGCAACTTAAAAGCCTGTTTGGCTAATTGAAAACACTTAAAATAATCAAAATTCAAAAACGAGCAACAACCAACATTTTTTTGTCAATTATCCAATCAGCCAATCCAACTTACAACAAATTTACCAAATTCAATTAACCTTTTTGTAAATATGTACAAAAACCGTTTCCCTTTCTCTCCTTCCTGTACACCACCTAAATAAAGACCTGCTAAAAACTACATTTTTTTCTTTTTACTCAATTTCCAGACACCCTTGAACAATTGGAGAGCATACGTCATCGCACTACGGCCAATGCACAAATGTTGACGGTGACGATTAATGCTCTGCTCGAACGTTTAAAAAACGTTTGGGATAATGTCGAACCGCACTATGTCAAATTACAGGACTGGTCAAATATCTATTGGACATGTGGCTGGATAGCAGGCATGGTCATTGTTTGGATTTTACTATTTCTGCTAATGTCATACGGTTGCTTTCTGTGTGAGGCGAACATTAAGGCGGGCGTTGTGCTTTTTGTCGCTGTCATCATTATATGTCTAAGCTGTATTTGTATAATGTTCTATGGTGTTGTCTCCTTGGCCATTGGTGGCAATGCGGAAATATTTATCTGTCAGCCCATGTACGATTCGGGTAATACAGCCGTTTCAACGGATACTAAATGGAATGTGAATGGTGTTAAGAACAAAGAACACCATCGCATTGCTTACGAAATGTTTGGTAAGTTATTCGATAAACCGGGTTACGTTTATTTGCATGAACCACAAACGGGCATTATTGGTGAGCTGCTACGACCGGATGGAGTGAAGCATTCAATTGTAAATGTTAGCTTGGCAACAGCCTTAAGGTACGTTGGAAATACTTATACTGATGAATGCTTATTCCCACTTATTAGAGCTAAGTAGTTACATAGTTTTGTGCACATGTTAGTTTGATTATGTTAAGAGGATTTAGTTTTGTATGTTGTTATAATTTAGTTTATTCAAGAAGTATTTTGTTAGAGTGTTTGTGCGTAGAATTTTTAAGCAGCTAAAAAAATATGAATATGGGTGTTTCCATGCATAAAGTGTAGTATATGGTGTAGTTTATAGTGTAGTTTATAGTGTAGCCTATAGTTTACACAGTGTAGTATACAGTGTAGTATGCAGTGTAGTATACAGTGTAGTACACAGTGTAGTATACAGTGTAGTACACAGTGTAGTATACAGTGTAGTACACAGTGTAGTACACAGTGTAGTATACAGTGTAGTACACAGTGTAGTACACAGTGTAGTATACAGTGTAGTACACAGTGTAGTACACAGTGTAGTATACAGTGTACTATACAGTGTAGTATACAGTGTACTATATAGTGTAGTATACAGTGTAGTATACAGTGTAGTATACAGTGTAGTATACAGTGTAGTATACAGTGTAGTATACAGTGTAGTATACAGTGTAGTATACAGTGTAGTATACAGTGTAGTATACAGTGTAGTATACAGTGTAGTATACAGTGTAGTATACAGTGTAGTATACAGTGTTGTTTACAATGTAGCTCACACATATACAGTGTAGTCTTAAGCCTGCCACACGCGACATTGTTTTTACACCCAACTTTTCAACTCACATATCGATGGTTTTCTCCCGCAACCACGTAACTCGATTTTTCCGATTTTTTGTTTTAACCGGAAAAATAATCAGTAAATACCGCCTTACAATTTTACAATTTTTTTGTTTGGCGGAATATCGGAATTTTTCCTAATTCTTGGATTATAAAAGAATATAAGCAAAAAATTTTAAATATTTGGTAAAAAAAAAAAAGTATTTTGCGAAAGAAAACCATCGATATATACCTGCATGTCAGTCGAAATTATTTTTCATAATTAATAGTTTTATATTATAAAAACAGCTGATGTCAGATTTTTTGTTATAAGAAAAAAAAGCAAATTCTTATTAAAATTTAATCAGACGACTTTACGTCTGACACGAACAGAAGCAATGTAACACACGGTATGTATGTATTTTTGCATGTCGTGCATGGCAGGCTTAAAGGGATTTTTATAGTTTACAGCTTAGTATATACAGTAGACTGCAGTGTAATCCAAAGAGTAGTCTAAAGAAAAGTGCGAAATCTTTGGAAGATTATTGTTAAAAAATGCAAGCCATTATGTGAGATTCAACTTGTTCTAAATCTCCTACTCAATAATCCTTAGGTGCTACATCGCAGGGCTGGCCAGCATCTAAGCTAGTTTTATGGTTCGTCTAAAGCTGGTTTTAAGCTACATGTATTTTACAGCATTCTTGTCAAATTTCCCACTTCAAAATGCATAGATGTCGTGTAAAAGCGAAAAAAAATGCTTCTGAAAATGTCAGTTCTCATTCGCAGTGTAAAATTTTCAATTACAGCGTGTTCTATTTTGAACTGGTAAACCATCTGACATCAGCTGTTATGCAAGTCATTTGCTTGTGACGGCAAATATTTATTTATTTTCAGTGAAATACAATTAAAGGGGATCGAAATGTTAATCAGGGGTCTAATCACAGCATTCGATACTATCGTATCGAATAAACTATCGAATGTTTTTGCATACGATAGACACTTTCGTATCGAATGAAAACTCGAGAAATGTAATGTCGAGTTACTCTTTATCGAATGCTACTATTTCAAATTCAATAAATTCTATTCCATATCGAGAGTCGTGATACCAAAATAAATAATTTCGATAAATTTTGCTCGATATCGTATGCGGTGATTAGACCCCAGTATTTAATTTGCTGTTGTGAGCGATTACTGGTATTGGCAACCATAAACAAACGTGTGAAAGCAAAAATTATAAACCTTCTGCATTTCTAACAGATGTCTTGCACTTTTCACTACTTATAGATAAACTATTCCTAGTTAATCAAGTAGACATATTAGTCCAAAAGATGATGGTTCTACAAGTATTTGTTTCTTTTAATTAGGAAGCAGGAAATTCTGGCTTTTTTTTTTATTTATTTATTATTTAAGGTCTACGGAATAAATCCTTACAGACCAATTATAAAAAATTTTTACATAATATATACAAAATAATAATAATAAAAAAAGAATATAGACATCCATTTAATTACACTGATTTAGTTGCATAATAATATAACGTTTAATGACATTAACATTAACAGAAAAATCAATAAGAAAATAAAAATCATTATAATGTTTACATAATTTTCTTAGAGGATCAGAATTAGCATAATTAGTTTGTAAAACTTGTAAATATATTGGAATGTAGAAACGAGTTGATCGATGAGGTACATTAAAATTTATGTTGCTGAGTAGGAAGTCAGAACAGACTGCACCATTTATTAGGTTGAATAAAAATGAAACGCTAAGCATAGTTCTTCTACTCTCCAACGTTGGTAATTTTATAAATGCAAGCCTTGTAGTATAAGGAGGAATAATGACGTTAGGATTCCATGTTGAATTACCCAAGCAAAAAAGAAGGAATTGTTTTTGGACTGATTCAATAATGTTTTTCAGATAATCCGCACTCGGATCCCAAATAACAGATCCATATTCCAAGATTGGTCTGACTAAAGATGTATATAACCGCTTAGTAATGATTGGTTCAGTAAACTCCTTAGCCCATCGTTTTATAAAAGCTAACATACCTCGAGCTTTGTTTACCATCATATATATGTGTTTCTTAAGATTTAATTTAGGATCTAAAAGTATTCCAAGATCTGAGATTTCCTTAACCAGTTCAAGTTGATGTCCACCCAGTGAAAAGTTAAATAAAGTGTTATCGTTTCTTGAAAAACGCATATGTTTACATTTGTTTAAATTGAGTTCCATTAAATTAAGCACGCACCATTGAAATAGTTCATCCAAATCATGTTGCAGCAAATTTTTGTCAATGTTATTGTCATAACTATGAAATATCTTCACATCATCAGCATACATTAAGACGTTACAGTATTTAATTACGCACGGCAAGTCATTGATGAATAAGGAAAATAAAATTGGACCAATATGGCTTCCTTGGGGCACTCCAGAACTTACGATAATGTTTTTTGATGTAGTATTATTGAAAACAACATTTTGTTTTCGGTTTGTTAAATATGATTGAATCCAATTTAAACTCCCGAGTGTAAAGCCCATAGCATGAAGCTTTATCAGAAGTAATTTATGATTGACTTTATCAAAAGCTTTACTAAAGTCCGTGTAGATACAATCTGTAAATTTCCTTTTAATAAATCCACGATTTACTATAGTAGTCAGCTGCATGAGATTAGTAATTGGTGAACGACCTTTTCTAAAACCATGTTGACAGGAAGATAGTAGGGACGAGATTTGATGAAGGAGATTGTCGGTAACACACTTTTCAAAAAGTTTAGGGATTGCACTTAACTTTGCTATGCCTCTATAGTTTGTGACACATGACTTACTGCCAGATTTAAATAGCGGAATAATGAATGAGTCTTTCCACAACTGAGGAAAGTAACCATATTTTAAGGATAAATTAAATATTATGCTTAATGGAGTAGCTATTGCATGTGCGCAATTCTTCAGAACACAACTTGGAACACCATCAGGACCCATGTGGTATGAGGACTTAACAGATTTTAAGGAGTCTAAAATCTGGTTTGTGTGGATTGGATAGAAATGTATCATTTGGTGGCATGCAATTGGATGTGGGTAATCGTTTAAATCATATTGGAAATCAGAGTAAGTGGTGGAAAAAAAATCAGCAAACAGGTTACTTATTATCTGATCGTCACTAGATTCGTTAGCTCCGTACTTCATTGTTTTTGGGAAGCCACCAGATTTCTTTTTAGAATTAACAAATTTATAAAAAGATTTCGGGTCACAGTTAAAATTTTGTTTCATATTAGATAAATAGTTTTTGTACAGCTTTGTGTTTAATAAGTTATATTCAGCACGTGAAATCGCAAATCTGCTATAATCACCCAGCAAGCCGGTTATTTTATATTTTTTAAAGCGTTTATTTTTTATGTTTTTAAGTCTGGATAATTCTTTTGTGCACCACGGAGGACCAGATTTTGTACGCATTGCTAATTTGGGAACACATTCATTAAAAAAATTTGATAAAGTTTCATAAAATTTTGCTATCATGGAATCAATAGCTGCTGGAGTATAACAAGGAATTGATAGAAGATCGTGCCAATTTGTATTATATAAAAGATGTTTTAAGTCATCGTAGTTACATTTTTTGAAACAGAAAACCTTTTCGTGTTGATTTGTTGAGTATGCGTTACTTTTAAATGGAACATTAAGGCTGATATCTAGAGTAGGATGAAAGCGATCCTCGGGTGCTGTAATTGGATCTGCGCGCCGCAAGGAACAATCGGCTGGTTCATTTACAAAAACCAGATCTAGTAATTTACCATACAAATTGTAAACTCCGTTTACTTGAAAAAGGCATAGATCATATAAGCTATTCAAAAATTCGAACACCCAGTCAGCGGCTTTTATAGGAGTATACATATAAGAGTCAGGTACAAATTTCCATATAACATTTGGTAAGTTAAAATCACCAAAAGCAAGAATAGGGTCACTTGGGGCGGCTAGTGATACTACTGATTTAATAAGCGAAGCATGCTCTGTGTAAATAAGTTGATTATTATTTTGGCTTGGTGGGATGTAGGAACAGGTCATAAATATTATGCTGTTATGGAGTTTTATACGTATAGCAATAAATTCGATGCCTTTAGGGATATTGCAGTTTACTTCTTCAGATGAAAACATGTTAGAAATAGCTATTAGTACACCTCCTCCAATTGTAGCAGTATCTCTATCGAGTCTATAAATATTAAAATTACTGCAAAAAATTTCGTTGTTGAGGATATTTTTATTTAACCAAGTTTCAGTGAAAATAATTACGTGGTGGTTAAATGTAAAACTATCTATGTAAAGTTTGGACAATTTTGTGTTTAACCCAAAAACGTTTTGGTAGGTAATGAACAGTTGGTTATCGTTGTCAGTTATCAGTTTTTTGGATTTGATGACAGAATTGAGGGAACCCGGGCAATATTATTTATACTCTGGCTTGCTTTCGGTATATATTCCCTTACCAATGTATTATCGGGCCAGAAACGAGGATCAATTATTTTATTGTATATATCTGATGAAACGGTTATCTTAAAAGACGTAATGCTTCTTGGTTGAGAATTAGAAAATTTATGAGTTAAAATTTCATCGCTAGAATTCAGCTTGGTTTTAATATAGTAGTTTAAATCATCTACAGTCGTTTCAGCAGCAAAACGGGATACAAATACATGTTTTTTTGGTGGTATAACTCGAAGTTTACGAGGAGCGTTTTCGGTATTGTTTGATATAGGATTGTGTAGTTTCGTTACATCAGAAAATGAAAGTTTCTCGGCAGTTTTGTTTTCGGTTATCTTGGAAGTAGACGGGATAACATCGTTATGGTTATCAACAGCATTACCAGAATTAATAGGGTTTATATTAACGGTATCAGTCTTACTTGCAATTCTAGCTGACTTACGTCTAGGGGACAATTGCGATGGAGAATGTTGTTGCAAGGACGATTGCTGCGAAGGTATTTGTGGAGGATGTTCATAGTTTTCCAGTGATATAAAACGATCAAACAAGTTTCCATATTCAGATATACGCTGAGAAAGATTAGACATTTCTTTTTGAATACCAAGAAAAATGGATTTTCTTTCTTGGAAGAATTTGTAAAAATCAACACCAATTTTTTTACAGTTGTTACAACGCCAGTGCAAACCATCATGCTTTTGAATAGCTTCAGCAGCAAGTGTTGGTATGCCGCTACATTTGAAATGAATTAAACCATGGCACAACCAGCATGACAGCATTCTTTCATCAGGATTAGTGATTGAGCATTTCTTATTTAGGCAGTCCATTATAGTTAGTGTAGTAAAGGAAAAGCAGGAAAATAAAAATTTAAAAATGGCAAATTTTGATTTGTGTTTATTTTTGATATTTTTTGTTTGCTGGGATATGGATTTATTGTCGATTATTATTTTGTGGCTATTGAGTATTATTATTTGTTGTTTTAAGTTTGCGGTTTTTGTTTTCTGTTTGGCTTGAGTGTTTTTGTTGGATATATTGTTAATTTTTGTATTTTTCACAAATGATGTTGTTATTATTGTTGTTGAAGTTTAAAATTTTAAATGATAAGTTTGCTGTATACTTTTTCAAGAGACAAAACAAAAGCAGAAAAAAGACTTAAAAAATTCAAGTGTTATTGTTGTTATTAATTGTTTGTTTAGTTTTTGAATATATCAGTATGAATGTTTGTAAATATTAACGTATGCAATATTAAGATTTAAAATTATTTATTTTTGCAACATAAACTCACAATAAAATCACAAGAAGTTTAATCACACGACGAGAATTTAATTATTACAAATCGAATTTATTTATTAATAAAGGTTTGCAGACAGTTTATGACGGAATTTAAAAGTTTTAGCGGAGCTCAATAAAAACACGTCTTGCTCTCTTGCGCAGAAAAATAAAAAGGTAGTTGTTAAACAGTAATTTCGCGAACCTTTTTTTGTTCTGCCTTTTAAAGCTATTTTCATTGCTTTGTTTGGTATTCCATCTAGACTAGAAGCTTTCTTTTCAATAATTTTCGAATATATATGCATTTTATTATATGAAGATGGTTTTTTCATATGCTTAACTTTTTGCAAAATTAACCGCCTGTTAATGTCCCCTCCCCCCGGGAGTGTATGAATCATCTAAACGATATTTTAATCGGGTGCAGCCAATAACTTGGATTCGGCAAAAATCCCAAAATTAACAGAGCTCAAGAGATCTTTACGACCAGAGATGCGGTCTGGTACCACGAGAGCCAGTAGCCCCCGGTGGTACTAACCTCCGTTAGTATGCTTCTGGTCTTTCAGGGAGATTGTCTTTTCGGAAGTTTTGACTGTCCGCGAACAGAATATTTTCGATAATCACGTGGAGTTTGAGATTTACTACCTAAAGTCGCGGGAAGAGATAACTTGAAAATTCCTTCTAAAGGGCCTTAGTTTTACCAGTTGTGGAATAGTTTGGCCTGACAAAAGATTATCGCTAGGTGTTGTTGCTACAAATGCAGAGGGGGTTAGTAGGTAAGCAAGTGACGATTTTTTAATCTTGTCCGATGGTGCACTCGAATTGGTATCTTGTTTGCTCTCGCACTCGGAAGCGGTTTGTAAGAACATTGCTTGTCGCTGATGTGGATGAGATCCACCATTAGATTAGGCCACACGGCAGGTTATTATATAAATGTTTTCCACAACTCTCCTTTAATGTGTGACATAACTATTCTGTATCCATTTACTCATCGATTAAGGTCAAATTATCTTCACGGATGTCTAAAACATTTTGGTTTTCTTCTCCGGATTGATATTTACAGTTGCGTCGAAAGTATAGTCTCAATTATTTTCTATGGTCTCATCTTAAGTTGCCTCCATTGTTTCGCCTATAGTCCCGTCTATGGTATCGAATACAGATTATTCTCAAATTTTTTTTTTAGTTTAGTCTTCAGTTTGTCTATGTTGTAATCTATAGTCTGGTGGTTTATTCTGGCAGTCGTAATCGAACGAATACTTTTTCGATTCGAAAGTAATTTTGTTTCTAATTTTTCAGTCGATACTTAACGAATCAAAATTATTTTATTTCAGTGTTGTGAAAACTCAAATAAATGCTTTACAAAACTGAATAAATAATTTCAATTCGTTTAGTAACGACTGAAAATATTAGAAATAAAATTGCTTTCGAGTCAAAAAAGTATTCGATCACGACAGCCAGAATAAGTACCTCTGGTCCAACTCAAGAATGAGTTGAGTTATAGAGCTGGGGTTGCCAGCCGCAATAAAAAAGCAACTTTCTTAAGTTTTACCAGCTTGAATTTAGAAGCCAATAGAAATCTAGTTAGCGTGACTACATTAGTGCGATTTCAATTTTGTTTTTAGGATGGCCATAACATTTTTTAATTCATTCTTGGGTTTTTAGGTAGCCTGTTCTACAGTCTCGTGGATAGTGTGTTCTGTAGTCCCGTCTGTAATTTATTCTTAAGTCTAGTCTACACTTTTGAATAAAGTTTAGTCTATTGTCTCTTCTAAAGTTTTGTTTCTAGCAGGGCTGTGGAGTCGGAGTTGAAGAGTCGGAGTTGATGTTTTTGTGCCGGAGTCGGAGTCGTAGTACCCACAATAACTCGCGACTCCGACTCAAAAGTTTTTCGGCATAAAAAATTTAAAAAAAATTCCAAAATAAAAATTATCTTTTTAAAACACATTTAAAATTTAAATAAATGGTTTATGAATACTGCTCTTATGTGCTGTTTCCAAATGACAGGCGATGGACTGAGTGCTTTTCATATACAGGGGTGTGATGGAAATCGCAAACGTAAAACGCAAGAATTTTAAAAGTCGTTTTTAAATAAGATTTTTGTAATAAGAGAATTTTATGACAAATATTTAACAAATATTTTCCTATTAAACAGGATTTTAAACCAAAAATTATAAGAATTATCTTTAAAGTTTATTAAAAACAACTTCCAAATTCTTGCGTTTTGCGTTTGCGATTTCCAGCACACCCCTGATAAATTTTGCTACATAATCAATCGCCTGTCATTTGGAAACAGCACATTAATGTTTGCGTACGGTAATTGCTTCTCAAAAACTCTAATTTTTAGAAGGCCGTACGGTAATGAAAAAATAAAAGTTAACATCACTGAGTCTCATATACATTTAGCATCAAGATTATAGTAGGAGTAGGAGTCGGGGTAGGAGTCGGAGTAGGAGTCGGAGTAGGAGTCGGAGTCGCACTTAAAAAATTTCAGCATTTGGAGTCGGAGTCGGATTTAATACTTTTTTCGGACGACTCCACAGCCCTGGTTTCTAGTCTCGTTTATAGTTTCGTTTCTATTCTCGTCGATATTATGCTCTATAGTCTTGTTCGACTCGTCTATTGTTCTGTATATGGCCTCGTCTCTGGTCTCAAGTATAGTTAAGTATATAGTTTTTCTTTAAGTTTAGTTAATCGTTTCGCTATAATCTCATCTATAGTCTCGTCTAAAGTCTTGTCTATAGTCTCGTCTAAAGTCTCTCATGTAGTCTTGTCTATAGTCTCGTCTAAAGTCTCGTTATAAGTCTTTTCTACAGTATCGTCTGTAATCTCGTCTATACACGTAGAAAAAAAATATGGTTGGAGGTAACCATATTCTAAAAGCAACATACTATGGTTGGATTTTAACAATGTTTATATTTGCAGGTTACCATATTATGTTTAAATCAACCATAATATGGTCAAAATTAACCATATTTTAGTTAATATTAACCATAATATGTTCAAAATTAACCATAATATGGTCAAAATTTCCCAGAATTTTAAGAAAAGTAACCATATTATGGTCAGGATTAACAATAATATGGTGCATGCTTATCATATTATGGTTAATCAATTTTTTCAATTTGCTTGTTTAGTGTCAAAATCTAATTTTATTTAATTTTATATTCTTGATAGGTGTTACGTTCCAATTTTATAAAAAAAAATCCCCTTTGGCTCATTTTCCAGCCTGTGACGACCTTCATATTACCATTTTTTCTGTTCTACTAGTTTTTCTGCGTAAATTTATGTGTTCTAATCAATAATTAAAATAAAATGAATGAGAATTTTAAGCAAACCAAGTAAAATGTAAATGACCAGGATGTCGTTGCTTTTTAAACATACTATTTTAAATTTAAAATTAATCATACAATGTTTTAAAATTGTATAATTTCGAACATATTATTGTTATTAAAAATTAACCATAACATGTTTGGAGGCAACCATAATATGGTTATAGCTCTTGTATGGGTGAATTTGACCATAATATGGTTACCGTGATAATAATATGTTTAAGTGTATGGTTGTAGTTTTATTTTATTTAAACATTATATTGTTAAAATTAACCATATTTGAAGTTTCAATTGAGGTAAACTATTTATTGTTAAATAGAAACAAAATATTATCAATCGTAAAAAAAGTTTTTTTAAAAACAACAAAAGTTTGTTTGTTGCCATTGCAGGGACCATAATATGTTTTTTTTAACTATTCTTCAACCATGTTTTTTCTCTACGTGTAGTCGTGTGTATAGTCTCTTCTATATCCTTGTATATAGTCTCGTCTATAGTATCGTATATAGTCTCGTATTTAGTCTCGTACAGAGTCTCGGCTATAGTCTCGTCTAAAGTCTTGTCTATAGTCTCGTCTAAAGGCTCTTATATAGTCTCGTCTATAGCCTCGTCTATAGTCTCGTCTATTGTTTCGTCTATAGTCTTGTTTATAGTCTCGTCTATAGTCTTGTTTATAGTCTCGTCATTAGTCTCTTCTACAGTCTCGTCTATAGTCTCGTTTATAGTCGTGTGTATAGTCTCGTCTACATCTTTCTATAGTCTCGTCCATTTTAGTCTACAGTCTTGTCTATAGGCTAATATTTAATCTTGTATGTATATAGTTTTGCCTCTAGTCCCATATATAGTCTACTTTATAATATAACATCTGCTATAATATATTCTACAGTTTCTGCTATAATCTAGTTGAAAGCTCCATTTAGTTTGATTTTAGTAAGTAGACGTTATTCCAAAACTCATGGAAATTATTTTTTTACTTTCTGCCTGTAGTTATAGTTACTTGTTTTCGATGGGTTTGTGTTTATTCAATAAAGCGCTCTTGATTTTATTGAACTCCCAAGTTTTTTTTTTTTTGTTTTTTTTTTGTTATTTTTCCCTCGTTTGATTTGGTGTGGAAGTGTTATGCATGCCAATTAGTATTCGATACTGTACGTGTTTCTTTTTTTTCGTGGAACACTGTTGTAACACTTTAACTAAAAATGATACAAAACAAAATTGTAGTGTTTTCCCTCTCCCCAAAAAGAATTTTTAAAGGAATGTACGTACTCAATTGAACCCCCAAAAAAATGTTAAAACTTGAAATTATTAGAAAAATATCCCCTTTTCCGAGAAAATACAAAACAAAGATTAAATACTTAAGAAAATCCCTTTAAATAGAAATTTGAATAAAAGCACCGTGAATTAGTAAACAGGACAATAAACTTAATATAAGAATTGCATCCAAAACTACCACCCCTGCACTCTCTGACTAGGAAGCCCCCCGTAAAATCGTGCCAAAATTGTTTAGCTCTAGAAAATTCGTACCGTAATTTGCCTTTTTCTGACCTGGAATTCCTTTATGCCAACAATTAATTACTAACTTAACTGATGATAACAAACAAAAATATTCTCTCGATGTTACCGCTTTGTCTACGTGACTCCTTAAAACTACGCCATAATGAATGGAAAAATGTTCATGTTCATTTTTGGAATTCACAAATATCTATCGAACGAACTTTTGAACTTATAACAATGTGCACAACCAATGAATGAACGAATGACCAAAAAATTATACTCCATACCAACGCCTTTCAACTTTATGTCCCGTCTCAAATCAAAACAATAACAAAACCAAAAAAAAAAAAAAAAAAAAAAAAAAACTTATTAGAGGATGTGAAAAAAATGAAGCATCGTACAATGTCTTTCAATTGGATGCATTTGTTAATACAACAGCCATTTCCGATATTAAGCAATTCCCCAAAGTCACACAGGCCATTGATGCCATCGATGTGTCAGAACGTACGCTCTTGTCGTTGACACAAACAATACAAACCATATTGGAGAATATGTTACAAATGTCATCGTTTAATTTAACCACATACCGAACGACAATAGGAGCACCCACGCCCGAAAAAGATTTGGCTACTTTTATTGATCAAATGCAAAGGGTCGCATTGCAGGTAAGATTTTTATTTAAGAAATTACGAAAATCAAATTCAAATTAAATACAAACACAATTAAAGAGTTCTGGAACGAATTAAATTGAATGGGGAGTTTTGAAAAATGTTTTTGAAAAAATTTTCTATAAAAATTTTAATTTACGAAAAGATCCTATTAAAATTATTCAAAATATTGCAATTTGGCAAAAGTTTCCTAAAATAGGAAAGTTTATTAATAAAATGTGTCGCAAAAGTTATGACCAAAATTTTTTTCTAATAAATAAAAAATTTAGTTTTTCTTTTTAATTTGTTTTTAATTTATTTCAAATTTTTTTTCACTAAGTGGAAAAAAATTATATCGGCCAAGAAGCCTGTACACAGAAAAAAATAAAAATTTATTTCAATTAAAAATTTGTGATATTAATTAAAGAATTTATTAAATTTGCACCAGTAAATTAATAGTATCAATTAGATGTTAAATTTACTTAATTAAATTTTTAATTAAAACTGACCATTCGGTCCCGATTTATGGCATTTTCCATCACGCTTAGCAGAATTGCCCTTTCAGATTTTAATTAAATATGTATACGTAAGTAGTATATCGTGCAGTTCTGTGTGTAAATACATTGCAAATGGTGTATTTTTAATTCAAACTTTTCAGCAAACTGAGAAGGAAAGTCTTCTTAACTAGATTTCAAATTTTTTTATTTTTTGCAAAATTTCTTCTTAAATACAGAAATTTTGTAAAATTTTACAAGACTTAAAAAAAACATGGAATTTTTGACGAATTTCCCATAATTTTCTATAAAAAAAAAAAAATTTTTAACTTCCCAATTAATGATGAAAAATTAACAATATTCCTATAAAATAATGGATATTTGTCAAAATTTTCTATAAGACAGTGAAAATTTTACAAAAATTATTTCCTACCTACGATTTTTTTTTTTTTTGCTTTAACCGGACCAGAAATTTTAAACTCAATTTCACTAATTTTGTTATGAAAATCACATTTTTTCAAAAAAAAACCCTGAAGAAGGCACACAACGGAGTGTCGAAATATTGGTTCAATAAATTTAATATTTTTTTAAAAAAAGAGACCTCAAGCTTAATAAAATAATAATAATAAAAAAAAAAATATTAACTTTTATTGATTATCAAATTTTCGTAACTCCCTTGTGTTACGTCTTAAGGATATTGAAATTTTTTCAATAGCAAATAAAAACTAATACTTCTTTTTTTAAAAAATAATTGACCATAAGATCGAAATAACCTAGTAAAAAATGGAGCTTACTGTTAAGCAGTTTTGTAAGGGAGAGAAGCACAATACCCCATTACAAACCTGCTTACACGCAGAGAAAAAATATGGTTGGGCATGGTTACGGCAACCACACTGTGTTTATTGTAACAATATATTGTTGTTGTACACAAATAATTGTTATTTTTATTAAATATCAGCAATATTATAGTTACTGTAAACATATTAATGTTTATCGCAATTATTAATTTGAGTATTGTTAACCGAAAAATAATTATTTTTCTAACAACTAAATTATGATAACTTTCAAAACATATTATATTACTCACAGCCATAACATGGTATTTAATAGCCATAACATGATAACTTTATAAACATTTATCATAATAAGTTTAAGATGCAATCAAAATATCGTTACTCTAATAATATTTTGGTATCGCCATTTGTAAAATAATTTTGTATCAGTTGTGTCGTGCTTTACATAAACGTATCGAATTATTTGTTAGTGAGTGGCTAAATAATAAAAAAATAACCATTAAAATAAACAAGAAATTAAAAAAAAATAAAGAAAAATATTAAAAAAGAAATAACAAAATAACCATTTAAATAAACTAGAAATTAAAAAAAAAATAAAGAAAAAACATTAAAAAAGGGTTGTAGTGTCACAAAATAAAATATCTTTGCTAAAAAATTTTAATAATCTTAAGGTGGTGGAAAAATTTGTGAAATATTGGTGCAAAATATTAACCATTACTGGTAAGTTTTGTGTTATTTTAAGAGAAAAATAATGAAAATTCCATAAAATAATTTATAAATAATTGCGACCTACGACAAAAAGATTACAGTAACTATATTATGTTTTTTATTTTATCATAAGTATTTTTTCCCAATAAAAATATTATGTTTAAAGTTATATCATATTATGATGTAAAAAATTTATGTATAACAGTTCATATCACTTTGCATCATAATATGATTACTTCTAAACTTATAATGATTGCCATGACAATAATATGATTACTTCTAAACTTATTATGATTGTCATGACAATAATATGATTACTTCTAAACTTATTATGATTGTCATGACAATAATATGATTACTTCTAAACTTATTATGATTGTCATGACAATAATATGATTACTTCTAAACTTATTATGATTGCCATGACAGTAATATGATTACTTCTTAACTTATTATGGTTACCATCACAACAATATGATTACTTCTTATCTTATTATGATTGCCATGACAGTAATATTATAACTTCTTACCGTTTTATGATTAACAGGATAACAATATGATTAAGGGAAAAATATTATGATGTAATATTACGAACATATTTGGTCATAATATGATTTAATAACAATCGTAATATGGTGACTACAATCATGAATCTTATCATAATATGTTGCTCTTAGAATATGTTTACCACAACCATGTTTTTTCTTTGCGTGTACAAGAGGCATGATTTTTATATGGCGAATTCCCGCCTGGGAGCACTACTTTGATCCTCTTTGCTAAAAAACAATTTGATAACTGAAAATATGTAATTTCTATGCTCGGTAATATTTCGGGATGATCATTGCAATACAACCTGCTTCCATGTAAGAGAATAACAGAAGCACTTTAAACATTGTTCGTGAATTTCTTCTATATTTGAAATAATGATTTTAATTTTTCCCTTACAACATGATTACTTAAATTAAAAAATCACTTCAATGGTATTCGCTTCTCTGTACTTTTCTTGCTTCTAGAAACCTTAAAAATTTTTACTGGAAAATAGAAATCAAAAATAAAACTGCTCAAGTGATCTTTTAAACATTGATCTAGTTTAAAGCAACCGGGTGTGGTCTTCTATTGTGAAAAGCGTGTAGTTTGTTTCAATAAAAATATTTAATCTGATTATCTACATTAAAAGCCAGAGTCTTTTTTACAGTCTAATAAATCTGATAAATGGAAGTTCTGTGTATCAAAACCGGATTCCACACGTAGAGAAAAAATATGTTTAAATATGGTCACCTCCAACAAAACTATTATTAAAGTAAATTTTAAACATATTATGTTTGATTTAACCATATTATTATCACCGACAACCATATTATGGTTAAAATAGTGCTACATTAAGAAGCTACAACCATATCATGATTGCCTCTAAACATGTTATGGTTAAATATGACAATAATATGTTTTTAAATTAACAATAGTATTTTCCTCTTTTATAAGATAATCATGACATTTTAAGTCTTAAGCTTAATTTTAGTTATTATGGTTATGGAGGCAAACATAATAAGAAAGGATGGAGGTCTAATTTGAACATTATATGGTTGTCGGTGACAATAATATGGTTAAATTAAGTTTTAATTTTTCTTTAAAAATAGTTTTGTGTGAGGTGGCCATATTTAAACATGTTTTTTCTCTGGGTGGATAAAATTAAATAATAAGAGCGGAAGGCGGAACGTTTTATTCCGCTTAGCTCTTACGCTGAAATACAATGCCTAAATAAAAGCGTCAACGTTGAGAGACGAACTGTAGCGTTCACTATTAAACGCGCTGTCTAAATCGGATTTTCCAATAGTAAAGCGTTGCCGACGCGCTATTTTGGTATGCTACATAAAAATTGTATGGGCATGAGAACTTTTGATAGCTAGAGATGCCAACTTTTCAATTGCAAAACGTGCCGACCGAACAGTCAAAAAAATCAAAGATTATTATGTTTTAAATCCATTTATTATTAATTTTTGAACTTGAAACTCATTTACATATAAATATGAAAAAAATGTAATATATGTACATACATATTAATGTTTAATAAAATTACTACTTGTTAATTGTAAATAATGATTCGTGTTGTCACTACGGTACGAATAACGAAACGAACCGAAAAAATTCGTATAATCGAGCTCAAAATGTTTTTTTATCACAATGATTTCCACAATTATCATCAAAAATAAATAAATTGCAGCAAGAAAAATAGCAAATTTACTGTAGAAAATTACAATGCAAAAATGACACCTGTCAGATTGCGCAAAGTCTAAGTCAACGTATAACGCCATCTAACGGATTTTGCCTGAGAACTTTCTATTTTTTCATTTGGAAAGCCATTTAGGAATAATTTCACACAAAATTTCGTACAAAAAAATCAATTTTTCTAATTTTCCGACTTTTCCAATTTTCTGAATTTCGCATTTTCCGCAATGTTCCATGATTTACACTAAGAACATTCTATTGTTTAATTTGGAAAGCCATTAAGGAATAATTTTACACAAAATTTCATACAAAAACTCGATTTTCCAATTTTCCGACTGTTTCGGAGGGACAGACAAAAAATTTTACAGAAATCGGCCCAGCCGTTCTCATTTTATGAATTACTACACATTTTTTATATATTTGGTTATAACTTGTTTGAGTGCAAAATACCACTCCAGTACCATGTGGGGAATGTTGTTCTGATAAAAAAAAAACAGATTTCTAAAGTGTCTTACAATTTTTATATCTTTAAAATTATAATTTTTTTTTTAATTGTACAAACACATATGGGTTTACATATGTATGCATTTTTATAGTTAAAATGGGCGAAAAAGACTAGAAATTGTAAAATATAAGTTTAATGTGCGTATATTTTTCATAGTGGACCACCTAAAGTGCACGCTCGACGCATACATTGCTGCGCTGGTGATCAGCGTTACCGTTCAAAATTTTCAAAAAGGGTATTCAAACCGCTTTTAATTTTGTGAAAGAAATCGCCATTAGTAATAGTCTTATAAAAACCTTATTCTTCCAAAAATACGGGCTTTGGCACAATAGCGTCTTTATCATGGGAGATAGGCGGGCCAAACTTAGATCAGCAGATATTTCTTATTAGGAGAAGTTAGTAGTGGTTCGATTTTTATTCATTGCCAATATAAAATATTTCGTTCAAAAAGGGGGCGAAATGCAAAATTATACAAAAGGGGATTTAAAATAAAGGGACAAAAAAGTGGCAAGATAGTCAAAAAAGGGGCAAAAAGGCGACTTTAGTCGCATAACGGTAACGCTGCTGGTGATTTTTAATTTTAGACACTTCTCTTACCCAGAACATTTAGAAGCATTCATAAGCTTTCGTGAATAATAGTTGGAGGATTAAGCAGTTTGGGATTGAAATCCAGCAAAGTCGCAGAATAAGATCTATGACTCAAAATGTGGAACAACCACCCTAAAAAATTGGTTACAAAAGCTAACATATGTAGGTAGTCGCGGAATGTATATGTGACCTTCTCCGAGAAAAGGGACCTAGTGTGTGAAAATTAAGTTTTGAGAAAAACTCATTTTATCTTATTCTACGCGCTTTTGGGTACCAGTATACACTCTTAAGTCCAAACCCGTTTTTTGACACACTAGGTCCCTTTTCTCGGAGAAGGTCACTTATATTGATATAAGATTTTGCACAAATTCGATCTATATGATGTAAAATTTTGTGAAGATCGGTCAATAATTTACCATATGCCCCATATAAAGTCCACTCCTTAAATATTCTGACTGTCAGTAAAGAGTATCAAAGATTCAGCACAGCCGAATATAGCACGCTATAACTTGTTTAATTTATTTTTTTTCTAACCAAAACAAAAAAAAAAAGCTTTGAATTCATGTAACGAAAACATAAACTATGCCATCACCTATTGTAACTTTCGCTAATAACAACACTCCACTGAACATGGAAACATGTTCCATATACTCTTCCTACAATCATTAAATCTAACAAAAACAAGATAAGGCAGATGCTAAGATTGGGATTGTATGTAATTGGAATAGTAAATTCGAAATTCTTTGCTGTTGTAAAGAAATAAAAAAAAAGAATGTGTGTTCGAGTGAGAACAAGGAAATGCAGTAAGAAATAACCTTGTATGACTACTACAAAACCCAAAAAGACATTTAGATGACACAATAACGCACAAACCTACTAACATATAGAGACTAAATTGCTTTATACCCAGGTACATACTGAACTATCTATATTTACATACACATGCATACATATGTATGTGTTAGAGTTGAACACAACCCTGCAATTCTGGTGAAAGTTTTTACAACAGTCAGCTAAAACATAAACATTGACTAATAATTTATAGATACGAGATTAATTACGGAATGTGTAAAATAAGTCGATATTTATTAGACTCTGAATGTTTTAAATAAAAAATTACATACGAAAATTTTTATATTATAAAATTTGCTTACTGTATCGAAAATTTTTCATCAACATTTACTTAAGTTTTCAAGAACTTTTTTTGTTTTAAGGAAAGTATAAAACTTAACTAATTTCGAATTATAAAATATAGTAAAAATTATTAATATTTTTTTTAGTTCGTATACTTTATCGTAAATTTTTAATAGTTTGCTATAAGAGTTTTTGACATTTTTTTATGGCTTTGGAGAGCCTAAATTTTGAATTAATTTCGAATTTTCAAAAAATATACAAATTTGTTAAAATTTTAAATATTTCAACTTTATCGTAAATTTTTCGTTGACTTCTACTGAAGTTATAGAAATGTTAACCACTTAACAGTCATATGGCAATTTTCTTAATGTATGTCAAACTGTCTGTTACTTGATGCCAACATAAATTTATTAGAACGATAAACTGTCCGTTAACGATTTTGGATTTCTCAATATACCGACAAAAAACCATGTTTTCAGTTGGCAACACCTCTCAAAATACATGTCAAAGTTGGGAGTCAGCTGATTAAATTTATCTGTTCGGCAAATGAAAGAAAAATAAATAATTGACAGATGAGTGCTGGTTAGCTTTGCGACAGAATAAAAGCAAATGAGACATTGAGAAAACCAAATTTCGTTAATGTGCAGTTTTTCGTTGGGAAAAAAGATAATCGTGTAATGAGAAAACGGCCAATAGTAATATTCTGCGGAGACAAAACATCGTGATTTGAATGAAGATTTTGGACAAATATGGAGTTGCACACATGTAACACCATAAAGGAATGGTAGTCCATAAGGGTCCTTAATACGACAAAAATTATTTCAGAAATGTGACTATTGGAATCGTATTTGGGACCCTCTGGACTACCCTATCTGGTGTTATTGTGTGCAACTCCATATTTGTTCAAAATCGTCATTTAAATCATGATGTTTGGTCTCCGTAGTATATTACTATGACTGCTAAGCGGTTAACATTGCGCTGTTAACTGCAAAATGAGCAACGTTAAAAAATATGGTTTGCGTCTTTGCTAGTTAAATTCGAATTTATCTTCACACACATAAATTTTTAAATTATCGTTTTTAACTATTTTTCTCAGGAATTTTAGGTATTTTACTATTTAAAATTTTGGATTTGTTTCTGAAATGTTACGCAATTAATATACAATTTAACATTTTGGTAAAATATAAAACGATAGAGACTAGAGATAGCTTCGGAGTCTGCAGACAAACGATCGAAATAAGGCTGAAATCCAACAAAACACAACTATTTTTATAAAAACACATACATATATTTTCTTCACAGCTGAGTTAGGTTTTCAACTTGAACCTTCATTTCATGTTGTCTTTTTTTTATCAGACTCCAACAAACCGATGATTCTATAAAAAAAAATCATCTGTCATTTTCTGGAAGAGATAAAAATCCTATTTCCTTAAACTTCTCTTCCAGTTATCTTTTCTACATATTTTTTCCTTCTTAACACCCCAATTTTCTTCAATGCAGATACAAGATGTTGCAACATCCTCACGTATGACAACTCTTGGCAGTCGTTCGAAACGTTTGCAAGCTTCAATCTTACAACCCCTGGAGCAGTTACAAAATGAAATTCTTTATCATTTGACAGCGTTGGAATTACAGCGTGATCCCTGGGCCAAACAGGTCAATCAGACCTTAAATCATTTGCGTAATATACAAGAATTTTTGGAAAAGACTGCCGCTGAAATATGTCAAAATCAAACACGTATCTATACAGAAAGGTTCTTCTAGATATTGATTATGGTTTTTATGTATATGAAATATGTTTATTTTTATTTAAAATTCTAGACTGAAAACCTACTTGAGCAACGATAAGGCCACAATGTCTTCCCAGCTAGGTGAAACTACTGCCAGGTGTCGTCCCTTTTTCGATATATTCGATGCAAATCGCATATTTCTATGTCGAAATATGATCGATTTTGTAAATGCTTTATGGTTTTTTACCTTTCTTACGCTTCTACTGTGGTCCATTGCAACGCCGGTGGGTTTAAATCTTATAACTTTACAAAGGAAAATAAATAATTTACGCAAAGCTAAACTGCGTGCTGCCGAAAGGGCTACCGAGCGAGGTGATTCATTTAGTCGGGGCCGTAGAAGAGATCGTGGTCGCAGTTCACCGCGTTATAGAGATCGAAGTACTAGCAGTACGGGTAGACCAAGACCAACTTTGTAAGCATACGTTTTTATTGAGGCTGGGTTTTTGAGTTCTCCGTTAAACTAGGTTTTGTTAATCTAAAAACAGATTTATGCCGCCAGTACCAAGTTTGTGTACAAAATTTTGACGAAACAGCTTAGTTTTGCTTAAAATGTTAGTCGTTAATGAAATAATAAAAAATTCACATTACGCCGGAAAAATCCGAGTTTCAGACTAAGTTAAACTAAGTTTAAACTTAATCCACATCTCAAAACCCCGGCCTAAGGCTTTTGTAATTAACTCTTAAGTGGAAAACAAAGATTTTCACAAAAAAGTTAAAAAAAGAAAATTATATTTAAAGAAATTCAAAAATATTCTTTTCTAGACAACGTACTGCTACCGAAGAGACTTTGGATATAGACACAATTGAAGACACACCCTCTCAAAGAACTCAGATGGGAAGAGAAAGGGAAAGAGAACGTGAACGGGAACGATCTCGTGAAAGGGAACAAGAACGCGAACAACGATCAAGAGAACGCGAAAGGCAGAGCAAAAGTCGTGAAGTGTCTCAAGATAAAGCAGGCGGACGTAGAGTTGGGCAAATGTAAGTATTTCCGGTAAAATACAATTTTTTTGAAATTTCATAAATATTTGCACAATAAAGTTATTTGGCGCTTTTACTTTTCAAATGCTTAATTTAGTCGAAATCAAGAAACTGATGAAGAAGAGTTAGATTCCGAACCAAGTCGCGCTACTTCGTATGAACGTGAAAGAAGTCAATCGCGGGTAAGAAGTAGTGCTGCACAGCAACAGAGACCGCAACATCAACAACAACAACGTCAAAGATTTCAACAGCCACCACCTTTGTAAGTAAACAATTTAATCTTAAACCTTAAATCGCCTTCTAGCCATTTTCTCCTTGTTTTGGCTGCTCCAAATAGGGAGTCTGTTGATTTTGTCATTTAACAATAAACGAATAACATGTTTCCTGAGGGGCTACTGCGTACTTCGATTCAAAAGAAATATTTTCGAAATATTTTCGAGTTTCCTTCTAGTCATTTTCTCCTTGTTTTAGTTGCTCCATTTGTAAAGAAACCTCCAAAAAGGGAGTCTGTTGATTTTGTCATTTAACAATACACAAATAAAATTTTAGCTCGGGTTTACCACGTCTTTCGATACACCATAAGTATTTTCGAGCTCATAAAGTTTCTTCTTTTTATTACGATTTTCGAACTATTTTTTTCAATGAAAGGGAGGTTTTTATACTTTATCGAAAACCAAAAATCTCTTTCAAAACCTCAAAACTCTATTACGAACAAAAACTTTTCATAAAATTTCCCATTTGTCCCAACTGCCATCGTTTCGAAGCAATACAACAGTCGTAATATATATTTGTCCCTTTAACTCCTCTGGGGAGCAAAGGGCCGCTCACACAACAAAAGTCATAAAGCATTATTTTTTTCGAATTGAAATACGCATGAACCTCTCTGATCTTAGTTTAAATGTTTTGGCGCAGTTTGTTTGACAATACAGGCTATACAAAAGAGAGTCTAGAAGTACATACATAATTTAGTAGGCTCTTATATAAAGGCGCTTCCCGAAGTTTAGCTAATGCTCGTAATTCCAAAATTGAATTAAAGAATCAAAATTGACAAAAAAAAATTTCACAAATAGCTAAAATTCACAATACTTGTTATAGAAATTATACTCGTATTACTGCTCTGAGTGGGGAAGCAGCGCGCACGCCATTGTCTTTATTTCTTAAGGGCAATCAGGCCGCTCTTGTTATATCGTCCCCATTCGTTAATGGTTTGGCTTAGTACTGGTGGAGTTAAAGTAAAAACTAAGTTTAATAACTTTGTTCGTTAGATAACTTAAGCCCTATTTTGTGATGGCTATATAAAAATTTCGAGGCCAAATAGTTCCTCTTCAGTGGCTTCGCTGTTGAAGACGTATAACTTAAAACCTTATCAAGCCAGTTGGCATAACACAAAAATCTATACATAGATAAATTTAATATAAAAAGAAACTGAGATATCGCCCAATACATGCATTTTATTCCACTTTATCCATTTTAGACGTCGTCAAGGTACTGAAGAATTTTCCCTAGATAATGGTGATACTTGGCAATCACCCTCACAACAAGGACGTGGGCACAGTGAACCACGCCGTGGCGACGGTCGCCGTAAAAACGATTCAAATGAACAACAACGTTCTCGGCGATCGGTAACACCGGTACTACCAGCTCGTCCAGATGCTCAGCCAGCCCAACCAAAGCCAAGAACACCAACACCTTTGAGAAGCCGAGTTTCGCTCACAAGCCGCCAGGTTTCAAATATTATGGGTAAACGTGGCAACCGCAGTCGGGAATTGTATGTTATTGTTAATTTAAAAAAAAAATTTTGTTGTGGTTTTTTAATCAACTTCTTTGAGCAGACAACGCCAGAACACAGAAGATTTTGAATTGGATAATGATGATAGTTATGGTACTTCTAGAAGCACTTCGCAGGCCGTTCAAGCGTATGTAGAAATAATCCTTTTTATATTATCTCTTGCTTAAAGTTTCCTAAATTCAATATCTAGGATATTTTTTTAAAGACTGAAATATTTCCTTTAAAAATTAAGAGGTTATCTATTCAGCGCCCTATGCTCCAGTAGGAGTTAAAGTATTTCAAATCGAAATTCTTTTAAAATGTATGTACATGACTTGTTAAATGTCAAATTTAGTTTTTTCAAAAATAAAATTTTTGTGATAAAAACTAAAACTTAATTAAATTTAACTTAACTAAAAAAATTTCTATATAAAAATTCCATCGTTGCTATGAAAATTTTATGTATGTATATTTGATGTTTAAATGTTTTCCTTAGAATTAAAAAATTCGAAATTAATTTGTAATCGAAATCGTAAATTTAAGCTTTGTTCACAACGGAAGAAATAATTTCGTTTTTATACCCTGCACCACAATTAGTTTGAAGAGGGTATACTAAGTTTGTCATTCCGACCCCATAAAGTATATATATTCTGGCTCCTTGAGTAATTTTAAGTCGATTTAGCCATGTCTGTCTGTTGAAAACACGCTCACTTTTTAAAAACTAAAAAGAAATGAACAAACTTGTTGTCAAATTGCTGTTAGTTATCTTTAGCAGCTTGGGATTGAAATCCAGCTAAATCGGTTCTGTAGGATCAGAGCTATAAATCAAAATGTGGAACCAACACCTCAAAAAATTGATCATTTTGTTACAAAAACTAACATAAATGGTGGAACAATGCACGGAATGATTTAAGATTTTTTATTCGACTGGAAATCACGCTGTAAAATTTCGTGAAGATCCGTCTATAATTTACCCTAGGCCCCATATAAACCTTACTCCCGGAAAAGTGTTTAGAAGGCCTTAAACCGTAATAAATAATGCTATAATTAAAAAATTTGACACGTCACATTTGTATATGACTAGAAATGACACTGTGAAATTTCGTTAAAATCGGTTCATGATTTACCATAGGCCTCATATAAAACCAACCTCGGAAAACAATTTAGTACGCCTAAAACCGTAATTAATAATGCTATCAGAATAAAATTAAATTCTTCAGTTTTATAGGACTATAAATCACACTAATAAATTTTGTGATGATCTGTCCATAATTTAGTATTAGCCTTATGTAAAGCCCACTATGGTAAATTAATTAAATACGTTTAAAACCCGTAGCAGGAATATTTATTGTGGTAAAATTTCTATATTTTCCCTTCATTTTTTTCGAATAAAAGTGTAACCAAGGCGAATCCATTTTTCAGGTGGCGTTGAAAGCACAGCTGTGATACTTTATTTCTTAATTAGAGTTGCTTGTGTTTTTGACATATCGACCAACGAAACCAACAAATGTTGTGTTTTCGGTTTTGAACTTGTTGTAGTTTTTCCACCACCGATTACATGAATTCGCCTTGAATGTAACTAAAGGCCCAACCAGAACATGCATGTATTAGCTTAAGCAACTGTCAAAAATTAACGAAAAGTCTGTCAAATGCATAAGCAAATAAAAAAAGACTTTTAGGTGGCCATAATGTACTTAATATCTATTTAACCATTGTTGCATATTTGTGCAATATTTTGTTTTTTGCGAGTACTTCAAAATAAAAAGTACCAAAAAGTCCAACCTTGTATTTGTTTATTTTATGCTATTTAATTTGTAAAGAATTTAAAAATAGATAATTTGTGAGTGTTTTAAAAAATATGGAAAATAAATTAAAATATGTAAAAGTCCATTTTAATTTATATTATTTTTTATTGTTATACATACACAGCTGTTTTCGTACGGAATGTGCGTTCAGTTTGGCACTTTGCTTAAGCAAATGACATTTGACGAAACTTGACGAAAATCATCATTAAGTACATTGTAGCTTGCCATATATGTTTTTTATGTATTCGCACAGCTACTTAAGTTGACTTAAGCGACCTCATTCATGTTCTGGTTGGGCCTTAAAGTCTTTTGAAAAAGTTGAGTCTACTTCTACTTCAGCAAAAATTTTTATGAAATTGAAAATTACGTTTGTTATAATTGTATGTATTTAGTTTTGAATGAAAATTTTAACAAAATGTGAGCAAAATTTGCAAATGGTTTTTTAATGCAAAATGTGTGAGTGTGAAAAAAATTTTTGCTGTATTTTTAACGGCATAGAAAATGTTGCTGACTATTGTGAACGAAGATTTACTTTTTATTAAGGCAAATTCTATTGTCAAACTCCATACAATAAAAATTGGCAGCAGCATAACACTCTCTGATGCGGTCACCTGTGTGAATTTGCCTTAACTTACATTTGAACATATCGCTGGCTGATTATCTTATTTTTCTCCATATTTTTTCTTATTCACTTACAACCTTGTTATATTGAGCCAGCGATATCTTAAATTTAAAAAAACAATTAGGTATGATAAATATTTAAGTATCACAAATTGTTTTCAAAATAAAAATTGGCTTTTAATAATGAAAATTAAGATGATTAAAAATTAATTTCCAAGATTAGAAAAATAATATGTTCAATATATCTAAACGTTTTGCTAAAAATTATATTTTTCTATTAAATTGCAATATAAAATATTTTTATAATATTTTAAACACAAACTTACATTTTTCAGGGCACGTCGAACACCTCCGCGTTCAGCGCCACCACCACCGCCACCACCAACTAACAGGTTCTATCAACGTTATTAATTTTATAAAAAAAAATATGTTTGTTTTCAAAAAAAAAGAAAACTTATTTCAACTTTCAACTTCATTTCAAATAATGCACTTCTCTAATCATATAAAATGTTTTTCCTTTTTTGTTGCGATACAACTTTTAGATTCCAAGCAAGTACTACACGCTCCGTTCGTTGGCATGCCGGTGATGAAGAACTAGTATTCGAAGATTGTGATTCAGGCAATCCCATGTACATGAGTCATGAGCTCAATGATTAAAGGAATAGATGTATGGACAAATGTGCGAAAGAACCGTGTCCATAATATCTTAAATTTAGTTTCAAACATAAAAAAGCCCACATGCACGATTTCACCACAAATACATTATTGTTCTTTTGATTTTTTTTAATACAAACATTTAAACTTTTTTATTTTCATGTAATTTTCTTGTTTTGTAACCAATAAAAATCTGTTTTAGAATTTTATTTATATACATATAAGATATTTAATAATATTAATATGTATTTTTTATTATTATAAAAAAAGGAAATGTAAGTTGGTTGTATTTATATTAAAAACTTCTTTCACTTTAAAACTGTTTCCCACCAATTTTACTATTTGCATTAGATTTTTTAACAAAACAAATGGGCATCACTGTTAAACAGCTTTTTTATTTCCTTGCTTATAGACATACATATATATGATTGCTAATTGTTACGGAAACTTGAAAATTTTTAATATATATGAAAACAGATTGATACGAAATCGATACAATACCGAACGTAATTGCATTAACGTTTTTTGTGTTGAATACAATTGTATTCATTACTTTAACCCTGCGGCCACACGATCAAGTTTTTCTTGACTGTCCGTCTATACCAGAGATATTAATTGCGATATATACATTGCAGTAAATGTCAAAATTATGTTATCTTTAATGTAGACAGCTTTTTTTTTTGACAATTATTGCTAACATAAAACGTCAAATTTGGTTGTCAATTGAAGAAAAGAAGCAAAACAGAAAAAAATAGAAGCAAATTGTGTGGGAAAGAAATTAAGTTTGTGAAATTGTTGCAAATTATAATTGTAGTAAAATAATTATATTAAAGAATTTTATAAACACTAAAATAAAATTACAAAAATTATTTTTATTAATATAATTTGTTTCTTATTTGATCTTTATTATTTAAATTTATATTAATTTGTTTAAGCTTGAGTTCTTTTTTATAAAAAAAAAAAAAATTTATTTTAACAAAAAAATTATTATTTTTATAAAAAAAAAGGTCTCAAGCTTAAACAAATTAATATACAGTTAAAAAATGAATCGAATAAGAAAGAATTTATCGTAATAAAAATAATTTTTGCAAGTTGTCAGGAGTTTGTACACTGCACCTTCTTCCTTAATTTTTTTTTCAAATTATGAGTTAACATAAATACGTTTTCTCATGCCTTTAACATAAGCTGAGCAGTAAGAAATATTGCTCTGTTATTCTGCCGAAATTATTGCCAAATTGCTGAGAAATTTATCTTTAGTGTAGACATAGGGTGATAGTCGTTAACATATACTGCATGTGAAAATTTCCATTAATTTCCATCAATTTGTAAGCAATTTACTTTCAAGATATCAGCAAGAAAGCAATTTGTAAAGACACATTTTTATCAGCTGTTAAATTAATAGTAATATTGCCAATCAAATGGAAAGGTAAAATTGAAAGCAATATCGCGGACAATTTAAAAAGTGTGAGTGTGTAAGTAAAAAAGTGAGAGTGTATTGCAAATTGAAAGGATAATTTTCCCCTTTACGTAAGCCCTATGCGATCACCTCATATCATGCAGCTGAAAGAGATAATGTTGTAATGACAGTTCAAAGAAGCCTCTTATCCACTTTATTATCACATGTCTCTTTTGTACATTATTTTTTCTACTTTTTCCTCATGCGGTGAATACTATGTAAAAAGATCGAAGTGTATTAGATATTGATCAGTGTAAAAAGCCCATATATCCGCTAGTCTTTCAAAAAATAACCTGTATTGATATCGACTGCCACTAGAAAAAATTTTTTTTCTACTCAAGTACAAACATTCAGTCGATAGTAGTAAAATCTGAACTGTCGATAAATATCGATAGTAGAAAATATCGATAGTTTCCCAGCACTACTAGGTAGATACCTCAAAAAGTTTTCATTTTATAAACAAAACACTATACATATTGAACAAAACAAACAGTGAACACTTCTACTAAAAAGTACTTGTTTTGCAACTCTGGAAAATTATTCTAAAAAAACAAAATGTTTGTTTTCTTCATACCCGCGTTAAACATCATTAATGTGAAGACGTTTGTTTTAATCGGAGAAAAAATTAAGTTACGATAATTATTTTTGTTTTTTGTCTTTTAACTAAATTTATATTTGAAAATTTATTAAAATTAGAATAAATTCATAAAAAAATGTAAGCAAAGTAAATTATTAATATTAAGAAACAACAAGTGCAATTTTTCAAACAAAATTCAATAAACAAAGACACAAAGAAGAAAAAGAGGTGCTAAGACTGCAAAACAAAAATATACAGTGCAACAACGAGAAATAATTTTGTGATAAAATTAAAAGTTATTTAAGTGAGTTAAAAGCTCTAAATTTTAAATTTTTTAATAAATATTAAAAAGAGTAGGTATTAATAAAACATGATTTCCTAAAAATTGTTCAGTTTAAACAAGTGTATAAGATTTTTTTAATTCTACCTGTATAGTTAAGGTGATGATTAATAGTCTGGCAAGGAAAATCCATCTTTGTTAGGGATTTTTTTCTTTAAATTATTAACTATTTTTAAATACCTATGCCTTTACAAATTTTTATTATAAATTTTTGGCAAATCTATTTATGTTTATCAAAAAAATATTTATTTTTATGCGTATAAGTATTAATACGCACACATTTTTATAAAACGATGCCACAAAAATTGCATTTATTACAAACATTTATACCTACACACATTTTGTATGCATTCTTTCAACTGCATACATTGTTTTTGTATTTGTTTGCTTATTAACATTTATTTTTACAAGCAAGTGTTATTTTCTTATTTATTCTATGTACTGACCTTGATACAAAAAACTCACTTGTTCCATCAAAATAAAAACTGATTACATAAATTGTGTTTACTCTAAAATTTTCAATTAATAAAAATGTAAAGTTCATTCAACTTTTTTAAAATTTAACACCAACAGTAATTACGCACACGTACAAACTACTACCAGTGCTATAATTCTTGTATTTGTTATTTTAATTTGCATGTCAATTTTTATAAATCTTCCCTCCTCTCATATTCTTATAGGAAGTGTTCTCAGGTTTGGTGTTTTTTTTGTAATTGGGGGTAAAAACTCCCTGGGTTTTTTTTTGGGAAAAAGCAAGTTTTTGTTGGGAATTTTTGGGGAAAATATATTACGAGAAATGCATTAGGCATATTTATTTTTAGATACAATGGATTTAGGACATGAAGGTTAAAAGAAGGTAATAAATGCTTCCATCAGTAACCCTCAACATTAAGCAGAGATGCTTTTTATATATTAAGGATCTATTGACTTAAACGTTGAAAAGTTTTCCATCCAATTTACTTTATTTCCAAAGATTTAAGCAATTTTCCCCAAGTTTATGCTACAGCTTATTATAACAACCTATATTTTATTAAATTTTAAATACATGTGCATTGGCAAACCGATTTGGTCAAGATGTGGTAACAATTTTAGTCTTTTTTTGGTTCAAAGTTTTTTCATACCAAGATTTCCCTTTTAAACCTTTTTAAGAACTTGCTGAAATAGCTTTAAACATACTTTCTTTCCCAACAAGCAAAGATTTTGTTTAACTTGTCTTTTCTATAATGAATTAAACCAAAGTCAAAAATTAGAAACGGTATGAGTTATGCAAACAAGCTTTACAGAGTCTAATTTAAGCAAATTTGTAAACAAATTAACTGTATAAATAAATAAAATACATAATAATAATTAAAACGAAAACATAATGCAGTGGCTGATGGATCAGAAGATAGTGAAATGATAAATACGTAATTGTTGTTTTTACCTCATTCTTTTATTTATTTATTTATTTCATTCATTTATGCAATATCAAGCCTTAGAGGCCAAAATAACAATATTACATGTTCATATATCCTGAGAAATAAACAACAAATTTTCTATACATATTAAGAACACAAAATAGTTTTAATCATATAACACAAATGGATTACATTTAATAAGTAAATGTTCTTTTGACAAATTAGATATTATTTTATTTTTAAGGCTCTATATAGATTTTTGGTGATAAGAAAATAGCTATTTCGGGTGATGGAAAATCGCAGATTGGGGATAATGCTTAAAATAAAACTGGGAACCCTGCTAAAATGTATTATTTACCAATTGTTTTTGTTTTTTTCTTTTCTGTTTTCAAAAGTTTTGGGCACGTTGTTTTTAATATCTTTGTTATTATTGCTAATCACACAGGTTGGTAGAAAATAAAATAATGTAGTTGTGTTACTGTCGTTTTATTGAGTATGTATGAATAATTAGGACTAATTTCATCACTACTGACTGGGCTGCTTATGTTCTTTCATAAATATTTTTTTAATACCTACCTAATTTTGGAAATAATTTTTTAATACATAGGTATAAAATTTAAATTCCAAAAAAAGGTAAAAAGTAAAACTTTTATAAAATTATTTTGCAAGTAGGTATGTATGTATGTACCTACATACATACAATCACACAGATAATAGTACGTATTCCGTCTAAAATTGGAGTTTAAGAATAACCCTAGATTTCTGATCGATATTTTTGCTAGCATTTGCAAGGCATCGACACACTGTCAAAATCAAACTACAAAAAGTTCGGCTCACTTGCCGCTTATTATACATACCTACATACATAGGTACTTTTACACTTAAAAATTAATCTGACAGCACAGATAATTATACGTACGATGCCAAATAGATAACGGTCCTTTGTAAATTAAGTAGATTTAAAGAAAAAATAATGTATGAAAAGTGGTACCTACAAGCTAAATTTGAAAGCAAATTCAAAAATACTGCAATAATTTTAGAAAAAAAAATGACTGTTGTTAAAATATGTAAGAAAACGAAGGACATTTTTAACGAAATGCGTCAACATAGGTAGGTATGTATTTTAAAATAAAACAACAATAGGAATTCCTTGTTCAATTTTTTAAAATTGTTGGACGTGCCAAGTCAACAGTGCAGACGATAATACAACATTTGTCTGAGTCTCAATCAATCCCTACCAAGCAAGCAATACAAAAACGACGTCCACCCAAAATTTCTCCACGAATCGAAAAATAAATGTTATTTTGGTAAAAAAAAAAATCAAAATTAAAAATAACTGTTATACCAAGAAAAAAAACCAACCAATAATTTTTATTCTGGCTCAAAAATATAAATAAATAAATAGCAATATATTTTATCATAGATATGTATGTAAGTTCATTAGGATCAATATAGTATAGGTACATTTTTTGGTTTTTAAACTTCAAGTAACTGCTTTTTTCGGTTCATGTTAAAAAATAGAGTTACCTAATATTCGACACATACCTACAAAAAAAAACAAATTTTAAAAAATTCGAAAAAGCCTATTTTTTCAAAGCCGTTTGTTAGGTTTTTATTAAAATCCTGTTGGAATACCGGTGTTTAGACTTTTTTTAACCCTGCAGTACTAATGTTAGTCATTTTGACTAACTGTTTTTATTTTTGCGTGTAACTTTTTTTGCTGCTATGAAAAGATCTCATTTTTTTGTAATCTCAGTTGATGGTACGCTCTTGCTTATAACGGTCACTTTGCTCCAGTAAGTAATGCTATTTTTGAGTTTTTGAAGTCATGTTCAGGGCTGTCAGATATGGCGATTTCTCGCCAAACGTGGCGATTTTGAAATGTGTTTGGCGGCGGGATTTTCCATTTGGCGTCTGGCGATTTTTGATATAACTGGCGATTTACTTGGCTATTTTTACCGCTTTTTTTTTTACAGTTTAACCTCATTTAGACTATACAATTAACGCCGATTTTTTTTTTTTAAGCATTTGTTACGAAACTCTTTTCACATTTATATTTAAATTTTTTTCAACTTTTTCAATCCCGTTTTCTTCCCTACTCCTCTTGCTAGCAACCAAAAAGTTGCATGCGAAAGTTGCGGCGTTAATTGCATAGTGTAAATAGGGTCTTTGTCATTTTTTGTTATCATTACTAATATAAAAAAAACTTGCAACTTTTTGTTACATGATTTTTGTTTTGTTATCATTTTAAGTGAATTTTATATTCAGTCACTATTTAATTCTAAAAGGTCAAAAGTCAGTGAGGCTGAAGTGAACGATCTTATAGACTTGTGTTCTTAATTTTTGTTTTTAAACCGAATATATGATCTTCATTTTATGTTATTTAAAAAAAAAACAGAAACAAAACTAAATTTACTTTCGGCGCTTTTTTGTATTTTTTCTCAGTTTTTGGCGATTATACTTGCTTTTTTTGTATGCAAAATTTAATTTAAAAAAAAGAAAAATAAATTTAATAAAAAAAATTGTTACACTGAAACTGAACAAAATTGACGTTTGGCGATTTTTGGCGATTTCTGACATCAGGTTTGGCGATGGAGCTCAAAAAAATCTGACAACCCTGGTCATTATAGTCAAAATGAATGAATGGAGCATTTCACAAATGTAAATAAAACTCTAAAAAATATTTTTTTTTGCCTTTTCAGTATTATTTGTCATGTTTTCTTAAATTACCAATGAATTTAAAATTTTTAATTTTTATTTTTTTACTTTTATTTTTCATTAAAAAATTTGTATTTGCGAAAGTGTTCCCAGAAGAGCACCTTTAATGAAATAAATGCAAAAATTAAATTATTTTGGAAAACTTTCATATTATTGTTTTTTTAGACACTGGACAAAATAAGTTATCAAATTAAAAAAATATTAAAATTATTTCATGTGAAGCTAACAAAAAAAAATCGGAGTTATATTCATGTTAGCGGATTTGACTAACAATTAGTATTAATGTAGAAAAAAATCATGTTAGTACTCTAGGGTTAATAATTTAAGAAACGTGACATAATATGCAAAAACAAGTCGTTGCCATTTTGACGAGAATTTAATGATTCGAAAAGAGAAATTGACATCGTTCTTAGACTATCGACAAAAAAACATGCATTTGAATTGAAAATTGCATCCTACTGTATTTTAATCTCTTATCCATAACTATTATTAAAGGTATTTATATTTGCGATAACCTTAACTTTGAATATTTTCCCAATATTAAAGATTTAATTTTTGTACACTTTTGTGTGAGGAAAGCAAAATGTAAAATTTTATTAATTTTTTAGAGTATTTCACTAATACGGTAATATTGCATTGATGTTGGACTAAACAAATAAAATTGGCTATAAACCTTAAACAAAGTCTTAGGTGATTCAAAGTTTCAAGAACAGTTAATTGAACGCGATAATGTAGTTTAAAATTTGTTAGCCAGCCAATCAATTAATCAATTTCAATGTTTTGTTTGAATTTTAACTTCTTACCTATAAAAAAAGAACTCATCCTTTAAAAACAAAACAATTTGCGTATCTAAACTTTATAAACAAAATGAATTATAACTGTTATATTATTTATTATTCATGGATTGAATAAAAATTGGCACTAATAATTAAACTTTAGAAATAAACTAAAAATTTCTGTAATTGTCTGACCAGTTTTTCAAATAAATCGCATTGCCTTGGAGCACTGGTGTGCATCACTCACTGTTCATTATAAGATTTTCAGTACTTCTTACAAAAATTATAAAAACTTTTGTTCTCAATCTGCGACAAAGCCAATCTAAAATGCTTTCAATTATAATTGAAAAATGTTTTAATAAATGCATCTATTATTTTCTAACTGATTCTAAATCGTCTTCGATTTTCATTTACAAAATAATGAATTATTTTCTTTCTATTAATTGAAATTTTTATTTTTCAAATTTGTAATAATATCTTCTTATCTAATATACAAATATAATAAATCACAAATCGTATAATTAATGTTATAATATTTTTTTAATATGACTAATTAATACTTAAACTAATTAAAGTAAGAAAATGTGAAGAATCTACAACAGCACTAAACTTATTTTATTAAAACGAATCTATAGAATAAAGCAATTAGCCTTTATTAGTCACAGACAATTGGGAAAGCCAACAGGTACAAAATTAGTTTCTAAATCTTATTAACAAGAAAATGAAAAACATTGTAATACAAACAAAAACTTTTAAAATAAAAACCAAATTGGAAATTTTCAATTTAAACAGATTTAGGCAACAATAGCGGGGTTTTAAATGCAAATTTCGAACGATCGCTTAATATTTATAAACATTATTTTTGAGGATCGGTCCTATTGTAATGCGTTCCTTTATAACTAATTTCTCTTATAAAGTAAAAATAAAATTTAAACAGCGTTAAACAAAACGATAAATACAAAGCAAAAATATTTTAAATCATTTTATTTCTCAAAAAGTATGTCAATCAACCATAAATAGCGTTCAATGTCAATGACTAGTAAACCAGTAGCTTTAAATTTTTAAATGCATTCAAAATCATAAAATACTATTACACCATGCATTAACAGAGACGCACTTAGATGCAACTTCTTAATAAGAAATAAATCAAAATAATTGTTTTACTTTATATTTCAACAGCCCACCTAAGTAATCTCACGGTCATGAGCTATCACAGTCGTAGTTCCAGTGAAGTAGAAGTCACTCCATTTAGTGAACTTCTGCAAGTCCATTTAAAGGACTTTCGTGATCTCGATTTTAATGATGTTAAGGATATTATACGTCATTTGTTTACTGACAGCGAATTCGATTACATCGATAAGGCGGTAAGTTTGGGGTAATTAAATATTAAATAATAAAAACTAAATTTTTAATTTTCTATTTATTTCATTTGCAGAAAGGCGATACCCAAGTTTGGCACTTAATTTGGATTTTACAAAATAAACCCGAAGATGTTATATCAAAATTTTTTGAAATAATATATCACGATCACAATTGGATTGTAGATAAAATAAAAGCCAACGCCAATGAGCACAGTGATGATACAATAAACTTTTTAGAATATTTAAAATCAATACAAGCAGATTTTCAAAATCATACTGATTATAATGTTCATCGTACAAAGCCGGTAAGACTAATAAGGAAATTTTTTTAGGAAAAACTTTATGTGATCTCGCTTCGCGAAATAGAACAAATTTAAGTTTCGATATTTTTTTTTATAAATTTTGCAATGTGAAAAAATGCATATATTTTTAGGAAATATTAATGAAAATTCAATTTTTGTTAAGGTAATTTTCACAATTATTAAAAATTTTTATAATTTTATAGGAAAAATCCACAAATATAGTACTCTTTCTTGTTATACCCACACCACAATTGTGGAGAGGGTATTATGCATTAGTGCTGACGTGTGTAACACCTTAAAATATTGGTCCTAGACCCACCTTAAAGTATACCGATCGAATTAGAATCAATTTCTGAGTTGATCTAACGATGTCCGCCCGGCTAGCTGGCTGTCCATGTAACCTTGTGCGCAGAGTACAGGTCGCAATTTTGGAGATAATTTAATAAAATTTGGTACATAGGTTCTTATTGACACAACGGTCTTGAAAATGGGCCGAATCGTATGACCACGAAGCGAGGTAGGGGGCAATTTCTGCCTCTCAAAAAACTATCAAACCGATTTTAATGAAATTTAAAACATAGGTAGATCCATATTTGTGCGGACATATAAGCTATGATCCCTCTCGAAAATTTGTTTTAAATACTGTGGTGTTGGGTATCACGGTAGGGCTTGGTCGACTATACTTTCTTACTTGTTTTTTATAGGAATAGTTTACAAAATATCACTATCTTATGAAAACAAATTCAGTAAATTTTACTCTCATAAGGAATTTTGACAAAATTTCATCGAAAATGTTTACAAAATTTCACTATTATATCGTCAGCTCATTATTGATTTGGCGCATATGCCAAAAAGTCGTAGTGGAAAAAAGACAATATGATTTTAAGAAAAATCTAAACTTTTCTTAATGTTTATAAACGAGCTTAGATGTTAGTAGTATTTAATTGAAAGTGAAAATCACTTTTGTATGAGGAATTTGCAGCACTCAACAAACAGTGGCGTGTAGAGCAAGACAATACAAAATAAACTTGAAAATAGTTGATATAGACCAAAATTAATGCCTTATATCTCAGAAACCATAAATTATTTCGTGAAACAGGCTTCGGATTCAAAAGGGGGATATTGTAAAGATATATACCCCATTCCTAACTAAATTTTTTTTTTAAATAGTCGGTAAGTCAAACCAATAATGAGCTGACGATATTGTGAATTACAAATTTGATTTCAAATTTTCATAAGTTTTACCGTATTTAAGAATTTTTTGTTTTTTTTAACAGTTTTTATCTCTACGCTCGGAACTTCTTTACCTCAATCCCAAAAGTAGTGTTTTACTTTTAGGCGACATATGTAGTGGTAAAAAATGGCTTGCACTTGATGTCTGTTCTGAATTTGGAGTCTTAAAACGTATGAAATTCCAAATATTTTGGATCGATTGTTCAAACTGCACATCTCAACACGAAGATTATAATGCCTTAAAATTTCTCATGATTAAATTAAATCCTCAATACCAATTTGATAATGGTAATCTTTCAGAAAATTTACACAGACTAAAGGAACACATAAAACTTATATTGAAATCAAAAGAATACAACGAATGCCTGCTTGTCTTAACCAATGTGCCAAATGTTAAGTGTCAAGAGGCTTTCAATTTGGGCTGTAAGCGTTTGATTTTAACGCGCAATAAAAAAGTCAGCGATTCCTTATCGGAAAAACTCAATAAGCATATAACACTTAAAGAGGGTTTAACGATAACAGAATTTTATTTTTTACTCGATAAGTATATAGGAAAAAAGTATAATTGGCGAATATTTAATATGAATTTGGTCAATGATATCTATCACATGAGTCAAGGTGATCCGTGTATGTTGAGTATAATAGCGAAAAATGTAGGAGAAAAAACATCTAATTGGATCGAATGTATGAAAAATATAAATAATTTTCAGTAAGTATTGGAAAGTTCTCCATAAAATTATTTTAATTTTGACTATATTTTTTCTTCAATTTACAGAATACCTGATGTAAAATTACTACGTTATATCGAAAAATCTTTGCTCATATTAAATCCTGAAGAGTTGGAAAAGTATGCCATGTTTGCTGTGTTTCCTTGTAATGCTCAAATACCAGTTAAGGTAAATATTATTGTTACTTAATGTTTTTCTTTTTTGTGCTTATAAATTCTTTATTAATTCTGGTTTCCAGTTATTGGCCCATTTATGGAATATAAAACTCTACGAAGCTGAGGGTTTCGTAAAAAAATTTGACATTAACTCTTTTGTACAAAAAGATATACTCGGTGACAATGACACAATTGTGTGTAGTGTCAAATATGTTTACAGTTCTTATATTAAAAATTGCAGTAAAATGCAACAGCTGATTAATCCCGAGGAGTTGCATTGCAAAATAATTGAATACTATCAGTAAGTAAAATAACAACCTGTGTTATATTTAAAGATTTTTTTTATATATCATTTTACATTTTAATTATTTTATAGGAACTTTACGAACTTGTTCACTGTATTAAAACAAGTTTTTTTTTTAATTTTTTAATGTTTAAGCAAGTTTTAAAAAACACTCTTTTGAAAAATTTTAATAACTTTTAGTTCATTTTTAAAAGTAAAGCAAATGTTACAAAATTTTTAAGATTTTATAGTAAATTCTGGAATTTTATACGTTTGCAAATTTTTAAATATTTGCATACTTTTTCTAAGTTGTATTTTTATTCGACCTTTAAAATTCAATATTAAGTTAAAATGCTTAAGCTCGAGGTCTGTTGTATGCAATATTTTTCTTTATTTGTTTCTGATATTCTTTGAGTATCATCTTCAAAATAAAACAAAAATACTCAGTATAAAACAAATAAAATCTTATAAAAAAATTCTAAGATTAAAACAAGTTAGAGTGCTATATTCGGCTGTGCCGAATCTTTGATACCCTCCACCGACAGCTCAGTGGGCTTTATATGGGGCCTAAAGTAAATTATGAACCGAGCATCACGAAATTTATTAGTGTGAGTAGTGAAGTATTTAATTTTATTTTGATAGCATTATTTATTACGGCCTTAGGCGTACTAAACTGTTTTCCGAGAGTAGGGTTTAGATGGGGCCTAGGGTAAATTATGGACGGATTTTCACGAAATTTTGCAGCGTGATTTACAGCCGAATAAAACAAATTTTTGCAAAATCTTATCTCATTCCGTGCCTTGTTCCACCATTTATGTTATTTTTGTAACAAAATTATCATTTTTTTAGGTGGTGGTGGCACCGATTTTGCTGAATTTCAATCCCAAACTGCTTAGGATAACTACAAGCAATTTGGCACCAAGTTTGTTCATTTCTTTTGAGTTGTTCGAAAGTGAACGTGTTTTCAACAGACGGGCAGACGGACATGGCTAAATCGACTTAGAATCACTCAAGGACCCAGAATATATATACTTTATGGGGTCTGAGATGAATATAAAAAAGTTTCACACGGAATGGCAAACTTAATATACCCTCTTCACAACTAATTGTGGTGGAGGGTATAATAAACATAAAAACAATGTAATGTAGATCGACAAAAACATTATCACTCACATTAAAATTTACATTAACCACAATAAAGGAGTAATAGCTCTACACGTTTCAGCATCAAAACTACACTGATCATGTCCAGGGTTGTTAGATGTTTTCGTAATTTTGACGATTTTTTTGAGAAAATACATTAAAATTACGATTGACGAAATTAAATTTTAAAGAAAATATTCCTGGAAAATATTGAAGGAATAAGACTATTAAAGCCCTAAAAAAAATATATATTTTTTCTACGTCATTGAGTAATTCTAAGTCGATTTGGCCATGTCGGTCTGTCTATCCGTCTATTGAAGTCACGCTCACTTTCAAACGACTCAAGAGAAAAGATAAATATTGGTATTAAATTGTTTCTAGTTTCTCCAAGCAGTTTGGGATTGAAATCCAGAAAATTAGTTCAGTAGGAAAAAGAGTTAGGAATTAAAATGTGTAACAACCGCCCTAAAGTATTTATTATTTTGTTACAAAAACTAGCTTCACTTGTGGCGGAATGCACATATTAATATACAATTTTTCACAAATTCGTTCTATATGACTATAAATCATACTTATAAACCTTTAGTACGCCTAAAACCGTAACAAATAATGCTATTCTAATAAATTTTAGTTTGCCACAGTTTTATATGAGTAGAAATTACACTCTCAACTTTCATGCTTATCGGTCCAAAACTTACCATTTTACCGTTACGCGTAAAACTGTAACGCTCTCAACCTGGGGGCTAATTCTGGCAGTCGCGATCGAATACTTTTTCGTTTCTGTCAATACTGAATAAATCGATATAATTTTTTAAGAGTTGCAAAGCATTTATTTGAGTTTTCACAATACTGAAAAAATATTTTCGATTCGTTCAGTATCGACTGAAATCACGAATGCCAGAATTAGGCCCCTGTGTTATATTATAATTAAATTTGGGCAGTCAATTAAAATCGTTAAAATCGACAAAAATTGATTCATAATTAATAATTAGTAAATTTTACTCTAAATTGTTACAGGTGAATCATATTTTTTCTATTTTCTACACATATTTTTTTAGAGTTGAAGAACATTTGAATGTTCGAAAAGACGTTGATTTGGACTTTGAATCTCATGATGGTTACTTTTATCGTTGGATCGGTTATCATTTGTACGGTGCAAACATAAAAGATTTATTCCCTAAACTCTATAAGGATTTTGGCTTTTTGGGACAAAAAATGCGTGCAGTGGGCCTAAATAATACCCTTGCCGATTTGCGCTGTTATGACAGTGAAATTTCTCTTGGGGATAGACAGTATTCATTAAAGAAATTAAAAGCTTTTTTAGCAAAGGTTGAGGAAAAAATTATACATTTCAATGATTGTTGTCTTCTGCAATATGCCCTGCTTTCGGAAGATTTCATAAGGGAAATGGCTTTGGAACAAATAGAAAAATTTCCGCGTCGTTTGTGGTTTTCAGAAAGGTAACAAAAAGTGTGACTTATTTAAAATCGAGAAATTAAAAGTTTTTTATTTTATCTCAGAGGTCAATATCAACAGTGGCGTTTCATCTTTAGCCTTCCCGAAACGGCCAGAATTGTACGCATCTTGGATCAGGACATATGCCTTGTGGTACTGGCCAATCATAACACCTACCTGGTAGATTTATCATTGGACTCTAGTTGTAGTCTGTTGCAGCTAATAGATGGTATACATATAATTGACATTAAAATATTTGATAATAACAATCACATGTTAACGCTGGATCGTTACGGCAATTTAAAACTATGGTGTATTTATGAGGAAAAGAGATGTATTTTAAAGCAACGACAAAATTTAAAACCCAATTTTAATCCCACCACCGTGACATGCAAAACCAATCAACTTTATACTAAGCAAATTATCAATGACTATCTCAAATGCTTCAGCAGCATTAAGGCATTTTATTTGGAGGAATTTAATGGCTCGATTTCTACGCTACTGGTCGCTTTGAGTACTGGTATGCTTAAGTTTTTCGATTGGAATCAAAGAACCAAAGAATTTGAACAGAAGTCTTATCAAATACCACATAGAACTCAAATTCAAAGAATCCATAGTATTTGCAAAATTCAAACTCACTACATGATTATTAATTACACCGATAACTTCACAATGAATACCACATTCTTAAAACTGCGCAACACGGAACAGGAAACGAAAACATTCGATTGGCCTAAAAATGCTCCACTAGTGTATCACAAAGTTTTTGGTGATATTGTAATATTTGTATTCCATCGCGTGGTTTTACGTTTATCGCTGAAATTTTATCCAGTTTTTGATGGTTCTCTTGAAGTGCTGTACGAAAGTCCTTATTGCGTCATCAATTGTGGCAAAATGTTATTGGATAATCAATATCTAATGCTAGGTACACAAAGAGGTTTGAAAATTTTCGACGTTGCCAATGGCAATGAAATGCTGCAAAGTAGTGTTAGCGAAAATATATGCTCGGTGGATAATTACGATTTGGATGATGAGAAATTTAAATCAATGATTGTATGGGGATCAACTAATAAAAATATTGTGTATATTTTTGGCTTGGGCGTGGCACTGGATGGTTCCTTAGTTTGGGAACACAATACGATGCATCAGAAGGAGGAGTTGGCCCATTTGGAGCATCTTAAGAACACCAGATTTTTGGGACATAATTTATTTGATGTTAACGAAGAGAATGATACTTTGTATGCGGTTGATTCGGAAAATAGGGTGAGTTAGTTGTGTCTATTTGTTTCAAGTTGAAAATACTTGTATCTAACTGCCTGTTTTTTAAAATGAAATACATAAATGAATTTATTAAGGCCCATTGAAAAGGTCTGCGCAAGAAGCCTGATGATCATTGTGTATGTTCTTTTTAGTTGTCAAAAGTTGTTTACATTTTGCTTACATGTGCATGTATACGTTTATGGTATGCCACACATACACGTTTTTTCCTTTGCTTTGTATATGTGGTAGTAAATTTTTGACAACTAAAAAGAATCGTTTTAATAAAATTTTGTATAAAATTTGAATTTTTGTAAAAAAAAAATCATAAAAATGTTTTTCAAATTTTTACTGCAATTTTATCACAAAAATGTTTTTTAGATTTTTACTGCAATTTTACTTAGTTTTTTTTTAACAAAAATAAATATTCTAAAATTTTAAACAAAAAAATGTTTTCTGAAAAATCTCATTGAAAATATTTTCAATATTTTTTTTTTACCATAAAAATCTACTAAAAAAATTTAGTTGTTTTTTAAGAAAAACTTAATTAAAAAATTTAGAAAAAACATTTACTAATACATATTTAATTTACAAAAAAAAAGTAACTTGAAATATCCAAAAAATATTTTGTAACTAAAATTGTTCACCACTAAAAATTTAATTCACCCAAAAATTCTCGCTAGAATTCGTTTAGATTAGATTCGTTTTCACTAAAAAGACTTCAAATGTGTCCACCAAGAAAATTTGTGTATTTCCGTCCAACAATTTTTCTAAAATTCTTTTCGGCAAAGTGTCTATCAGGGAAACATTTTCAATTAATATTGTTTTTAACACAAATTCTCTTTTGTGTAATTTTTGCTTTCGCTAAAAAAAAATATAATATTGAACTCCAAATTTTTTTTTTGTTAAAATGTTTTGTATTAAAACGATTTTGATTAAAATTATTTTCGACAAAAGAAATATGGGGCCAAATTAAGACATTCGATATCTAACGAAATAACAATACAATTAATAATATCTTTGAATGGCGAAATTTCGCTACTGTTTTTAAATCACGTTTCCTATTCAGATACATCAAATCAATCGCGCCGAAACTAAAAACTGGTCTATTTTACCCACCCTGGATACTAAAGAATCTGTAATTGGAATAAATTGTTTTAAAAATACTGTTATTGTGGCTTTACAAAATGGCGATATTTATGATTTGCAAGAAAAACGTTTAATTGCAAAGGCCAGTGAAATCGTACGCGAAGAATTCTTTCTAAAAACCATTGACGATAATATAATGGTAACATCGTCGGCCAAGGAAATGACCTATGTTAAACATATGGTAAATGAAAATGAGAAAACCATAAGAGCATTGACAAAATATTGTAAAATGGTTATGGAAAATCATCTCTTAATAGTAAATAATTTTGGTGCTTCTTTGGTAAGTTTGAAAACGTCTTACAATAAAGTTCTTGATTTTATATTAATATTTTCGGTAATGTATTTTTTTTTTTTTTTTTAAGTTTTTTAATTGTGAAAATAATTTCGCTTTTTCTGTCGGCATTAAAGCTCATTGTCTATTGGCCTCTTGTGATTTAAAGGAAAATGTGTTATTTTTAGGATTCTCCAATTATGCTGTACACGTAAGTTTCATTTTGTTTGTAAAAAAAATTAAAAAGGTTGGATTTATTAGCAGCTAACTTAAACTCTACCTAATTTGTTTTAAGTGCTGCTTATTAAAAAATGTGTGTAGATCAAAAGAATTGTTTTTATGATTTTTCTTTACTTATATTTTAAAAAACTTTTTTCGTTTTCTACAGTTTCAAATCTTTACTTTATATTTTGGTTGAAAACTTTTGATTAAGGTAAAAAAAAAATTGTTTCAAATCTTGTGCACTTTATTTCGTACATAGAATAGTAACTTGCCATTATGGTCAATAAAACAAATTTCATTCCACTTTTGCCCTACACTGTTTAGAGAATGCAACATTTCGCTTACTGAAAGTAGTTATAACTTACATATTTACATACATTTTCAAATAAAAACAATTTATATCAATAAAATTATTTTCTTATTTTTGTTATTTCTTGTAAAGCATTTTAATTTACTTAACGATTTAGGACACTCACATATTTATTTTGCTTTAAAAAAGTACTAGAATGATAGCAGTTTAAAATAAATGTATGTATGTATATGTACTAAGTTGTTGGGAGTAACAATTAATATTAATCATTTAAAATATAATTCCCAAATTTTTATTAATTATAATACCTAAATCGGAGTCTAACCTTAGGACAACGTTAAGTTAAAATAGAGTATTTTAGAGCTGTTATTTTTTGAGAATAAACTTTCATTTCAAAAAAATTCTTAATTATTTCTCAAACCTAATATGCTACACATTACTAGAACTACTTAAAATGAAAGACTTGCACCCAATTCATACAGTGATTTTTACGACGTCTTTGTTTAGTGACGAACGGTGTAGAGAATAATTAGGCGTAGCAAAATGGACTCGGTTTGTGTTTTTCATATTCCTCTTTTAACTTATTTTTTTTGTCTTGTTACGTTTTATATTTTTTTTTATTTTGAAGTGTCAGGTTTAAAATAAATAAAAAAGACATGCAACTAAAAGGTTTTTTTTAATCAAGAAGAAAAGACGTCGTAAAAATCATCGGATCTTGTTGGCAGTATGGATAAATAACCATCAGTGGCTTCCAGAGAACTGCAAAAATCACTTTTTGGCTTGATTTAATCATACGCTTAAATTGTAATCAATTCTAATTATGCCACAAAGTTCAACGTTAAGTAAAATTAGACTTAAGGCAGAATTAGTCTTTACTTTCTGTTTCTGTTCCGTGCCGTTCGAAATTGTAATAGTTACTTTTTCTGTAGCAACTTATCAGCCATTTATGAGAAATTTATTAATTTTGCACCGTTCATTGTTTTATTTAAATAACATTAATGCACATAGATTTGAAAAAATTAAATTTTATGAATTCTTTTAACCAAAAAATAGTTTATTTTAATATAAATATGTATTTTTTGTTATTTACTTTGCTGCCACTTACAATTACTTAACTAGTATTTGATTTTAGCAAACTCAACAGCAACAGAACAGAAATACTAATCAATTTCATAGGTTTTTTAATAACAAAAGCAAATCAGCTGATTCGTTACAGAACAGAACGTAAAGACTAACTGAGCCTTTAGACGACAATCATACATTAACTTGAATCTGCGTTATGTATGGCGTCAGTATGTCTGTCATTCAAAGCTGCTGTATACGAGGTCTGTACCAAGACATCTTGCACATAATTTCCTATGTTTTGCTCGTAAACACGAAGGTCCTTCCTTACATGCCCCGAAGAAGTATAAAACTGTTAAATATTAAAGCTAGGATAACCTCTGCGCTGAAATCTTAAGGGGAATTGTTTAGCATAATGCTGAATTCTAGCGGGAACCTTCCTTTTTTCTTGTTACAGTCTGTAAAGCATAATTTTTACAGATTGTTGTATATTTATCTTCAGTTGGAAGTACAGAGCGAAGGTGACTACACTGGAGCAGCGAAATTTAACACTGACCGGATAATTGTCTTTTAGGTAGCTAACAATGTTTCTTTGTCCATACCACAAGTGCTGCCGGCTAGCGCTTTTGCTGTGGCGCGAGCTGATGTGGTAAGCAGGCTTTCAAATTAGACCCTCAAAATTTTATAATCTTCTAACTAAGAAATTCTTCACGGTCGAAATTTGGGCCCGATCAACTATGACCGTAGAATATATAGGAAAAATATCTTTACCTATTTAACATTTGTACAATAAATATTTAATGTTATTTGCATATTTCTAACAACTAATATTTTGTGTTTTTAACATTATCGGCCAAGTTCTGGAAATTTTATTCAAATTTTAAAACCTACCCCGTTTTGGAATTTTAACAAAATATACTTCACATTTTGTATACCAATTGTCTTTACCAGAACAACTATTAAAACTAGGAAAAATTACGTGCCCCGGTAGGCTAGCTAGTAGCGAGCTAGTCTATCAGCCCCGGGGTTGCGGGTTCGATTCCCGCTAGAGACTCTGGTTTCTTTCCTGCAGACAAGCGTACAGCTTCGCGGGGATTAGCTTAGGGAATTAATAAAAAAAAAAGTCGTTTCTACGCACAGGAACCATTCAGAGCATGGTTGAGATGCAAATTAAGTTTAAACTTAGTTTAACGTAGTCTGAAGCTCTGATTTTTCGATATGTTGCTTATAAGCAACTTGGATTTTAGTCATCGTTTTATTTAAAGCAATTGTAATAAAATTATCAAAGCACATATAGAGTTGGTTAAAGAATGAATAAAAAATAGAAGTTTGTTTTAATTTTTCATAACGTGAAATACTTCCTCAACGATCCAAATTTGCTTATAAGCAACTTCCAACATCTAGTCACCCGAAAACTCAAAAAGTATGAAATCTTCAAAAATCCTTAATTTAGATCTAATAAATAACGAAATTATAAAAAATAATTTTTCTGACTGTGCTTTCAAGGGTTAAGCAAAACTAAGCTGTTCCGTCAAAAAAAATCTGTTTTCAGATTAACTAAACCTAGTTTAACTGAGATCTTAAAAACCCAGCCTCAGAGTTTAACGAACGACGACCATGGATTCTTAACTCAGCAACACCTGAATTTCATGTTTTGCTGCTGCAACAACAATCATTTTTAAAATAATTGAACTCAAAATCTCTTTCGATTTCCAGAGCATGGCCGATTATATATTTTTTTTTTTATTATTTAAAAGAAAATAAAAAAATATTTTTCTTAAATTTGATTATTTTTCCTTTCTCTAGATTTATAGTTTGGAAAAGAATACTAAAGGCTCAATTGACTGCCATAAATCCTCTGAAATTTTGCCACTTAAAGATGTGAAAATTACTTGCCTGAGTGCCTCAGATAATGCCAAACTTTTAGCCATTGGTCTGGATTCCATCATCAAAAATGGTTTGCGTGCACGTGGTGACATTGAGATCTTTAAAATTTACAATGACTACAAACCCCAATTGATTTACTGCCTAAAATCCCACATAAGACCCATAAATGATTTACTGTTTTCGCCACAAAGCGATGTATTGGTTAGTGTAGCGGAACAAATATGCTTTTGGAATATCAACTATGTACTCAATAATCCCTTGGATGTGGGCAACAGAAAAAGACACAGTTCACGTTTTACCTCTCAGAAGAGTGCAGAAGAAGTTGATTTTAAAGCGGATTATTGTCCACAGCAGAGAAGAGATCGTTTTTTAAATTTGGAACAAAGAATTTTTGCCTCATTAGAATCTTCCCATAAAGTAGGCACCAGCAGCAAAAGCAACAATAATAGTTTGGAGCAATCGATGAGTTCCGATGATCTTAATGATGACAGTGTGTTTGGCGGCAGTGTTGACAAAAGTGATGAAAGTATTTGGTCATGCCTTACGGGGCCTTGTGACAAGCCCGAATTATTATCCTGTCTAAAATTGGATGGTAATGAGGCCAAACAAATTTTTGCAAATAAAAACTTTAACGAATTCTATACAATTGACGATGAGGGTGTCTATTATAATCTAGAGCGCATTAAGCCAAAAATAATCGCCAACCAAGAAGATATTGATACGCTCGACAGTTCTTCATCCTCTGTAAATATGGATTATTTAGATGTCCATCGTTTGTCTGTAGCCTCGTCCACAATGTCTGGTACTGATGTCGTAGATACTGCCAATTCTTGACCTTTCAAACAATGTACTTACCTTCACAGCCATCATTTATTAACTTCGCTAAAACATTTTTTAACATCCCTTTTAATTTTAACTTGTTATTATTATTTAGTAATTTATATGTGCATTTTTGATAATGTGATATTTTCATAATAGAAAATACAAAAAGAGATAAGTTACAAAAACAAAAGAAGTTAAAGCTTCTTTAATGCAATTTAATTTCAAATTTGTTTTAAAAACAGTTTGTTTCAAACTTAGAACCTTTTAATTTTAAATATTCATTTACATATTGTATTGTAATAATTAATGTTCTCTTATATAAATAATGTGCCAGTCTGTTTCATGTTCAAAATGTATTTTTTATCTACATTAAATATGTATTAACAAAACTATTCGTTTGTTTTTCTCAAAAAAAGCAGATAATTCGTTTTGAAATTTTGCATAGAAAACTGTGACTGTTTATTGCTGTTTTCAATAAAATTTTTCAAAAAGAATTTGTTGATTTGTTTTGTAAAAACATGGAGTAGAAAATGCTTTACCCCCTGTCTCTCTCTCTCTACTTTACTTTAAATAAAATATTTTTTTTATATTTTCAATAGTTTTATTGGAATAACGGTCATGTTCTGGAATTGGAATTCAAGTGAAATTTAGGTCGAACAAATTTTTAAGCGATCGTTTTTTGGAAGTTTAGAAAAATATTTTTGACACTGCATACTTTAAATACCACTTATTTTTAAGAGAACTGCACCTAAAATCAGGCAAAAACTACGGTAATTTAAAAAAGATTGAACTCGAAATCTCCATAAATTTCAATGCCACTTGATTTCCAGAACATAGCCGTAATTTTTAATATATTTTTTTTTTAATTAAAAACTTTTTCGATATTGAGTACTATTTCGTATCAAATAATTCGATACGTGCGAATTTTCGAACGATTTTGTACAATAAAACCCGTTTTCGTTGATATAAGGCTTAATTGTTTTGAGTATAGATTAAGATGATACATACATAGATGTTAATATTTCGTAAGATAATTTTTTCGATTTTTCGTTGCAGGAAGTTAAGATAAATCATAAATGCAATTTTAGGTTTCCATAGAAAAAAAAACGATTTTTTTTTTAATAGAAAATACATTTTTTTATAAACTAAAAAAATCTTTTATGTTCTTTTCAATCAAATTTGTTGTAGAAAATTTTAAATTTTACAAAATTTGTTGAAAGTTTATTACAAACGTAAACTTAATTTAAAATAATAACGTATAGTAATTTTTTGATTACAAATTTCTTTTAAATTATTAAACATATACATAATAATACAAAAAGAAAGAAACATGCCTTTTGAATACATAAATTTAATGAAATATATTTAAATTAATAAAATACATAAAATTTGTTATATTAAAGTGTGATTATTGGTAACTTGGCCATTAACAATTTAACGAATACACTTTTTAATGTGTAAACTTTAAACTTAATTCTTTGAAATTATTGAAAAAACATCTTAATAATAAATTCAAATTAAGTTCATATATTATTAAAATATATAGTAACGAAGCGCTTACATATCAAACTTTTTTTCAAAAATTTAAGGCAATATTTAGTTTGAAATAATACTTTTATTAAGTGTATGTTTGCATATATTAGAAGACATACCAGTTAATTGATCGAGAATTTCTAAAAAGAAATTAAAATTATTTAGGATTAATAGTTTACTGTTCAACTATCTATTTACCACTTATTTGCAAACTGTCCGAGTTATTTTTGTAAACACTGTATATTTGTTCAGTTTCACATGATTTCTGACGCTTAAATAAAGCGGTACGTAAACTTTCTTCTAAAAACAAATGAAATAATATTAGCAGTTACTAAAAATTATAAATGAAATAATTATTATTGGAAAAACTTTTTATAAAAATATAACATTGGTCTACTTACTCCTGCGCAAACTGGCACGTTGAGTTGATCCAATAGGCAATAGATTTTTATCTGATTCCTTGGGGCGAAAAGATGTCCTTGGCATTGTCACATTATTTCCCGTAGAAGTTAAGCATCCAGGTTTTGCTTGAACAGGTGTTTTGGATAATTGAGAACAATTCGCTTTTAAAGAATCATTTAACAAACGCTGTTGTCTACGATTTTCCATCGGTGTATTGTTATTATACAATATACTCCTAATAGAGGGTGATATACCAATTGAGGCAAACATTTCTTGTGAATCACTTAATTCATCTGACATTAGAAATACTTGAGATTTGCTGCCAACACCATTGTTAGTTTTATCGCCAAGTTCATCAATTAGTTTACGTAATATAGAACGTAAAATTTTAAAACGTTTCAAAACTCTTTGTGGCTCCAACTGGTGTGCTTCACAATTCAAAACTGCCTGGCATTCTTGAAGTATTAAGTAAAATTTTTTCAATAATTCCAAACTATTCGCTTCTTTTTGCAATTCCTTAAAATTAACAGGTAATTGAAAATGTTCATATAGAAATTCAGCCATTTTTACTATATCTTTTAGAGAATCTTTGTTATACTCTTTGTTATTTTGCTTTAGAATTTGGGTTAAAAGATCCCAATAGCAAGAAGCAAAAGCTTGACTATCGATAATCTCTTGTATAGAGTTTTTAAAAATTGCAACCTCTTCATTAAAATGTTGTTCCAAAAGTTTCGCAAAGATATCGGAGGTGCCTTTAGTTTGTAAAGATGGTATTATACAGGAATCTAAGGACTCAAATGAAGCTAAACAGCTGCGTACAATAGTTTTGACTAAAAAAAAATAAATTTTATTTTAAATTCTGGTTTTAAAAATGTTAAACTCTTAGGTCGATTACGGATGGCATCAAAACATCAGTTGTGTTGATAGTAGCCAAATTTAAATTACGTATGTTAACTTTCAATTAACAGCTCGTTATTTCAGTTGCCATGTTTCTGACACATTGGCAACCAAAAACTTTTAGTGCGGCAAAACTAATAACTAAGAATATTTGTTATTAAATGTTCCTGTTTTTTAAGTTAATGCATATATGTACATTAGAGCGACTCACCAAAAAAAGTACTCGATGTACCCTCCTAAAAATGAACCTTGGACTTTTTTAAGATACCATTTTAAATATATCGGCTCCAGCTTTGACCTCTCGTGAGCTGGACCATTTTGAAAAAGGTCTATTTTTGCATGTTTTGTTAATTTGAGATTCTGTTTCCTTACCAACATATACAAATTGGTTATCATAAGAAAGGTTTTTTTAAGGCGCGTCCAACTGTATATACAATTTGTCCAAGGACGATCATCCATGTTTAAAATTCAAAATGGTTAAAATAACAGGGGCCTGTTCGGAAATGCATCACTGCGCTGCATCAGAAAAGCAAACTTTTTTTAATGCAGATAAAAAATAAAGGGTATTAACGTCACAAGTTGCACCCCTGCAAATAAGCAAAAGTGCAAACACATAACAACAACCACAAAGAAAATTATTTACGCACAACTAATTGTCTGTGTGGTTGTTGTTATATTTTTGCACTTCTGCTTTTTCGCAAGGGTGCAACTTGTGGCGTGAATACCCTATAATTTAAATTTTGTTTTATTGTGTGACTATTATATTTGTGGAGTATTTGACAATTTTTTGGTCCACGTCTACTTCACTGACATAAATTTAAGCATTTTAAATCACTGATGCAGCGCAGTGATGCAATTCCGAACAGGCCCCAACTCTTATGGCCAATTTCACCAAGTTCAGTTATAATAAACTATCAGTTATAGCCAGGGAAACCAGAAATATACTCTAAAAAACGTGTTTTATGCCCATTCAATATGCAGTAAAAACTTGAAAATATGCCCTAAAAAATTCAAAAATTTCTATTTTGAAATATTCAACTATTTAATAACAGTTCCAATTAATAAAAACGACCCTGAAATTATAATCGGTAAATCTCAAACGAAGACGAATATTTACATCCATAGAATTTCTTTTGTCTTAAAGAGATTTTAGGGATGGTCTCTAAATTTTTTATCAACGTTAACATTTAAAAGGAAGTTAAAGCTATTCATGGATGGGAGCTTTGGGCAAATGTGAACTAATTCAAAAAGAATTTAATTTGCAATTGCAGTAAAATATTTTTAAGGCGAATTAAATATAAATACCAATATAACTAGATAGTTTACTGACACAGACTCCGTCCTTATTACAATTAAAATGTATTTACCAAATTTAATCAAGTTATCTACAAGACCTTAACTTGTACTTTGTGATCAAGGTTAACATGAACAGACACCCAGCCAGACGGGCGGATGTATATCGTTAGATCATTTTAAAAAGTGATTCTTAGTCGATCGGTATACTAAAAGAATGGTCCAGATTTTTATGTATTACACACATCGCCGGCTTCGCGAGGAAGTTATTTACTAATGAAAAGTAAAAGGGGACAGTGTGTTAAAAATTTTAGTTCTTCGAGTTTCGCCTTGAATTTTCTCATACTTAGAAAAATGAGAAGTGATAAATAGACAGGGCCAAATTACGGCATTCGATATCGATCGAAATTCCCATAATTTTTCGATCGATATCGAATGTCGTTATTTCTGGGGCCAAATGTCAAAATGCCTTTATAAAAAATGTAAATAAACAAAAAAGTTGACGCCAAACGTCACACACGAATTAGTACATTCTGATCGAGACCTTTTTGGCAACTAAATCATGTTGCCGTGCCTAAAATTTGTTTAAATTTTTTGTGGGCAACGCTTCAGTTGTGTTGCCACCTATAACCGACGTATTATAAAAATACGTATGTATGTATAATCAGTAACATATATGGTTTGTATTGGTTTTAACTATTTTTTCTGAATTTTGATTTAATTTAGAAAAATCCATAGATTAAAATCTGATTTAGGCGAATTTATAAAATAATTTTAAGTTTTTTTTAATTGTATTATAGTGTTCAATAAAGAGCCTGTTCTTAAATGCATCACTGCTCTAGATCATACGATCAAACAATGCTTTACACTACAAAAGCAAGTCGTTCCCACTTCAATCGGTTATACGCACCGGAAAGATTCGGCGAGTTCTACGAACAATGATTGTCTAGCGACACCTGTCTGAACATTTCTGATCGCTCTGCTACAGCAACATCTAATTAGGCCGAAACCATTTTCTACTCCGTATTTGACACTTGTTTGTTCGTCATCAGCTTTTGCAAAGTATTTCTCGAAATTTAGATATTTGTTTGCAGCGCAGTAATGCATTTACGAACTTGCTCAAAGTTCTTGATTTTTATTCTTTTCGTTTGATGTGTTAAGATTTTCCAAAATGTTGTGTTTTTTCAACTTAACCTTATTTTCTGATTAAGACGATTTTTCAATTAAATCCTTCAATTTTTTTTTTAAGTTCCGTTAACTTTTTATAAATTTAATTAGCTTACTTTTTACATTTGGGGCAAAAGCTATTGCAAATATACCAATCTGTGTTGTTCTATCAACATTTACATCAAAGTCGGCTATCAACTCATCCAATGCCGGATCATCTGCATCACATTCTTGTATAACTTTTCGCAATTTCTCAATGGAAAACTTGTTGTAATCTAGAAAACATGTATAGACCAAACGTAAAAGAGCTTCATTAATGTAATCTTCCAACTGATATAAAGCATTTTCCAAAGAAATTGCTTTCAGTTTACGATTACTATCATTCAAAGGTGCTCCCGTTGACATGGCAGCCGTGCATTCTTCCTGAAACGCCATACATTCGCGTAAGACCTTTTGACATAATGCACTTAGTGCCTTTTTATCTTGTTTCAAAGCCACATTCGCAAATGCTAAGGTATGACCGAGAACCAAGTCAACTAAAGATCGGATTTGTTGGCTGGCAAACATAGCCTGAGCTTGATTTTCTGCTATATTTACAGATTGTTCAGGGTTTTTTGGTTGTGATTCATCTTTGTAGCTACTGTAGGGCGATAATAAATCTAAAACCATATCCATTAGATCTACAAAGGATTTTTCTTCGGGTAATGACGCCCTTTTTGTATCTGGAGCTTTTAAAGAATTCAAACAAGAACGCAAACGATCCAAACACCAATGCATGCGGTCCAAAAAATGCTGACGAGAAGCCTTTTAAAATTAACCAAAATATTGACTGAATTTGCTATAAATTATAGAAAATACTAACCGATATAGCTGCTCCCTCTTGCTCCTCGGCCTTTATGGTATTTTCCATATGTCTGATGCAGGTCACAACTTGTGTTAGACATAAATAAATAATTTCAACTTGATCACTCTTATTATGCTTTTGTTTCTCATGTAACAACGACAAAAAATTGTGTAAATTTTGTGAAAATTTTAAAAATTCTAAGCAAAATGTCTGAAAGGAATTTTTTGTTACAAATGGTTTAAGAATATTGCAATTGAAAAGCAAAACTTACATTAAGCCATGATAATCTGGTATTTTGTATAGAGGTGTAGCCTTTGTTTAATATATTACGGCATTTAATTATTTGCCTGTGAAGCTCTTCTTTGCAATTTTCCATGGCGTTATTTTTTTTTTGTATTAATTTAGTTATATATAATTAAATTCTCTAAAAAAAATTCACTTACTGAATAGAAGCTGTTGCTTTTTCAAATTGTTGTTTTAAAAACAAACTTAGTTGATTAAAAGAGTAGTAGAGACGTATAAAATAACACATGGTGACCTAAAAAGTATAAAAAATATTCACTATAAAGCAGCCCATACACGATTTAATTCAATTGTCAACGGAGTCGGTTGTTGTCCAAATCAAAGCGAGTATGGCTTTGTCAATTGATTAGTTTGACGGTCGTCGAGTCGAGTTGGTTGAAGAAAAATCAAAAGATTTTCATTTTTTCAAGTTGACTACTAAGTCTCTCAATTCGATTGTACTGTGTGTGCTCGCGTCTCTCGATCAGCTGTCAAAATTAATGTTTGTAGTTTTCTTTTGCAAAAAAAATTAAGTATTAAAAAAAATGTATTTTATTTCATTAAATTTTAAAATTCAATTCAGTTCATGAAGTGTGTGGCCAAGCATCAAATCAATTGAAAGACTTAAGGCCCAACCATAATGTGCTTAAGTTGGCTTAAGGAAATGTGCGAATACATGTTAATTATATGAGGCAAACCATATTGGACTTAAGGAAGGTAGGTAGGTAGGTAGGTAGGTAGAAAGGCTGGTGTGAAGTTTCCTCCACACCTTCACCCAGAGACCAATATGGTCCATTGCGATGCCTTAATTAGGATAGATAAGGTGAAAAGGAAAAGGTAGATGAAAAAGAGAATGACAGCCCGAGAATAAGAAAATATATATAGAAATGAAGCAAAGACCAAACCAAAATTCCCACTACACGCGGACAGCGCCCCGTCTCCTCTCGCGCAGCCAGGTCATCCCCATTACGAATCCTATAAGACCCTCGAGTCCACACCCCGAGACGTCCCCTAATTCGCCCAGGAATCTACTGCCCAGCCACCTCAGCCTGCTATTCTGGAGCCTGGGACAGTGGCACAGAATATGCTCAACCGTCTCCAGCTCCTCCGGGTCCTCACACAACCCGCACACATCCGATAAGTCGGATCCCATTCTCACCGCCATCCTGCCTATCATACAGTGGCCCGTGATAATCCCTATCAAGGTCCTGACACAGACCCTACTCTTGCCCAGCAGCGATTTCGAATCGGACCTCCTAAGTACCGGCCACAGTGTCCTTGATACACGGCAGTCCAATCGGCTCCCCCAGGCCCGGTTGGTCGCATCCAGAATCCATTCCGTGATCCTTCCAAAAAGGAAGCCAATTGGAGGCCTAACTGCCTCCACCCGGTCAGGATCATCCATCTCCGAGCCCTGTCTCGCCAACTCATCAGCCACCTCATTGCCGATTATGTTGGAGTGACCAGGCACCCAGCATAGCCTCAACGCATATTCCCCTAAGGCTCCCCCTAGAGCCCTCCTACAATCATCAACCAGCCTGGATTTCACATAACAGCCCCTCACAGCCATAAGAGCTGCCTGGCTGTCCACATATACAGTGACCTCCGAGCCCCTATCAATGTTGTCCCTCATCAGTCCCACGGCCCTCAAGACCCCAAGAACCTCCGCCTGAAAAACACTGCAGTCGTCGGGAAGCCTATATGACATTCTGATGTTCAGATCCTCGATGTAGACCCCCGCACCCGTGCCCCTCATCTTCGAGCCATCAGTGAATATAGCAAATCCATCAAATAATCTGCTCCTACCCGACCAGCTCTCCCTAGTAGGCATTATTACCTCCGGCACCCGCCCAAAATCCACCCTGGTGCTCACGTAATCAGTAGAGCCGGGCAATCCCAGGCAGTAGCCCCCAGCCTCAATCTCACCAAGGATCCGTGCGTGACCCTGAGTGACATTTCCCATCAATCCTAACTCCCTCAGCCTAAGAAGGCTCCTGGCTGCCATTCCCATCACATACTGCTCAATAGGCAGAAGATGTAGAATGACATCCAGGGCCGCCTGAGGAGTACTTCTCATGGCACCTGTCATGCCAATTGAAGCACACCTCTGAGCCTTAGACAAAAGGTTCCTTCGACTAGCCAATCTCAATGACTCCCACCAAACACAGCATCCATACGTAAGAATGGGTCTAACCACCGAAGTGTACAGCCATCCCACTACTGACGGCCGGAGTCCCCAACTCTTACCTATTGATGATCTGCAAGCATAGTAGGCATTGAGACCCCTCTTTAGTCTCTCCTGAGCATTCCTTCCCCAAGACAGCTTGCTGTCCAGAAAAACTCCCAGATACTTAGCACTATCCGATAGTCCAAGCTCCACACCTCCCAGTACCGGTAGCCTAAAATTCTCCACCTTGTACCTCCTAGTAAAAAGAACAAGCTCCGTCTTCTCCGGATTAACTCCCAGTCCCTTATCGCTCGCCCATGCCGACAGTTCGCCCAGCGCCCCTTGCATGACTTCGCTTATTGTCGGCAGAAACTTGCCCGACACCAATAAAACTACATCATCCGCGTAGGCCACGACTTTCCGACCCATTCTGTCAAAAAGTCTCAGAACGACATTGACGGCCAAGAGCCACAATAAGGGAGAGAGAACTCCCCCCTGTGGGGTCCCCCTAGTCACCAGTCTCTTCACGCGTTCCCTTCCCCAGTCCGAGTGAATAACCCTACTATCAAGCATCCTAGTTATCCATTCGACCAGGAACAGCGGAACCCCCAGATCAACCAGTGCCTGCCTAATAGCCTCTATCCTCAAATTGTTAAAGGCGCCCTCTATATCCAGGAATGCCGCCAAGGTGTATTCCTTGTTTCGCAATCCTCGCTCCACTTAAGGAAACTTCTTGCTAAATTTAATGAAACTGTCATTTGCTTAAGCAATGTGCTAATCTAATCGCACATTCCGTACGGAATCAAATGTTTTTTATTTTGTGTTTGTTTTTTTAAACCAATTGAGAGTCTTTTTGTAAATTTTTGACAGTAGGTTAAGCAATGCTATGCATATTATGGTTAGGCCTTTAATTGACAATTGAATTGAAACCTGTGTGGGGCGCATAATACATGCAAGTGGCAGCACTTTGTCAAACCCCTGAGTTTAAATAGCTCAATGAACAAAATTAAATAAATTTGTTATGTTTATATTGTTCAACTTGAGGTCTGTTTATACATTATAATAAAAATAAAAACTCTTGTTTTTGTTTTAATTTTTATTATTTATTTGTTCCCAACGTAGGGTCCTAACCACTAGACGATCACGGCTTTTATTTTTATTATAATTTATAAACAGACCTCAAGCCGAACAATATAAACATAACACATTTAACAAGTGAAAAGGTCTACATACACACTTAACAAAACACAATTAAATAAATTCTTGAAATTTTTTAATTTTTGGAAATAAAATTGTCTTAAATCACATTAGTTATGAAAAACAAAATGTTTTTGTGATTAATAGATATACAAATGTTCAAATAGTTGAAACACATCACTTACGTAATAGTTAATACTCTTTGGAACTAAAGAATAAATTTGTTTTTTTTAATGATGTTTTTTATATTAAATCCAATATGACGCAACGTACCAACGCTGTTATTTTTTTAGCACATCTAAAAAATTGCATTTCAAAATATTTATTACCGGCTAAGTAAAAAATCTTTATTTAATCAAAAAAAAGCTTTTTTATATCCAATCATACTCTTATTTTTTTTTTTGATATTGTTTTTCATTTCTGATGTTTTTTTCTTCAATATGCTTTAAATGCCGGTTCACACACGTCAAGTTTGTCTCGTCAAGTCTTGAGTTTTTAGGAGAGAGGGGAAAAGAAATGGCCTTCTCTTTTCCCTTCTCTCCTAAATGCTCAAGACTTGACGAGTCAAACTTGACGTGTGTGAACCAGCACTAATATTATTTCTTAAAACCCTGTTTCTGATTGAAACCGAAAAAGGTTTCAATTTGAATGACTTTTTCAGGATTTTAATATTAGATAATTATATTTTTTATTAATATGATAAGCCTCTAGACCAAAAACAGTTTTATTTTAAAAAGTATATATAACACCTGATAAAGCGGCTCATACACTTGCAATAAAATTGTTAAATTTTACGTCACTTTGCCGGAAAAATCTGAGTTTATACAACGTCAAACTAAGTTTAAACTTAATCCACATCTCAAAAACCCGGCCTGATAAAACTTAAAAATATATTCGGACAATTTTAAAATTCATTTGGAAAATGTTCGAAATGATCAAAAATTTAAGAAACCCGAAATATCCCGAAAATTGTTTAAATGTGCAATGCGACGATATTTCCTCAAACAAGGTTTTAATTAATAATGCACTTACTACAATCTGGGAGCATCGCTGTGACTAATAGCATTTTACTTTATCTGGCATCTCTACGAGTAACAACCGGTTTAATTTAATTCATCACTAATGTCGTCGAAATTGATGATTATTTTTTGGAGGATTTTCATTTTAACAAAAAAATTTTTCTTAGAATTTAACTTTGGAATTAATCATATTAAAAAAAATATACAAATGTTGTCCTAAACTCAAACATAATAAAAGTTAAAAAGTGTAGTGTGTATTTTGAGGAAAAAACCTCTCCCTAGGAAATAAAATTGTTTTAACATATTTTTAGCAGTCGTAGCAAAAAAAAAGCCACAAAAGCGCAGGAAAAGGGAATAAAAATAAATTTGAAAGGTATCAGAATGAGTTCGTCAACTTCAAGCCGCAAAGAAACGGAGAGGACCAAACTAATACAGGAAAAATGTCAAACATTATTAACACAAATGCTAAGAGACGAGGACAACAAGTACTGTGTAGATTGTGATGCCAAGGGTGAGTCAAAACTTCCAAAAAGTGTCTACAATATTGCTACAATCATTGTTGGTAATACATTTTTGTTCTCTAATTTTGGAAATCGTATTGTCTTCCTCCAAATTTGTTTGTTTTTTTTTAATGTGTAGTATACATTAAAAGGGTTGTGGAGTGTTTGTGGTGGGGGGCGTTGTGTGCGTGTGCGTTAACCATCAAAATCAGTTATAGTAGTAGCTGGTGACCAACCAACCAACAAAACTATTGCATGAGAAATAATAGACAAGTGTTTGCAAAAATATTGACAAAAAGGTATTCCGTCTGAAGTAAATGTATGTATGTTTGTCTTCACTTATGTATGTTTGAACTTGTTCACTAAACACGTTTACAGTACCTAGGAATAAAGATTTGTAGGTAGGTACATATACATATGTTTTTAGATTATTTTGTGGTTGATTTTTTTTATCATTTTACGTTCCGCTATCAAAATTTAATGACGTTTATTTAAGTTTAACATGATGTCCAAAGAGGTGCGTCAAAACCTATCGTGACTTTTAATTCCTTATTACATTTACCATTTTGTCTATGCCATTCAACAAACAATCCACCTCTTTTGTAATTATTTGTCCAAAAGAATTTCTGAACTTATTTTGTTATTGGTTATTTTCTGATAAAAACAGAGAAGTTGACATGTTGCCAGCTACAGCCATAAATAATTGTTTAAATAAATATTTTATTTAAGTATTTATCATCTATACAAGTACAATGTACATATTCTATAAGTGTTTATCATTTATATTATAATTTTGTTTTGGTTGGTTCTCTTATCTGTTTTTTTTTTTCTTTACAAGAACAGTTTTAAAAAGAATAAATTACTCTCCTGCGGTTTTAGTAAATACATATCCACTTTAATTTTCAAGAGAAATTTTATACCCACACTACATTAATTTAGCTAAGGCAGGTCCAGTATTGCCCATGGGTCTAAAAAAGCTTAGAAAACTTTTTTTCTATGCTGTGGTGTAGGGTATCATTAGGTCGTGTTTGACTGAATTTACTTGTTTTGTAATTATTTGGCAAAAAACATGTTTTTAACTAAATAACAAAAAATTATCCTGATAATATTCACCAACACCGTGAATAAAGTTTCAAAATTTGTTTACTTTTCCTAAAAAATATACCTATGGTAAAAACAAAATTTCATCGATTTATTATCTCTCGCCATTGCCTCCACTTGTTACAGGATTTGCAGTATCTAATGTATTCATCTAGTTAAATAATACAAGTTAAAATGATTTACTTTATGTACGGGAGACTACAAAAGTAATAGAGCACGGCACAATTATTCAGGCGGAGATCGAAGTTACTAAAATTATGAAAGATCGAGAGTACATACGAATATGAGCACATAGTAAAACTGTATTTAACTGGTCTCTCTAATGGCGGAGATGTCTAAACTTGTTACACGATTTGCAGTATCTAAAGTATTCATCTAGTTAAATAATACAAGCTAAAATGATTAACTTTATGTACGGTAGAATTAGAGTCATCAATAGATGTATGAAGACTACAAAAGTACGAGAGCACGGCACAGTTATTCAGGCGGAGATACTAAAATGATGAAAGATCGAGAATACATACGAATATGAGCAGAGTGTAAAACTGTATTTAACTGGTATGTCCAATGGCGGAGATATCTAAACTAATTGCCGTAAATAACACTCCAATATCCCTGGAAATGCTACTGCGCTCCACTTAGATGTAAATGGCTTAAATCAGTTAGAGGAGATAACGTTATAGTGTGTAAGACAATTATTCTGCATTGTTGTTATGCCTGTGCACACCGGATGCCTTTTCAAACCACATGTATTATCTCGAGACAACTTGGATTACAATATGATTGAATTAACATAATTACAATTCTGGGTTATCCTAGAGAGCAACTTATAAAACACATACAAAGCTGTCTTGTTCGGGTTTATTATAAACGTTTGAAAACATATTTTAATTTTAGTTTAAAAACTGCACTGGATTAGTTATCTCAGCTTTGAAAGTGCAAGAAATTACCATCGAGTAATGCTTTTATGCAAAATGAATGAAAATTTATTTAAATAACTGTAAATGAGATGTCAAGAAATAGATGTAAGTTAAAATCCGATAAGTAGAGCAATGCTTAATGTTTGATGCTCTGAAATTTCGATTTAGTAGAAGGAAAAAACGGTGTAAAAATGTACACAATTTATTACTTAAAGACTTGGATTTACATATTTAACAAAAAAGAAAAAGAGTTGTTCCCACTTGATTTAAAAAATGTATTGATTTTTTAATGCAAATGCAGTAACTACTATTTCTGTAACAGATGATGACAAAATTAAATACATAATTATTATTAAAGGAAATTTTGAATGCTGCGAATTAAAGAATATTAATTTTTTTTTCAAAATGGAATTAAAAGTTTTCGAAGAAAACTGTAAGGGTCTAGAGATTATATAACGTTAGTTTGACTACATCGGCAAACATTCGTAAAAAGGGAACGTGTTGATATTACTCTTAGTACTCTGGGTCGCTTGACCAAAATAATTTTTCAAATGTTTGTAATTAACTTAAATAAAAATATTTTTAATAAACTCTTTTTTTATTAAAATGATACATATGTATGTACATCAATTTTGACAGCCGTTATGTGTTAAATTGTTTTTGTTTTACATGGACACAATTTCAACAATAACGTTTTTTTGTAATGGTCTCCCAAATAAGTCTACCTTGTTAAATGAGCCTTGTTCGAACCATTTTAAATTAAGCGGAAATTTTCGGAAAATTGAGAAATAAAAAACAAAATAAAAAGAAGGGAAATAAAAAAAGTCCTGGGAAAAGAAAAACGCTAGTGTCTGCTTTAATATCCTTTTTACTATAAAATTTTACTTTATTTGCTCAATGTTAAAATTACAAATTAAACTAATCCTTCCTTTTTTCAGGACCACGTTGGGCTTCATGGAATTTAGGCGTTTTTCTATGCATACGCTGTGCCGGCATTCATCGCAATCTCGGCGTACACATATCACGTGTAAAATCAGTAAATTTAGATACATGGACACCCGAGCAGGTGATATCCCTGCAACAAATGGGAAATTCTAGAGCAAGAGCCGTTTACGAGGCTCAGTTGCCCGATGGTTTTCGACGTCCACAAACTGATACCGCTTTGGAATCTTTCATACGTGCCAAATATGAGCATAAGAAATACTTGGCTCGTGAATGGGTGCCACCACTACCTCCTATGGTTGATTGGGCAAAGGAAATCGATGAAGAATTGGAGAGGCAAAAACGTAAAAAGAAAGCTGCCCAGGCAAATACAGCTTTAGGTATTGGTGTCATTACGGGTAGTTGTGCGGGACAAGAAAAGAAATCTTCATCAACAACGTCAAAATCGTCTCCCCTACCAGCACCTTTACCTAAACCGAAATCAGGGCAAACTGGTAGTAGTCCCAAAATTCAACGTATTTCTACCAGTTCTATTGGAGCTGAAAGCAATCATAGCAACGATCTATTAGGTTTGGCCTCTCCTACGAAGCCAGTACAGCCATCGATATCCGGACACCAGTTGTCGAATATTAGTGACTTACAAAATGATACGTTTAGTTGTTTCTTGAGTGCTACACCGGCTGTGAATGATACCCAACAATTGACCAACAATGCAAACTCGCAAAATTCATTGGCCAAAGAGGAAGAAGACTTTTTTAATCAGGGCTCATTGACTAGCTCAGGCGACAAAGACAAATCAGGAAAGTTAACGAAAGATAGTATACTGGCATTATACGGACAGGCCCCGCCTAATCCAACGCCGGCCATGAATTTTATGCAACAACAGCAGGTAAATCCACAGACTGCAATGTTTGGTGCCACAGGTGCATTTACAGGCATGGCTCCTGGAGGTTTCATGGGTGCCGGTGGGCCAGCAACCAACCAACAACAGCAATTTATGACTCCACCCAATTCAGCCAGTATGTATAATGCCCCCGTAATGACAGCCCCAGCCGCTTTTACCGCATCGGGTATGTCGGCCATGCATATGGGCGGTGCTGCCAGTGCTAATGCTGGTTTCGCTGCCCAATTTCCTATGCAAACTGGTTTTCCACAATCCCAAGCGATAGGCGGCATTATGGCTACAGGTCAACCTGCTGCTGGTAATCTCATGCATTCGCATACTCAAAGTCTTATGACTAGTTTAGCTCCAAATAATGCACCCCTCATGTTTCCCGGCATGGCACCCATCATGCAAAACCAAACTACTTTCAATCATCATCAAGGTTTAATGAGTGGATTTCCTACAGTCGTAATGGGTGCAAATAGTGCCCCAGTTAACAATGCTGCGACATCAAGTCTACAGCAACAATTTGGTAATCTTAATATCGGCAATGTATGGCAATAAATTTATATATTTTATAAATAAACAAATTCTTAATACAATATATTTCCAAATACTTAACAACTTGCCGTTAAAATTGTAAACAATGACTCTCCGCAACAAATAATGTCCAAATTCCTTTCCTTAAAACGTCACCGCATCCTGGTAAAGGTGGAGTTAAAATTAGTAATGTTTTGTTTATTCTAATTATTATACTCTGAAATATTTTTTAAACAACATTTTTTTGCAAAATATTAGCAATTTACTTAAAGGTTTAATTAGTCTTCAGGGCTCTTACACAGCACTTAAATGCTCCTCTACATCTCCTCTTTAAATGAAGTAGTATGAAATACTTGTTTATTATTCTATATTTTAAAGAAATATTTATTAGGTATTCCACTATTTACTTTTGATTTGTGAAAATATAACAAATAAAACTAAAGTCTTTTATCCTCTTTTTAAAAAACTTAAGAAACTTAAAACATAATCTTGTAAAGGTTTAATTAATTTAATTAAATATAAACTAAATACAAAATTAAGTAAATTTTTAGCTTATACGAGAAAGAAAAAAAGTAAAGAGCGTGCTATTATCTATCACTCTTAAAAAATAAATTTTAAATTTCTTAATGAAATGATAAAAAATTATATTTGTTTTGATTTTTCAAGCAAGATTATTAATAAAATAATAAAAATGTACGAGAAAAATAAATATAATAGTTATTAAATAAAAACATTTAAAAATAAAACAGTAACGTGTTTTACTTAAATATTTATTATATATTTTCGGCGGTATCGTGATTATATTATAATACGTGTGTTCATTAAAAGACAAAAACCAAATGACTATCCGGATTTACCAACACCAAAACTAGACACAGTTTCCAACCCAAAATACGTAGTTATCTCATCCACAGATCCTAATAAAACGCTGATGGGGGCTGATGGCACCATTCGTTCTTAAAAAATGCATTGAATCAAGTTAGGCGCATTCTCTGTTGTCTGCAAACTACACTCTTCCTTAAACTCCGTAAAAGGCGTTATATATGCACCATGCCTTAAAAAAGTTCCCGAAGATGAAATAGGAAGGAATTGAAACATCAAGGCGTTATTAAAGCATATAAATTAACCAAATTGAACGAAGATGGCAAAACGCGATCTCCAAATGGCATTATATGTATCGCCTACCCCCCGTTATCGACGTGGCATGATACAAGTGCAAAGTAGACTACTACTTCCCTCACCCTATGCCGTGCAAAAACTCGGACAAAATGAAACGATGCAACGGAATCCCCACTTGTCCACAATGCAGCTTTCCACCACACGAGAAAGAAAACTGCTCCCGAACTTTCTGCACCAATTGCTCTGGTGATCATCCATTTACAGACAAGGAATGCCCACGATACATTCAAATGAAAGAAATACTCAAAATCAAAACAAGAAATTACTACAGCATAGATGAAGCTCACCGTAAGTACCAAGCCATTCATCCAACACCAAAAATCAGTAAATCAAACACATACATATGCATCCATAACCACAGAACCCACAACAAAAAATAAAGAAACTGTTGATCAACCATCAAAAAAAGAAAATCAACAAAATAATCCAACTACTTTAACTAAACGCTTTGATATTCAATCATTAACATCAAAAAACAGTACAAAGACAACAACAACAACAACCAATACTGATAAACCATCAATATCAACAAACACTGAAACTGTAATAATTACACCAAAAAAAAACGAATACAACATCAACTAAAAAAACCAACGAAACTTTAACAAATATCACAAAAGAAATTACTATTTCTCAAACACATTCAAGTAAAATTAACTCACCAATATCCAGATAACTTATTCATACTTTATTCCAATGGCATCTCTTGAAGAGATGGATCATGCACCTCTGTAGGAAAACCTATGGCTTCAGGATTGTCAAAATTTCTCCCACTTAAATAATAACGCTTCAAAAAAAACCCTCTCTATTTAGGACAAGAACAAATTCTAAAGTTTGGTTGTGGATGTGCGCGTGGGGGGCTTTGCCGTTATCGTTCAACAGGCACTTTTCTTTCTTCTGTATGAGCTTTAACATAATCCAGTGGAATAATAAAGGCTTTATCAACAATTACAGCGACCTGAAATTAATATTGAGAGAATTTTATCCTAGTTTTATTTCCCTGCAGGACACCCACTATCCCACTGATATGAATTTCTATGAAAATTCTGGATGGCAACGGACCTGCTATAAAACTACGCAAATATCTTCACCATCGCGCAGATTGGTTGATATATTCTCAAAAAGCCGAAGTAGAAATTCTCAATAAACCTTTTTCTCAAAATAGCAACCGTGACGCAGCGCTATTCATTAAGTCCATACGCGCCGCAACAAACGAATATATTCCACAAGCAATAAACACACTCTTCACACCAATAAGGACAGTACCATGGTGGAACGATACACTTTCCTATTTACGTAACCAAAAGATGGTTTTATTGAAAAATATGTACATAATTATAAATTTTTATGCTTTTTATCTTGAACAAATAAAATAAAATTAAAATTATTTCCAACAGAATGACAATTGTCATTATTTTTTAAAAAAATAATAAGTCTCGTTAGACAAATCTGAATGAATTCCGTCGGAATTCTGTAGGACATATCTGTACATAAATTCCCCCCGATATATCCATGCGAAATCGATCAGAAATCGGCCAGACTGTAAGTATATTCAATGTCTGACGGAAATCTGAACGAAGTCTCTAAGAATGAAGTTAGAAATTTTGTACGAAATGTCTGATTCAGACAATGTCGTAGTATTTTGCTGGCTGGGTACACATTATGTATGTATGTGTAAGCTTAACTCTTATAAATAAAAGAAGCCACAAGCTTACACACATAATATGACAATGAATTCAAATAAATGTACCCTACAAATAATATTGGACCACCTGACCCATTTTGATAAAATGGACTACTCCATGGACTAGTCCGATGTGATGCAAGCATGGACCATTTCATTGTTAAAACGTGTTTGTAGTGAGACGACATGTCTTCGTTTTTTAACGACATGTTTTAGTTTTTAAACGAAGTTAAAACTAACCCTCTTGTGTAACAATGAAGTAGTTTTAAAACTACTCCGTTGTAGTCCAAAGATGGGTTATATGGTCCTGCCCTAGGACATCGTAATGTTAAATAGACCATGTTTTTTCCATACGTTTGGGATTCTTTTGGACTAGTCCTAGTCCCTTGTGGACTACTCTTTACACGCGTGTTTGGACTGGTCCTATTATTTGCAGGGTATACACATTCAAAAATTATTTGAATGTTTTCTGTAAGCTTGCTCTATTTAACGGGCCATTCCAATGTTTTGTTATTTATGAATGACTCGCAAATTCATTTTGAGTAAACAAGTTTTTTATTCAATTCATTCATCCTTATTTTTGTATATGGTTTACTCTCTTCTTATCATTTTGAATGTTTTATATTTGAATAAATGCTGTGCACTTTGAGTAAAGGCAAACAAGTGAGTTATTCAAAGCAAACCTCTAGTGTGTACTCATTATTATAAACAACTTTAATTTCGATAGTAAAATTTGTCAAGCATTATATTGTCATTTTCATGGATTTGCCAAATGAGATAAAGAAATTTAAAATCGTTCTATGATTCTATGAATGCTTTTATACAAAACATAGAATAGATATCGCACTTGATCTACAAGAGGGTGTTATGAAAAAGCAAACCCATTTTTAATTTAATATTAAAGACTTGGTAGCGTTCACACACGTCAAGTTTGACTCTTCACCTCATGAGCTTGCTTGAAGAGAAGGGAAAAGAGAATGCCATTTCTTTTCCGCTCTCAAAAGTCTTGGGAGTCAAACTTGACGTGCGTTAACCGACACTTATGGAAACAAAATTTTGAAACCAACTGTTTCATCGCCAAAAAGTGTCCAAAATAGCCAGATAATTTTAAAGCGGGTGGATATGAATATTATATAAATTGTGTGATAATGTCCTCTGGTTCAGCATTTTTTAAAATGCATACATTCATGCATCACAATAAAGTACAATTTTAATAAATTGTTTTTGAAACATATTCGCATAAGCATTTTTTAAAACTCGAGTCAATTACAAGAAAAACTATAAATCTATTAATTCCACAAGAAATTTTTAATTAAAGAAAAATTGTAAATGTCTTCTCTAATTAAATAAATAAAAAAATTGCAAATTTCCTGTTTACAATTTTAAAATTTGTTTTAAAAATCTGGTAGCCCTTAAAGACAGTTGTTTAGCGATTGCTACATCTGGTTGTTTATCAACCCCCTTTTTTGCTCCCCTTTTAAAAATTTGTTGTTTTATACACATATACAATTTACATATATTTTTTGGGTGAGTTAATAAATAATTCAAAACACAAACGTGTACTTTTATTTAAATACAACACAAAACTCCATTGGTTTTATAGAACAATTGAAATCGATTGTGAAATATTCATTAACAGCTTCGATATGAACGAAAAAGAAGAAAATAAAGTGAATGATCTTAAAGAAACTGCAGCAGCAAATACTTCGTCATCATCAAATACACCAGCTTCAATATCAGTACCAACAAAAACAACAGATGTGGCCAAAGATACGCAGCCCAGGGACATAACCACGAAGGAGGCATATTTTGCTAGTCTCAATGAGTGGGTGAAACATGCAAACATTTCTCAAAATGCCATGGCCATGTTTCCGTGGTATTTAATGAGCTCCTACCCACAATTATTTTCACAACCAAGACCTGGCAATTTTATGCCTGTGATAGGTTTACAGATTCCGACCACCAATGGACCAACACAAAATGCTCAGCAACCCTTAAATGTTAACAATATGAATGCTCCTTTTAATGCTGCAGCAGTTGGCGGCTTTAATGGTTTTGGGTTAAGGCTTATAAACGACCAGGGCCAGGCTGAAATAATTAATCGTAACGGTGGCTACGAGTATGTAGTTGCTCCATTTTGGAAAAGAGCTGTAGCCGAGGTAATTGATATGCTCATTATGCTGTGTCTTAAAATCGTCGTCATCTTTGTGGTGACAAATGTTTTTGGTTACAATCTGATGATGGACATGGATAAAGACGTTTTAAACAAGGCTATGGATAATGAAGACTTTGCTGGTGCTCTACTTTATTCTATGGACTTTTTAGCCTTCTCCTCGGATCTTTTAGCCTTTGAAGTAGCCACCAAATTGTTTGTATGTTTATATGAGGCAGTATTAACATCATATTTTAATGGTGCTTCGGTAGGCAAACATGTTATGGGCTTGAGCATTAAATACGTAGAGGCCATGATGCCATTGCCCAATAATAATATGCCTGCCCTACCGGTACCTCAAATTCAATTAGGCTTCCAGGCGGCTCGTGTACAAATGCGAGCTCTACTCTTCCCCGCTGAAACGCCAAATTTTCAAAGAGCCTTTGTACGGGCCGTAGCCAAAAATGTCATCTTAAGTCTATTGTTTCCCATGTTTTTCCTAATGGTTTTCTTTAAAAATAATCGTACAGCTTACGATATAATGACAAAAACTATTGTGGTTGAAACATCTAGGCAGCCAATGGTTTTAAGAAGACATCCACAACAGCAACAGTAACAATAAACAATTTTGTGGAAGAGATTGATTTGTATGGTAAAAAAGATATTTTATATTAATAAATCTTCTTATTTCACTTGCCATAATCATTTTAAATGCATGAATTATAGAAAAGGGGTTTGAACATTATTTATCAAAAAGTATGTGTAATAATACACAACATTATTTATAAAAAATAAAACAGATTAATAAAGGGTTTATGAAACGGATTTTGTATAAAAAATTGTTTATTATTATAAATAAGGCCGTTAGTAAATAAAACATGAACTGTATATGTATTAAATTATTTAACATAAATTTAATTTGTCAGGTCTTTATAGAAAAGATTGTTTATGCATAATCTTTTCGGTGGAGTATAAACGGTTAGTGGAAACTGCCCAGGAATTTTGAAAATTTTAATTGACTCCTCAGTTATGAGTATAAATAAACAGGGTATGTATTCCCTTTCAGATTTTTACAATTGAATTTTAATATGAAGGATGGAAGAAGTAAAAAATTGCCAGGAAATATTTATTTCATGATTGGGTTTATTAACATACATATTATCTTAAGTGCCAAAGGCGTAGTCTCCACCAACATCAATTAGCTGTCATAATTACCCAGCTAACCCTACCTGTCTCAAAATTTCAGGTCGCTCTGCTACAACAACAGAAATCTAAAGATGTTCAATATTAAAAGATTTTGTTAGTCGTGCTTAATTCCCAATTTTTATTCTTGATAAAAACAATGCAAATTATTGTTGAAGGGATAAGCTATTCCTATGCACTTTTCACTGGTTGCTTAGGCCAGATCAGCAGGAAACTTCATCCAATATTCTAATATTTTTCAATGAAAAAGTACGTTTTTAATCGATCGTTTTTTCTTTAATCTTTATTTTTAATCAACAAAAAATTTTCTATTTAACTTGAACATTTTTTAAAGATTTTGCCACTACATTACCTTTGCCGGGCACATGTAAAGCGGCACCGTTATAACATGCTACCAAAGCATCATTTGTTTTTAACTCAGGTGCACAAGTTTCAAAGATTTTCTTTTTTGGATTCATTTGGGCATCAGGTTGTCTTGGATAACCTTCACAATGGACAAGATCACCAGGTACAGAACCCTCTGGGGGACTTAGAACTTCAACTTTGTCGGGGGTCGAAGCACACATAACCATGGCCTCTGAAGTAACACCACGCATTTTTGCAGGCTTAAGATTGCACAAGACAACAACCATACGATTTTGCATTTCTTCAATGGGTACAAATTTTACGAGTCCGGATACAACAGTTCGTGGTTGAAGTTCGCCGCAATCGATTTTTTCCAAATACAAACTGTCTGCATCAGGATGGCGTCCAACTTCAATGATTTTACCAACACGCATATCTAAACGTCTTACATCTATGGGCAATTCAGCAGCGGCGGCATCTTTACTTTCTACAGCTGGTTTTTCTTTTTTTGGTTTTTTTTCTTTACTAGGTTTTTGGTTAGTATCTTGTTTAGCCTCCTTGCTCTGGGCATCATCTCCACGAACAGGTTCCACTGTGATTTTGGCATCTGTGCAAAATGATGCCCCTGGCACTGGTATTTGTTTTTTACCGTGCTTTATTTCCAAAGCTATTAATTGGGCTTTAGCCAACTCCACTTGTTTTTGCAGCTGAGCATTCTCAGTAATAAGATCACGCTTTTTGCGGCTTATAAGCTCTCCACGTATGGCTGTCAACTGGAATATAAATCCAAAATCAACTATTTTTATTAATTATTTTATTCTAACCCAACTTTTTTTTAATCTTTTATTAAATAACTCACTTCGTTTTTGAGAGATTCTATTATCTCTTGACTCCGTTTATTATTTTCCACAACTTGTTCTAAATAAACCATTTTATTGTGATTATTTAAAAATTTTGTAAAATTAGAACGTATCAAAGATATCCCGGTGGCAAAAAAACGATTCATGGGAAAATATACAGAAATTACGAAAAATTGAGCGTTTTTCTTATAAAAACAAGTAATGTATACAGGGCTGCCAGATTTGATGATTTATCGTCGTTTTGACGATTTTTTGTTCCGGAATTAGCTAAGTACCGATTTGCTGATTTTTGGTTTGCTGAAATTTGCGCACAATTCTCGCAATTGTGGACAGATTTTGTTGATTATGCTAACCAATAAAACCACGATGTGCACGAAATGCGTTTTGATTCGAACGCCCATTTTTGTAAAAGGCTTCAACAATTTTAACGAGCTGCTCAATTAAATACCTTTCCATGGTTGAATTTGTCAAATTCTGAAACAAAGAAATGTCAAATTAAGTTGGGCAAAAAACTTGATGTTAAGGTGTAACTCACAATTAACATCGTGCATTATGGTTGACCACCATTTACAAAATGTAGGTAAATTAAAAAAAATATAGTCATTCCCTAACTCCACGTCTACAACTTGCGATTGTTCCGTAGAAGAACAGAAGTTTGGTTGAAGATTATAGGTCTTCAAACGCTTTTTGAAAATCAAAAGAAATATCGAACGATATGGGGTTAAGATGAAAAGTTTTACACATTAAAAAAGGATGAAGTTAAGAAAAAATAAAGAAGAAAATGGAAGATTTTACATAGTTGTAAATGAATGGATAGATGTATCTATTTAAAACACGTAATTTTTTTGTAAAAATAATTATTTTTATTCCTTATTCTTATCGATTAACCGAATAATTTCTTAGATTTAATCGTTTGATCGATCGAACAAAAAAACTATTTGAATTTTTCGAACAAAGTTAAAAGGCGAATAATTGACAACTCTAGTATTTTGGTTTCCCGGATCATAAATTCCTAAAATCGCCGCTTTCCCCTCTCAACCAAAAACTAAGTCTGCTTTCACACGTTTCATCTTTTGATGCTCAACTCTTATGTTTTTAGGTGAGAGAAGAAAGAAGAAAGGGGGTTAGTACGGAGATGCCTGTACTCGGTCAGTACGCCTTGTGTTTTTATTCGTTGGTATATGCACAACGATGGCTGCATGTAATTTTTTTCTTTTCTTTTTCTCTTTGATTCGCTGTTAATAAAACTGTTGTTGTTTTGAACCGAAAAAAGTTGAAACCGATTGCTGCGTGTGATTATATTGGCATCTTTAAAAGGGAATTGAAAGGAAGTCGAGCATCAAAAGATGAAACGTGTAAATTTAGACTAAGTCTGCTTTCACACGTTTCATCTTTTGATGCTCAACTCTTATGTTTTTAGGTGATAGAAGAAAGATGAAAGGGGGTTAGTACGGAGATGCCTGTACTCGGTCAGTACGCTTTATGTTTTTATTCGTTGGTTTATGCACAACTATGGCTGCATGTAATTTTTTTTGTTTTCTTTTTGATTCGCTGTTAATAAAATTATTGTTGTTTTTACCGAAAAAAGTTGAAACCGATTGCTGCGTGTGATTATATTGGCATCTTTAAAAGGGAATTGAAAAGAAGTTGAGCATCAAAAAATGAAACGTGTAAATCTGGTGGTGCGAACCACGAAAAACGGCAAAACAATGCTAGTGCTGCCACTATGAGTCATAGCCTTTGACCAGCGTTGCCGTTTTGGTTACTTTTTTCCAATTTTGGTTACTTTTTTTCAACACAAAAATAACCAATTTTTTGTTTTGGAACAAGAATTACCGCTCCACTTTCAGCATGTGAACAATATAGTTGATCCATATTCAAAATGTGGTTTTATCATTGGGCACGTTCATAAGTCGTAACAGTTGTGTAACCGTTTAGTGTTTGTCTTAGAAACGCATAGTTGAGCACTTCCGCTCAACACAACAGTTGGGTATTTGAAGCCATTTAATTCAACATACAATTTTTAAGCTACCTAAAGTCAACATGTTGCGCTCAACCTCAACAGCTCAGATATAAATTCTGTATTATCCATACTTTTTAGCTAAACTAATAAATTTTATTATCACTTTTATTATTTTTTTCAATTGTTTATATTTATCAGCTGTTAATTTTTTATTATACATATAATGCCGTTTCTAAGACGAAAGTGTTCGGCTCAACAGTTGTCAACAGTTTTGTAGCAGTTGAGCTCAACAGCTTCGTCTTATGAACGTGCCCATTGTGTTATATATGTTTATTGCGGTTATTATTGTTACCTTATTTCTCAAACGTTTAAAAAAGCCTATTTTTTGCGAATTTTTCTACATACATATTCGATATGTTCTTTAAAGTTTAAATCTTTGTCAATTAAGAAACCCAGATATTTTATACTTTTTACTTTTTCTATTATCACATTATGAATTTTGAATATTTTATTAGAGTTCATATTAATTTCCATTAACTTGGTTTTATCTACGTTTAATTTTAATATATTCATTTTCAGCCACCTGTTTATATTATCCATATCCTTGTTTAAGTTTTCATAACATAATTTGCTGCTTCGGTAATAATCAATGTGTCGTCTGCATATAGTACAATCTCGCTTTTCTCTAATGTATTTTCCATATCATTTATATATATAATAAATAGAACCTACAAGATACATATTTTTCAACTTTAGTGCTGATAAAATTTACATTTGAAATAAAATAATATTGGTTACATATTTTCGCTTTTGGCTACTTTATTTAAACATTTTGGTTCAAATTTTTTTTGGTTGTGGCAACGCTGCCTTTGACAGCCAATTTCTGTCAAGCACTGAATTGACTTTTAAAAATGCTTGAACGACAAAAATAATTTTGTGTGTGTATTTCTTGAGCTTGCAAAGCAGTTGTATCTTTATAGAAGTCAGGAAAAAGTTTTAATTTGGGTGTGTATTTTTTTCTGTTAAATCATTTAATAACTAACAAAATTACATGGAAAATTAACAGGCTGAAAAAGGTAAAACTAACGAAAGAAATGTTTTTGTGTGTTAAAAAAAGAAAAACCAATTAAAAATCTCAATGTTTGTTGTGGAGAAATATGCAAAAATTACTAAGCAACCCTTAATAACATAAAAAACTATAAATTAATTCATTTATATCTACATAAATTTTTAATTATTTTTCTTTTGCTGAAAATTCTAGAAGTTCTTTTTCATTTTCTTTATTTGTTTTTCCAAAAAAATTTGTATGAGTGTGTTTTTTATATTTTCCTTAACCCCCTCCTTCCCTCTTTTTGATTTGTTTTTGTTGTAGGCTTTGTATATATTTTTTTTAATTCTATTGCTTTTGCATTGTCTTTGCCACTCCCTTAAAAAGTTCATAAAATAAAATGTTTCGCCTTGAGGGATTAATATGTTGCTCATCGATTTGTTGAAACAATTTTTAGATCATAAACATTGTTTAGGACATACCTACCTAATTAAAAATATACCCTGTAAATCTAATGTTAATCACTATGGTTATATACAATGCCCACGTATTTGATTAAATACTTTTTATTTATTTTTATTTCAATTTTATTACTATTTTTTGTTTATTTTTTTTAACATAATTGTTTTTTAATGTGTGTATTAAATAGTTCATGGGTGTACTTGTCCCACCATTATCAGTCTGAACTTAGAATATGTTATTAAATAATTAAATGTACATTTGATTGTACATCTCCCTTTAACCCCGTCTACATTACATTAATTTTGCCTTTAACGCATTGCCATAATGCAAAAGGGCAGACAGTTTTTATTAGTTTATTTTTTTGTATTTTTTTCCGGAAATCCTGCATAAGTTGATATTTAACTAGAAATGTTTTGTGTTAGTTTTTTTAATTAATTCAATTTAGTGGGCTGATAGGTACAGTATAATATATACTATAATGCCTTTAACATATTAAATTATATGTGTTATAAACAGGCTTTTATAAAATTTGTTATTTTTAGAAACCAAAAAAGTTGTTAGTATTACATTTTTTAAATTAGAGAAGACATGAGCAATTAAAAATATGTTAAGGCATTAATTTCTATATACAAAATTATACGTTGCATCACTGGTCCAAATTCGCTCAGTAAAATAACCGTTTCACATCGTTCGTTCACTATCGGACGAGAAGAAAAAACAAAACCCTACTAAGGAATAATGTCCTACATACGCCCGGTTCCCAGCCGCCCGTTATACAGCCAGTAGGTACGGACACGACCAGCTTTCTTTTTGTAGAAATTACAGGCATTAGCCAAGTAGCTTAATCTAGGACAGTGACACACAAGGAAAATTCATGTAAACGGTGGTAGCAATACTACATCAAGTACAATAGTAAAACAAAACTTTGTATTTTATTTGCTGCTTTCGGTGGTGGATATGTCAAAAACTCAAGCACCTTTTGACATTTCCCACTCTTAATAAAAAATAAGTAGCAAAGCTATTTTCAACGCCACCTGAAAAGTGAATTTGCCTTGGTGACACAGAGTGTGGTTTACTGTGTCTATGATCTATTATACTACCTATTGTCGTTCTAACTTAACGACTCCTGCTTAGTAGTGAATTGGAATCGTAATAATATTCATTATGAACTAAAAAAGAACATTTTTAGAAGTTTTTTCATTTTGAATTTGTTGTTTAGATACGATTTACAAACGGTCGGCATTGTCTGTGTTTTTGCCATGGTCTTTATGGTAACATTCCACTTTGAACTTTCCTTGTGATCTGCGTCATGTGTTGTATTCGAGATCTATTACATAGCAACATTTATTATTGCCATGTAATATATCGTCGGCTTAATATGCAAACATTCTAACTCCCTTTCAGCACATTTAACAGGAGGGATAAAAACTTCTTCTATTTCATATTTGCAGCTTGAGAAGAAAACCAAAAATATAGTTGGTTTTACACACATCAAGACTGTTATTGAAGAAAAACTCGACAAGGCGTATCTTTCTGTACCACACGGCATCAAAATCTCAATTTACTTAAAAAGTGGATTTAGCAGGCTTGCATATTAAGCCGACGATATACTTTTTACGTTCAATAGATTCATATTCTCAACAAGTTTATTGGCACCAAAATGACTCAGCAAGTGATAACTAAGCTTGCCTAAGCACATTGTATGTTGAGTAGTAGCTTAAATGATTAAGCAAATATGACGTCTTACGACGTTTCTTTTATAGATATTCAATGTGTTATTTCTATTAAAATGTGCTATCTACAAAGACTTCTGGGTATTAATATGTTTCCACTAACTCTATAACACATACATGAATCTCCAGTTCTGTGTGGATTGTTGGCTTCTTCCGGGGGACAGTCATGTCTGCGTAGGTTTATCTGTATTTCTACGTTCGCAAGATGTCGCTGTTTTATGATTTCGATGCATTAATAATAAGTCCACTATAATGACACAATTTATTTGCAGTGTTAAATTGTATTTGTATGTGTCTGCCACCGATTAAAAGTTACGGTCTGAAGCTATAATTGCTGTGTCGTCGGCATAGACAAAAGTTGTACTTCCCTGAACAATTTTTTACAGTTCATTAGCGTCCTTATTTTAATCCTAGCGGCACCCAAAAATCTGTTATAATTTTGTTACTGTACTGTTCATTTATTTTAACTTGGTATTGCTTGTAATTAAGGGAATTCTTTAACCTCCTCTCATTCTCATTTTTGCTAACATTTCTATTAATTTCTTGTGTGTGAGCGTGTCGACGGTTTTGCTAAAATCTATAAATAAAACAAGACAACGCATGCCTTTACTAACACTGCTGTTCATATACATTGTTCGAAAAATTCTCTAGAAGTTGGTTGATGGTCTTTTCCTTTTGAAAGCCAAATTGGTTCTTATGAATAGTTTTGTACATATTTTAAAAGAAATTAGGTTAGGCTTTTAACTGCAATCTCTTCTAGTTATTTCTCAATGCACGGCAAAATTACAATCGGTCTGTAGTTGTTGAAGTGTCTTTTGTTTTCCTTTTTGTAAGTATACCTACTTATATATTATAGCCTCTATTCTCTAAGCTCAAATAAATAGTTTAGTCCGTATTGGTGTGATTATTTGTTAGGGCAAGCGGTCTAATGTCATCGACTGCTGCCCTCTTTTTTGTATATAACGGCTTTTTATAGTTACGGACAAAAAAATTGGGTCACTTATTCCAATTTTATATTATTAAAAAAAAAAAACATACAGTGCACTCGGGAAAACGTCAACAATCGTTTACGTCAACATCCCAAAACGCCAACCCTTTTTTTTACATTGCCTACTCTAAAACGTCAACCCAACCATAAAGCTCTAAAACGTCAACTCTGAATAAAATAAATTTTCGAATTTAGCAGCAGTTAAAATACACACATTTATTTTATGAAATCAATTCAGAAATTGGGGATCCACCTGGATAATGTTTCTAATTCGTGTGAAATTGAGGAGTTGGAAGTGATCGATGATGAGGAGAACGATTTAGATACAAATGTGCAGAAAATAAAACCAAGCGAAGCCGTCGAAATATTTAACAGGGCTTTGGATTGGGCTCAATGCGAGAATGTTGAGCAAAATGACTTAAATGTATTAAGACGTTTAAGAGAGAAGGCTCTCTTCCAAGTGTTGGATAGAAAAAAACAGCAGAAAAAAATAACAGACTTTTTTTAAATGCATATGTGTGCATGTAATAGTAAAAATATGATCTCATTTAAAATGTATTCTTTTAGTTCCAGTTGTCTTCTATGGTTTTAGTCAGGTTGAATGCCTTTTTTATTTCCTTTTTGAATTTGTTTATGTTTGGATTTAGTTTATAATTAATAAAAACGTTTAAAAGCACATTATCGATATGTTTTTTATTTAACAATTTTACATTCGTAAACGTCAACAATTTGTTAAACGTCAATACCCGCGGTTTTAATTAGTTGACGTTTTCCAGAGTGCACTGCATATAAAAATACTATGGCCCATATTCATAGTCAAAAATAAAGTCGACTTTAAATAAAAACCGGTTTTAAATGCATGTGAACACCATTGTTTTAAAATATACTTTAAAAAAAAGTCGACTTTATTTTTGACTATGAATATGGGCCTATGTTTTTATTTAAAATTTGTTATTATATTTCTTGCAAAATTCCATCTAATATTATTTTAATCAAAAACTTAAAAAATTTACTAAATTTAATAAAAAAAAAATTACAAGTCCATTTGTATCGATGATTTTTAAAGGATAATAAAGGGTCCGCCAAAAAACTTTTTTTTTTTGAAAATGCTTTAAAAAAAACTACTGAATATTTTCTCAAATTTCTTTTTTATTTGAAAGTACAATACTTCCGGTTTATAATGAATACTAATTTCATTCAAATGGCTGCCTCGGCTGGCCATGCAGTAGCCTACACGATCGGTCCAATTTTTAAGCACATTATCGATTATGTGCAGCTGTATTTCAATGTATTTACCAATGGCTTCACGAATATTGTCCTTTAAAGCGTCAATTGTCTCTGGCTTGACGGCGTAACACTTATCTTTGACTGCACCCCACAAATAATAGTCCAACGGTGTCAAATCGCAGCTCCGAGGTGGCCAAACGACATCAGCTCTGCGGCTGATAAAGCGATCTTCAAAAACAGGGCGCAAAAAATATTCGTTCAACGGAAGGATAAAACTAATTATCTGTCAAATCAGACATGAGCTTAGTCTTACCATTCACGGAATAAGCACTAGTTGAAAAAAAACGTTAGATGGCGGACCCGTTAAAAACATTTTAGTAAAATTTCTTAAGAATAGTGTGAAACGGCCCTTACTAAAATCATTTATTGTTTATTAATTACATATTTTATTTTTTTGTTTTTGTAAATACATATTTATGTACATATATGTGTGTATATGTGTGTGTTTTTTCCCTTTCATGTATAAAACATATTATATTCCCAAGATACATATTTTACTTAAATTATTATTTGATTTTATAACTTTTTTTTTTCTACTCCCAAAACAAATTCTTTTACAGCTTTTTCCAAAGAAAAAAAAGAGACCACCTTTCTCTAACCCAGAAATATTATCTACATTTATTACCACGTTTAATTTTGCACTTAGTAATATTATAATTTTTAACAAAACACGAATTCCAAACATATATTAAAAGCAACATATTAAAACTAGATTTTTTATACAACTCTTGCTCTTTGCTTTGTACTATTATTTTGTTCCCCAAATAAATTTTAAACCCATTTCAACAACCAAAAAAATCTTCACCATAGGACTATCAGAGACAGCAGTTATGGACGTCATGTCTTCTTCATTGCAACAGCAACGTATTATTGTCGAGCAATTGCGACGTGAAGCGGCTGTCGATCGCCAGCCGATTTCAGAATCTTGTGCTGCCATGATGCGTTACATATCGCAACACGAACAGGAAGATTATCTCTTGACAGGTTTCACCAGTCAAAAGGTTAATCCCTTCCGCGAGAAGTCTTCTTGCAGTGTTCTTTAAATTTTAAACAACTATGAAGTAATGAAGAGACAGAAACAGATAAGGAAAATATGGAGGATTTGCTTGATCATAAGGGAGAGGATGTTAAAAAAGAGTATGGAGTTTGGAAAATATAAAGCAGTGTTGTAGATGGCCCATGATTTAAATGGAATTTACAATTTCTTTTGTTATAATTTAAAAAACCAACAAATAATCACCACCTAATAAAATACAATTAAAACCACAAGAAAAACAAGATCATTTTACCAAGAAACACAGTTTTTTTGTAGACAACAAATATTTAATTTGTTGTTAAAAATAAAGAAATTCAATAAAATATTTGATTAACACACAAATAAAACAAAAACTCTTCAATTCTTCTTAATACTTTTGGGAATACAAGAACAAACAACATGGGCAAGTACTTCAATTTGTTATAACATCTACAACAACTTTATAAGGTAAAAAAAAATAAAACTTTAACAGCAAATATAAAATATTTATAGTCAAATACAACAACAACATATAAATAATATCCGAAAGATTCGTCAGTGAATACTTATACAACCAAGATATTAATCGAAGCCATATATCTCTTTATATCGTATTTACCAAAAAAATAAATAATTAATTAACTATTTATAACTTATATTCTCAATATTAACAACAACAACAACTAAATATTATATTACAAAAATATCAAGATATATAACAATAACAACAATCTATATCATATGTAAGATTAAAATATTTTTATGAAGAATACAATACAAAATATATAAATAATAATAACAATAATAATTAGAGATGTTAATTTTTTAATCGACCCTTTAAAATTATGTGAAAAAACTTAGAAAATTTTTGTTATAAATTTTAAAATTTTTATATAATTAAAATGTAAAAAGTTTCTCATTCTACATTTCAAACAAAAACAAATTCCAAAACTTTGTTTTCGATTCAAATGTATTTGTGCGAAAAATGCATTTTTTCGACATCGTGAAATTGGCAGTAAATCTTTAAAGAGCTTTAAAAAAATGGTATGTTTTTTCTAGAACTGACAATTTTTTGGGAAATTGGAAGTTTTGTTTATAAAAATTGTTTTTTTTTTTTAAAAAAATGGTAATTAATATTCGAAATATGGAATTTTAAGCTGAATTTGACCATTTCTTTTTGGCCTTGATAATTTCAAATTATTTCTATTTGAAATTAATAATTTATGTTCAAAATTATAATTTCTATTCTAAATGAATTATTTCTTTTTGAAATTAATAATTTCTATTCGAAATTAATAATTTATATTTGAAATTAATAATTTCATTTCGAAATTAATAATTTCTATTCGAAGTTAATGAAATATATTTAGTATAAAGAGCTATTCGAAATTAGTTATTTCTATTTAAAATTAATAATTTCTATTTGAAATTAATAATTTCTATTCGAAGTTAAATATTTAAAATTAAAAATTTCTATTCGAAATTAATTATTTAAATTCGAATTTAAATTAAAATGTTATAATTTAAATTAAAAATTAAAGGTACAAATTTTTTGTTTCGATTATGTTATGTATTATTATTTTTGAACAAAAATTTCCAATTTCGATTATTCGTTGGCAACTTTTAAAAGAAGTTACCAATTTCAAATAGAAATGATCAACTTTTCATTGAATAACGGTTATAATGTACTTTTAAAGTATAATTATCGCATCGAAATTATTGTTTTCGAATCGACATTATTATTTTGGAATATGAATTATTTTCGGATATAAACTATTTTTGAAAAAAAATTTTAAATTTTGAATTAAAAATTATTAATATCGAATAGAAATGATTACAATTTTGAATAGAAATTATTTGTTTCGAATATAAGTTATTCATTTCAAATAAAAATTATTAATTTCGATTAGAAATTATTAATATCCAATAAAATTTATTCATTTCGAACAGAAATTATTTCAAATGGAAATTATTTTTAAAAACATCAAATTTGTTATTCCTTTGAAAAGATGACAATAAAAATATGGCGATTCTATAAAAACTGTTAAGAAAATAAGTTTTAAGTTGAAAATGTTTTTGAAAATTGGGAATGTTCAGTAAGAAAAACATCAGTTTATTCTCCATTTCTACTAAAACAAAGCTTAAAAATGGATAACAATTTTCCTTAATTTTTTTACATATAAAAATTTAATTGTTTAATACTTTTTTATTAAATTCAATAATATCTTTCTAATAATTTTTTATAATTTTCTTGAAAACTTTTAAATTTCCATCTCTATTATTAAAACATATTTTTGAGATTAACACTCTCCTCATAAAATTTGAGTATTATTAATTTAACACAAATATGATAATTCAAAAAATTATATTATTTTATACTTAATTGAAAAGAAAGTAAATAAAACTCTAACAATAATAAATTATATATAACTTGTATTTTCAATCTCCCTGAAAACGTAAAAATTAATTAATTTTTTTAAAAATGTTATGAAAAACTAATCTGCATAAAAAGATTGGTTGTTATAAATTAATTATTTTGTTGCGTTTTTTTTGTTTTGATTTTTTTCCCTAAATAAAATTGTTGTCCCTTAAACACTGGGACTCAATTTAACTCGAAAAACATGACAAAAAAGCAAATACAACTTTAAAGCAAACAAATATTAAAAAATTTACGTTAAAAAAATATGAATTTTATTAAATATACATACATAAATAAAAATATAAAAGTTATAAGAGATTAACTCCAAATTTTCTTAGAAATAATAAGCAAAACAAATATTTCTAATAAAAGTTAAACAAATATTAGAAAACTTTGCTTTATATTAGTAAATGATTCGATAAACATTTTTTTCTGCTTTTACTTTAAAAAAAATATACAACTTGAAAAAAATTAAAAAACCCCAAAAAAAATAAAAAAACGTAAAAATCTTTAAAAAAAGTAGTATAATTTAACGAGTTAAAAGTTTTAAAGTTAAAACATAAATTATTTAACAAATAAGTAACTTCTTAAAAAATATTTATTTAAATACTATATTCAAACAATTATATAAACAATTTTCTCTTATTAAAACGTATTTAACCACAAAAAATTATATTAACAGTTATTCGAAACATATATTTAATATGAATTTAGCGCGCATTATAAAATAAAAAATATAAAACACATTTATTTAAATTAATAAGTTATTACCTGCAACAAAAACGCTTGTTTTATTAACTTAATAACGAATTTGAATTGTTAAGATATAATTTGAAAAAAATATTATATAGAAGAGGTGAATATTTTAGGAATAATTACAAATGTATTCAATACACAACACAACAGTAAAATAAAGGAAATTTTCAAAATAAAATCAACAAACGCTTCATTATATGTAATTTAAAAAAGCCTTTTTGTACTAACAACAACTCGTATTAAATGTACACATCACAAACTCAAATTAAATATCAACCCTACCCCATAAAGATTTGCAAATTTGAACAAAATTGTTAAAATAATATTCGATAAATATTTTGTTCGTTTTTCTGAATCGATGATTCTTTTTAATTAATTGGAGTCAAAATCGTTATATAAAATAAATAAAAATACTAATAAGTTTTAATTATTAACAAGGAAAATGAAAAAAAAATATTTAAATGAAAATTTGTATCAAAGATTTCACTTCTGATCAAAAAAGAAATCTAAAAAAATTAATAAAAAAACTTTTTATACATACATACAACAAAAAGCTCTTGAAAAAATACTTGGTATTAAAAGATTTTCATAACATTCATTTTAAAATGTTCAATTTCGAAAGAAATTTTCTTATTCGATTAGAGATTATCAATTTAAACAGAAACGAAAAATATTTTAGGCCTCCAACGGAAAACAGAAATGATATAATTCAAATAAAAATGTTCTATTTCGAACAGAAATTTTCTATTTCCAACAAAATTTTTTTTATTTCGAACAAAAATTTTCTATTTCGAACCGAAGTTTTTTTTATTTCGACCAGAAATTGTCTTTCGAACAAAAGTTTTCTGTATCAAATAGAAATTATTTAATTTCTAAATGAAATTTTCTATTTCGAACAGAATTTTTTTTATTTCGAACAGAAATTTTATATTCTAATTTTTTATTTTGAATAGAAATTTTTTTGTTTGGATCAGAAACTTTCTATTTGAAACATATATTTTCTATTTTGAACAGAAATTGTGTTTTTCGAACAAAAGTTTTTAATTTTAAAAAGACATTATTTTATTTCGAATATAAATTTTCTATTTCGAACTGAAGTTTTTTTATTTCGAACAGAAATTTTTGATTCAAGAAGAAATTTTCTATTTCACACAGAATTTTTAAATTTTAAACAGAATTTTTTATTTCGCACAGCAACGCTCTGTTTTTAAAAATTCTTCTATTTTCAATCGAATTTTTACTTAGGAATGTTCGAACAGAAATTTATCTATTAGAAATCTATTTTTTTGAATTTTTTCTTAAATTAAAATATTCTTTTTCATTTAAAAATTGAAATTTTTAATTTCGATTTGTATTGCTTGTAATGACAAATATTTTGAAATTGAAAATTTATAGTAAAAAGCTGGGATAGGTCTTCAAAAATACTTTGTAAGGATTATATACTAAAACTTTTAATTATGTTGCTTTCAATTTTAAAAATCTGTTGCTTTTAGTTAATATTATTCAAACTTATCATTCAATTTAATTTTAAAAAGAAAAGTAACTTAATTATAAATTTTCGAATTTTTAAATTACAAAGGCTTTTTGAAGACCTACTACTGGTTAAATTTTTAAATGTTCGCTTAATTACAGAAATTTTTGTATTTTCGAAACTGCGAATTTGTATTTTAGTCTAGTATTTGCATTTGAGAAATTTTTTTTTTAATAGAAGCTGAAGATTTCTTTAACAACAAGTTAAGAATATTAATTCGAAATTAAAAATATCTATTGTAAATTAACTGCCTATTTTACTAAATGGGAAAGAACTAATTCTTTTGAGATCGTGAAATTGGCAGTAATAATTTTTTCATAGTTTTTGATAATTATAACTCAGTTGAGTTGAAATCAAGACAACTGGTTATGATCAGTTGTAATTATTGTAATGTTTTTGTTTACAGCAATTTAGCAAAGTTGTAAACCATAATGTAAAAATTAAGGAATTACAACCCAACTGAGTTGAGTTGTAAACCGCAATAGGGGCCTAAACTTTGGAAATTTCTGTTTGAAGTTAAAAAATGTTATTTTCTAAAATTTGCTTTACACGAATTATATCATCTAATAACGAATTTTTTTTAATTTCCTTTCAATCGTTCTTTTTCCCAAATCTTTTTCTTCCCAATCTAATAACTCTTCTGTACTTATGTTTTCCAAATAAATTTATAGGCTTCCATTTTATTAAAAAAAACTAAATTAAGAAACAAATAATTGATAATTATTAAATTAAGATTCTTAAAATACAACGAAATTGAAATAGTTTTTCAAATTATTTATAAGAAATTTGAGGTTAAACCAAATTTTTTATTCAAAAAATAAAAATGAAGCAAATAATACACTTTTAGGCGTCAAAAAGTTGTAGGTTATCTTAATTTTAGGTTAAGATAAAAAAAAATTTTGTTAAAACTGTCGAGTTTAGATTTTTTTATTTTGAAAGTTTGGTAGTTTTGTAATCTCTAATAATGTTTTAAAATACGGTTAAAATTTTGCTGTCATGCGCAATATAGCAAAAATTTAAACGTTTTCATAACTTTATGGAGATTGCAAAACGTTTTTTTTTTGAAATGGAGATGAAATGTTTGTTGGGAATCTCAAGTTTGGTTCGAAGTTACAAACAATGGCTATAGTTTTGCTATCGTAAGCAAACGTAGCTAAAAGAAAATCTCTTTGCTGAGATTTGAGTAGCAAGGGAAATGTCAATAAAAATTATATAAAATTATACTTAAAACGGGTTTAGAGTTTTTAATACTACGAAAAAAGTTTTGTTAAATAGCAAAATCGCAGTTAAACTGCTCTACTCGTTTAAAAAAAGTTTAATTTCCAACTGGTTTTCAGTTTAAAACTACCTCTAGAGTTTTGCTATCGTGGAAAATAGCAAAAACTCTAAACGTGGTTTAATTACTAATTAATTTAAATCTGGTTTATGGTAGAATGCAACGATTAGAGTTTTGCTTACGCAAAAAAGTAGTTAAATTCTAAACGTATGAAGTTTCAAACTTTCAAAAGTAAGAAAAACCTACGGCTAGAGTTTTGCTATCGTGAGTAAACAACAAGCTGCTTCAACGTAGATTAAAACCTAAAACCAGGATTTAATAATAAACAGGAAATAAAAGATTTTGTCTCTATTAATTTTGTCTTAAAAAAATGCAAAAAGGCTATTTATCTCACTACCTCTAAAACGGGCTAAAATTAAAAAAAAAATACGGCTAGAGTTTTGCTATCGTGAGCAATAGCAAAAATTTAAACGTAATTTAACAATTTTTGTTTGGCTTGTTTTTAAATAAAACTCATAATATATTGTTTAAAGTTAGTTTTATTTTAAAATGTTGAAAAAAGTTGAACAATTTACTGCGAGAATTTTGCTGTCGTGAGCAAATAGCAAAAGTCTTGAAGTAATTTCAATAAAAAATTACTTATAAAATGCCTTTCAGTTGTAAATTTATGATCTCACTTAACGAAATTAACAGGTTGTAAGTTAAATTTTTAAAAATTTTGTTTTAAAACCTGTTGAAAATTAACGAAAATTTCCTTTTCTTTAACAGTTGCAAAAATCCATGATTGATAAATATAAAAAAATCGGTGAAACAAGTCTACATACACCAACATTCACATATACATCTTTAAATATTTCTTATTGTTTTTTTTTGCTTAAGAAGGACACACATGAATTGTTTTTAATGTTGTCACATTAAAAAAAAAATAATCATCAAATTTTGAAATAAATTCTACTTAATAACCAACTTATCTAAACAATTTATTAAAAAAAAAAAAAAAATTATAGCTTCTCTTTCTCAGTTGTTTGTTTTTTTCTCTCAATATAGAAGAAGAATAAAAAAAAATATTTAAATTTTAAATAATAACCATATTAAAAAATTATAACTCCTTTAAATTCCAAAAATAAATTATACCTACCTAATAAAAAAATTATTTCTTTTGTATATGTAGTTGTAAAAGCAAAAAAAAAAAAAAAATTAACTTAATAATAATTTGTTAAGAAAAAATATTTAAATATTATGAAAATAATAATTAAAAAAAAACACTCAAACATGTATTTGAGGCTAAAGGTAAAATTACTGTTACCTCTCACCTACACATACACACTCTAGTAGAAAATCACATCCAAGACATTCAAAAAACAACAACAAACACCAAAAACCGATTACAACCACCAAACAACAATTTTACCAATTACCAACAACCAACCATTAATCAGAATTTCAAATTTATTAAGAACAACAAAAAAAATATCTTTAAAATTATAGGAAATTAATATAAATTTGTTTGCTTGGAGATTTCAATAAATATTTAGATGTGTTAACTAGTGGGACACAGTAAAAACCGTTAAAAACTAAAAACCCTCTATGCTTTATTTTTATTTAAAATAAGAAATGGTGAGTAAAAAAACTATTTACTTTGTGAGTTGGTTGTAAGAAATGAAAAAGGGGCCATGCCTATATAGAAAAAACCTAAAACCTGGGGTCTAATCACCGCATACAATATCGAACAACATTGATCGAAATTATTTATTTTGGTATCATGACTCTCGATATCGAACGAAATTTATTGAATTTGAAATAATAGCATTCGATACCGAGTAGCTCGACATTATATTTCTCGAGTTTTCATTCGATACGTCAGTGTCTATCGTATGCAATAACATTCGATAGTTAATTCGACACGATAGTATCGAAAGCGGTGATTAGACCCCTGTATTCGTTTTCCGAATATGAACTGCATACTTAGAGTAAGCCACACGTATTTCAGTTCGAGTAATACAAGTTCGTTATTGGGGTTTTACGTTTTCGATTTCCCATTTGGAATTATCATTTTCTATTCGAGTCGGATATTTTTTTGAAATTTTAAAAATTTAAAAAAAAAAATTTATTTTAATTCATATTTTATTAAAATTTCGAAATTAGATTACAAGTAATTGGTCAATTCAAAACTAGCCTTTGCCCGATGCTTCGTTCGCGCGCATAACGCTCCTTAGGACATCCCTTTACAGTTAAAACTATTTATAAGTTTGTTGATTAAAATGTCTACTTTCATATTTCATAAGTTTTAAAGAGAGCAATTTATTATAAAAAATTCAAATTTTTTCTATTATATTTTTTTAATTTATTTATTTTGTACTTAAAACACCACTTTAAAAACCACGTTAGATGCTCTTCCTTCAGGTTAAAAGGTCGGGGCCACGTAAAACTGCCCGTGTGAGAGGCAATCCCCTCTTAGATCTATTCCTATTGTTCTCAAAGACTGAGTCTGGAATTTATTAACAGTCATTGCGGCGAAACAGACCTCTACGTTTTAATATATGGCTTTCCCGCGCATTCGGGTCCCGTTGTACAAATTAGGCGAATTGAGCATCTTGAGCGCTGGTTATAGTGTATTTAGGCGCTACACAGGATAGTATTCGGCCTCAAGATCTGGTGGAATTGTCACCTTGACTTCGGTTTCCTGATATTTGTACATTCCAATTTTAAGGAGGTCGGCAAATCTTAACCGTTCAAGTCCACTCGGATGTTTTTCGAAGGGTAGAATTTTTCTACACAGGGCCAGATTTTTTTTTTTTTTTTATTTGCTATCTTGTTTTCATCCCAAACTACAAGTTTACAACCCCGCATTACTCTATTTTGAAATGTTTCAGCTCAAGCTATCTTTCCTCCCTCTAACAGTGTTGCCCTTCTAATTGAACTATTTTTTCAGAATTAAAAAACATATTTAGGTTTTTTGTACATTTTTTTCATAAATAATTCTTTTTTTTTATTTGATCATTTATTTTTTTAGTGTTTTAATTGCAAAAAGAATTCTCATAGGACTTGCAATATACGATGAATGAAGCTGATTCAAAAATATTATGTTAAACATTTAATGAAACTATGTAGAAACAAAAAATCCTTAGCAAGCTTTTTTCAACATATAATATAAGGATTAATACAATAAAGGTGAGTAATAAGAGAATATTTTTTTTAAGAAAGAGGAAAGCATATTTTTCAAGAATGAAAAGAAAACTAATCAATGAGTGTAATGTTAAAGAAACGCAAAAATTAAATGCCAAATGAATGTAGAAAAAACTAAATTTAACTTTCGTCATCACTTCCAGCATTTTGACGGGGCTTAGGTCCACCAGCACGCTTAGCCATAATGATTTGATCGACCTTTAGAATCGTGTTGGCAGCTCCTACAGCATATTTAATACCCCAGTATTTCGCTTGATAAAGATCGTAAATCTTAGCAGCATTAACATCTAATGTTTCGGCCTTTTCTGCTTCAATGTTGAAACCAACATTTTTGCCAGCAGCCTCTTTATGTGCCAAATATAATTGATTAACAATGTCGGTGCCATTTATTCCAGTGTTTTCGGCTAAAGCTTTGGGGAATGATTCTAAGGCGATGGCAAAACGTCTGACAGCGTATTGTTCCAAACCGGGTAGAGTATCGGCATACGCAGCAATTTGTGTAGCTAATTCAATTTCTACGGCACCAGCACCGGGTACATAACGGCCATCGCGGGACAAACATTTGAAATTATTTACACCATCATCGATGGCACGTTCAATATCATCCATGAAGTTGTCGGTGGCACCTCGAACAACAATAGTTGAGATGCGAGAGTCTTTGCCTTCGTTTCTGTAAAGAAAGATAGATATTTTAATAAATTTTTCGCAATTAAGTAGAGTCAAGACCCTGTTTTCACCAGGCCACACTAATCAATATGATATAAATCAAATGCTAGACATAAGACAGAAAAAACAAGATACAACATGTCACGTTCAAGAACCAGTTAAAAATTAATATTTGGAATTGATAACTTTTATTTTGAGCAAGGAAACGTCTGACGTATTTTATTCGATATTAAAAATAAGAATAAGTGAAAAATACAACAGAACTTGTAAAACAAAGAAAAAATTTCATATAAGGTGTGATCCCGTACTCAACTTTGGGAGCCCGCGGGATCCAAATCTTACCGAAAACTGTTCCTGTACTCAAAGCTGTGTAAAGTGAGAGAGCTTTTAAGAGACAAATATTCTTCTTCTTGCACGAAGTAGCCCGTACTTCTTCTTTGGACTGATTGGAAAACAATCAGCTGTGTCAGAAAATAAACAATAATTAATTACAACCAAGTAGGTATTACCAAAAGAATTAAAATACAAAATATTAATAAAAGAAACAATAGAAAATGTTGAATTTTACTTTTATACATGCTAATGTGTCATTTATGTATTTATTTGAACGTTTTCATAGTATCGTTTTGTTCTAGGCTAGAAATTTGGTTTTTATTGTTCCCGTACTTTTGTACATTTTTGTCTATTTTGTTTACTCTCACCTATTATTCAATTATTCTACATTTTAATTGTACATCCCTAATTAATGCTTTTATAAAAATTCCGATTTATTCTGTTTTTTTTAAGTTCTTAATTTAAAAACCGAATTAATAATTTCTATTCAAAAATGTTATATTTGATTAAATAAAAATATTGGAAATTAATCTATTTTATTACCTGAAAGCTACTATAGAAGTATCACCCAATTCTTCGATGCAAACCTTGTCGCAGTAACCCAATTCTTCTTGGCTGGGAGTCGTAACGCGGGGCAGCACTGTGCCATTTACGGAGCGAGCCAAACGTCTCAAATCAAATTTCGAGTTCAAACGCACAGCCATCAAATTATATTTGTTAAGAAAATGTAAAGCCATATCACCGACTTTGCCTCCTGAAACCACAACCTTAACACCAGTATCGGCAATAGCCTTAATTTGACTTTCCAACAGATTTTCTTCACCTGATGAAAAGTTTAGAAGTTCATCGGCGGACTTAATTAGAACCGTGCCCTTGGTTTCGGTCTGTATAATGTCAACGGGGCAGGAGAAAATTACAATTTTTGCCTTTTCGGCATAAGAAACATCACCCTCAACGAAACGTTTGAAAACCATGCCATGGACAACTTCGGATTTGGCCAAACCACTGCCCAAGATTTTGCAAACACGGATGTTATCCACATTGAATGTTCCTTTGTCTGGTAAAATGGCAACACACGCTTTAGTTACCAAATCAGTGAGGAACTCTTCCTGGCCATATTGTTTAGACATGATACAGGCGCGCAAGCATTCTTTCACCTGGCCAACATTACGGTAATCCTTAATTTCATGGCATACCAATTTGGGCAAGATTTCCAAAGCCTTTTCCATGGCCTTTTCATAGCCATCGGCGATTTCGGCGGTGGTAATACCCAAACGCAAAAGTTCTTCGGCTCTCTCAAGCAAAGAGCCAGCAAAAATCACCACAAAATTGGTACCATCACCAACTTCGGCGTCTTGCATTTCACTAGCCATGACCATTAGTTTGGCAGCAGGATGTTCAACATCCAATTCACGCATAATAGTACCAGCATCACTGGTAACAAATTGTTTTTCAATATGATTGATTATCATTTTATTCATTCCATTTGGCCCGTAGGCGGAGCGCATGGTTTGCGAAAATTCTTTGCAGGCGGTAATATTTCGATAAACAGCCTCCTCTAAACCGCTATACATCTGTGAAAAACAAAATTATCAAATAGTAAACAAATCATTTTGATTTTCATTTAAGAAAATTAAATAAAATGCTACGAAACATTTGCTTTACAAGAAGCCAACCCGTGATGAGTCACTTCATTTGTTAGCACGACATACAACATCGTTTTTTCATCTCTTGTGCAGCTGTTGTACGTTTTTGTACCGCATGACAGCAAATGTTTTTTATTTAATTTTCTTAAAAATTTCCATGTAAACTTGAAAAATGTTGTTTTATATTAATGGGTTACACTTACGCGGGCCCCTTCCTTCATCATTTGGGCTACGCCGGGTGCTTTGGGTACAGATAAAGCCATTTTTTTGCACAGATTTTTTCCTTTTCACAATTTACAAAACCGACCAAATGAAAATTCTCAACAAGACAAGAAATAACAATAATTAACCTCACTTCTTGTCAAAGCCGCCTACGGTTACTTTAATTTTGCTAATGGTTACTTGCTGCGTTGATTACTTTCTCGAATGTTTTTTTCGTAAAGAGAGTTGCCAAGCTTAGATAAATATTAACAACAGCTTAATTACGAAATTTAAAAGTTGTTTATGTAGTTCTAAGGGTTTTCTTTAGTCTGCTTTTACACGTTTCATCTTTTGATGCTCAACTCTTATGTTTTTAGGTGAGAGAAGAAAGAAGAAAGGGGGTTAGTACGGAGATGCCTGTACTCGGTCAGTACGCTTTGTGTTTTTATTCGTTGGTATATGCACAACCAAGGCGAATTCATCCCAGGTAATCTCGGTACTACAACACGTACAACTCGTCCAAAAACCACTAGCAATTTGTTTTTGTAAAATCATTGTACAATGTCAAAAACAGAAATAAAACAAAACAGAAACAAAGATAATAAAAGAGAATAAACAAAATTTTGACATCCAACAGTGATTTTAGCTAAAAAAAAAGTTATCAGCAGGGCTTTTAAGACCACCTGTAATAAATTCGCCTTGTGCACAAAGATGACTGCATGTAATTGTTTTCTTTTCTTTTTCTCTTTGATTCGCTATTAATAAAATTGTTGTTGTTTTGAACCGAAAAAAGTTGAAACTGATTGCTACGTGTGAATATATTGGCATCTTTAAAAGGGAATTGAAAAGAAGTTGAGCATCAAAAGATGAAACGTGTAAATTCAGACTTAATAAAAAGCGACGTGTTCATGTTAAAAAGTTTTCGCCACTAATAAATATGTTAAATAGTATGTTCTTGTTCTCTTATTCTTTTTTTAACGTTTTTATTTATTTTTTTATAATTTCAACAAAACTAGTAATCTGATGATTTTTTCGAACTCCACATTTCCTTAATATTTCAAAATTTTTTTTACATTTTCTTTTAGAAAATTTTGATCCTTGATTTTAGCGATTTTAGTGATTTTTCGATTTTAGCCTATTTTTTTTTATAAATTTTTAGCAATTTGTTACTTTTTAAAGTTTTAGCAATTTTTTAAAATTTGAGATTTTAATAATTTTAGTTTTTTTTTATGTTTTTAGAATTTGAATCTCTTTTCGATATTGTTCATGTATCATATTATACGTCGCCTGGGTTTTCTTCCAATTTTACTTTTTTTTCGAATTTTACACATTCACTTTTTATATTATTTTTAATTTTTTAGAATTTTTATTTTGAATTTTTATCTAAATAAAAGCGCCAAGCGTTTTTTTAACATAAAAATTCTACTGCCAATAATAAATACATTTTTAAGAAAACAAACCGACCTAGCGATCTGTAAAACAAGATTTTTCAGCCGGTTGTTGTTAAATTCGCGTTCTAAAGGTGTGTTTCGTATAAACTGTGCGATCAGGCAGATCAGTTAAGGGCCCCATAGACACATACTGCTTATGCTCATGCAATTAGCATGCGCTTGTAAATTTGAAATTTTTATGTATGTATGTGTCACACAAACAATGCATTTTGAAAAATCAAAATAGGTTTGATTTTGAAATGAACTCATACTGCTGACAGTTGTTCAAATAAACAATAAAATTAAAACACGTTGTAAAAATCATCGAATAAATGCCGCTAAATATATTGATTTTATACAAACACATAAATTATATTATAATTATTTATTTATTTATTTATAAGATAATATAGACATAATTAAAAATGATAAATATAGAAATACTTATTATCTATAAATGGCTTAACATATTGGTTGCTAGCTATTTAGAGACTTGTTTAAGATACAGAAGATTAATAATAAATGAATGTGAATAATATTAATATGTACTTACATACTACATGTAAAATGTCATTATTTATATATGTATATAAGACATTCCCTTGTTTATTAATTTTATATTTTGCCAATCTGGCTAACAACCAATATGTTAAGCCATTTATAGATAGTAAGTTTTTCTTTTATTTATCATTTGTAATTATGTTTATATTATCTATTAATTAAATAACATTTTTAATTATAGTCTGACATTTTTATTTCTGATCACAAATATGGATTTTGTAATTTTTCATTTTTTTTTCATTTCAGCAAGTAATATTTTTCTCATTTCACCAAATTTTACTAGAAATGTAAAGAAAAAAAACTTGTATTCCCACCAAGACAACAAATAGGGTTTTCGAAAATTATTTCATCAGATACATCGTAGCCATTTCATGGATGTGTAAAGAAAGTACTAATTGTTCAGTTATTGTAAAAACTCCATCAAATTTATAAAAAAATCTTGACTGAAAGAAATTATTTTTACCCTTACCTAATTGCTTTATATAGAGTTGTATTTAACAGTTCTTTTTAGTTCACAGGTGCCATCTTTTTATTGATTTTTATACATAAATTCAACCTATCAGTTGTAATTGTACAAAACAACTTCCCAAGTTAATAATTTTTTAAAAGTTTAATTTTAAAACAATTATTTGCTTAAAAGCAATACGAAAACTATTAAAAAATCAAATTGTTTAGATTCCATTTGAAATTTACTTAAATCATTTTGCATTGCCTACTTTAAGGCATTTGAAGCTACAAGTGCTTGTGTTACAGTTTCTGCATTCAGTGTGTGAGCGTGTGTGTTGGTGCAGTTTTGTTTCTTTTTACTTACGGCCGTTGCTTATTTTTACCAGCCACTTTGAAGACCCTAAGCTGCAACATAGGGCTCGCCGATACCGCTCTCTTGGACATAATGGCTGCCAATATACAACAGCAGCGTTTAATTAACGAGCAACTAAGACGCGAAGTGGAATTATCACGTGCTCGTGCCTCGGAATCATGTATGTTAATGATAAAATATATGTCGGAGCATGAAAATGAGGATTGCCTATTAACCGGTTTCACCAGTCAAAAATTGAATCCATTTAGGGAAAAAAGTTCCTGCAGTGTTTTGTAAATTGTTCCCCGAAAGGCAAACAAGATATAATTTAACTAACAGTTCCTAACACTTCTATTAACATGATTGAAGAGAGCTTAATGGAACTCAATTATCTATTGGTAGAATAAGCAAACGTATTAAGAATAATAATAAATAATATAGAAAATATAGAGAAAAAACCGTAGTACATATTGAAATGTCTGACTTATAATGAAAAAATACATATTTAACCGTCTATTGTTATATACAAATAAAAATAAAGAAAATGTTTTAGGCAAAATTTAATTAAATTAACAAATTATTAACTAATCAACTTAAGTATATCAAAGGAAAGCTCTCTATTGGAGTTTATGGATAATTGTATGCTTAATGTAATCTGGTATCTGAAAATTCTTGAACTTTATGAAATAAATGCATGCACTTTAACTAAATTTTTTCAAAAGTAGCAAAAATTATTATACAAATTTATCTATTGTAGTAAATTACATATTAAAACTATTATCGTACATAAATGGAAATAACAAAAATAAATTGGTAAAAAAGGAAAACTTGTGTTTTTTTTACAGTCCACCACTACTAGTGCCAAAAATGCTTTTAGTAGACATACCGGGATAAAACTTTTGCTATGAGGTCTGTATAGGGTAACAAAGGAAAAGATAAAATATAATAATAAATAATTAGAATTGTGGTTTAAAAAACTGAGTTGAGTTGTAAACCGTAATAGGGGCCTTACATAAAAATCGTTTTGCTAAGAAATTGTTATTATTGAAGTTCCCGACAACTTTTGTCTTAAAAAGTTTTCTCTAAATCTCATATTTAACAAAACCTAACTTAAATAAAAAGAAAAGCAAACAGCAGCATTGATGCGATTTTTTTTCTTTAGAACTATTTTTACTTACACACGTCAATTCAGCTTCAATATTTATGTTTGTGTGTGTTTACTTAAAAAAAAAAATTAAACGCATATAATTTGCTTCTAACCCGCTATCTTTATTCTTAAAGCGGGCTCCAATACAAAATTGTCAATATAGACTAAACAATTTTTAAAGAAAATCCCCACAACTGCCAAGGAGTCGCTCCTAGGGGGATGCAATGTATGACGGACCTTCATCAGTTTTTTGTGCTTAACATTTTCTTAAGACATACTAGTCATATGTATATCTCCACCTCTCAGGGGGGGGATCCAATACAATTATTCTTAGTTTTGGCCCCTGCAGCGCTTAGGATGTCCCTAGATGGGTCAAATGTATGACCGACTCCCGTTTATTTTTTTAACCCCACCATTTGTTCTTAACACACCTACCCGCTATCTTTATTCTTAAAGGGGACTCCAATACAAAATTTTCAATACAGATTAAAAATTTATTGAAAAAAAAGCCCAATGACTGCCAAGGAGTCGCCTTTAGAAATATATTGAAGAAAAAGTCCCTCCCCCACTAGGGGGATACATTAGATTTTTGTTCTTAACATTTCCCCAAAATATACTTGCCCTTTATCTCCACTTCTTAGGGGTGCTTCCATACAAATATTGCGCTTATGAAATTCTAGAATTTAATTAAAAATTTTCATCTTTCATTTGTGAATAAATTAAAAGTTGTTAACAGATTTTAATCATTTATGACATATTTTGTTTGCAACTTCGTTTTTATATTTCTAGAAAAAATTAAAAGCACAGCTGCATTTTTCAATTTTTAATGATCTGCCAAAAAAATTATGTTTCTTAAACGACTACGCATACATCTCGAAAACCAGAGCTAACCTTAAAAAAAAGGGTTAGCACCACTGGACACAGAGTATCCGAATTAGAAAAGAAAAAAGTGTAAAATTCTAACACAGTAAGGGTATTTACGTCACAAGTTGCACCCTTGCAAAAAAGCAAAATTATTTACGCACAACTAATTGCCAAGACAAAGACTGTAATCTTGTCTATAGGCTTTTTACTTTTCACAGTTCTTCCACTTTCTATGCATTTGGAATTTTTAACATTGTAATAAAATGGTATAATGAAAGAGAACAAAAATAAGAAAATAATGTATCTTTTAACAAATAAATTAATGTAAGTGTATTTGCATGTTATATATCACAGTAGTTTAGTTTAGAAGAAATTAACAACAAGTGTAATCAAAAAAGGCAAATACAACAACAATGCAATAAAATTCTAGTATTATCTTAACACGTAAGCCAAGCAGCCAGCCACCAAACAATCAACCAACGAACCAACGAACATTTTTGGTTCAATGACTTAAAACCACCAAGTTGACAAACTCATAAATTCTTATTTACACACAAACATACAAGTGCATTTATTACAAACACCCATACTTATGCATTTATGCATGTTGGCATGTGTACCCTTACAGAATTTTAAAGCGCATCTACAGTGTAGATTCTACACTTAATATACCAGCCAGCAGAATTCGTACGCTATTGTTAAAATAAAAATAACATCTGTAGGCAAATAAATGATATATCACACACATCCATACTTACTTCACATAGTACTTATCTCCTTGTGCACATTCTCTTTGCTCTTAATTTCCGTTTATAATATGGGTGTGTTAAGTATAAGAGAGAGATAGTGGTTGGAAAATACTGGTCAAAAGTATTTTACAGTTAAAAGAGAATATTCAGACTCTCCGGAGAGTTTTTAAATTCCTTTAATGCCAAAAAAATAATCATAATGACGTTTTTGATTAAGTTCTTAACATTTTAAGAGGTTTTATTGGAATTTATTGAAATACAAGTAGAATTATTAACGTTTAAAGGATACAAATGCACATCCCTTAAACATAATTACGAGGCTTTAAAATGCAACACTTCTGTGTTGTTGGCCCACACAGACAAAATTTCTCTAATATGAGGTTTTTAGGTTAGAAGCGTTAATTTGTTTAGTTCTTAAACAATTTTTTAAAGTAAACATTTATTTGATTTGAAATTCGCTAAAGCAGTAAAACTTGCTTAAATTACGAAAAATTTTGACTTGATAAAAATTAAGGACTGAAAAATATCATTAATATTAGAAATAATTAAGAAAAAAGGCAAAAAGGAATTTTGTAAAAAAAATTTTCATCAAAACAAATTTATAAAAATAATTAGCAAAAAATCTCAAAAAAAAAAAAAAACGCGAAAATAGCGCCAAAAGCTAAATAAAAATTACAAAAGTAAAAAAAAAAAACTGTTGTTGGAATCAGAAAAACTTTAAAAAGTATAAATGATATTTTAACAAAATAAATCAGTGGCCAAATTACGGCATTCGATATCGACCGAAATTCCTTTTCAAATTGTATTGTTAATTCTAACGATATCGAATGCCGTAATTTGGCCCCAGGAAAGTTATTAAAATCGAATAGTGTAAACGTAAAAAATGGGTCAAAATTAAATAAAATTTAAAGAAAAGTAAAGTTATAATAATTAAAAAACTTTTTATACGTCCGATAAAATCCTACCTTTAACTAATGCAAAGTTGTTACAATTCCTCTTAATAAGATAAAAGCGCACATAATCGACAACTATTATTGGACTACAACAGACCCAAAACGAGGGATAAACAAATAATTTTCAAATTTTTTTCTACAGAAAACAAAGTTTTAAGCAAAACAAGCCATAAATGATTAAAATCTGTTTACAACTTTTGATTTAATTCACAAAAGATAAACAATGTTAATTAAATTTAATTTTTATTGGACCTGAGCAAATATAATTTGATAAAACGCCATATTTGTATGGGAGCCCCCTACGGGATTAGGATAAAGAGGAGGAAGAACATATGTTTTGAAAAAATGCTTAAACGAAATAATAATGGAGGTCGGTCATACATTTTATCCCCTCGATAACTTTTCTACAATATAAATGAAGAATATAATTCATAATCTTCAGAAATGCACCAACATTGGGTGTTGAGAACAGGGCTGCCAGAATTGGGGATTCATCCCCAAAGTTGGGGATTTCATGCGAGCAAAAAGGACGAAGAAAGTCATTTGGGGATTGGGGATTTTTTCGGGGATTTAAAAAAAAAATTCGGGGATTTTTTGGGGATTTTATACATTTTAAATATAATTTTCCCTTCTTTTATTATTTACGCTTATTTTCCTTAGTTTTAAGATTAAATTTTTCAAGTTTTTTTTTACAGTTTCAAGTTCTTTCGAGCTTAAACACCTTTCATGTTAGATATACGATATATTACACTGTTCAACAAAAAAAAAAAAAAAACAGCCTCAATACTTGCAAAGCGAAATGAAAGTAGACGATTGGGTTCCCAAAATATCGGTTCCTAAAGTTCTTAAATTTTTTTAAAAGGCGGTTGGTATAAGTCAAAAAAAATATACTGAATGTACTTCTGAGCTAAAATTCTATTTTAGATGTCTTCAGTAGAATTTTATGGCTTAGAATATATTAACCTTCTAACAGTAATTTTAAGGGGTCATTTTTGTCCTTTTTCAACTTCCACACAAAAGTACACTAAAACGGCACTTTACAGGGTTAAAATGTTCGACAAATATTTGATGCATCAAATTTCTCTAGGGGTCTTCTAGGACCAACAAATCGTGCATGTATATAAAACGGGGTTTCGTAAAATTCAAAAATTTCAAGGCCCGGATTTTCGAAAATCCTTTTTACATAAATTGCACGATTTTTTGGAGTTTCCGGACCAGATACATCACAAAAAAAATTTACTTGTGTAATTTCATATGATTTTAAACAGTTTTCATCGAACAGCCGTTTATTAATTATTTTGCAATTTCTTGCAAAAAGACGCATACACACAGTGATGCCAATTTTAAGCGTAGCTACGAGTAGGGGAAAAGGTTATAATTTTTATTTTAAGGCATTGTAGGGAATTTTTAAAATATTATTATATATATAATATTATTATTATTATTATATTATTTTCATTAGGAAATTAAAATTTTTCATTTGCAATAACATAAAAGTACAAATGTAGTATTTTTAAACAGAAACCTTTTACTATGAGTCCTAACAGCCTGGCAATCTTTAATAATATTCTCTTACTTTTGCTATTTGCATTCGCAATCACATTCGCTAAAATTTATGCGAATATTTAAGGCGAGTGTTTAATGAAAGAAATTTCTACATAGAAATTAATTTTGTACCGAGAAATAAAAAATACAAAATCGAATTTTTGAACAATTTTTATTATAAACTCAAGGATATTAAAGGATATATTTTTAAAAGGAAATATTCTTTATATTTTTATTCAGGGGAACTTAAGTAAATATTTTTTTTAAAATTCTACAGAGCCTTCCCTTTTATTTGGTACCGAGTTTTCTAAAAATTATTATATACTGATATTAAAAAAATATTCTTGAAAAATTTAAAGTTCTTTAAAAAGGATTACAGATGCAACGAAAAATAATGTACGAAGTTTGACTATGTTTTTCTCTAGATAAAGGGAAACAAAAAGGTGTAACAGCCAAAAAAAAAAAAATTTAAATTTGTTTGCACAGTGTTATTTTGAAATTTCTACTGGCATCACTGCATACACATATACATTGACCAAAAATCAGAAAGTGCTGGCTCACACTCTTCAATTTTATGCCGTCAAGTCTTAAGTTTGATGGAAAGAGAGGAAAAGAAATGGCATCCTCTTTTCCCTTCTCTCCTAAAAGCTAAAGACTTGACGAGTTAAACTTGACGTGTGTGAACGGGCACAAACAAAAAAGTTGTGAGAGACAAACTTATTTGGCGATTGTTATCAATGCATAATTACAATTGTGATTATTAGCGACATACCACAATTTGCAGATTTACGTTATTTTAAACAATATTACATGGGACTTAACCTTTTTGGAATAGCTGGACTAATTTGGCAGAAAATAAATTATCTTCTTTATAAATAGTTTGAATTGCTAATAAATTGCCTGTTTCTCGATTTCAAACGGAAATTTCGTTCTCTTAGCTGACATATAAAAACTAATTTTAAAATATTGTTTTTATTTTAAATGCAACAAAATTTCCATTCGATATCGGGGGAAAGGCCGATCATCGAGATTCGAAAACTTTTGTTACACGTCTACGTTGCGAATTTAAAGTGCATTGAAATGAATTAAATTTTTATTGGACCTGGGCAAATGCCCAAGAACAATAGAACGTTTAAAAGTATTTTGTTGAAATCGTTTGTAATGAATGTTTTCAGTTTTCGGGCTTTATGTTGTTTATTTGTTACCTCAAAGCCTAAAGCCCTCCTAAGGTGGAAGTGCAGAGGTGTTATATAATTAACAACTATATGGATCTTTTTTTTTTTTTTGACACACTATGTGATTTTTGGTCAAAGTTTATCTTGGGAGTCAATTATTGGTTTAAGTTTTTGGATTATATGTTTATGATTTGTATCGATTAAATATCGATTTTGAATAGTCAAGATTTTAGGATTCTGATACCTCTAAGAGATTTCAATGACTGCTCCATAAAATTTCTGACATTCTACACAAGCCGAGCTTTAATTTAGTTTTTTTTCGATTATTATATCCTTCACCACAGGTGGAAAAGGTTCATATAAATTTGTCTTTCCGTTTGTAATTTCTACAATATTAAGCTTAAATCATATAAAGTTTCTATATTCTGGGTCCTTATTAGTAGCGAAGTTGAATTACCGATGCCCGTCTGTCCGTTGAAATGGGTTTTCCGAAAGACGCAGATACGATGGGGATTTGGTTGGAACATATTTATGTCATATATAGTCCGGAATTGTTTGCTATTGAAACTCAGTCAGATCGTTTCACAAATAGCTGAGTAATGAGCAAAAAACCAGGGCGCTAAATTTGGCAGTCGTGATCGAATACTTTTTGCTGAACGGATTGAAACTATATTTTCAGTGTTGTCAAGCATTTAATTGAGTTTTCACAGCACTGAAAAAATTAATTTCGGTTCGTATTAGTATTGACTGAAAGAATTGGAATGAAATTGCTTTCGAGTCGTAAAAGTATTTGATCACTACTGCCAGCATCAGGCTTGTGGATTGCCTCTAATTTTTACCCATAAATCTCAAATCTCAACTCATTTCGCTTAACTTTTTGAAGTTTAATCTTTTCACTTTGATCTTGAAGAATAAAAGTAGACTACGAACAAAATCGGTCCATAAAGGACATTATTTGACCTAACGCCCAAATATATATGCTCCCGGGAAAACGATTTTGGCACGATGGCGCCCATACCTTATGAGCTAAATGAAACAAATTTGGCCCTCATATTTCTTACACATAAGTTGTATTTAACGTTCAGTCAAATTGGCCTATTATTTCACCTGGCTCCCATACAAGTGTCCGAGTTTGGGGCTTTGATACGAAAGGGTCCATACAAAACAAGCTTAGTGGAAAAATTGAGCTTAAATATAAGTTTCTGCTCTTTTCCAACCAAAGTGAAGGGTATACAAGATTCGGCATAGCCGAATATAGCGCTTTTACTTGTTAGTTTTAAGATTACTATTCAAATTATAATGATAATGACGATGTAGTTAAAGCCCTTGTATCAAGCCAGTTGTGTTGTCGTTGCTCTTCATAATGATTGTGATAATGATGTTATGAATTTGTTGTTGGCCAGAATGATGACGTTGTTAATAATAATGATAATGATGATGATGTTGGTGTTAACAAGTGATAAGCTTCTGAGGTAAGCATCAGCATAATTTGACCCAGTTCTGTTGCTTTTTGCTTAAAGCTTACAAACGGTTGCATGTGTGTGTTTTATGTGTATAAAATTGCAAATATTTGAGCGCTTGTGTGTGTTATTTATGCAACTAACAACAACTACAACACATATTTACTTTGTTTAAAATAAAGGAAATAATTGCTTAGGGTTAGATTTTTTTTTTGTGCAAATTTTAGCGGAAATTTAAAGAAATTTGCGTAAAAAAACATGAGTGTGTGCTATATTTGCGATTTTTTCTTATTTGAAATTTTGTGAAAAGAAAAATTAAAGGTTGCATGTGTATTGTGCGGTTAGGTTAACAATTTACACATACACGTTAAAGGATTTTTGTTGGTTTGATGTGGCATGTTTGTAGCAAAAATGTGAGGGGCATGTAATTTGTAAAGGGAACAGGGTAAGCAAAAAATAATGTATGAAATAATATTAAAGTTTATGTGTAGCCTATTTTATAGTAAAAAATATATAGGTTTTGTTTATGTTTACCGTGCACTTTACCATGGTAAAAAAAAATTATAATAAATTTTATAAGCAGTTCTGTTCTGATCTTTAGTTTTAAAGAAATCAGTATCGGTTTGACACAAATGTTCTCTATTTGACAATGTACTGTTTTTGTTTAAACAATAAATTCTTCTCGATTTTTCAGTAGCACGTTCTTGATTTGAGAACGTATGGTACGGTTTTGATTTTTTTTCACGATTTGACAATGTTTTTTTTTTTAAAAATTAAACAAATAATGTTTGCGAAAATTTAATAATCTTCCTTTGTCATTTCGAAACCAATAGTTGACAGTTTTAGAACATCTGAAATTGATTATCTGCATATACAAAAAGGTGATTTTTTAGATAACCCCTTAAATTTTTTGCATTTAACTAACATTTTTCAATAGCTTGGGAGGGTATAACTAACATTTGAAAACGACTTTTTAAAAAAACTATGAACGATTGATGATTAATTAAAACGAAATGTTGGGAAGTAATTCACGTTTATTTAAAAGTTGTTTCAAGCGACATTTGTTTGCAAAACTTATGAATACGTAAAATTAGACGTCACCAATGTTTTGATTAAAGTATAACTTTTGTTTTATTATACCTTTAAAGAATTTGTCACATTGTTATCTGTTGTATATGTAACTTGACTAATTCTAATACTGTAAATTATAAGATATGTTTTGTCTTGTTGTATTAGAAAATCAATGAAATAAATAAATAAATAAAAAGGTAAACCTTTGATATTTCTACATATATTTTTTTAATATAATTATTATTTTTTGGTAATCTCTATCTCAATATTATTACCATACAAATACGGTTTAATTTGGCCCATGGAGTGCATAGGATGATCCTAGACGGGTCAAATGTATGACCAGCCCCAATTTATTTTTCATCCTCATCATTTGTTTCTTACATACCTATCCGCTATCTCAATTTATTTAGGTGGCTCCCATACAAAAGTTTCAATACAGCCTAGAAATATATTGAAGAAAAAATCCCATAACTGACCAAGAGTCGCCCCTAGGGGAATGAAATGTATGACAGGCCTCAATTAGGTTTTTTTTTGTCTTTAACATTTTATCTCCACCCCAAAAGTTGTAGACAGATTTTAATCATTAATGACTGCCGACTGTACTGCAGGAATTATAGAAATACATACATACTTCCTTAGCAAAACTTAATAAATTTTTGCGAGCTCTAATTTTCTAATTTAATTTAAAAATGTTTCTGCTGGAATTATCGAATTACTTCCTAAGCAAAAGTTTAATAGTTGCATGCGAGCTATAATTTTCTGACATTAGGGCGGTACGCAGAAAACGAACAAATTATATATTGAGTGATATAGGAGACGGTACCACTAATACATTTTTTTTTTATTTTATGCATATACTTTAACTTTTATGTAATTGCGTATTTTATTTTATAAAAAAGGGGTTGTGCCTCAAGAACTCAAGAGCTGCTAGACGGATGGACACCAAACTTGGACAATAAATTATTTTAGTTCGAAGTCAGGTTTCTCTATTGTCGTGATATTTAAATTTTTTTTTATTTATGGTACGATTTCCTAATAAAATTTTGACCCGGTAGATAGCGCTAGGGTCAAGTTATTAACAAAATTCTCCAGTATTTAATTTTTTATTTTTATTCAGAAAATCCCGAGCAGTGCCGGGACCGAACAGCTAGTATTTTATTATAGATATGGGCCGGGCCTATTTCCAAAACAAAAACAAACATAAGTTTGTATCCCAGCGGATATAATCTCTCTATATAACCTCTTTTCTTTTTCTTCTGACAACTGGGATGTATGTTAACCGAAAACATTTATTTAAATTGTTCCCAGAGTGTGTTGGGGTTATTTACAATTAGGAACTAATTTATTTAATTTTCTTTTTTAAAATATTAACTATTATTGATTTGTAAACATACATAAGCATGTACGTATGATTGGTTAAATTCCAAAACTATTACCTTTTGTAAATTTACGTAAAAGAAATTAAAAAAAAATGTCCCCAGCATTTAAAACGAAAAAAATTATTTTTAAAATAACAAAAAAAAAAAAAAATATCTCAAAACTTTTTTGCAATTGATTTTTTTATTAACTCAAGCGAATTCTTTCAATACGCTTAAACCTGGAAGGAATTATAATACTGTGAGGTCGGGCTTTATAATTTATAGCAGGCATTTAAATTCCGCTCCAGAAATCCACTCTCGGCGAAGGGTATTAAAGATTCGACACAGCCGAATAAAGTACTTTTACTTGTTTTACTATTTATTTTGTAGTGATTGTTGTTTATTGTTTTTGATAATTGTCAGACATTTCGCTAGTTCAAATGATGCGGTAGTAGGAGTATTGTTGTTGTTTTCTTATTTTCTTTGGCATAACGGTACAATAATTTATTAGAAAAGTGTTGCCAAGTTGTAAGATAATAATTTAAAAATACATGTACATACATATGTATGTATATTGTTTAATACTGTTAAGTGGATGGATGCGCCCACTTACATATTGGTGCATAGTTCCAATTCAAAAATGTCTGCTTAATTAAAATCGGAAACCTGGTGGGTGTATTTCGATTCCAAAGAAATAATTTACAAGAGGGAACAATATTACGATTCTTTTTGTTTTCTTAAAAATAGGTTGTTGGCGCTTACGTTGTTTAAGAATAAACGCGACGAAATATTTTTACTTAAAAAAAAGTTTAGTGCAATTTGGATGTACATACATAAATTTGCATAACTTTTAAACTAATGAAGATCCCATTTCAAAACTTTAACAATATAATAAGGACACCGTTGGATAATTTGGGATATACAAAAAAAATTAAAAAAATTAGGTCTAAGTTAGAAAATTTTGAATTTAAAATGATGACATCCGGTTTTCAAGTGCGTTACGCCTTTTAAGAAATTTGGATAACTTAAAATTTAATGGAGATCCCATTTTCAAACTTTAACAGTATAATGAGGACAACCTAGGCTAATTTTGGTAAAAAATAAAAGAAAAATAATGGGTCTAAGTTAGAAAAATTTCAATATAATTGGTAATTTCCGGTGTTGAAGGCGAAATTTTTTTTAAATTTGTTTTTTTTTTAAAGAGCAAATGATTTCCTATCGCAACACTTATTTTAATTTTTTTGTTTTATTTGGTTCTAGCTTAAAACATTTAAAAAGAACAATTTTTCAAAAACGGCCACACTTAAGCTCGACACATAGAAGCTATAAAAAAATGTTTTGCAGACATATTCATATCTGCTAATGGCATAGTAATGTCAATATAAAGGAATTTCGGCTAAATATGTTTTCTGGCATTTCCGCTTTACGAATAGTGCCGAATGTATGAAATCTTATAAACATCCAACATTCTACAGAGTGTCCCTTTTTCAATGAGATCGTTTTGAATTTAAAACATTTTTGCAAATCATTTGGAAGGTACTTAATTTGATTATTTTTTTCAATTTAATCGTTTTGCAGTGGTTTGCTTACAAGCTGCTAAAGAGCCTTTTTAAGTGTCACATAATCATTAATTAATAAATGTTCTTAACCAAAAAAAACAGTAAGAGAAATCATGATGGGTAGTGCAAACGATGCAAATGCGTCCAAAAATACAAACACTGTAGAGCGCAACAACAAAATGTGCATTTTGCTCTATTTTACTTCGTTATCACTAAAAAAAACCATCAGCAAAATTTGTATGTAGTGCATATTAGTGCTGGTTCACACACGTCAAGTTTGACTCGTCAAGTCTTGAGTTTTTAGGAGAGAGGGGAAACGAAATGGCATTCTCTCTTCCCTTCTCTCCTAAAAGCTGAAGACTTGTGAAGCTAAACTTGACGTGTGTGAACCGGCACTTAGCGCAGTTGCAAGTAAATGAAAACAATAACGTTTGACATATTAAGCGCCATATTGTTTTTTAAGCAAACTTATAAGTTTAACATTTTCGTGGGTTTAATATAAAATAGAGAATTAAATTTAAATAATTTAAAATAAGAAAAAAAATCATTTTAATTTGCTTGTGTATAATTTCAACAAATTTGTTACAGTGCTGCCTGAATTTTTTTGTATTGCCAGAATACATTTTTAGAAAAATAGCACATTTGCACAAAAAATATAAGTGGTATGTACGATCAATCATAATATGCACTGCAAATTTACGAATTGCTAATTTGCACAATGACCATCGTGATTACCCTTAGTGATAAAATAGAAGTTTTATTAGGAATATTGCAATTAAAAAACCAGGTTACAATTTTTTTCCAGTTTTTTTCCATCTGGCTACTTTTTGTTTTTATTTACCTTTAAACACCAATCTTTTAAGCAGTCTTTCTTCTATGACGTTACATTTGTGTAAAGATTCGAAATATGTATGTATGTACTTTTTATAAAATTCAATGAACCTTTTTTACTGTATGTACATACAAACATAAGTATATAAATATGTATATCAGTGTTGCCAGCGAAATTTTGAGAAAGATACATTGTAGTTTCCAAAAAGATAAATTTTTTCCCAAAAAGATACATTTTGAAAAAATCCGTTTTTAACGTTAACATTTATTTACATAACATTTTGATTTCATATTTAATGAATATTGTAAAGAAAATTATATTAAATAAATTAATTTTTATCAATAAATTAAATAAATAGTCAAAAATATTATATATTCAAAAATGATTATATGTAACTATCTTTGGATGTTATCAAAACAAATTCATTTATATATGGGTGTTTCTACAGAAAATGACCCCTTATAGCTCAAAAATTATATTATTATTTTGAATTTTTTTTCCCGCTGATATTATACAAAATAAATGTATCTGTCATTTTCCGAAAGATTAACTTTAATTTTCTTTATACTAACACAAATATTTTACTTTGCGTTAACCATAATAAATGAAATCAAACACAAAAAAAACTTTTAACTTTTTAAAATGTAACGACCGTTACTTTTAAAAACAAAAATTTTTTTGGGTAACTAATTTCTTTGGTTTGAAAATTAATCTATTCCTTAAACAAAAATTTTAAATAATTTAATCAGATATTTTACTTAACATATCCTGCGCAAAATTTTACAATACATGATGTTTGTTTCCGACATTTGAAAACAGCACATTTATAAAGTAACGACCGTTACTTTTTAATGGTCAAACAAGTATTGAAATTACATTTTTTATGAATTCTTTCAGTTGCTGCCTTTACTTGAACTATCGTAAGTCCAAATGGAGCAATTTTCGTGGCATATTTAGGTAGGTAGGAATTTTTTTATAAAACCTCCGAAAATCGGTAACGACCGTTACTTTGGAAACAACCATATATAATATACGAGTTAAGGCGTTTATACTAGGGCGATTATATCAAAAAATTCATATGTATAAATATCCTGAAAAAAACAATGTTCATATTTCCTCAGAACAACTTTGGGCTACTAGTAATCATCGATTTAGGTGGATCGTATGTTGAAACATCCTTAATGTTCTCTTTCACCATAACTAAAGCTGCTATTGTATTAGTATTGAGTCGGTTACGATGATCAGTCCTATTAAGTTTAAGTTGGCTAAAAATTCTCTCCACACATGCATTCGAAAATGTAAGTACAAATGTTAAACCAACTACTTTTTCAAATTTTTAAACATCGGTTCATTAACAACATTTTTTAAATTAAAATTTAATATTTTATTTCTGCACATTTTACGTACAGATTCAAAAGATTCGAAACATGTCAGGATTATACATGGCACATGAAGTCATCAAAAGATACGAAAAATGTATCTTTCGTATCCTAACGGCAACACTGATGTATATGCATCATTAATACACTATTTATCTGTCCAAGAATAAACAAATAACATAGAACAGAAAATATGACATCTTTAACAGCAACATAAATAAATGACGTCCACTGTTATTAAACATTAAAGCTAAGGCAAAGTAACAGGACCAATGTAAACTTAACCTACATTTACTACGATGTTAAGTAAACATTTGAAATAATGTGAAATTTAAAATGAGAGAGAAGAGTGCGGCATAGAGTGAGAGAATGTTAAATATAAACAGAGAATTTCAGAGTTGCCGGAACCCAAATTCAATATGCTTTTAGTGAAAGCATAAGTAAGCGCTTCACTCCGAGTTCTCCCTTACATTACTGCTTCCTAGGTAGCATCAGTTTTTGCTGGGTAACGTCAAGTTTTTTGCCTAAAATAATTCGACATATTTTTGTTTCAGTGCTTGACAAGTTTAACCATGGAGAGGTACCCAATTGAGCAGCGTGCTAAGATTTTTGAAGCCTTTTACGAAAATGGGCGTTTAAATAAGAAAGCATTTTGTGCACTTTGCGTTTTTTTTTGATCACCATAATCGACCAAATGTGTCCACAGTCGGTCCTTAGGGAATGTGAAAACACCTGTTCATGGTCTGTAGGAAATGTGAAAACACCTGTTCGCGCAGTTCGTTCTTCTTCGAAAATGAGGTCGGCCAAGCAGTTACCGTGAATGGTGTTCGCGATGGCGAGATAATAACGGACTTCTTGTGGCCAGAAATTAAGGATATGGACCTTTAGGATATTTGGTTCCAATGGTGCCTATTGCCACACAGCCAACGAAAAATGGCTATTTTGCGCGAGAAATTAAATTATTGCGTTATCTTGCGTCGTGGCGATGTTAATTGGCCGTCACGATCATGTGACAGTAGACGTCAAAAAGCCAAGAACAATTCAAGAGCTAAAGGATGAGAAAATTCAGCACAGTAACGCTATTACACCTCAATTATGTCTCAGAGTCATTGAAAATATGAACCATAGTGTAGAGGTGGCAAGCATTTTACCGATATTTTGTTTCACTTATAATTGTAATAGATCCTTCTATAATAATAAAAAATATTAAGATAATTTACTATTAACATTGTGCATTTTGGTTGGACCACCCTTTATATATGTAAATTAATTAAAAGTTTATAATTTATGTTGTGCTAATTTTTACATAAATTTAAAAAGCGACACAAAGTTGGGGATTTAAATTTTTAGATGAGAATTCTTGGGGATTTTAATCTTTAAATTTGTGGATGGAAATAAGCCAAAAGTTTTTTGGCAACACTGATGTAAACAATAATTTTGAGCTCCAAAAATAAAGTATTTCTGCTGTAATTGTTGTTGTCGCTAGCCTCCATAAGAAAATGTTATAATACGGGGTTTTAAATAACAAGCACATGTATGCTTTGGAGCTCATTTAAAGTACAACCGGTGCTCGCTTAAGTTGTGCTAAATACAAGCAACTTAAAATAAAAATAAATTAAAAACATTCAAGTGAAACAAAGAAAAAAAAAAAACAGAAAACTTTTGCTAAATAAATAATAAACAAAGAAATAAAAATAAACAACAATTAAAAAAAGTGATTTAAAAATAAAATAAGTAACAGAAAAATAAATAATTTTATAAAGACTTTAGAAAAAGAAAAAAAGTATTAGAGACTTTATTAAAAAAAAAAGATTTTGAGTGTGCGATTTTTTAAATTGCTATTGGGGAGTAAAAAAGTGTTTAACAAAATACCTATAAAACAGCAAAATTATTAGCAACAACAACAACAACAACAAAATGGAAGCTGACAACAAAAAGCCATTTAAAGTAAGTTTTTTTTTATTTTATTTTTGTTTTTGTTTTTGAAAACCTTGTCATTTTTTTGTATCTACTAATTTATAACTAGAAAATTAAAAACTTAATAGGTAACTTCATTTTTTTCTGCTTAGTTTTTGGGCGTCTCTAGGAATTTTTTCCCCAATTTTGTTGTTATTATTTAATATAGTGTTGTAAATTTGCTGAGTACTTAGTTCCCTTAAGAGTGCGCGTGTATATATGAGTTTGCATGACGTTTAAATATGTCAAAAACTGGGTGAACTAAAAACAAAAACATTTCGTTGTTGCTGTTGTCTGTATGTCAGCCAGTTTATCAGTCTGTTTGTAATTTTTTATATTTACATATGTATGTATGTACATGATGACAAACTCACAAGCATTTTGCTTCTTTTTTTTGTTGTTGTTGTTTCTTTATTCATTATTTATTTAAGAGTATTTCTTGTTGTTTTGTTCTTGTTCGTTTTGTTTTTATTTATTTGCTTTTTATTATTTTTCCTATTAAATCTTTAATTCTCTTTGAATGTTAGTTTTAGAATTCAAGAGAATTGTGCAAAATAACATTTAACAAGCTGTTTTATTATTTGCACACGTTTTTGTGTTTATAAAGGATTTTTGTTTGTGATATACCTTCGGAATAATTTTCTGTCTTTTAATTAAAAATGCACTTTGAAATGAAATTTTTTTTTTAGTAAATAGAGAAGAAAATGAAATCAAAATAAATAACAAATAGGGTTAAGAATAGGTGCCAAAGATAGATTTTGTTTAAAAAAGTACATACAGTGGATCACAGTAAAATTGGCTCACCTGTGAGTAAACACTTTCAAATGTTAAAAATCTACTAAATGAAACGCTGAAGAAAAAAAATAAGAGGGCTAAATTCGTTACTCAAGTTAATACTTACGACTAGTGATGGGACAAGGGTAAATACCCAAATGATAAATTGGGTATTTAAATGAAAATACCCAGGTATTTACCCAAGTCCCTGGGTATTTACCCAAAATGTGGGTATAAATCAGAAAAAAGAAAAATTTAAATAAATTAGAAGAATTAAATATTTTATTATGAATTTAATTAAATAAATTTTAAATTTAATCGTAATCGCTGTCACAGTAGAGTGCGTGATTCCTGTTGAAGTTGAAGGGATATCGTCTTGAGTACCTTCTAGTGAAGAATTCATGGCATTTTCAAATTGAGTGGAGTGCGACACATATAAAAACGTTATAAAATTCCATAACATTTTAAACATTTAAAACAAATTTGATATTAAGCAAAGCAAAAGTATCTCACAATGAAAATGGTCCACGATTTCATTTCATAAAAAATAACGAAACTTTCCAATACTTTTAACTACCCTCCACCACGAATAGTTGATAATAGTTTTTTATTATTCCTTGAGTAATTCTAAGTCGATTTAGTCATGTCCATCTGTCTGTCCGTCTGTTGAAAACACACTTACTTTCGAAAAACTAAAAAAAAATTAACAAACTTAGTGTCAAATTGCCTGTTGTTATCCTAAACAGTTTGGGATTGAAATCCAGCAAAATTGTTTCAGTATGATCAGAGCTATCAATAAAAATTTGGAACCACCACCCTAAAAAATTGATAACGTTGTTACAAAAACTAACATAAATGGTGAAATAATGTACGGAATGATATAATATTTTGCAAAAGTTCGTTTTATTCGACTGGAAATTACACTGTAAAATTTCGTGAAGATCGGTCCATAATTTACCCTAGGCCCGATACAAACCATACTCTCGGGAAACAGTTTAACACACCTAAAACCGTAATAAATAATGCTGTCATAATAGAATTTGGTACGTCACAGTTTTATTGGACTAGAAAAGACACTGTGATATTTCGTGAAGATTGGTCCATAATTTACCGTAGGCCCCATATAAACTCTACTCTCGGAAAACAGTTTAGTACGCCTAAAACCATAATTTACAATGCTATCATAACAAAATTTGGCACGTCACAGTTTTATAGGAATAGAAATGACACTGTAAGATTTCGTGAAGTTCGGTTCATAATTTACCCTAGGCCCCATTTAAACCCAACTCCCGGAAACAGTTTAGTACGCCTAAAACCGTAATAAATAATGCTATGATAATAGACTTTGGTACGTCACAGTTTTATAGGACTTGAAATGACACTGTTAAATATCGCAAAAATCGGTCCATAATTTACTATAGGCCCCATATAAAGCCCACTCTGGTAAATTAATTTATTACGTCTAAAACCGTAGCAGATATATTTACTGTGGTAATATTTCTTCCAACTTAGTTTCATATGGACAGACAAAATGTGAAATTTTGTGATATACGGTCTATAATTTACCTATGAACCGATGTTAAGCAGCCCTCTGCAATTCACTGTAAACACTCAAACTAATTTCACCGCTGTATTGAAATTTATGTTTTATTATAACAGAAATTAATCTACAGAATTTTGGATGATCCCCTCCTAAAAATCATTTAAGTTCGACTTAAACTGTAACGAATCATGATATTTAAATCAAGTAAGTTCAAATTTATAAAAAGGAAAGCCACAACCATAAAGATAAATTAATTATAAAGATAAATTAATAATATTTAGATATAATATTGATCAAAGATTCGGCTTAGCCGAATATAGCCTTCTAACTTGTTTAATATTTATAAGTAGGGATGAGATTTTCATGCTCTTAAAAAAAATGTGCTTAAAAAATGCACTAAAAAAAATCCAAAATTTGCACTTAAAAATAAAAAAATGAACTAAACATTTCCAAAACATGGGTTTTTAATTTATTTAAAAACAAAAATCTGTTTGTTTAAATAAATACAGTAGTTTTCCGGTTTAACGAACCAGTACTTTGTCAGGCCTGTTCGTTAAACTGAAAAGTTCGTTGTATGCCATACTTATGTCTAGTACCCATGTTATAAATAAATAACTACAACTGTATTTTTTGTCGTTTATTTTGAAATATGTTTTGAGATCTATATAATATATTAAAAAAAAACTTAAAAAGGTACAGCTCATTACACTGGTAACATAAAACCTAAAATAATTTAAATGAAAAATTAATTTTCAATTTCCTTGAAAATTTTATATAAAAAATTTTGCGAGTGATGTTTCCTTTTTGGAACAAAAAAATTTTGTTTTGTTGCATCTTCCTGAAGTTCTCTTAAAAGCAATAAAGTTAACAAATTAGCCTGATTTTGTTGAGCCCTTTGAATACAAATTTCGAAGCTTTTGTTTGCATCTATGTGTTTTATTTGTTGCTTCAAATGTTTTTCATGATCGAAAGAAAATGCGTAACTGATCATTGCAGCATAATCAAGCAAAAATGCTACAAAAACAAAACCTAAAATAGCGGTAATTTTTGCAACTCAATTTGTTTTGAGTTAGAAATTACTTTACATTATGTTTGTTTTTGTAAACTAAAATTATGAATCTTATTTGTTCGCTTAATTGAGCACAAAAAATATTTTTTGTTCGCTATAAAAGGTACTCAATGGAGCAAACTTGTGTGTTCGTTAAATACGATGTTCGCAGAATCGAAGGTTCGTTAAACAGGAAAACTACTGTAAGTAGTTTTATTTAAAGATCTTTCAGATCCCACTTTGATTCTAGATCAGATCAAAATTATTTGAAATTCCTTCCACATTGTTGATTTTACTTTCTGTAATGATTTGACAATTAAGTGAACTAAAACCCTCCTAATTAGTTATTGTTTCAGCAATATATCCGTAATTGAAAAAAAATGATAATTGTCTTCTAATGTTATTTAAATTTAAAATTTCTTTAACTTTTTGGAATTGCTCAAATCTTAAATTACTCAAAGCAAGTAACTTGTAAGAGTATTTAAAGCCCATTGGAAGCCTTAATCATGTAAGTTGTTGCATCGGCTTAAAATAGAAGGATCTTTTGTCAAAACCTTGAAAATCTTGTTTTTAAGGCAAAGCTCCAAAATAATTTATTTTTTTAATTTTAAAATTTGTTTGGAAGTATTTAAAAATATTTTTAAGAACTTTTTTATGATATGCAAATTTAAACAAATACCTCAAAAATGTCAAAATATGCTGAAATATGCATTTAGGGTTTAATATGCATTTTTACCAAAATATGCACTCATATGCAAAAACAAACCGATGCCATTTTAGCGCAAATTTATTGATTTAGAAAGATAATTGTTTGACATTGGTCTTAGACTATCGGCAAAATCATGCGTTAGCATCGAAATCGCATCCCTATTTATAATGACCATTTTTATAGAATCCTTATAGATGGTATTCTACCGGGTATTTATCTGATGTCTGGATAAATACCGGGTAAATACCAGGTATATTCCTTTTTTGGGAATTTACTTGGGTATTCATAAAACACAAATAAATTTAGCAATCTTTCATTAACTGTCAATAAATTTAATTAATTTTAAACAAGGCGAATTCATTCCAGGTAATCTCGGTACTACACCAAGTACAACTCGTATAAAAATCACAGGCAATTTGTTTTTGTAAAATCATTGTTGGTCGATATGTCAAAAACACAAGTAACTTTTGACATTCCTCTCCCTAATTTAGAAAAAAAGCAGCACAACTGTGCTTTCAACGCCTCCTGAAAAATGAATTCGCCTTGTTCTCACTGTTATTTCAAACACCAACCAAATCGATTCTACATGAAATTCCCATTGTTTCAACTTGAAATAATTTTCTTTCAACGTGATTCGATGTGTTGTTTCAATATTAATGTCATTTTGCTCTAACTTTACGGGAATGTTAAATTAACATGAATTATAATGCTGTTTGCAAGTTATTGTAAAATCATGTTAAATTAACATGAAGTAACTGTGAAGCAAAATCACTACCGAAAAATGTAAAATCAAACTTGTTTTCGAGGATTTTACATTGACTTTTTTCTGTGTGAACCAAATCGATTTTATTATTATTTATTTGTAAATAAACTCTACTGCCTAAAGGCCCAAATACATTGATCAAAATACTCATCAAGCATTGTGGTAGTATTAGTGAAAATGTGTTTGTATGTGTGACAACGCTTGATGAAAAATCAAAAAAATTTAGATATGACGGCGAATATTACGTCCAGCACACGTACACGTTGAATTCGCCGGCTGGACACGCATTTGACAAGTGTATTTGGCCCTTAAGCTCTTTTTATTATTTTTCGATATAAATACGCATGAAGATTTCGCAGGATTTAGACAGGGGCCATTTCCGCCCCCCCCCCATTTATCAATTTTATTTAAGTCGTCATTTATAAAATCAATACAACTTCGAATATTTCCCAAATGTGTACCTGTACATCGCATCGGCATAAATTTGAACACTACTGTGTACAGGAATCTCTGGAATTCATTAATGTATAAACAGACAAGTAATGGCTCAAGAAAGGAACCTTGCGGCACTCCTCTATCAACGTTAAGGGCACTTGAAGTTACATCACCCAAAACGACTTCTTGTTTTCTATTTTCAAGGCAGGATTTGAATTAAAGTGCAGAGTTTGAAAAATTCGAAAGCTTTTGCAGCTTTGCGAGTAATATGGTGTAATCCACAATATCAAGTGTTTAACTGTGATCTAACGGCACAAGCAAAGACACCATATTTTCACCCAATTTGTATCGGAGCTCTTCAATCACGCCAATCAACACTGTAATACAGCTTTGACCCTGCCTAAAGCCTGACTGTCTTTCCGATTATAAGCCGAACATTTTAATATACATATAAATTAATTTGCTTATGTAATATACAGATTCAGCCGAATTTTGCAGTTCACAACATTATTTCTTGCAGATTTCAATAACGAGTGCAACTCTGCAGCCTTAGATCAATCAAGTCTTTTATTGAAGAACCTTAGCTTTGGCAATTTTAATTCTTAGAGACACACTTTTGTCAAATATTTGGACAGGATTATTTTTAATACAGTGAAGTTGGTCTTTAGCATTTTCAAGGTCATAAATTAATCTCCAGGTGACAAAAAAGCACGCAAATTACGTTACACATGCTGAGAATAATCTTTAGTCTCCATAATAACAGCATACGTGATAAAAATTAGATCATGTTTTGAGAAAGCCGGCGCAGAAAACTTATCATATTTCATATTTCTCTGATTTACATAAAAGAGAACAATTAAACTACTTGAGGTGTAAGAAGCCGCTTGTAAGTACAATAACAAATATTTGCTTGTTGAAGTTTTTGCGAACAACGGAGAAATTTTCTCTTTCTTCGTTCTTTCATTGTTCAAAGTAAACAACAGGGACGGTGAACGAAAGGAACGACCTAGTTCGTGCAATCTTTAGGATCGGTCAGAACGATTCCACAAAAAGAACTATTTTGTCCAAATCCATAGTATGTACATTAGGGCGGGTCGATTTGTATGGATGAAAAAAAAAATAAAAATCGTATAGCAAAAACGTAATCTACATAAAATTCTACGAAAATTCTCCGAAGAAACCATGGGTCTAAAACAAAATCCTAGTCCATGCCTCTCGACTTGAAAATTTTTTTACTTGGGTGAAAATTTTTTTTTAATGTAAAAAAATATAAAGTGCAAAAGAATAACCTTACTAAACCATTTTATTAAAAAATTTGATTTATTTTTGGAAAAAGCTATTTTTTCAAAAAAATTTTTTTTTTCCAAGGCGGGCAGCCAAATTTTCAAGTCGAGAGGCGAGGATTAGGATTTTGTTTTAGACCCATGGTTTCTTCGGAGAATTTTTTTAGAATTTTATGTAGATTAGGTTTTTGCTATACGATTTAAAAAAAAAAAATCGACCCGCCCTAATGTACATACTTTCTACAAAAAGTACCTTCTACGATTAACTTTTTTTACAAAGTTCATTTATTACAAAGTTCTCCTTTCTTGTATTTATATTTACACATACTATACAAATTGATTTAAAATTTATTTCCATTGCATACTTTAAAGGATAACTTTATTTGTTTATGTTTGTACACATATTCATATGTACATATGTATATGATTGTAAAATTTGTTTGTGGCAATTTTTTTAAATTTGCATATTTTTGTCGGTATGTCTGTGTTTACATTTAAGTGTTTTTTTTTATAGTTTGTTTTATTTTATTGAACACACTTACTAAAAGAGAATAAAAGTTTTGTTTTAAGCAATAATGGTATACTTTTAGGGTTTGTTTGCAGTTAACATGATTTTTTTTCTTTTAATAAAAAATTGTATAATTGGAAAAACTATAAGTAAACACTTAATAATTCATTGAATGAAAACCAAATGAATGCAATACAAGTAAGAGTGCTATATTCGGCTGTGTATATGTTCTAGAAATAATCAAACATTATCCGCACAGTGAAAAAAAAACTTGTTCTGTTCGACGCTTTTATTTAGAACATATTCACTTCCTTAAAACGTGTTTATAATTTGTATGGATAAACAAGTTTCTCAAACTAGTTTATCATCATAAACAACTTATAACCTGTTGGTGGCGTAGGTGTTAATACGCTATTAACCTTTATTAACAGCTTTTCTGCACAGCTTACTATTGTGATCTGCACACTTCAGTATTTGTACTAATCCTGATTCAATACCATCTTTTCAGTATTTATTTATACTGGATTGTTCGAGCCTTAACGTCTATTATGTTATTTAAAATTATCTATTTTTACATTCTGCCTATATCTAACGTTGAAGCATCATACAACTAAGGAATACTTTAAGGCGCAACAGTTATCTGTGGAACTTTCGAGTAGACTACAGTGGGTTTGAAATACAATCACGCATAACCATTATAACAATTCATTCGTACTAGAAAATTCTGTACAATGATTTTAACACTAGAATTATGCATAACTAATACAATAACAATTTAAACTAATAAAATAACTAACAAATACTAAATAACTAATAAAAACAAGATTATTAAACTAATTCATAACTAACAATACTTTATGGGGTCTTAGATGAATATAAAAAAAGTTTCACAAGGAATGAAAACTAAGTATACCCTCATTCTTGTCTAGTGGGGAATATGAGAAACAAATTCAATTAAAAGAGAAAAATAATATTAAAAAAATTAATAAATTCATAATTAAAAAAAAAGATTGAGTTTTTCAAACTACATTTGCAAAAAAAATAAAAAAAATTGTTGCATAGTTTTAGGTTTGCAAAATTCAAATGCGTGCAATTAACTGGTTTCTGAAATGTTTTTAAAAAAATAAAATTGAAAAAATTGTAATTGTATTAAAGTATCTTCTAAGGATCTGAATAGTTCGGTCCTGTCCCTTATGGGAGCGTGTGCTGCAATAAATACTTTTTTCGGTACGGGTACGGTTTCTTAAAGGACCGCTTACTGAAAAAAGTACTTTTTTTAAAGTATTCTCTGAACATTTTACTAAATGTAAAGTAGCTTTTAAATTGCACTTTATGAAATAAATAGAGATTAAAAAGGTACTTTTTGGCAAACTTTATTTCAAAAGGCTAATTTTTGTAAATGTGTAAATTTTTATATGATTACAATTTGGGGCATTTTTTTGCACTTCTTTGTGCAATAACTTTAATGTTAATAAAACTTTTACATTAAAGGCACTTATGTGTATGGTACTTTCGTTAAAAAGTACTTTGTTGTTAAGACTTACTGGAAGGGTAGTGCAAAAAGTTCTTATAGGAAAATGTTTAGCAGAAGGTACTTTCATGCAAAAACCACTTATTTTCAAAATGTGCTGCAGAAAGTACTTTTTTTTAATTATACTAAAAAAAGTACTATTTGTATATTTTTATTTTTGTCTTTCTAAGTGTAACTTTTGCAAAAGCTTCTTTCGTAGACCAACCAGCTCCTGCTAATTTAAATATTCAATAAAAAGCCATTTAAAAGACCATTAAAGCTAATGTTTTTATTATAAGTTGTGCAATAATATTGTTTTGCTTATAAGCATTTATTAAAATTTTATTGGTTCGGGTGCCACATTTTCCTTTTTTTTGCTCAGAAATCATTTTATAATTTTAAAATTTTTACACAAAAATGTATTATATTTATTTTCCATATTTTTTCTGGCATGTCATTAAAAAAACTGTTTTAAATATTGAACGATTAAAAAAATTCATTGGGGAAATTACGAAAATGCTGCCTTATAAAATATAAACGAATATTTAATGAAGTGTTTTTTTATATTCTCTTTTATATTATTCCAAAAGTAAGGAAAACATATTTTAAAGGACAAAAAACGAATTTTAAATGATAAAAATATAACACGTGGAAAGAAAACAAATAGAATATTTTATTAATTTCTGGCTTGAAAAATCCATACAGTTTTTTTCAAGGAATTGTTTGGATAAAATTCTAAAGAAAATAGTTAAAATTAATGAGAGTTTAATTAAACCAATAAATCATTCTATTAAATTGATCGTCTATTTCTTTTTGTTCAAATAATTTGAAATTTTGCTCAAAAATTAAACACCCGAGTAACGAATAACGAGGTTCGGTTGATTTTTTGATGCAATTTAATAAATTTTTTTTATAGATTTCATCGCTAGTGGTGAAGGGTGTAATAATCGATAAAAAAATCGAATATTCAAAAAACAAATCTATTAAATTGCATTTTATTTTATTCGAGTATATTAATTTAATTATTTTTATTTGATACTTCAAAAAATTGCTTACGTAAAAAAATATTTGAGAAACTTTTCTTCAATAAATTAGTTTCTTTGAAAAAGTTTTTTTTGAATCTTAAAAAAATATTGAACTTTTTTAATCGGTTATTTTCTTTAATATTTTTTGAATATTTCCGATTATTTTTTATTGTTAAATAAGTCCCCAAAAATCTGAAATGAAAAAAGTCCCTAAAAATATTTTGGGGACATATTTTATTTTCAAATTTATTTAAAAATCGTAAAAAATGCAAACTATGTCCCGTTTTCTATTATTTTCTATTCGACTAATATCCATAAAAAATGTTTGATTAGTTTTATTTTATTAATTTTTAAAGGAAAACTTCGATTATTTTTTAATCGAGTTTTTTAAAAGCTAATTTGATTCGAATAATTTGCACGAAATTTTTGCTTGTATTCTTAAAAAAAATTTCACACATTTTTATTCGATTAATTAAAAAAAAAAATTTCAATTGTTTTTAATCGATTAATTTAAAAGAAATTTTCGATTGTTTTTAATCGGTTAATTTAATTGTTCGATTGCTTTTAATAGGATTGATTTTTAAGAAAATTTTTAATTAGTGTTGTATATTTAAAATAAAATTCCCTTATATTTCTTTGATTACTTTTAAATCGATTAAGTTCTTATGTACCTTTACCATTATTATATACATATTCGAGTAATCGTTTAAAAACTTCTTTTATATATTCATTATGTATATTAATTCTAAAAAACAAAATTTTTAATGGATTTTGTTTGATTCTTTAAAAATTATAAAATTTTTTCTAGTTTTTGCTCTTTCTTTTTGATTAGTTTTAATCGGTTAATTTTATTTAAAAAAACTTTCTTAAGAAAATCTATTTAGTTTTAAAGTGTTTTTTTATTATATTCTTTTTGACTTATTGCCTAAGAAATTTTTGATTAGTGTAATTGATTAAGTTTAAAGAAAAACTTCGATTATTTTTAATCGAGTTTTTTGAAGCTAATTTTATTCGATAAAGTTTTTTACAAAATTTTTGGTTGTATTCGATTAACTCTTAAGACAATTTATAATTGGTGTATTATTTTGATTAAATTCTAATAAAATAGTAAAATTATAATTTAATAATAAAAATCCAATGAAATTTCCTTAAGTTTTATTTAATTACTTTTTGATCGATTAATTTCTTAAGATAACTTTAACATTGATATTAATTCGAGTAAACGCTTGAAAACGCCTTTTAGATGTTGATTACTTATATTTATAAAATAAAATGGTGTTTAGTCGTTTTCTGGCTTATTAACGATTTATTTTTCAGTAAGTTTTTAAACGTTACATAACTTTTTAATCGATTAATTTTAAATTAAACTAAATGGTTAATTAAATTTTTAAATAATCGATTTCTTTAAACGATTTTTTAGCGTTTTTTTAATAAACTTTTAATACATTTTTTACAGGTATTTGACTATTTTTATAATTTTTCTTAAATTGTTTTTATTTGTATTGTATTCTTTTCCAAATTATTTCGTAAAAACAGTCTATAGTGTAAATGTACTTGTTTGTTTAAACTTATCTTTTATACGTAAACAAACCATTTGCTAGAGAAGCTATTGAACCTCGTTTGCTGTTTTTTTTTGTTGTGTTTTATTTTTTACTTTTATAAATTTTCTCTCTGACCCTTCTTGCCACTTGATATTTTGTTGTTTTTATGTTCCCTCTATTGCGAACTCTTAATACTTTTGAATAATCTCAACCCACTTTTGGTTGAATTAAACTACATCAAGGACGCGCATAAGTATTGGTAAACTCATACATATAGTATATTTCCCGTTACTCCTTTCTACACTTACTCTTTGTTTCTCTTTTCCTCTAGGTCTAACATTCATTCACTTACGCTGCATGAATCAAACCAAATGAAAACAAAGTGTTTTCGATGTTTGAACCCATTAAAATAAAAGTTCCTATAATTCATAAAATTCATTGAAGCTTTAACTTTTAAGTGGATTTTCTAACGCCCAGGATCGAAGGCCTGGCTTTGCTCTACAGCATTCTATTTTTAGCAACATCATATTTCTATAGTCAAAAATTTCGTTTGTTTTATGCTGCGAGTGTGTGTAAATGTTTCAAACGTGTAGAACAAAATGAAAAACTTATCTTTTTTATTTGGTGGCATTTTCTCTTTTAGTTTTTTTTTTAATACATTTTGAACAAAAAGTTTCTGTCTTATTTTTTTTTTTGGAAAAGTGTAAGTTTTTTAAAAGTGAAACAAATTCAAGCGAAAAAACGATATTTGTTTTAATACAGAGAAGTAAGGAGGACAATGAAAGATAGTGAAAAAAACGGACAACTAAAGCAAAAACTTTTTTAAGTAATTAAAAAAATATCAGTTAAGTTTAACCAAAAAAATTTGTTTGCTCGAAAACTTTTCGTATAATTCTTAGTCTGAAACCTTAATCGAATAATTTGTTACGATTAATTATAAATTTAATATTTCCTTAGACAAAATTTTCGACTTAATATTAATCAAAAATGTGTTCGAATAATTATTAATCGAATTTTATTTTCACCTTTTTTCTGTTTAATTTTTGAACAAATATTTTTAAGAAAATCTTTCGATTATTTCTGTATCTTATTTTTTTTCTAACATTTTTCGATTATTTTTTGCCAAAAAATTCTTCGAGTATTTCTTAATCAAATTTTTTGTGCGGAAAATTGTCTTGATTTTTTCTTAATCGAACATTTTATTACGAAATTTTTTTTATTAGTTTTTAAGAGTTTATAATTGCAGACAATTTGTGGCTCAATGAAGTTTAAGTGAAGGTTTTTAAAAAGAATTTTTAAGAAAAATTTTTTTAATCGAATATTTTTTTAGGAAAAATTTTTTACTTGTTTTTAATCGAAAATGTTTTTTAAAAGCTACATTTATCAGGAAGTATATGATTTGCGGATGCCCTATCTACTAAATAGACATTTGATCCTGTACTCTCTCCTTAATCTTAGACACACACCCTAATACAGCGAAAAAAAATATTTCCTATCCGGAATACCAAATGGAGATGTAAACAAGAAGTTTGTCATCGGCATTACGCTATCTGTGTTGTGTCCTAGCTTGCAAATACTATTAAATGGACTACTTACAACCTGGTCCAATGTTAAGCAATCCTTTACCATGTCATTGGTAAAAAATTGTTTGTAGTTAAACGGCATGTTTTTGTTTCTAAATATGTTTTCGTTTTTAAACGATCCTTTGGAGTAAACCATAAGGTAGTTTCAAATCTTATCCACTGGGTGTATGTATGAACATGGAGTAGATTTAAGACTAGTCCCTTATGGGCTATTTATTACATGCGTGCATGAACTAGTCGTATTAATTGTAGTGTATAATTAGCCCGGACTGACTACTCTTTAAATTCTCGTTTGTCCTTTCACTATGTTCCCTAGTAGATCTTAAAACACTTCTTGGCGCCAGTTCAACAATATGTCCCTTTATTGGCAAACAATTTAGAATAAAATCCAAAGCCGCCTGCAAGGTTCTGTTGATTAACTGGTTAATTATAAATAAAAGATGATATTTTCAATTTGTACCAGGTTAAAGCTTGTCGCGTTCTATTCTCTCTCTCTCCCTAGAACATGCTTTGTGCACTAAATTAAATATTTGCTTATATATATATATATGTGTTCCTTATATAATTATATAAATTAATTATAAATTAATTTAATTAATTATAATTAAATAAAAATACGAAATATGTAAATTAATTCCTGTTGCTGATTTTTCCTTTACCGAAAGTAAAAGACTATATATTGGGTTGTCTTTCCGTTTGGAATTTCTACAATATTGATCTTAGTCTCTATAAAAAATACTTTATTCTGGGTCCTTATGAGTAGCGAAGTTGATTTAACGATGTCCGTCTGTCAGTCTGTCCGTTGAAGACGCTAGATAAAAGAGGGAATTATTTCCTGTTGAAATTTAGTCTGATTAGTCTAAAAGTGCCTAAGATAAATGCAAAAAACCACGACTACTACGACTATCCCTTGTTGTTGTTTTTTTAAATGTTTTTAATGTATATCTGGAGAAAGTTTCCAAATTAGGTACAAGCATCTTGGTTATCAGTAGACGATATTCGATAATATAAGGGCAGTAGTGCTGAAGTAGGTGTGACGCAAAATAAAGGCATTTGAATCTTAAAAACGGCAAGCTGGGTTTAAAATACACAACTTCTTAAAAAGTGGGCGGAATGAGAGAAGTAGGCGTGGCAGCTGCCGCACAAAAACATTGTATTTTTAGAGAACGGAAAGAGCCAAAGTTTTCAAATTAGGTACAAACATCTTTTATATCAATACACAACTTCTGACAAAATGTGAGCGGGATTGGAAAAGTGGCCGTGGAACAAAATAAATTTATTTATATGTACGGAACGGCCTTTATATAACTTTCTGTTCTCATCGCACCATGGTGAAGTGTAAACAAGATTCGGCATAGTCGAATATAACACTATTACTTGTTTTTTGTTATTTTTGTATCGTAATTAAAATGTCAATTGACATTTAACAGCTTCATCTGCAGTGAATAAAAACAAAAGAATACCTTAAGGATGTTACAAAACATATGCATATTAAAATACATATAACAATTTATGAAAATATACAACAAATAGTTCTTTAAATAATTGAATAATAAATAAAATCAATTTAAGGCTTTTACAAAATTTGAAGCAACAAATTTAATTGTATTTTCCATGGGATATTAAGGAAATTGAAATTGATTTTCTTATAATAAAAAAAAAATTTGTCTAAAATTGTTTATTGTTATTTTTCTGCACACTAATTTCCGGTTATGGTTTTTTCTTTTTGTTCTCCCTTAAATACGCCAGTCAAATTCAATGCTGCCATTGTATTAGACAATGTTTTTAGTGTGGGTGAGTTGAAAATTGATTTAAGGTTTGTTATAATAAAAAAAAAATTTCTTAAAATGTTAGTTATTGTTTTTATTAACACTGTTTTCAGTTTGGTTTTTGTTTTGTTTTATTTTGCTCTTCCTTAAATACGTCAGTCAAGTTCACTGTTGCTATTGTATTAGACAAAGTTTTTAGTTTGGCTTTCGTTAAAGACAAATACTTCTGTTTATATATATATTTATGGCATCCGTCTTATAGAAATAAACTGCCAAAAAATAAAAAACTTATAGAAAATTGGGAAAAAGTTCTTAAATTGCATCCTTAAAAGAAATATGTCATAGTTTAAAAAAATTATTTTAAAAATTTGTGACATATCAAAATAATTTTCGTGGGAATACAAAATTTAATATAAATGATTTTGTTATTCGTGCTTAATACCCAATTTTTTTTTTTTTGTTTAAACTTTGATATTGTTTCAAGTAGAACTGTTGCTGTAATTCTTATACGCTTAACAGTTTTATTTTGTTTAATATCTTTAGTTTTTCTAAAATCTTTATGGATGAAGTTTCCTGATGATCTGGCCGAAGCAACCAGTGAAATGCGCATAGGAATAGCTTATCCCATCAACAATAAATTTCAGTGTTTTTATCAAAAATAAAAATTGGGAATAAAGCACGAATAACAAAATCATTTATATTTGTGACATTTTAATTTACTATTTTAAACCTTAAAAAACTGTTTTAAATTTGATCAAGAATGATTAAAGTTGAGACACTTACGGCCAATTTCACCAAGTTCAGTTAAAACAAACTGTTAGTCTTACTTCCATTTAACCATATGTTTTTGACAGTTCTAGCTGAAAGTTAAATGTAAGTGAATTTAGTGAAATTGCCCGTTAATCCCTAAAAGTATACTTTATATCATGCAGTCTATTTTAAACGACAATACATTTAGCACAAATTATCATAAATTCTCACTTTAATGATTGTTTTTATAAAATTTTACATAATTTAGATAAGTAATTTATTATCCATGGAATGATGGTTATTTGCAAGAAAATTTTAATATTTTTCCATTACAAGAGTTTTGCGTATGAGTAATAAAATATTTCATTAATTTTATATAACGCATACGTATCGATAACCTAAATACTCTTTTAAGATAGATAGTGAACATGTTAAAGGGCATGTGTGTGTGCATGTTGCATGAGTATTGACAGTGATAATGATGCTGTTAACGTGTGACATAAATGGAATATGTTAGCTGTTTTTACTGACACTTTATTTAACTTAATAGAAAATAATTTTCCTTAAAATGGAATTAAACCTACACAGTTAAAGGTAGAAATTGAGCCAGAAATTAAACTGAGAATGTTGCTCTGAAATGTTCTAGTAACTGAACTAGAAATTGAATAAGAAATCGAACTAGAAATAAAGCAAGGAATTGAATAAGGAATTAAATTACCAACTGTCTAAGGAGAATAAATCAAATAAGAACTAACTAAATAATTGAACAAGAAAATAACTGAGGAATTGAATTGATGGAATTATAAGTGGATATACTAGGCATGGAACTAGAAAAGAAAAGGAACTAGGAGTTATATTGAATATAATGTTTATGAATTCAACTTGTTTAGACATTGAATTTGAACAGATTCGGTAAGTAACAGAATTATAACTGAACAAGAACTAAACTAGAATAAACTAAAACTGACCTAGAACTAAACTAGAATTGAACTAGAACTGAACTAGAACTAAACTTGAACTTAACTAGAAATCAATAGAACTGACCTAGTACTAAACTAGAACTGAACTAGTACTGAACTTGTACTGAATTAGAACTTAACAAGAGCTTAATCAGAATTAAATAGAACTTACCAAGAACTGAACTAAAACTGAACAAGAATTGAACTAGAACTGAACTACAACTGAACAAGAACTGAACAAGAACTGAACTAAAACTGAACTAAAACTAGAACTGAACTAGAACTGAACTAGAACTGAACTAGAATTGAACCAGAACTGAACTAGAACTGAACTAGAACTGAACCAAAACTAAAACTGAACTAGAACTGAACTAGAACTGAACTAGGACTGAACTAGAACTGAACCAAAACTAAAACTGAACAAGAACTGAACTAGAACTGAACTAGGACTGAACTAGAGCTGAACGAGAACTGAACTAGAACTTTTTTTTAAAGATTTTTTCTGATCTGATTTTTTTTATTTATTAATAAACCAAACTACAAAAAATCTAATGATAGCTTTGCGAAGCTTATAGGAAATTGCATGGAATAAAACTGAAAGTTAGTGGTATAATTTCTGATACACAGACAAAAATAATTTTCATATTTGAATACGAAAATCGCATGTTAGATAACAAACATTTTTGAATTTTCTGCGATGATGATTTTTGCGGTATTGATAAAAAAAGTTAGTAGGTATAATTATTAAATTTTAAGTCAACAACCATTATTAATAATCAATAATTTATTTCAACAAAATGTTAACGTGATTTGTAAAAATAAATTGTTGGAAATGTTGAATAAATCAACTAAAATGTTTATCGAATCTTTAATTATTTATTTATTAATTATGATGTGCCAAATTCCTAATTTTTATTTTTGATAAATACACCTCAATTTATTGTGGAAAATGCTAGTACCTATTCGCATTTAGCTGGTTACTTTGGAAAAACTTAAGATATTATTCAACTAAAACTGTAAAGCGAATGAGAATTATAAGCTAAAAATGGACAAAAGTTGTTAAAATACTGTCTTTACTTTGATTCAAATCTTTTTTTTTTGTTGTTGAATATGAAGAAATAATTAATTTTTTCATTATTAAATATGTTTTATTGATTGCTTTTTTTCAAAGTGTAATTTTGATAAATTGTTTCATTGAATCAAATAAATAGTTTGTTGACCTAAAATTTTATTTTCAACAAACTGTGTTGTTAAAAACTTTCTTGAAATATTTTTTCTGTGTACAAAGCAAAAATTATTTTGTAACCTTTTGTTTTAAACATTTCTACTTAGATATAGCAAAATGTTAAAAAGAAATATTTTATGTAAAATTACAATACATATTTCATTTGAAAATTTTGCTCTTTTTAAGTAGATGTTTTTTAAAAGAAGAATATTTATTTCAAATTAGTTTTTCTTCTTGTTCGAACTTTATGCTCTAAAAATTCCCATGAAGCAATTGCTTACGTCTAACAATCATCTTAAAATGATGATTTCTTTTAAAAAAAAAGATAAAAGTACTATGAACGCAAAGTCTTTCACACGTACAATGTACGAATCCCCATGCAAATCATTTGCCATTCGCACAAAAATCATAAAAAATTATTGATTTTTACCTTCCAGCTCTCAATACAATTTGTAACACAGACATGTAAATATGACAAACAAAATTAATATTCGAATACAAAAATTCTATTTCCATTTTACTAGTCATAATATTTAAATGCACGTTTAAATTTATGTGTCCCCAAGTAAGAATTTCAATAAAAAATTTATATATTTTAATGGAAAAATTTCTTTTCTAAGAAACAGAAATTAGGCAAAAAAGTAATTTATTTTTAACGCTTGAAGGAACTTTATAGAGGAATTGGTATTTGATAAAATCTTCTAAAAAATTCTTATACAACAATATTTATGGTAAAACACATTATTGGTTTTAAAATTTTGTTTGATTTTATTTGTTGATCGATAAAAAAAAAGAATACACCACAAGAATTACTGCAGGCATAAGAAGTAAGGAAGAAGGTAATGCAGAAGTTAACTGTTCGGAGACAACCAGAATATGGTTGTGGCATCTTGATGGAAGACTAATTTAAACATAATACGTTTGACGGTAACAATAATATGATTAAATTAAACATACAAATATGTTTAAAATTTTCTTCAGAAATAGTTTTGTTGGAGGTTACCATATTTCAATATGTTTTTTCTCTGGGTGTAGAAGAAATAATTTAAATGTACTTTTTTTAATTAAATCTGAGTACTGTATTGGCCATACTTTATTGACTTATTTTTTTATTTGTAACCTTTGACCTCATGCTTTTTGTGTTTTTAAACAGTTAAAAAAAACACAGAATTTTTTTGTTCATCCAAATAAATGTCATTGTATAAACATGGAAAGTTAAAAATAAATAAAAACTCAACTTTTAAAGTTCAAATGCAAAGGACAAGTCATAGAAATGATACAAGTTTCCAATTAAACTCTTCGATTGCCATCTTCTTGAAAAAGTTTTTTCTACAGTTAAGTTATTTTTTTTTTTAAAGTTATTTAAGAAAACAAAACAGATTGAGAACTGAAAACAAACTAATGGAGAACAGGGGCCAAATGTCGTCATTCAGTATCCATCAAAATTTCCATTCAAATTATATTTTAATTTCGCTCGATATCGAATACGGTTATAGGTCCCCTGAACTAGAACTTCATTAGAACTAAACTAGAGCTGAACCAGAACTGTACTGACACTAAAATAAAAATTGAAACATAATTGAACTAGAAACTGCAGTAAAATTGATGTCTTCCTATGTTAGTTGTAGATCCCAAGCGACTTACCACGGCTCAGATGTATCAAACACCTGCATACTAAAGAGCGGGCGTACCACAGGGATCAATACTTGGTCCTATTCTTTACTCGATATATGCGAATGACCTACCATCCCAATTAAAGTTTTGCGAAATACAAATGTTTTTTTTTAAAAAATGCTGTACCTACCCAGCAATACACCTAACTACATGATTGATAATGTGCTACACTTACCTAACTACAGACTACCCCGGTTTCGGATTTAAAGACAAATGGGCCGATGACGACCCCGGCATGTAAATCGCGCCAAACATAGATTTTTCGGGATGTAATGGAGTCTCAAGAGTCCCATAAGAATCGCACGCACTCCAAAAACGACAATTCTGCTTGTTTACATGCCCGTTTACCCAGAAATGAAGATAATTCGACGATAAAAATCTGGTTCAACTTCCAGTAGATTCTCAACGCATTCACCGAACATACGACGCAATATGACCCGCATAGGGAATTCTTAGGAGTTGTGTCAGAAGTGGTATTTGTATGGGAGCTGTGGTCAAAAATGAATTGATTCTAAAACAATTTGGTGAGATGATTTAGGTTGCAATTAAATATTATTTGGCCAAATTTATTTATTTATTTTTTCTGTTAGGACCAGCACTCAGGGAATGACCCCTACTAATGCATTGCATTGTGTTGGAACTAGGAAAATAGGAGGATAGAGGGAGTAGTGTTTGTAAACATTCGACTTGAACTTAGTCACGTTGTAATTGAGAGGGAAGACTTCTGCAGGAAGGTGGTTTCACAAACGAACATTCCGGGAAAAAACGAATTCCCTCTGTAATGCGTTGTACGATTCACCTGCCAATCGACCACATAAGGATGGGCTCTTAAAGAAAAACGTGTATTACGAGCAAACGTACGGGTTTCGCGAATCAGATCCCTAATTTCGTCAGAACACATCTCTTTGTAGTATCGATAAAACAAGCAAATACAACCCACATTGCGACGGTGTTCAAGGGAGTCAACAAAATTGGATACCCTACCGCCAGCAATGAGAACTTTCGCTCTCTCCTGCACGCGGTCGAGAAGTTCCAAAATAGACTTTGGAGCACCGACCCACACATGAGAGTTGTATTCCATACGCGGCCGGATATAGGTGATATAAATTGTATGGAGATCAGATAGAGTGAAGTATATCTTACACCGTCTTAGAAGCCCGAGGCTTCTTTCGACACATTGAATATATGTTCTGTCAATCGGACATCACATTGTATCTTCATGCCCAGAACATCAAGAGATTCTGATTCCTCAATAATTATACCACCCATATATACAGATGAGGCACCTTAATCTGTCGCGCGTTTATGCGTTAGCACGCAACATTGGGGTTTCGGGCATTAAAATCGAACCTATTTGCACGACCCCATTCCGAGACCATGTTAAGGACTCGGCCAACCGTATCATTCTTATTCTGCCTCATAGCACCGACAGCGGATACTCTCGGTCTGCATTCAAATGAGTACGAATGCTGTCATCTGCAAAAGAGTTTTTGGAAGTTTGACATGGGAGGTCATTTAGAGGAGCCTTGCGGCACCCCTGAATGAATCTTGAACTCGTTTGACGAAACTCCATCTTTAACAACTCGTATAGTGCGATCTCTGAGAAAATTCGATATAAATCGAGAGAAATTATCACCAACACCAAACGCAACAAGTTTTGACAAATTTAATTTAAATAAGAAATGCTAAGATGGTTTTTATGGCGGATGTGTGAAATAATAAATCGATTTTCGCCACATTCAATAGGATTTGTCCTCATGGCAGTAAGAACGCATGTAGCGACATGTACTTTGCTTTAGGTCGCATCAAAATGTAATTCTGGGTCGATCTTTGTGCCATAAAATTGTTTATGTGTTACACACATCAGCACCAACGTATAGTACGCTCTTTACGTATTGTGTTGGTGGTATAACAAGAAATACATGTACTGGAAATCAAAATCTAGAAGAAGAACCCATTCTTTTCAATTCGGCAATGCCACTATTGTGATTAAAACTTAAGCCTTAAAATATACTTTCTGTAGAGTTATTTAAATTATACCAGCATATTTTTCGCTTAAAGGAAATTAAATGGCACATTTTATCAATTTTTTTTATCAACTTAATGCTGCAATAACCACAAGGAAATATTGTCCAAAGAGAAATCAATATTATAAAAATTTATTTGAAAAAAAAAAAAATAAAAAAGAGAATGAAAAAAATATAAAAACGATAAATTTTTACACATAAGTAAATCGAATAAAAACTTTTAGAATAAATAATTAAAGGGGAAATCTGGTAAATTAATTGCATTTTAAAAGGAGTATGGTTTAATATAAAAAAGGCGTAACTCGGTTTTATTTCAGATTACAGTTGATATACACCCAGAAAAAAAATCAAGTTAAAAACGTCGAAAACAAGGTTGATTTAAAATTTTTCGTTGGTGATTTTGCTTCATGCGTTTTTCATGTTAATTCAACCTGATTTTATAATTACTTGCGAACAACATTTTTTTCTTTTAAAATAACTTAAATTCATGTTAATTTAACATTGCAGTAAAGTTAGAGCAAAATGTCATTTATATTGAAATCAAAATCCGAATCACGTTGAATGAAAGTTATTTCAAGTTGAAACAACGTGAATTTCATGTAGAAACTAATTGGTTTGAGCGTGTTAAAACAGTGTGGAACAGCTTCAGAGACAACATATGCAGTTATTTAAGAATAATTCAATACACTTACCCCTGTAACACATGTTTCACTTATTTTGTATTCTCCTTTGTCAACAGAAGCATTAGCAGAATCGCCCGATATGGTTTTCGTCATCATTCTACTTTGATAAACTTGATGTACCATTTAACTAAATAATTTTAATTAAAAGAATACGGGATTTGTCTTCTTTTTATAACATATTTTAAGAATGATAATAAAAAAATTGAAATACTTAACTATGTATGCATGTTAATTTAACAAGATAAACTTTTGATTTTAATATAAAACAGGTTTTTATGGATTCAATATTGAATCCATATTTATTTATATTTTAATATTTTTTTTTTAATTTTTTTTTAACAGTGAATAATATTAAATAAACGTAATTTAAGATTATTTTAATATTTTTCATTTAAAATTAATATGAAATAATGATAAGAACAATTTTGATCTTTAGTTGAACTGTTTATTTTTAATTTTCGATATTCTTTAATTAGGCTTGAGTTCATCAAATTTAATTTTCATTAAATTATTTTCACTGAGGGAAGGAATTTTACAACTTGGAATTTTCTATTAAAATTTATTGATAATTTTTCCTGGCTGAGCTGGGATTTGAACCCGGGTTGAAATTTACTATGATTCTCAATCAACATTTTTCCATGTTAATTTTACATTGGTATTTTTTTCTGCGTGTAAAAAAACTTAATCAAATACGTAAAATTTTAGAAAGAACAATAATAGTTTTGCCGCAATTTTAATAAAAAGATGCAATAACTTTTGTACAACACACAGCTGCTTTAAATTTGGAAGCAACGTGTATTTGGCATTTGCCCAGCACAATAACAAAAAACGGTATTTTGAAAAAGTTGAGTTAGACCATTTTTATATTAAGCCATCCTTCCTTATTGTGGTTCTTTTTACAAGAGTGCAGGAACTGCTTAGGAAATTTTATAAGAATATTTTAATATTTAAACATTTTTTTTTTTAGTTTAGTCCCTCAAAGGGTTAACCCGCATTTTAGAACTGTGTATTTTATAAATTTTATTTTTTTTTAAAAACACCGGCCTCATTCATTTATTCACTCATTTACTTAATCTGGCTGTCTGTTTTTGCTTTTTGTTCTCTGTCACATAAAAGATTTAAGATTACAAATTTAAATGTTTGACCTCTTTCCTTAAGTTTTTATTCGGTTGACAGAATTACAAACGATTTAAGTACATCAAGCACCCCATCACTGTCATTTTCCCATTCAAGCATTCATTCTGTAGTAAACATGTCAATTTATTTCAAAATGCTTCTTGTAACTAACGCGAGTGTTTATTCAAAATTAAATAGAAAAAATAGAAAAGTGGGAATAGCTGTATTAGAGTAAAGAAAAATATAAGAAAAGCACTATGCTCGTAAAACTAAAGCAAACTTTTCGCATCCTCATATTCCAAAACATTTGTCAGTTTTTTGTTCTTCCTGTGATGTCTTGTAGTTATTCAACGAAACTAAACTCCTGCTGTGTATTCTTTCTTGTTGTTGTTGTTTTTTTTTTTTTAATAAATACGTTTTTTCTCTTTATTTTCCGCTTTTAAAAAATTTACCAGCTAGAGCAAATATGTAATAATCAAGGCCCGGATTTTTATGCAAATGCATATTTGTTGTCGTCAGTCTGAGATCAACATAAACTTTATATCTTTTCGAATCAAGAAATTTTAAATAAAATGGCATCGATTTGTTAGTGCATATTTTTGCATATTATGCTTTAAATGCATATTTTTGCATATATTGCTGACATTTTTTTGGTGCATTTTTGGGGAAAAATGGGTAAAAAATATTTTGCAAAGCACATCGCGTTTTGTCGCATATTAGGAGGTTGTTGAAATCAGTTGTGAATAATGCTGAAAATTTTGAACAATTCAAGGCTGTGATGGAACGATGGTAATGCAGTACCAAAAAAAAAAAAAAAAAATAACAAATTTACAAAATATAAAATTTCGGATATATTTTAAGTCTTCAAATTACGGATGTATATCTGAGACTATTGAAACTGCTGGCATATTTAATTTAAATTTTTACGAAAACAGCGTAGTGGAAAATGAATGTATACGAAAATGAGTATTGTTCTTAATTAATAAAATATATGAAGGTTGACATATCATCTAACAAGTGACTTAATTTACATTATTGTTTTACTTTATATTTTGTGTTTTAATATATTTTTACTTCTGCTTTTTTGGTGTGCCTTATTTTCGTTAACGAGACTGACTTTTTAGGGATTTTATGTTACTTTAATGTTATGTTTATGTTAAAAAAATGTGTTAAGAAAAGTGTATGTTTTATGCGCATAAAACTCGATTTTAACTGCATAAAAATCCGGTCCCTAGTAATAATATAAACATAGAAAAATTATATATACATACATACATTGCTATGCATGTAGTGATGTATACATAAAGAACCTAAATGCCTCAAGTTGTTAAGGCTTTAGTATTAATATTAAACGAAAATTATTTTCTTTTTACATGTATCAGTTTTTTTTTTTGCTATTAAAGAGTGTTTGTGTGTTTGAGACAAACAAACTAAAACAGTGATATACAAAATTTTCAAGTTAAAGTTTAATATTTGCTGATGCAACACAACCTCAAAATTTTTTTAAAATATTTCGCCCAACACACAGATATGAGAATAGAATAGAGTAGGTAATGGGCATGATATTGGTTTATAAATTAGAGGAGTATGTAGTAGAAAATGTAGACAGGGCTATAGGTCTGGCTGTAGACGAGAATTTAAACTAAACATAAGACGAGACCATAGAGACCTCAGACGAGAACACCGACGTGACCATTAACTAAACTATACACGAGATTATAGGAGAACACGACTTTAGAAGCAACCATAGACGATACTATAAACGAGATCATAGACAAGACTATAGGCGAGACTATAAACAACAATAATGACGAGACTATAGATTAGTCTGTAAACGAGACTAAAGAAGAATAAACACAAGACTATAGACGAGACTATAGACGATTCTAAAAAAGAGACTATAGACGCCACTGTACATGAAGACTAAAGACGAGACTTAAGTCGATACTATAGACGAGACTTTAGACAAGACTATCCACAAAACTATAGACGATACTATAAACGAGACGATAGACAAGACTGTAGGCGAGACTATAAATTAGAATAAAGACGAGACTATGGACGATTCCGTAAACGTAACTATAGAGAAGACTGTTCACAGGACTCTAGACAATACTAAAGATGATACTCTAAGCAAGATTATAGGTGATCCTGTAAACGAGCCATAGGAGTGTCTATACACAGGACTATATACGATACTATAAACGAGATTATAGACAAGACTATTAATTGGAATACGAACGTGACTATGGACGAATCTGTAGTCGTGACTATAGAGAAGACTATACACAAGACTATATACGAGACTATAGACGATACTATAAGCTAGATTATAGGCGAACCTGTAAACGGGCCATAGGAGAGACTATTTACACAATATTATAGACGATACATTAAGCGAGACATAGACGAGACTTTAGACAAGACCATGCACACAGAAAAAAATACCAATGTAAAATTAACTTGGAAAAATGTTGATTGAGAATCATGTTAAATTTCTGCAAAAGTATGCCTTTTATTTAAATTTATCATTATTTCATATTAATTTTAAATTAAAAATATTAAAATAATCCTCAATCACGCCTATTTAATATTATTCACTGTTAAAATAAATAAAAAAAATATTAAAATTTAAATAAATATGGATTCGATATTGAATCCATTAAAAAACCTGTTTTATATTAAAATCAAAAGTTTATCTTGTAAAATTAACATGCATACATAGTTAAGTATGTTAATTTTTTAATTTTCATTCTTAAATATGTTATACAATGAAGACAATTCCCGTATTCTTTGAATTAAAAATATTTAGTTAAATAGTACATCAAGTTTTCAAAGTATAATGATGACAAAAACCATATCGGGCGATTCTGCTGATGCTTCTGTTGACAAAGGAGAATACAAAATAAGTGAAGCATGTGTTACAGGGGTAAGTGTATTGAATTATTCTTAAATAAGTGTATATGTTGTCTGTGAAGCTTCTTCACACTGTTATAACACACTCAAACCAATTTGATTCTACATGAAATTCACGTTGTTTCAACTTGAAATAACTTTCATTCAACGTGATTCGGATTTTGATTTCAATATAAATGACATTTTGCTCTTACTTTACTGCAATGTTAAATTAACATGAATTATAGTTATTTCAAAAGAAAAAAATGTTGTTCGCAAGCAATTATAAAATCAGGTTGAATTAACATGAAACACGTATGAAGCTAAATCACCACCGAAAAATTTTAATTCAACCTTGTTTTCGACGTTTTTAACTTGATTTTTTACTGTGTGTGGACAAGACTATAGCCAGGGCTATAGACAAGACTTTAAACGATACTATCGGGCCTGTTCTGAAAATCACGTGATTTCAAATCATGTGTTTTTGAAAATCACACGTGTGATTTTGTGGTGTTCTGAAGGTTATACGATCACACCAAAACACACAAAAACGGGACACTAAAATATCACACGTGTAAATTTGAAATCACGTGATTTGAGTAAAAGTGATTTGCAGAACAGGCCTGCATAGACAAGATTAGCTTAATTTTGAATTAATTCTTTTCACAGCAAAAAAAAATAATTGAATGAAATTTGAATCAATCCAAACGTATTACGCTGAAATGAATTTCAATTCGTTTTCCAATTCAAATTAATTTGTAGAATAAGTTGCAATTCGTTTCCAAAATTTAAATGAATTTTTTAAAGTGAATTGCAATTCATCTTACAGATTCATTTGAATTGAATTGAATTGATTTTGAATTAGAACAATGAATTGCAATTCAAATGAATGAAATCAAAAATGAGTTGCAATCGATCAAATTCAAAAGCAGTTCTAGGGGGAATTACTAAAATTTAACATTTTGATTGCAGTTGGAAGTTTTAAATACAAAAAGTAAACCAATTTTCTAATTGTAGTAAAAGTAGTCAGAATTTCGAGTAAACGAAAAAAGCTTTGACAGCAAAAAATGTTGTTGAGATTCAGAATTCGATTGAATAATTAAAAAAAAAAAAATCCACAATATACAGATATGAGATTATCAGGCCTGTTCTGAAAATCACATTTTATTAAAGTGATATGAGGTCAAATTTTATTTAAGTGGTTTGAAATCACACGAAAGGTGTTCTGGGCATATTATTTTTAATTTCAAAACATTCAGCTACGTAAAAAGCTTTTTGAAATCACTTTGTTATTTTTGCGACTTTTTTGTGATGACCTTAATTATTTTACAGAAAATCGTAAAAGCTGTAAAGAATCACAGGAAAAATTCGCTTCTAACGCGAACATGGTTAAAATCCGACAAAATGTGGGCGGGAGTGAAGAAGTGGGCACAAAATATATTTATTTATATTTAAAAAACTGTAAAACTGAATTGAAGAACTGAAGAATTGAAAAATTGCAAACTTGCAAACAAACTCTAAAATTAATTTAAAATTGCTAAATGGGAAAATAACAAAAAATCGTGAAAATTTTTAAAATTTCAAACGATCTATAAAATTTATTAAAAGTCCCTAAAACTACATATAAGGAATACCAAAAACTTGCAAACAGCGGCATGACGGTAAAGTTTACTATTTATTATAAATCTTTAAAGCTGTAAAGAATCAGAAAAATTACAGGAACAAACCGCTTCTATTGTGAGCTGAAATTCGCGAAAAATTGCAAAATTTGAGATCGCTAAATGAAACAAATTTAGGCCCTAATTTTGTAAAACACAACGCACGCCAAAGTATTATATTGAAAGCAAAAACAAATTCATAAATATTTTGTAATTTTGTTGTTGTTTTGTACAGAAATTTATTTACCGTTTTAAAATTTTCAGCGCCACAAGCAAAGAGGAGTATGAAATCTTAAAAACCAATGTGAATTTCTGTTAGAGGCAACAACTTAATTACAAAATATTTATGAATTTGTTTTTGCTTTCAATGTAATTCTTTGTCGTGGCGTTGTGTTTTACAAAATTAGGGCCTTAATTTGTGCATTTGAAACTCTTTTTCTTATTTCTAAATATAAGTTTACAATTTCTTCCTTTTCCGAATGACAACTCTTTGTGAATTATTTTCTTCATAAGTTAAAAAATATTTCACATGTGAGCTGTTTACAATCGTTTGAATATTTTGAAAACAGCAAATTCACAAGTAATTTTTTTCGGTGTTTAAAAATCTAAACATTCGGAAATTTCCACAACACATTTTATTCAAGCAACCAACTGTTTACACGTTCGGAAATTAACATGTGAAATTTTATTCTGAAAAGAGTGAATATAAACCATGCTTTAGACGAGACTTTAGACCAGACTATAAACGAGACTAAGAAAGGCTGTAGACGTTAACCCATTTAAGCCTAAACAAAAACTACCGGACAAAAAATAAAATTTGTTTTTTTTTTTTTTTTGGAAATTAAAGAGGTGTACTCAAATTGGCACAATGGTCACTTGAGTGTGAACATTTTTAAAAACATTTTTTATAGGCAAGAATATAGGCGAGACTATAAACGAGACGAAATTTAAATATATGGCCTCTTGCTGGTTACCAGATATACAGAAACTATAATGGCTTTTTACGGGAGCTCGCACGCCAACTTCTTCTATCCCGCCCATTTTAGACTGGCTGTGTACTGATAACTCAGCGTTTTGTACCAAATTTGGACAATTTTTCAATTCTTCAGTTCAGTTGTACAGTTTTTTAAATATAAATAAATATATTTTGTGCCCACTTCTTCACTCCCGCTCACATTTTGTCGGATGTAAGCTATTTGGAAACTTGGCTTTTGCCGTTCTCAAGATATACATAAAATCTTTCTGCCATTTGTGGAGCGATCAGGCTGAATTTCAATAGCAACCAATTTCGGACTATATGTGGAATAAATATGTGATTACGTACTCCCCATAATATCTGGGGTCTTTGGAAAACCCATTTTAACGGACGCACGGACATACGGACATCGTTAAACCAACTTCGCTCCTCATAAGGACCCAGAGTATATATACTTTATAGGGTCTAAGATCTACATTGTTGAAATTACAAATAAAATTACTCTTTTACCCTCGGTTGAGGATATAAAAATGCGAAGAAAGATTTATTACTATTGATTTTCTATCGTTTTTTGCTTTTCTTGTAAAATATATAAAAGTGTAGTTATGTTCATTTGCATTTGAAATGGGGATGGTGTATATTGTAGCAAAATCTATAAACAAGACAAATAATTTTGCTCCCGACTGTTTGTGAGTGCAAGCAGTAGGGTTCTTTTTTGCATAAAAGACTTTATGTTAAGTAAATACACCCTTTAGAAATGTTAACAAAACAACATTTAGCTGAAAAATTATAGGAAAATACTGACTCACATAGAAAAAGTCATGCAAAGGAAATAAAAATCTATGCTAAATAAATCCACTAGATGAGTTTTGCAAAGAATCTTGTTCAAAAAAAAAAAAATAATAAAAACAAATATTTTCATTTCATTTCTTTTAAGAATACATTCATGTAAAAAAAGAAAAAAAAAAGTAAAAATAAAATCAATCTTCAGAAGACAATACGAAGTATTACATAAACAGTGTAATTTTACTTAATGGACACCTTTTTTAAGCGGACTTACATTTTCGACAGACACTATTTTCTGGTCCCGTCAGCATTTTAAAAGAAGTTGAGTTGGATATTTCCCTTATACGGACTTATTTTAATCGTCCCTGCCCCGTCCGGCCATGAGGGTTTTCACTTTACATATGTATATCAAGTATATAACACTTTTTCCTTTAAAACTCTTAAAAAGAAAAATTGCTTATAAACTTTTTTTTTCTATATGTACACGTAGAGAAAAAATAAGTTTAAATATGGTCACCTTTAACAAAACTATTTTTAAAGAGAAATTTAAACATGTTTTGTTTAATTTAACCATATTTTTGTGACCGAAAACCATATTATGGTTAAATTAGTCCTCCATCAAGAAGACACAATCATAATATGGTTGCCGCCAAACATGTTATGGTTAAATATGACAATAATATGTTTTAAAATTCACAATAGTATTTTCCTCTTTTATAAGAGCAACATGTTAGGGTTGAAAAGCAACCATGCTATTATAAGTGTTAAACATATTTTAGTTATTAATAACCATAATATGATTGGAGGCAACCATAATATGGTTGGGGCTTCTTAATGGAGGACTATTTTAACCAACATATGGTTTTCGGTGACAATAATATGGTAAAATTAAACAAAATATGTTAAAATTTTTCTTTGAAAATAGTTTTGTTAGAGGTGACCATATTTAAACATGTTTTTTCTCTGGGTGTATGTATGTATGTATGTATGTGTATACCCTGCAGCCAAAGTAACTGGTATCCCAGCGGTAAAAGCTGAAAGGACCGCAAGTAGCAGGCCTTTTTGAAGGCCTTTATACTCCTTTCTAAAAGATTTACTTTACATGATATCCTGCGTTCAGAAGTATGCCTTCTAGAAATTATAAACTTCTTTTTAAAAGACCTTCTAAAATATTCAGTTCATATTCTCTACTTCCTTCTTTGAGAAGGGAGAAAGGAAGTTGCTCAGTTTTATTTACTTTTTATTTTAAGTGACCTTCCGTACTCCCTTCTTTGGAAAGGCATTAAAGTTGATATTAAAGGAAGCGTGGAAGAGAAAAATAAATAAGTTTGGAATGCGGGCTAATGACTGCTAAATAGGGCCTCCTATAAGGACTCTTTACTCATTCTAGTTGCCGCTGGTATTAAGCTAGAAATAAACTAGTTGCACTTTTGATTTTTTTTCATATATAAAACTATATAATTTAAAGTTGAGTTGCCATAGGAGCCCAACTTGTTGATTTTTATGCTTTTTTTTTATTTGTTGGCATTTGTTACATACAGGCATGTTCTGAAAACCTTTCTTGTGATTTCAAATCACTTTTACAAAAAATGATTTTCAGAACATGCCTGATATTAAATATAAATAAATAATAAAATAAATGAATAAGTAATTGTAAGAAATATGTATTTAAATCAAACGGAAATGGTGTTATTCAATACCCCTCCCTCTTATCCTTTTTACATGTTTAGTTTCATTTCCTTTGAATAACTTGTGTGTATGTGAACATGCTTTTGTCTGTGTATGTTTTTTTTATAATTTTTATAAGTATGTTTGTGTTTTCTTTTATTTTCTAGAAGACTGTCTGGTTCATTGGCTTATTTTATTATTTGTTTTTTTTTCACCATCTTTACGACACCACAAATCATTTGGAACCAAAAAAATAAGAAGAAGGAAAAAAACAATATTAAAAATTCATACAGTTTACTGTACAAAAATCCTTAAGCATTTTTCCAAAACTAAAATTGGTGTTTAATTTTCTTAAGATATTTCTTGTTAAAGAATTTTGAAGGGAGTTTTTTGCTTGTAGATTTTTTTTTTGGGAATTAAGAAAATAAAAACTTTTTTTTTATTATACAATGGGGGTTAAAGAGTTTCACTCAAATTAATTAAATTTAAAAAATTTTTACAAAGAGGGTTAGCTGCCAAACGAATTATCATACATCACTCACTATTTGCTATTTTTTTTATCATTGTACTTATGCGAATTTTGGAAACAAATTTACACGAATTGTAAACTTTGTTCTGGTGTAAGTTTTTGCATGGTGATTTGCTGAATTAGGCCGAAGCCACGCAATAATCGGCAAAAACTTAAAACTATAAAATACTACTGAAGGAACCACACAATTAGATGCATGTGGGGTCATTTCTAAGGCCGAGGCCACGCAATGAGCGGCAAAAATTTAAAACAAATGAAATACTACTGAAGTGGCCACGCAATGAGCGGCAATAGCGGCTAAGCGTCGCTGCTCAGGATTTAAACTTGTCGTAATTTGCAGCTGTTTTCTGAGCCGCAAAGAATAAACATGTCAAAAGTGAATGTGGAGCTTATAATTTTATCTGTACAAAGCCGACCGCTATTGTGGCAATACAGATTACCAAATTTTCTATTAACTTAAAACCAAAACTTTTGTTAACTTTTTGCAACAGATAATCAAAGGATTTCACAGACAGTATTGCCAGAATCTGACTCGAAATTTGCGTAGATTGTCTTGCTTGATTTATAGGGTGAACACCAAATCTTTTTCATTAAACTTTCTTCTTCTTAAACGCATTAATATCAATACGTTTGTCGCGTAATAACATTAAACCAACCTCTCTTGACACTGGATGTTCTAACTCGCCGCTTTGCCGCTCACTCACCCATGTGGTCATTTGTTTTAAATTACGTACATAAACCCAGAGGAAAACCATGTTTAAATGTGGTCACCTCCAACAAAACTATTTTTAAAGAAATTTTTTTAACATATTATGTTTAATCTAACCTTATTATTGTTATCGACAACCATATTAAGGTTTAAGTTGTCCTCCATGAAGAAGCCACAACCATATTATGGTTGCCTTTAAACATATTATGGTTAAATATGACAATAATATGTTTTTAAATTAACAATAGAATATGCTCTTTTCCAAGAGAAACATGTTATGGTTGAAGACCAACCATGCTATTATAAGTTTTAAACATATTTTAGTTATTAATAACCATAATATGTTCTGAGGCAACCATAATATGGTTGTGACATCTTGATTGAGAACTACTTTAACGATAAATTAAACATAATATGTTTAAAATTTTCTTTAAAAATGGTTTTGTTGGAGGTGACCATATTTAAACATGTTTTTTCTCTGCGTGTACTTAATATGTATAACGGCAATTTTCACCAAGTTCGGTTATAATTAACTATCGGTTATAGCTGACAAAACATATTGGTAACCGGAACTTTAATTGAAAGTTAGTTTAAACCGAACTTGGTGAAAATGGCCGTTAGTGTGACAGCTAGTTTTACAGTTATCCCTATTGGAAGTTCAATACGTCTAAAAACAGAATAAATCTTGGCCCCATTTCAGTTAGATCGTTCTGATTAGATCGAAACAAATGGTATTTGGGCGGATCAGGTCTGAACTATTAGGCGGGCCAGGCCAAGCTACAAATCCGCTTTTTTCTTAATAGTTTTAAAATGGCCTTGCAACAGATGATTGAGCGTTATAATGATGGAATATTATGGCTTCATGTGTGGTCTCAAATTTATGATAATGCTGGCTTTAAGCAAATCATTTGTGTTCGGTACAGGTTCTACATGATTGTTTGGGCTGATTTCATCAGCTCATAAGCATCAACTAAGTGCCTGGATTAAAACAGCCCATGAGTTCTGTGAAATGTCTCGAGGCAAAGCAGGTAGGCTACATCTGCTTGAGAAGGCGGAACTGCTTGTTGACCTATTTTTGAGGATTTCTAGGCGGAAACTTTTCAGTGTTATTCATATTCGTTTTGGCGTTGATTTGGCTGGATGGCTTCATATACGATTATTTGCGCTTTGGATTATATATTTCAAACTGCCATCCAAGTTGTAAAAGACACAAACAATGCCTAAAAGATACCACATCTACAGTTAATCCTACATTTTTTAGTTATACGCCATAAATATTGTGCTTTAGAGCAGTCGAGAATATAGATTTACTCTTGAGAATTTTACTTGTTTAAGTCTTGATTTTCAATACAAAACTCTGAGGAATTACTCGTGTTTACTTTTCTACTGTTCAACCCTTTTTCCAAATGCATGAGAACGAATATTCAGTTACTAAAAAAAAACTTAAAACAAATATTTATTTGAATACTACAACAAACAATGTAGCTACAAATGCAGCCCAAAGTAACTTGTACTAACATGTACACTCGAAAATTTTTTTTCGTAATAGTGATATGACGTAAATATAAAGGATATGCTTTCATTGTTAGAGATAAAATATTGTTTTACTTACATCTCCTTTTTGGGCTTAAAATGCACATGAACACATTTTTCCTTTGAGTATACTTCGGGGTTATTTCATTTTATTTGCTGCTTTTTTTAACCAAAATAATTCCTTGTTTGTTTATTTATTTTTTTCTTTTTTTGCCAACTAGTTGAACTACTTAATGTTTCCGTTTTTTATTTTTGTTTGTACAACATGTACATTTTTCTCAAGGCTTAATTTTTGATAATGTGAGCATAAACCCAGAAAACTGTAGCAACTAAAAACATTTCAACATGCACTGCTCCCAGTCATAAATTAAAGAATTCTTATAGTTTTTATTTATTCAGAGTTTTTGTTTTTTTTTATTACTTGTTAAATTTGTACGAATTTTGTGTTCTGGTCAGCGTTGCCGTTGTGTTTGTTTATGGTTTTCTAAATAAAGAAAATAAATAATAATTCCCTTTGGATGAGGGTGTTAGTTTTCCCAAACTTCTGCCAGGGAAATTTAAGCATGGTTATGCAAATTAAACGCTAAGACGCTTTAGCTTTTTAATTTTTTTTGCAGGAAAAACAGTAGGTTTTAAATTGGATAAGGGGCCAAAGCCTGGTAATGCAAACTGACTTACTAACTTAATCGGCTATTACAGAACATTAATTCTTGCAGCCGAATGTAGAATATACTTCCAAGTGCTTCAATATTATGAGCTTCTTTACCAATTTGTGACACCAAATTTCTTCATCCACCTGATCTTTTTAGCGGATTTTTGCTCTTCCCCTTCTGCGTGAACCGTCTCCAGGTCCGATTTGAAAGACCTTTTTGCTGGAGCATCCTCATTCATTGTAACAACGTGACCCAGCCAACGTAATCGCAACGTAATTTAATACGTTTAATTACTTAAATTTTGGGCATTAAGCTCTCCGCTCAAACGATACCGATATTCTCCGCCAACGCAGATTAATCCATAGATTTTACGAAGAATTTTTCTCTCGAAAATTTCAAGCACTGCCTTGTCTGATTTCGCAAAAACCCATGCTTCAAAACCATATAACAGCTCGGGTAGTATCAGCGTCTTGTAGAGGGTAATTTGTATCTTTCGAGAGATTGATTTGCTCTTAAATTGCTTGCTTAGTCTGAAGTAGCATCTATTAGCCAGGATTGTTCTTCGTTTTATCTCAAAACTCATGTTGTCTGTTTTGTTTATGGTGGTGCCGAGGTAGATAAAATCATTGACTATCTCAATGTTGTGGTTTTCAACTTCCACTGTTCGCCCGAATCTGCTGGAAGTCTTGGTAGTAGCAACCATCAAGTTGGTTTTATCTCCGTGGGTCTGGCACTAAACGTAGATTCTTTTTCGAATTTCTCAAAGATTGCAGTTACTGCTCGCAATGTTGGACATATGATGTCGATATCGCCGGCAGAGGCGAGTAGCGTATGGTGTGTCAGTCGTATTCATATCTGCGTCTCGTATCACCTTTTCCAGCAGGATGTTAAAAAGCTCACAGGA